>OX422141.1:76926143-78162143 GCA_949129095.1 Volucella bombylans | reverse complement strand
GTAGTAGTAGCATTAGTAGTAGTAGTTTTGTAACAGACAGATTCCAGAGATTTTGTTACAAGTGACTCTTCCTCAGCACTTCTGCCAGTAAATCTAGATGTGCCACAAGATCATTTCTTGTCCGATTCTTCTCTTCTGCATGTTTATCAATGACCTTCCTTATGTTTGCAAAAACTTCTCCGTTCACCTTCATGCCAATGATGTCCAGCGGAACGCCACAAAGCGAATTAAAAATATAGCTAAACTGGTGAATAATCTTAATGAGGATTTTTGCAGCATTTTCTCTCGGTCTGCAACCAATTGACTGCCTTTAAATCCAAATAAGTGTAAGGTTATTCCAATTTCCAATAAAACTTTACCCGTTAGCACATTACCAGATGTTCTACTCACTGCCGTTATACTCAAAATTGTTAACACACTTACTAGTCTGAGTTGTGTGATTAATAGTAAATTGTAAAGATACGACTATATTAACTATATTATATGTAGGACGAACATACGTATGCTTTCGTAAACCACGGATATCTGCAAGTTCTACTCCAACTAATATCAGACAAAACTTTGATTCTGCCCCTTATTATATATATACTGAGGTAGTATACAGCAATACTGACTCTCTATCCGAACGTAAGCTACAAGTAGCATTTAATAATGAAGTCAGATATATCCATGGGCTACAAAGACATAACCACGTTTCACAATACTTAAATGCTTGCTAGAAAGGTCGTCATGTTTCCTTGATAATGACGTAGATGTCACTGCTGATGTGATCACAGACACTATTCTCTTTGGAATGAGAGCATGGTACGACTCGAGCTGTAAAGAGGCTGTCGACAGAGGAAAACCGAAAATTGGAGTACAATTCAGTTGCTCCTAAAACCTTTCTGCACCTCTAGATAGGATTCAAAACCGTGCGATGTGACTCATAGGTGATGCTAATATCACCCAGTCAATTCACAACCTCGAACACCGACGAACGAAATGTCTCTTGTTTCACCTTGCTCTAACGCTGTTTTCACCACCAGTGCACCACTAAAATTGCCAGTAGCATTCCGCCCCTTCAAACCTTTAACCGTAACACCCGTCTCGCTATGAATGCTCTTCAGGTTTTGAGGGTTACCTCAAACTTTCAGACGTACATTGAAATATTGTGATCCTTCCTAAGTCGTACATCTCGCTTATGGAATGCCTGACCGAGCTCTTTATTTCCTGACCGTTATAACCTTTAAACATTCAAAACGAAAGTACATCTGTAACTCTCTTTCTTTCCTCCCTAGCTTTCCTTCGCCCGCGCTGTTTGCAAACATTTTAAAGGTACCTTAATCCCTTGAACGCCCGCTAATTAAAAAAAAAAGATAAGATAAAATGCCTATGCATTTGTATGAAAACATTAATTTTTCTCATTCACTTACAACACCTAGGCTAATACCATTATAACTTAATTCATTCCGTTTATTTTTTATTCACGCCATCAAAGTGTGGAACTCTCTACCAATAACTATAAGTATTTCTAATATCACACGCTTTAAAATACAGTTCTTAGCCATTTCTCAGTCTCTCTTTAATTCTAATATTACTTTTAAATTCTTTTATTTGTTTGTCTATTTGTCTATATGGATGACTATATGAATAAACAGAACACGTTGTCTCGAAAAGCCATCAAAAACGTTTATACCATATTGTCTAAAAACCGCATTGCGGTGAGCGGTTACTGCCCGGGGAGTAATTAGCCCTAATTGTGTTAACCAGGAAAAAATCGGTGTCTGCTTAATTGCATTGCCGAATGATCAGTGAATGAATGTTTCCGCAACTGCAGCTGTTATCCCCATACAACAACAGAATGTTATTTTAGCAAGTCGGTGGCATATTTACCCACTAGAGTCTCGATGAATAAGTTGCAATTTTTCCGGTTAAATTAATTAGCCAAGAATTCTCTTACCTCCTCGCTCCTCTGACCCCACATTGTGGTAATACCTTGGTTTACAATAACAAGCATCGAAGAAATCAGTCCTAAGAAAAATATTCAACTTCATATTGAGGACCTTACATCTACACATTGCTTGCATACTTGGAAATGTAAAGATCATCCTAGAAACAGTCGTCATTTAGCCGATTTTAAAATGAATACGCATTTTGAACTCTAATTTATAAAACGAAACCGAGGCATTCAAAACCAATTTTTGTATCTTTTTCTTGAAAAAAAATGTCATGCCATTCTTTTTTTTTTAAATTTGCAGTAAAAAGCTTCTGATATGTTCTTTACTAGAGTATATTATATGATTTTCCCAAAAACAGTTCATAAATATCTGCAACCGTTTCGAAGATAGACACAAAATAAAAATTCACAATGTAATTCAATTAAGATTACTTACATATGTCAAAACAAAAAATACTCGTATATAAAAAAAAGTGTTACATTGAGAAAAAGAATGCATTCAATGCATTTTCCGCATCTTATTTGGATCAACTTGATGGTCTGAAATGGTTTTGCACTTGCTCGCAGATCTTCACATGCTTCTACAATCCTGCCCATAAGCTCCTCTCTTGTCTTTGCGGGATACGACACTGGCCCCGAATGGCCAATCCACTTTTGAGGGTAGAAATCATCTATTGAAATGTCCGCTATTCGCTCAGTCTGAAATAAGAAGTTCTCGAGCGAACGACATTGGTTTGGAAAGTTCCGTTCGGGAGATTTCAGCCTCGAAAATGAACCACGTGGGAAGCCAAAATCTTTTAAAAGCTTTTAAATCTTTACTATAAAATCGGACATTTCATGTGGTACAACCCAATACCCACTCTCGTACTAGTCTACCACGAAGAGCCCGTTGGTTGAAAAGTACATTCTCAAGTAAATTTTCATCCAAAAAATTGAGAACGACTTCTGAATTCATGCGGTCAGGAAGAAAGAAGGGTCAAAAAATAGTATTACTAATAATACTTAACCAAACGTTAACTTTAAATTCTTATTGAAAAGTGCATTCGCGGTGAGCATATGGATTAGAATAAGCCCATACATGCTGACTATGAAAATTTGCTACTACTCTTCTTGTAAAAGTAGATTCATACGCCACAGAATTGATAATATAATTTGTATTATACAATTGTATAATTGAGGATCATTCTGTAGTTTGAAAATATATTATTTGCAAAATTCAATTCTTCTTTCCGGATCATTGGCGTTTAATACTTATGCCTTTGTCAAATGATATGGAAGCTGTGTTTGGCGAGACGCACGTCGTAACTAGCGTTTTGAACGAACTGTAATCGATTGTTGTTCTTGCTTGTAAGTACTGTGCTGTGTTTGGCGAGACGGACGTCGTAACTCACGTATGACGTGAATAAATTGAAGCATCAAGGAAACCTTTGAAATTTTAACACAGCGCCTTCTATTTGATGCTTACCCAACCTAGATAACAAAAGATGTTGAATGTGTCTGTTTTGTATACAACGTGTACCTATACGAAGTATTATAGCATGCTTGGAAACATTTCTGGCAGAATCATGTATGCCAGCAAAAGTGTTTGCTTCGGATATTCTCAAAAATCAGGGTGTATATTCAAAATGTGTATATTCGCTGTCCAGCTTTAAGGTGAATATCAGATGAATTACAGGCGGTTCCTTTTCGTAAATAGGGAAGTTTAAAATGCGGCCTGGCTGAAATCCTATGGCTTCGTAGAGTAATAGATTTAACGCTATTACGCATTTTAACTGTTATGTATCAGCAAAAGAGGTACGAACCATCGCTCATGACCAAGATCTCAAATACAAAAAAAAATTGTCGAACGAAAGAAACATAGCAGTTTCGTTAAATCGTATTTAATTTCCACATCATAAAGTAAAGCAGTCAATCCATATATCCTAGCCAAATAAATTAATGTTAGTTTTTTTCTTTTCAAAAAGTACTTGAAGTTTACAACCGAATATTCAAACGAATTACGGCGCCATCTATTGGATGATAGCCCAACCTAGATAACAGAAGATAATGCAGTGTTATGCCAAATAACTTATTTACACCGCCATGTTTAAAAGTAGTGGAACTTACCACATAATTAATTGAATTTGCAATAACAAATTATTAAGGTCATAAATAGAGATAAAAACTATCCTATCTGGTAAGTTTGACCAATTAAACACAGTGTGCAAAATATCACTAAGATCGGTTAAGTAGTTTTGGAGTTCATTCCCAACGGACAGTGTGACACGGGATTTTTATATACAGTGGGCGAAATTAGTTTATACGCACCCAACACTGTATCAAATAATTACAGAATTGCTGTCATTTAAGGGTTTTAAAAAAAACCTATATTTGCACGACCGTTAGTTTTTAAACGGGATTGTAGATTTAAAAACCAGTTTTGATAACGGCATCTTTTTGTGATAAAGATAAGGCAAAGAAAATATTGGCAGCTGTTTAAAGCACGAAATTCATTTATACGCATTTAGTATTTCAGTGGAATTGATTGACTCCTGTGGAAAAATTTAAGTGAAAGTTAAAAAAGTTTAAAGATCACATTTTTTTAAATAAAAAAATAAGTCTTAGAACTGATTTTCAGAAAAATAAATATTTAAATCCATAATGGGAAAAGGAAAATATTTAACAGCGGAAGAAAAGATTAAGATAACGGTCTTAAAAGAGCGCGGCATTTCCAATAGGGCAATTGCACGTGAAATCAATCGTTCTGAAGGGCTCATCAGAAATTTCCTTAAAAAAGGTGATTCGTATGGAAAGAATGGTGGTCGAATAGGCTGGAGTAAAATAACTCGAAGAGAACGGAACCGAATTGTAATCGAAGCTACCCAAAACAAGATGACTGCTGGCCAAATTTTTGCTCATCTCGATTTACCAATAACAAAGCGTCAAGTTCAACAAATTTTATCGAGTACTCTGAACGTGGTTTACAAAAAACAGCTTACAAGCCACTTCTGAAAATCCATCATAAAACAGCTCGATTATCACTTGCCTATGACTGAGCATATGACTTGCGACGAAAAATGGAATACAGTTATATTCTCTGACGAAAAGAAGTTTAACCTTGATGGACCACATGGTTTCAGTTCTTACTGCCATGACTTACGTCACAACAATTCACCAAGATTGAGCAGGAACTGCCATAAAGGCAGTGTAATGATTTGGGGAGCTTTTTCTTCTTTCGGAAAAGCGCAATTGTGTAATTTTTTTTGAATTGTTTAATTTGTATCACCCTGTCCTATCACCCCCTGAATCATCCTGATATGTATGTATATAAACACGCAGATGATCCATTCCCTCTTCGCCATCAAAGTTAGATTAAGAACCTCAAGCATGTGCCGCTGAAATGCGATAACTACAAACCAGACAAGATTTGGAAATACACATAGGCAAAGTATACACATATACAAGCAAGTTGTCAATTCACGAAACGTAAGAATCTGTTAATGGTGTAATTCGTACAAGTACTGCGCCGTGTGCTAACGGCTTATAGAATACTGTAGTCCCTCTACTTGTCTTGAAAGGCGACTAAATTGTGAAAAATTATATTCAGGCACCGTAACATCTAAGATGAGCCTGAGACGTACTGACATTTAATTAGACTACTCTGTATGCGTGATTGGGTACCTAGATCAGGAGACATTCAGTAGGATGTTCATACACTCACGAATGCCAACACCACAGCGGATAAAAGCGGATAAAGATTATAACGAACGATTTTCATCATGGAAGTGAATGAATATGAATAGACTACCCCACTGCGTATACCTTTGCACAGCAGAGGAGAGATCCCGAAGTGAATAGATAGATATGTTCATGTCAGAATGCAACTGTTTCCGGGAGTGGTGATGAAGATCAAGAAATAAATTACGTATCGCAGTCTGGAGTGTTGTCAAAAGTTTCAAACAAGAAAACATATTACGGCGACGTAATATCGTTATAATAGCTGTTCAAGAAACCAAGTGACATGAAAAATGTTCGAGTAGTTCAAAATCTATGCTAAAAGGACGGCTCCACCGATAATGTGCGTTTTCAGTTGAGCTACGAACTAGAGCTAGTACAGTAAATGTAGAGACATTGTATCGGGAATTAGAAAAAGTACTCTCAGAACCTAAGAATAGGCGACAAGCAATGCAGAAGTGTGAAGACGAAGCAGAGGCAAATCGAGCTGTAAATGTTCGACCACGTCCTAATAATCGTGGTGAGTATATTTGAGAGGTAAGCAAACATCCTCTTTGATGAATTATAAAAAACCCCAGTGCTCGACAACAAAATCTGACTTACAACTGCAAAATCACACATAAATCACAAAACAAAGATTCGCAAGAACTTTAAAAACCGAAATATATTAAGAGCAGGACACCAGCTGATGGGGAACAAACGAATATATGTATATATCGCAACATCCCCCTTAACATCCCACTGTAACGCGCCAAGAGGTTAGATTTTACGGAAGCCAAAGCTAGCGGAGCAGTAAAAGGAATGAACCGGAGCGTGCAGTCGGGCCGGATCAAATACCCTGCGAAATATGGGCGACAGTCAGAAGTATTGGACTTAAATGGCTTGACATTGACAAAGGCGACAGAAGAAATCGGAACAACTACCGACCGGTAAGGATAAGGGTATATATTATGAAAATATATGAACGTGCGAGTTGTAAATAGTTGACAACCCAATCACAGATAATAATGGAGAAACATCTCGACAGTTCGAAGAATCTGCAACTCGTCACCAACTATTGAAAAAGCTTTTCATAGATCTCCCAGGTACCTTATATGACCCAATACGATCTCAAGATGTACCCCAGAAGTATATAAGAACGGTACGAAACGATGATGCTAAAACGAAAGATTAATGCACAATGGGAATAACCGCAGAATTCGATGTTAAAGTTGAGTAGTGTTCAGTGATCCACTGAAAGATTTTCTATTGAAGGGGTACATTGACGAGTTCGAAAGGATTTCTCTTCATAATATAATAGTGCTAATAAGCAACGATGTAATAGCCCTTCAGACAACACTAGAAAAAAACGATAGTAGATAGTAAGAGGAATCGTGCTAAAGTGCAAACAATTTTAATTCTTAGGCTCTGTCGTTAACCATCAAGAAAATTGTGATGTGATTTCCTAATTGTAAAGGTTTTTGATATACGTTTCGCAAGGTTCCACGATGTACGATATGATAGTCAGTGAATGTAACAAAACATGCCAATGAAAAATAATTGGATTACACAAATTCGAAAACATCAGCAAACCATTGGTCTTAATAACGAGATGATCTTTTAAATAGATGGGCCTGTAGAATTTTGTTTAAGTCCGCAAGTCGCAACGCACATACTTGTACATATTACATATTTCAAAGGTCAATAAAAATTAAAAAAGGAAGGCATGATTTTAAATATAACCCTATAGAGGAATTTTTGAGTGACTGTACTGAATGAAACAAAAGCAGGGATAATGAATAGTTGAATAGTGTTTTAGCCAAATGAATATGCGGGCGGAAGTATTACAAGTAATCATAAATAATGTCAACTTTTCCGATACATTTCTTTCTGTGGTTACAGAGAAAATTTGTAAAACTTCGATTTTTTTTGTGCATACGAGTATAAAGTATTTTATACAAAACGAGTACATATAATAAAAAACGTATATTTTATAAATTAATATTATATTTTCGTTTAAACTAAAAACACACTTACCTCAGCAGATTCTCTGGTGCATTCTTGTACTCTACCAAATGATCGAAAGCCTTCTCTACATTCAATAGCCCATTGCCTTGGGCAAATGGGTCGACATAATTTAATTTGGTAGCCGTAACACTAATGGCACGTTTTATACTAAACGGCGAATATGCTATACCTTTCGCTTTCAACCCAGATATCAACAAAGCTGTAAACGAAAAACAAAGAAAAAGATAAAATAGATAAAAATAACAAAACTGTTTCTAGGGGAGATGTGCTCTATGTTTTCTGTGTTGCAATGCAACACATGGAGTCAACTTTTTAATGAATTGTAAATAAAATAAAAATTAATTCGGGCAATGAAAACCAAAAGCTCTTAGTTCGGATAGGAATTTCCCATGTGTCATATGTGTACATATATACGCACCTATTGCTCCGGCAACATGGGGTGCTGCCATACTCGTTCCATTCATAAGCTGAGATTTACACATCGTAAATTGTGGTACCGATGTAATGGCAGCTCCCGGGGCACATACTGTTACTCCTTGCCCACCATCAATGCATGGGTCTCGTGATGTCCAAGTATACACATTACCAGGAAGTTTTTCACGTAAAGTGTACTCAGCCTCCATCATCTGAGGAGAAATGTATGCCCCAACACCTATAAAAATTAAAAAAAAAAGAGATGATATATTATTTCACTTTCAATTGGGTAAATTATTTGGAAATGGAAAAAATTTTAAAAAAGTGTTTTTCCTTATTTTAAAATACTATAGTGAGTTGACTGTAAATCAAAATAAAAACAGAACCATACAAAACAATTTATACAATTTATTGCACAGGCCATTTGGTAAAATATTACGTTTTGTAAACAATAAATAATATGGTAAATAAATATTCTAAATTAAAAGTCTTTTGGTTTGGTTATGAAAAATCTGAACATTTAACAAGGTATGGCGTAAAGTCCGCGTCTAGTTCCGCCATAGAAATAACAATGAATATGCAACACTGACAGATGGAACAATGATGCACTCAAGTTACGTATAACCCAGCACCTGACAAGTATGACGAAATTATTGCAACATTGCAAAATCAACTTAATAAATGAAAATTGCAAAATCAACTTAATAAATGAAAAATAATAATATGCTGACTACATGTCAGCAGATACAATACTTGACTTGCGTCGCTAACGTGGAACTAGTAATGTGGATACAAAAGCAATACAACGCAGTAACCATATTACTCGTCCCATAGTAGATGCTCTCTTGTCTAGTGAGGCTTGTGGGTAATTCAATTAAAGTCGAGCATTCCCATTGCATATGGAAATAAATCTAAGCTTTTTGTCCAATATTGGAAAAAATGTCAATAACGTGCATGCGATAATTAAAGGTTGCTTGCTACTGGGCAGCATTGAGCGCAAGGACACTTAGTAGTACTATCCGAGTCATCATTATATTGCCAATAGCACATCATCGTACTATGCGGCATAAGACTATTATATAGGGTTTTCCAATAACGACTTGATAACTTTTTTTTTAAATAAAACGCAAATCATTTGAGATATTTCAAAAACTTTATTATCGGCTTGAAGTACAATCAAAACATTTATGAATGGAACTCGACTTCGTTCATATGGCCACCACGTGCACGTTTGCAGCGGTCGATTCGTTGGACCCAATTTTCAACGACTCGGCCACACATTTCGGCCGAAACGGCCGCTATTTCGCGTTCAATGTTGGCTCTGAGCTCTTCCAACGTCGTCGTCGTGTTAGCATAAACCAATGACTTAACGTAGCCCCACAGTAAATAGTCAAGCGGCGTTAAATCGCACGAACGAGGCGGCCAATTGACTGGCCCATTTCGTGAGATAACACGCTCACCATACTTACTCTTCAATAAATCGATTGTAGCGTGTGCTGTGTGGCTTGTGGCATCATCCTGTTGAAACCACATGTCGTCCAAGTCCATATCTTCCAATTCGGGCCAAAAATAATCAGTGATCATGGCGCGATAATGCTGACCATTCACAGTAACGTGACGATCGTTATCGTCGACGAAAAAATATGGCCCAATAACGCCGCCGGCATGCAAACCGCACCAAACAGTTATTTTTTGTGGATGAAGTGGTGATCCATGAAGCACATGTGGATTTTCACCCGACCAATAACGCATATTTTGCTTATTGACGAACTTCGTTCGAGCTTCGTCACTGAAGATGATTTTGCGATGAAATTCATCATCTTGGCGCATCTTCTCCAGAACCCAATCGGAGAACGTACGTTGCTTCAAATGGTCCATCAGCTTCAATTCTTGAGTCAGCTTGATCTTTTATGGGTGTAAACCAAGATCCTTACGCAAAATACGCCATAATGTGATCTGAGCGATGCCCAATTCTTAAGAACGCCGTGATTGACTGATTGGGATCGTTTGCTACGGACGCCTGAACGGCAGCGATATTTTCGACACTTCGATCAACCCTTTGTCTCACTGACACGGCAACATCACACAACGAATATGTGGACTCAAATTTTTGCATTAACTTAACAATTCTTTTAACTTGCTATTGCCTGTTTACTAGGGCGAGAATTACGACCGAAAATTTGAGTTAACGCTCTTAAAGTTGCAATCACCGGCTCCGAATTTCGGTAGAAAATTTTTATAATTTGCAGACGTTGCTCGTTCGTGTAGTTTACCATGATGAAAATGTTGAGTTTACTGAATAAATTGACAGTGACAGTTTGATGATTAGTGAAAGAGTGCGTCCACAAATTAAATTCAAAGTTATCAAGTCCCTATTGGAAAACCCTTTATCTGATTTAGCGGCTATCGACACAACTTAAAGCTATATTCTACAAGGGATTTCCTTGTGAAATGGCACCTCGGCGGAACGAGATTTGGATCCAATGGTGAAACCATGTCTAAAACAAACGCCTATTTTGAGGAGCTGGACATTGTTATTTGAAAGAGATTAAAATGGGGTAAAATTTGAAACTTGAGGGATCTTGTGTACAGATCTGATTTTAAAATCGATCATTACTTTTAGCATTCAGAATTCCAAAACTATTCCTTTTAGGACTAGTTTATCTGCGGGTTCTTCGGATATAGAAGGAACTGGCAACAATGTGTAATCCTGTGGAAACGTATGCAGCCACTTGCTTATCGAAATATAGTTAGATATTTTGCGATTTAGTTACTCGTATATCAATCCCCATATTCTCCCCAGAGTCAAAAGTGTTTTTGCCTTTGCGAAGTGACTGCTTTACAGTAGCGATATCGATCCGAGCGCGAAGCTAATCTGCTAAAAGGCAGTCATCTCGCGTATGCTTGTTTTTAGATGGTTTAACTTATGTAAGGGCAAACTTGGCGGAAGAGATTCAGGTGTTAGAAAGCGCCAGAGACGAAAAACATAAATTTCAATGCTAATACACCATGGGAAAAACTCGTAAGAGTGAACAATTTCGACATTAAACTGACTTGAAAGAGCAATGTAGTCGAGAAACAACCTGATGACCTGGCTCAGGAGTGGGCGCCTTAACGTCCTTATTCATGCAAAAGTGTTCTTCCATCTTGATGCGTAAGGGCTGTTCCAAGATAGATTTTCCACGACCTTTGATTTCACCCAACTACAATGCAACTACAACAGACCCGTTGCACACAGCAATGCATAGCGTCGTCTTCATCGATTCCCTCAAATTCAAGATACCCCCATTTGGAGGAAAAGTAAGTTTGCTTAATTTTTTGGATTAAGGCTAGTTTAAATCATATACAGGTTTTTTAAAAACAGTTACCAAACTCCACGACTATGCAATCCCTGTTCCATCCGGAATTCAACTTTATGTGGTTAAAATTCCATCTTCGTAAGCAAATTATCCACTATTGCTTTATCCTTTCAGTATCCTCATACTAAAATCGTCATTACGGGCGATTTCTATATACACAATTCTAGGTGGTTTCGAAATTCTGGACAGACAACACTCGAAGGAGATCTTCGCTGCGGAAAACAACTTAACGCAGCTTGTAAATGAGCCCATGTGAATACCAGACGTTGATAGTCAGACCGCGATAGCTTCTTTAGGAATTTTAACTAGTCCTCGATAACCACGTGGATGCCATTGCTGATATGATCACAGAAACTATCGGATGAAGAGTATCGGACCAAAAGAAAAGGCGTGGTACAACTCGAGCTGCAAAGAGGCTGTAAGGGTTAGAGAAATGTATTTTCGGTCCTATAAGACCAATCCGACAGAGAAAAAACATAAAAGTTTAAACGAGCCAGGAATAACTGCAGCGTCTTTATTAAGCGTGTGAAATTTCAATACGACTAAAAGTTGAAAATAATATAATTTCCCAAAGGTAGTAAAAGCTTTTGGTCATTTGTCAAAAACACCACAAATTCTCCAACCAACGCTCATTTACAATGACACTCCAGCTGTCAGCACTTTAGATAAGACCGATCTGATTGCTGCATCCTTTGCGACTAGCTCAAAACTTCCAGATTGTGCTTTGTCTCCGTCTACACTTGAGTGCGTCGAATCTTCAATGGGATGAATCCACTTTCGCACTCGTGTAGTAGCAAGAGTACTTAAAGATCTCAACATACATAAATCCGCTGGTCCAGATGGTATATCTCCCCTTCTTCTGAAGAGGTGTTCTTCCTCGCTGGCAAAACCACTGCGTAAGCTTTTTCATCAATACTACTCTTTAGGACTCTTTCCGAGCAGATGGAAAACAGCATTTGCCCAGCCCGTCCCTAAAAAATGCGAATCTTCTTCTCTCTCCTCCTACAGACCCATTGCATTTACGTCCCTTCTTTCACGGTCTTGGAAACGCTGATAAATCGTCAGCTCATGAAATATCTCGAAACACGAAAACTTCTCTCCTAGCAACAGGTCCACTCTGGTGATTTGATGGCTTGTCTCACCGACAAGTGAAACTAAAGCATACATCAATCTGGCGAAAGCAACATAGTTGCACTTGATATTTCTAAGGCATTTGACAGAGATTGACATCAGGCCCTTTTGTCGAAAATGCGTGCATTTAGAATCGAGTTTCAATGGATTAGAAACTACCTTTCAATTCAAGTTGTCTTGGATGATGTTACTACCTATAAGCAGTAACTAAAATATGCTTCAGTATTGTTCCTCAAATCCATCTTCATGCACCAGAATAGCATATACAATACATTTGCGATAGAATATTGCAAAATTCACCGGTTTGCTGCATCGAACCATTTCATCGTTTTCGTATCTTCATCACATAATGGAAAATTTCCAAAACCAGAGAAAAGGAAAGGAAGTCATCACCAACAAGAGAGTCCATCCAAGTGGCCCAAGAAGGGTCTCATCGTACTTCGCATCCAATATCGCAATCAACACAATATCACAACGTGAATTTCAATAATTTTGTTTTGCCTTTTACTATTTCAATTTATTGTTAAGTGTTTATCTTATTGACGTTTAATAAAATGAAAATGAACTTTGGTTCATAATGTGTTATCGTTCCGCTAATATCTAAAAATCGCATATTTAGCATTCCTCGCTCTTTTGAACACATTCGAGTATCGATCGAGAGACACAAAGAAAGCGTCGGTTTTTTCCATGAGATGAACATTCATTTTTCGTATTGCGCAGCAAGGACACGAGAGATGAAAGTGAAAATCGCAGATCGTAGTTAAAACAAGTTTCTTTTTACATTTCGTATCGTTTCGTCTTCGTTTACAAGTAAAACAAAATGAGCAAACCTGAAGAGGAACATTTGTCACAAGTATCGGAGGAGGAACAAAAAATTATAAAAGAAAACAAATCCCTCCGTGCAGTGCTTCTTGGACAAATGCAAAAACCAAAAATCAATTCGCAGCAAAAACATCATAGATTGACTGTGTATTAATTTGAGGTAAAATTGGAATTGTTGGAATTGCTGGAATCTCAATTTACCAATTTCAACATGATCCAAAGTAACATCGAACGATTGGACGAAAGTGATTTAAACTCAAACAAACGGGATATACGAGTATATCAGGAGATATAGATTCAGAAAATTAAAAATACAAGTTTATTCATCTAAATCTATATTGTCCCCCTTCAAAGCAATCCCCATCGACTGCATACACTTATGCCAGCGCTTGATCCAATCCTCGAAACATTTTTTATATTCGGTATGTCCATCAGTGCTTCCTGCGATTTTTCCATTACTTCCTCTCGGCTGCTGAAACGCGTTCCCCGTTGTAGTTTTTAACTCGATTGATCAGAAAGAAGTCACAGGGAGCCAAATCAGGTGAATTAGTGGCTGTTGGATGGTACTCCGTTGTAATCTATGAAAACCGTGAGCATTGCCTCCTTTTTTGACTGAAAACGGCGTGGGTTTTTTGGTCTCGGCTCATTTGATCAACGCTATTCACTTGCCTGATGTCTGGACTGCGTGTCGTATTCATAAACCCACGTTTCGTCTCCAGTAATGATCATTTTGATGAATGTGGGATCGGATTCAGCCTCGCAAATCATCTCTTTTGCGACGTCAACACGGTATCTTATTTGCATGAAATTGAGGTCTTTTGGCACCAACTTTGCTGCTACACGACGGAAACCCAAATCATTAACCAAAATGTGGACGGTTCCATTGGCAATGTTCAAGTCCTCCGCTATCTCTCTGATGGTTAATTTATTGACCAACATTTCTTTTACTCCACCAATGTTTTCGTCGGTTTTCGATGTCGATGGTCTGCCAGTGCGTTCATCATCTTCGATTGACTCACGACCACTTTTGAACCGCTCGCTCGTGCCACTGGTAAGCGACCGTTTTCTTTAGAGAATCGTTGCCGAAACACTTTTCCAACATTTCCAACGTTCGCGCACCATTAAATCCGTTTTTGCGCAAAATTTAATGCAAGTTCGTTGTTGGAAATTTAAATCCATTTCTAAAATTGTAAAAAAATCGCCAACACACACAAAGATAGATGTACTCTTGGCTACGTAACTTTTGCAAATGTCTAGCTCTGACACTAAGATTTAGAGGGAATGTCAACAACAGATTTGCCAACTTAACAAAAAAAAACAGAACTCAAATCGGAACAATGGGAGCCCCACATTCCGGGAATTTTTGATCACGGTGGTATTGTACCGTAAAGTCGCAGATGTTGGAGAAAATTCAAACTCTTCTGCAAATGAAGCAACATCTTCGCAAAGTCCGCAAACAATATCGCACCCCATTACACACACCTATTCGCATGCAAATATGCACCTTCCAAAGCTATAATTAACAAAGTTTTCCGGATCCCCAACTGAGTGGATAGACTTTTTTAGCATTTATAGGGGTGGCCGTGGTGTAGTGGTAGTAGCAAACACTTCTCACTCGGAGGGTCCAGGTTCGAATCCTGCCCATGGCTAGTCAGTTTTTCATTGTGTAATTGGAACTCAGACAGAAAAATTCTGCGTGTGAAGGCATAACACTGACACGTAGATTTGGCTGTTGTAGAGTTTTAAGCACAGAAAAGAAAAATACTGTGATATACCTCGAATCACTCTGAGTGAAGAAAAACTCTTCGTCCTATTCGGACTCCCACCCCTGGAGAGCAAACATAGAAACCAAACACACCTGAGTTTCAAACCACTACAAAAACGATTTTCTTTTCTCCTCCTTCTATCTTTCCGACCGCGCCCTGGCAACAGTAAAAGGGTATCTAACCCCTTAGGCGCGCGTAAATTATAAAAAAAAAATAATGTTTTCGGCAATGTGCACCAATGCACCACCAATTCGCATTTGTCTTGCATTGAAAAATTCCAATATTTGCACAGCTGTTTAACCGATAAAGCGGTACGATTAATACAATCACTTGAAGTAACGAATGAAAATTATAATAAAGCCATGGAAATCCTTCAAGCAAAAGAAAGGTACGTTTTTCAAGCACACATAAAACAAATTTTTAAATTGCAGGCAATCACATAACCATCTGTGTCAAACATTCACCACATGGTGGACACCATTAATGCAAATCTTCGGGTTGCTTTCTTGCTTTCACTTGCCAACAAGGAACAAGTCACTAATGGATTGCTTCTTCGTTTACTCGTCTCCAAGTTGGATAATGAGTCTCAGACCAAATGGGGAGAAGAAATCGCCTCAAAAGTGCATTCAAAGTTCAATACCACTATTGCTTACAATCACTAATTGCTTACAACTGCGTACTTATCTGCTTACAACGTCGGTGTCAAAAAATGGAAATTGTGGAAGCTAATCGTTGACCAATTATCGAACCCAGTATCGCACCATCATTTGGACCAAAACCACAAAAATTCGTCAAAATCAAACTACACTAATAACGCAAACTTTGTAACATCGCAAAAAACCATCGTTATCATCAACTTGTGTCTTCTGCAAATCAACACCATCACACAATACTTTCACATGTTCAAAGTTCACCAACCTTAGGGCAGAAAATCGTTTTAAGTTAGTGAAAGAATTGAAGCTGTGTATCAACCGCCTAAGACCAAATCATCAAGTGCAAAGTTGCAATTCCATCAATAAATGCCAACAGTGTCAAGTGTCGCACCATACGTTACTTCACCGTACTAAGTCCGAAGAATCTCATCAAAGAACTGACAACGTTCATAGCCTCGGGTCAAAAGCAAGCACATTAAAATCAGTAGCATTCGATTCCACATCAACTGCTTTACAATACCAACACCCCCGAAAGTTATGTAATCCTCGCTACAGCACTGGTTAATTGCAAAATGAGCACGGAGTATCAATCATAGCACGGGCAATACTTGATTCAGCTTCGCAACTCAATTTCGTCACCAACCGCATCTCACAATTTGTGCAATTTGAGAAGAAGGCAGCCCACATCAATTTGTTCGGCATTGGTGGCTCCAAGTCATCAGCTCGTTATAGTTGTCAATTAAAATTATTATCCCTACATTTATCGTTCTCCGTTGACCTCGAGGCGATGGTTCTTCAGAATATCACAGACTATCATCCACAGCAATATATCAATACGAACGATTGGAACTTGCCCGCGAACATCAAGCTTGCGGATTTGCATTTGAATCAACCAAGCTCCATTGACATTTTGATCGGTGCCGGTTTGTTTTACGACATACTTTTAGTCGGTCAAATTAGATTCGGACCACATTTACCTACTCTTCAAAAAACCACTTTTGAATGGATTGTTTCAGGCACCGCAAACAATTTCCATAACAACACAGCTTATAAAACCACAGTCGCCAATCTTACATCCGATTTATCATCACCCACAACTCCCACCATGGAAGAATTACTACAACGATTCTGGGAAGTGGAGGACAATTTGAACAATAAGAGCACCACTAACACCGATGAAGAATTGGAATGAAGAATACAAGATGTCCACATTCGAATAAATTCATAGTTCGACTTCCATTTCGCAATAGCCCAAAGGTTCTCGGACGCTCCTAAACAATAGTTAGAAAAAGGTTAGTATCAGTTGAACACAATATTCATCGTACTTCGCAAATACAGGCAGCTTATCACAACTTCATGGATGAGTACATTTAGATGACGCACGTGCACCATATACCCACCATAGAAGCAACCCACCAACCATTAAATTACATTCCACATCACGCTGTCTATAAACCTGAAAGCACTTTAACCAAAGTTCGGGTGGTTTTCGACGCATCCTGTAGGACATCGTCAGGCAAGGCCCTCAATGCTATTTTGATGGTTGGTCCAACTTTACAAGATGATTTATTCACCATCGTTGTACGTTTTCGCACACATCGTTTTGTTGTTATGGCTGATATCGCCAAATCTTCGTTGATCCTAGAGATGCGAACGTACAGTGAATTCTATGGAGAAATCGTAAAACAATGACAATCGAAACCTACCAATTAGATACCGTCACCTATGGCACAAATTGTGCACCCTACCTCGCAGTAAAATGTATATAGCAATTGGCTGTGGATAACACAACTCGGGTTCCAATAGGATCTCTTATCACCCTTCGCGACTTCTATGTCGATAACCTCATGCCTGGGGCTGACACCACCGAAGATGTCAACCTTATTAAGCAAGAAGTAACACAATTGTTATCATCGGGAGGTTTTTCACTTCGCAAATGGGCAGCCAACAAACCCAGTATTTTAGCAGATATCGCAGAAGACGACAAGGAGTCCTCTATCACGACTTGTGGCTCAGAATGCATCAAGGCACTCGGGCTAGGAATCCAACAGACGACATCTTTTGTTTCATGTGCACACCAGTTAAAGAATCTACCAATATAATTAAATGCACCATACTTTCGGAAGCCTCGCAATTTTTCGATCCATTGGGTTTGGTGAATCCAATCATCGTCAAAGCCAAGACCTTACTTCAGACCCTCTGGAAAGAGAAGTATCACTGGGATGAGAGCATTCCTGAAAGTCTTCACACACAATGGTTGCAATATCGCAGACAACTAGCACAGATAAAAAATATCAAGATTCCACGGTATGTAGCTTTGAGTATCACTAACTCACAAATTCATGCATTTGCAGATGGCAGTAGGGCTTATGGGGCCTGTGTGTATATTCGAACTGAAGTTAGTAATGGCCTCGTCAGTTGTCACCTGTTGTGTGCGAAATCAAGGGTGCCTCCATTAAAACAACTCACTTTACCACGTCTAGAGTTATGTGCAGCGTCGCTATTGGTAGATTTGCTTCAAAAAATTCGCAGCATTTTCAAGGATCAAGCCTTTTCGACATACTGTTGGACTGACTCTAGCATTGTTCTATCATGGATTGCATCAGAACCTCATCGTTGGACGACATTTGTTGCCAATGGAGTGTCGAAAATACGCAAAGCGTCTGAGTCCGCGACATGGCACCACGTTCCAACAGACCGAAGTCCAGCTCTTCAAGAGTACTCCTCCCAAACCAACTTATCGACAACAAATTATGGTTTGAGGGACCAGAGTTCCTCAAACTTACTTCTGCTTTATGGCCCAAAGCATTAAATAGCATTATTGTGGATATTCCAGAACAACGCAAACAAATACTTTGAATGATATCGATTCAACATATAGATATCGTTACAGCTTGCAAATTTCATAATAGCTACACAAAACTGGTTCGAGTCTTCAGCGTTATTGGAATATTCATACATACACAATATCAGAAATCCTCACAATAAACAATACAGTCCTTCCACACCACAAGAATTTGAAACATCACTTTATCGCATTATTCGCAACATTCAAATCACCCAATTCGCACCAGAAATTTACCGACTTCAACAAGGAAAGGACATTCATAATTCAAGTTCACTTCGGTCGCTTTCACCTATATTGGAAGAAAATATTCTTCGAGTAGATGGACGAATTTACCACGCATCGCTCTCCCATAATAGTCTTCACCAAATATTGCTTTCAAAACATCACATATTTTCAAGAGCTTTAATTTGTTATCACCACAAAAAGTACCTACATGTTGGCTGTCAAGCATTATACAATATTCTTCGAGAAACATATTGGATCATTGGAGCTCATGACATTATTCGCAAGGTAATTCACAATTGCATAATTTGTTTTCACTTTAGCAAAACAAATCATGGGACCATTACCTAAGGAGAGAGTAACTCATGTTCGTCATGGTCTTCACACACGAATAGAAGCAATTAAATTCGTTCGGTTAAAGCCAGCAAAAAGCTAGTAACAAATCGCTAATTTAATTCTAAAACGTGCAAAATTTATTGACTAAGTTTATTTGAAAACAATTTGCATTTAAACATTTGACATTAAGTCATTTTCAAAGAAATAAAGTGAAGTTTAAGTTTATATAAATTTATTTTGCCGTTGCCTGATTTGAGTTTCCCTCGTCTTATCAAACCAGCAATCATGTCTGCATCAAATCTCCGAACAAGAGCTGCGACTACAAAAACACTGCCTTATACGCCAACTCAAGTTTCCCCAGCGCAAAAACAACCGCCCAGCGACTGTATACCCGTCACTGTAAAGATTCTTGAAGAGCAATTATCCAAGCAATTCAATGCATTGCGGCAGAGTTTTTCGGATGAAATATCGAGGCTTCACAGTGATTTCCTTTTAAAGGTCGAACAAATCTCTGAGTGCTCGAAACGTAAATTTGATGAGGTTAACAAAACCATCGCCAACATGGTTGATCGTATCGAGCGGCTTGAAGCGAGTTCCATTGCAACATCTCGACAACATCATGAGGAAATTAGAACCCTCCAAAGGCAATGCGAAACGTTCGAAAAGAAGGAGATCTCTTGCGATGCCGTGCTATTTGGTGTACCCACCCAGCCTGATGAGAACTTAAAAAGCTTATTCAATCGTCTTTGTCACTCCATTGATTGTAAGCCACCACTTCTCATAAACATATTTCGTACCAAAAAAACAAACAATGCGACAATTCCACCTATCATTATTAAATTCAGCAACTCGCTAGAGAGAAATACAGTGTTGACGTCAGCAGCAGATTACCGAAAGCATAATGCCACTGAACTTCGCCTGCATGACGTAGGTATTGAATCAAACAGCAGCTGCTACCTCAACGAGAGCCTTACAAGGAAGACACGTTTTCTCTTAAGCAGCGCTTTGAGTCTGCGACGGAAAAACAACTGTTTGCCGTGCACACAAGGTATGAAAATGTTTATGTTAAGAAGACGGCGAGTGAAAGAAGCTTTCTAATTGAAAGCTCGGAAGATCTGCTGGCTGCTGCTGATGCGAATAATCTTTCATAATTCTTTTTCTTTCATATTTTCTTTTTTGATACGAATACTCTTAATTATTGTAATTTGTTGTTTCAATATGTATTTCTCTCCATTGTCACTCACACCTAATTTCCCCCCTTCCTCCTCTCCTGTACAAGGAATGCACTTTTTTCTGGTTGCCTTTGTTTTTGTTTTAATCTATGCTCTTAAGTAATTTAAGTGTAACAAACAGTGTGAATGAAAAATCAACGTACACTATTGCAAAAATTATTTCGCAGCAATATAATGGACTACGAATATGTTATTTAAATGCGCGAAGTTTAAATGACACTAAATTAGACTATTTAAAGTACTTGTTTTCTACTTCTTGTCTTGATGTTATCTGTGTAAGTGAATCCTGGTTTAATCCGAATGTGCGTGATGAGATCTACGATATCCCAAATTATAGACTGCATAGGAATGACAGAATCACTGATACCACAGGTGGAGGTGTTGCAGTCTACTGTTGTCTAAATGTGCTACTACTGAAACTTTTACATATAAAGATTTTAATTCTGTTGATGTTAATGCCCTTCAACTAGCCACAATGTCTGCCCCATGGATGCAGTGTAGACAAATCGCCGATCCTAATGGAAAGGTTAATTTCTTTCAATCAATTTTGACACTACTGCTTGATAGGCATGTACCTACAAAAACAGTTAGAGTCCGTAACCAAAGCTGTCCATGGTTTACCTCAGATGTGATAAACTCAATCAAAGTTCGCAATAAATTGCACAGTAGATGGAAGCGCAGACCGACCAGCGCGTATTGGAAAGAATTTAAAGAGGCACGCAATCGTACAACTTCAATTATACGTGCGTCCAAAAAAAATTACTATGCATCCAAGCTCAATACCACCTTACCAGCAAAAAAACTATGGAGCAACCTTAAAATGATCGGTCTTTCTAAAGGCTTTAACCAACAGAGTGATCTTGATCCTGATATTCTTAATGATTATTTCATAGGTGAACAACTCGCTAATGGTAACTTTGATACAAATCGAGCATCAGCCTGTTCGGCCAGATCTGCGCATAGACTGGATGACTTTGAAGTTGTGAGCGAAAGCGAAATTTTTAAATGCACAATGGCTATTAAATCTGAAGCTATTGGGGAGGACGGAATACCCATCCGGTTTGTCAAACTTATCCTGTCCCAGATAGTTACCCATCGTACTCATGTCATCAATTTCTGCATAATTACATCAACTTTTCCCAGGTCATGGAAAATAGCTAGAGTCCTTCCAGTGGCAAAGAAAACAAACAGTGATGCCCCTTCTGACTTTAGACCGATTAGCATATTACCCAGTTTATCTAAAATCTTCGAAAAAGTTCTGCAAAAACAAATACTTAGTCATGTAGCTAACCACAACTTGTTTTACGAGAAACAATCAGGATTCAGGGCACATCACAGCTGCTCTACCGCTACTATAAATTTGCTAGATGAAATAAGGCAAGATTATGACAAGGGTAATATAAGTCTTCTTTGCCTATTTGACTTCTCGAAGGCTTTCGATAGGGTAGATCATAACATTCTAAGCTGGAAGCTCAAAAATTTGTTTGGTTTTAGCCGTAGGGCTACCCATCTTATTGGCAGCTATCTCTCCGAGAGATTCCAGAAAGTCATTTCTGGCGGCAAATCCTCCCTACTTAAGGCCTTAGTTCAAGGAATTCCACAAGGTTCAAATCTGAGTCCTATTCTTTTCTGTATGTTTATTAACGATCTTCCATCAGTCTGTACCTATAGTTTTGCCCACCTTTATGCAGATGACGTGCAACTTCATTTAGCAAAACCATATAACAAGCTTGATGAACTTGCTGACCACATCAAATTTCTATCTGGTCCGCAGCGAATGGATTGCTTCTTAACCCAAAAAAATCCCAAGTAATGCCGATCTCTAAAAGACGTTTTCAACTGAGTATCCTGCCAGACTTGTACCTAGGTAGCAGTAAAATAACAGCTGTTGAACACTGCACTAGCCTTGGCTTTATCATTGACCGTAACCTCTCAGGTTATAATCATATTAATGCAGTTATTGGTCGGATATACGGCTGTCTACGAAAATTGTGACCTACATCGTATTTCACCCCTGTTGAAACCAAACGTAAGTTGTTACTGATCTTAATAGCACCTCTCATTACATATTCTGAAGTTGTCTATAACGCTCTCGAATCACTGTCACTTAACAAATTAAAGGTGGCATTCAACGGTGCGGTTCGCTATGTATATGGACTTCGAAGATACGAACATATCTCAGAACATACCAAAAAGATACTAGGTTGCACGCTACAACAGTACATCAATGTGAGAAACTGCATATTTCTACATAAAATTATTCAAAATAAATTTATATAATAAACTTGTCTTTAACCGTTCTGCAAGAAATTTAAGTATCGCTCCCCATCGTCGCCAATATTTAAATTAGTCACGCTTATTTTTCATCCACGCTGTTAAACTTTGGAACCTTCTTCCACCGCGTATCAAAATGATATCTAACCGTGCAAAATTTAAAAGTGCAGCCCTCCTTTACCTCTCATCCTTAACAACCCAACCCTGAGTCCAGGTCCTATTCCGCTCTCTTATATTATTATTATTATTATTATTATATCTTAAATTATTAAAGTTATGTTAGCTAATCAATAATATCTAAGTACTAAAAAAGATGTAAATATTATTGTACGAGTACATACCAAGTAAATAAATGAAATGAAATGAAAAATTAAATGAAACTCCTGCAAGAGCGTTCACTACTACAGGTATTGACTACTGTGGACCCCTGTATGTCACCCAACGTATCCGTGGACGATCACCTATAAAAGCGTATATTGCAATTTTTATTTGTTTCATCACTAAGGCAGTTCATTTGGAACTCGTCAGTGAGCTCACCACAGCAGAATTCATTGCAGCACTGAAGCGATTCATATCAAGAAGGAGAAAATGTGAAACTATTTACATCGATAATGCTACTAACTTTGTAGGAACTGATCATGAGCTCAGACAGTTACAATCGCTATTCGCATCGGAGGAGCACAACACCCTTGTCGCAAACACTTGCACTTTACAAGGCATCGCATGGAAATTCATTCCACCACGTTCACTCCATTTCGGATAATTATGGGAGGATGCTGTAAAGGTAGCTAAACATCACATTCGAAGAGTCATCGGCAACGCTTCGTTATCGTTTGAAGAAATGAGCACCATATGTTGTCAAGTGGAAGCGACCATGAATAGTAGACCACTGACTCCACTAATATCTAACATCGCATGTTTAGCATTCCTCGTTCTTTTCGAATTGTCAGTTCACTTAATAATTTTCAAAAAAGCTTGAGGGTTCATCAGATGGTTTCAAGTCCGATATTCACAAAATAAATGCTGGTGTGCAACAGGGCTCCATTCTGTCTCCAACATTCTTTTTAATTTTTATCAACAATCTCTTGTCTGCTACTTCTAATCGAATATATTCCTTTTCTGACGACAGTACTCTCTGTTTTCCATTTTCGTTCCCCCACTCATGTCCCTGTCTCTTCGGCTGTAGAACGGCAACGGCAATATATGTTAAGCTCTATTATGGTTTAATTTTTTTGAAAGATTTTCGTCCAGTTTGGTGTGAAAACTCATGCCGTGGTCAGTGGAAGCATTATCCCCATCGTTGGGGCTTGGCGTCAGGGTAGCGCGCACAGCTTCCCACTGGGGCGTCGTAGGTTCAATTCCCTATGGAACCACCTTGTTTCTTTTTATTCTTTTTCATCGGCCATTTTCGCCGCGGTTCTCATTAACGTCATCTGATACAGCCTGTGGAGATGTGCATGGTGAGAGCAGCGGAAAAATGGCCTGATACGTGGAATGGGCTAAGACAACCAAGCCATATAATCTAATCCACGGCGAGGTGAGACTGTAGCTAGCTGAGGAAGATTTGAGAGGGTCAGTTGGTTCGAAACAGGCAGTGAGTCAAGTGTCAAGTGTAGTAGTGCAGTGCAGGGAGCAGCAAAAAAAAGTACAGTCGTAGAAGAGTATATAATTAATTTAAAACCAGTTCGAGCAAAAAGTAAGGTGGGTTTTGTTTTTATTTGGTTAGGATATTAGGATATTTGGTTAGGATACTAAAGATAAAATCGTGGTTGGAGGTTCTTTTTGGTTGCGTGAAATCCTGGACACGTTTGGTGCAGTTTGGCGATTCATCCTTTCCGAAGTGAAATCCCAGTTAGAATTGGAGCGAGACGACCGAGGAGCAGAGCCCAGAGCCAACTAAGTGCTACTAAAGTGAGCGTATTACCAAAAAAAAAAGGACGAGATAAAACGTGGGAAAAAAAGAATCAATTGCTCGGGGAAAATGTTATACGCCGCGTATAGTACTTAAACAGTTTTAGATAAAAGAAATATATGCGGTCGGTGGTCGTGATAGCCAAAGCGCTTGGTTAGGTCTTGCAGAGGTTCCTGAGTTCGAGTCACGGAAATTGTTTTTCTTTCTTTACTTTTTTTTTTTCTTTACTTTTTTTTTTTTTTTGCTTCTCATTGACCTTCAGTCATTGGGGAAGCGTGTTATTATTTTTTTGTTTTTGTGATAGCTTTCTACCTAGAATTAAGATAGAATTAAGATTCTACGTTTAAGATAGAATTAAGTTGTATTATTTTGTGGCGAATGAAATAAAATTGTAAGAATTTTAAGAGTGTAAGGAAATCGTTGTACTAATTGATAAAGGCGGGGTTTGTTCGCGATCGTCACAACCAATTCGCGATTATAGTTGTGTTGAAGTTGTACGGAAGGGTAATCGCGTGGCGCCCATTCATTAACATCTTTACCCACGGCCAGTCTCCGCAGTTGGCCGAGCAACTTTTCGTACAACGCCGCGGGGTAACGAGTCGTTCACAGACCTCGACAGAGGATAGACGTGTTTCGGTTTTGTTTGAGTGAGTGAATTCTACAAAAAAGACATTGGACGAGTTTGACATAGGGCTCCAATTAGCCCAGTGGTAGTGTGCCCGGTTACCAAGCCAAGAGTTACGGGTTCGACTCCGGGTCGAATAAAATATATCTTTCACTCTTTTTTTTTTCTTTTTTCCTTTAAATTGTTAATTGAAAAATAAATAAAGTGGTAAACAACATCACGCGATGGAATCTGGTGAGCGGCCCGCTAGGCCAAGAACGGAACCACCAGAAAAATCAGGCGATGAATTGGCAACTACTTCCAACCAAACAGTTGTAGCAGCCGAATCTAAAATGAAGAGAAGGAGGAGGCTAAGGCCAATTCCCAACTTGGTAAAGCGCCCCTCCCTTTCAACGTCCACAGAGAAGCTGCCTGGTGGATCGCGGGAAGGGGTGCGCTCGACGACAACGGCAGCAGATAATACACGCTCTAGGCAAGATTCTGACGACTATTCATATGTCTCAGAGGGTGGTGAAGGTCACTACCTCGGTGATAACAGCTTCACATCTTTGGCGCCTTCCGAATCGGAAGATGAAGACGAAGAAGTGGCATCTTTAAATAGCAGTATCAAAATGCTAGAACAAAGGGTATTAGCCATAAAAGAGAAACAAATGGCAAGAAGAATGAGGGAAGCACAAGAGTACTCCCAAAAGCAAGACCAACAGCAACAGCAGACGCAGCAAGCCCAGAAGCAGTCCGTACAACAACATTTAAAAATGAAAACGAACACAACAACATCTGTGCAACAACAACACCAACAAAAACAAAATAAACTCCAGCCACAACAACAAGAGCAGCAACAACAATCGCAACAGCAAAAACAAGAACAGCGGCAGCAGCAACAAAAACAACAACTGAAGCAGAAACAACAACAAAAGCAGCAGCAGCAACAACAACCGCAGCAGAAACAACAAAAAACTACAAAGCAAAGAGTTCCACCTATAAACACATATAAGATGGAACTAAAGGAAACCATTGAACTATGTAAGTCGGCCATAGGCAATAATTTTTTTGTTAAAAGACTTAGTTTAGATAGGCACGCGATCCATTGCAATACAGTGGAGCGCTATCATAAAATTAAAAACTTGTTAAGGGATTCGACGACGGAGTTCTTCTCCTTCACACCGAAAGGTGAAAAGCTGCAGACAATGCTGCTGAGGGGATTAGAACCGTCGACTGATCCGGAGGAGCTCCTTGCACTGCTGAAAGAGAAGGAGTGCGAAGAGCTCAAATTCGTAGGGGTTAAGCCATTCGTCACGGCTAGAGCCAAAAGGGAGAAGCGGAAACTACCGTTCTTCCTGGTTCAGCTGAGTCCCAACAGCAAACTGGATGGTCTAAGGAGCATTAAAGTCCTAGACTACCAGGTTGTACACTGGGAAAAATTAAAGAGGAGCGAAAACATTTTACAATGTGTTCGTTGCCAAAGGTTCGGGCACGCCGCGTCGAACTGCGAAATGCAGCCTCGATGCGTGAAGTGCGGAAAGAACCACAAATCCGAAGAATGCGTTCTAGGCAAGGACGGAGAGTCAGAAAAAAGCCAACTCTCTTGCGCGTTATGTAGGAACACGGGACACACCGCAAATTATCGGGGTTGTCCCAAATTCCAATACATTAAAAGAGTAAATCTGGCTCGGCAGCAGAAAGTGGAAATTAAACGTCCACTCGTGCAGACACAAACACCAGCCGTTACTCCCCACGTTACCTACGCCCAAATGGCGGCAGGTAGGGGAAATACGGTACAACAACCAAAGGTAGCTTCTCAGGCCCCAGCGCCTAGAGCACCGGAACCTGTACCTGACATGCTGGCTATCTTGCTCTCTATTCAGGGGCAGATGGCTCAGCTGCAGCGTCAAATACAGGAACAGGCTAAGCGGGTAGATCAAATATACGCGCTGCTGCCGGGCCTAACGCACCTCCAGTCGTAATGGGTACGCACATGGTGGAGCAAACCCTGAAGGTCCTTGCAGTGAATGTTAATTCACTGATTAGGTTCGAACGAAGAGCCGAACTGTTTAAGTTGCTAAAAGACCAAGCCCCTGATGTGCTCTTGGTTAGCGAAACTAAGCTTACCAAGAGACACAAAATGAGGCACAAAAGATGTAAAATAGTACGGAGAAACCGACCCAACTCCATTCAGGGAGGAGGCGTTGCGATTTTCGTACGAAAAGGTATACGTTTTAAAAGAGTATACAGTCGTGTAGTACGTAGGTTCCAGGTGCTGGAAGCATGCATCGTGTACATCCCTCTCCGTAGTGGAAAGCGGTTGTACATGGTGTCTGTCTATGCACCTAAGGCTACTCAATCCACCTTATTTATCTCAGAGCTCGAGACACTTTTTCGATTTCTGAGGCTGGAATTGGAAGACAACTATTTTATTATCGGCGGAGATTTCAACGCCAAACATAGTGATTGGGGAAATAATACACCAAATACTAGAGGGAACCTACTATTCAATTGGTGGGGTCAACACAGTGTTATGTATCGACTCGGCCTTAAGGCGACGGATAGTCCGTCGTTTCCTAGACACGGGTCCTATTTGGATCTCCTGCTGTTCGACACACGAATACACCTGACATGCACAAACCAACAAACCATAAACTGTCTACACACTTTTGTGTATGACAGTGACCATTGCGGTCTCAGTACCGAAATAACCGTTCCGAACGAAGCTGCGGAATTAGACGAGTTTGTTCAAAGGCATACCTACAACTATAGTAGAGTGCGTTGGACACACTTCTCCAGAACACTGACGAGAGCACTCTCCTCGAATTCGCTCTACCCACCGTCCAATAGAAATCTGTCAAACGAGGAGATTGACAGATATCTAAAACTAATGGACGAGACAATTAAACGAACAATGGACAAAACGATACCTCGGTATCAATACACTGACAACGAAGACTTATTCCGCAACGCAACCATTGACGCACTGCACCGACATAAAAGCAGACTGCTGTCAAGGCTGAAAACCTTGTACAGACAGTTTACTGACAGACATAACTCGGAGATTATGACGCTAAAGTCGTCGATCAAAAACCTCCAAACATTAATAAAAGAAAATTACAGAGCATCTGTAAGTTTGTATTGGAACAACAAAATTCGGGCTGTAAACACCAGCAACCCGAATATGTTCCCGCAAATAAATAAAATATTTCGGAGGAAAGATCACAACGACCTTTCGTGTCTTAAAATCGCCCGAACGACGGACAACGAGAACATACTTACAGCAGCAGGCATAGATCCAAATGAAGCTGTTGATGATGACAACTTCTTTGTAATCGAGGATCCGCAGGAGCAGGTAGAGGCTATAGGAGCGACTTTCCAGGAAGTATACAAGGCGAATGACATCATTGGCCCGAACCACGACCTGGAAAATCGAGTCCTTGTGCACAATTTCTACCTTCGAAATGAAGTAATGAATTGGCGATTCGAGAGCTCGGGTTTCACCCAGTTCAGTGACGAGAATATGGCAAATAATGTCATCACCAATGAAATGGTACTACCACCGTTCATTTCGAAGGCAGAGCTCCAAACGATCTTCGAATCACTTAGAAGTAAGAAATCAGTGGGAACCGATGAAATACCGAACATTGTGCTTCGACATCTCCCTCTAGAAGCGGTCGACATTTATACCACCCTGTTTAATAATGCAATGAATAATGCACATTATCCAGAGCATTGGAAAACGGCGGTGGTACATCCCATCCCCAAAAGGGATAAAGACACATCCAATCCGGCGAACCTCCGGTCGATCAGTCTCCTTCCAAACATCAGTAAGGTTTTCGAGAAGGTGATCAATAGAGTCCTGACTAAGTGGGTCGAGGACAAACATATAGTTCCGGATAATCAATTCGGTTTCAAGGCGGGGCATGATGTTATTCATGCTGCGTCTAAACTGGTTTCTGATATCCAATGGAACAAAGGCAAGAATCAGTGCACTGGTGCCTGCCTGATTGACTTGGAAAAAGCCTTCGATACCGTATGGTTAGAGGGTCTCTTTTTCAAGCTGGACAGGTTGGGCATCAGTAAACCATTGCTGTATATTCTTTTTGATATGCTTTCCAGTAGACAGTTCATAGTGAAAAATGGCGATGTGACTTCTGCTGGAAGTTTTAACATTAAAAACGGTCTGCAACAAGGTGCGGTAAATTCGCCGATCCTATTCAACATTTACACAAGTGATCTGATAGGTTCACTTCACCATGCCATAGCGTACGCAGACGACTTAATCGCGTACAGATCAGGTCCAAAAATTGAGGTTATTAATATACTCTTGCAACGCGACTTCGATAAAATTAAGCGATATTGCGATGACTGGAAGTTAAAAATCAACTTTCAGAAGTCGGAAACCATTTTGTTTAGGACGCCTTTGTCTGGGGCCTCTAGGGATACCAGAAAGAATTGGCGAAAGTTCTCGATCGTGGGACAGCACGGGCAGCCACTTGCTTGTCGAAATGTAGTCAGATACCTTGGGATCTGGCTAGATCAATATCTGTATTTTAACAAACATATAGATGTTGCTCTGGCCAGAGCCAAAGGTGCTTTTGCCCTTACAAAGAGACTGTTTTATAACAGCCAACTCGATGCGAGGGTAAAGGTTATCTGCTACATGGCCCTTATCAGGCCTATGCTTGTGTTTGGATGTCCCGTGTGGTTCAACGTGAGAGCAAGTTTATTGGAAAAGATTCGGGTGTTTGAGAGGGCTTGTCTTAGGACTTGTCTTCGCTTATACAGGACACCAGAGTCTGAGTACATAAAATTATATCCTAATGAGGTCTTATACAATAGGGCGAACCTAATAAGAGTGGACAATTTCGTCATTAAGTTGACTCGAAGGCACATTGCAAGAGCAATGACCTCATCGAACAACCTGATCTCCGGGGCTTACTACCCTAACTATATGTATCATGAGAGAGTTCGCTTTGACGGCTTTGTTCCTCCAGAAGCGTTCCTCTACCTAGATATGAAAGGTCTGATCCAGGACAGATTGGCGGTGCCGCTAATCTTCCACGTTGCTCGAACAGCTGCGGACAGGCGACTCAACTACGACAGAGACGTCGCACATGGCAGTGCAGAGCGTCTCCGGTTCAGTAGGGCGGTAGGGAGTCGCGACATAAGGGATGTTGCACGGCAGCACCAACAATTTTGGTGGCTTATGGGAGGAGAGGAAGTATCTTCGTCGAATTCCTCTAGCACAATATAGCTTCACTCGGAAGCAAAGTCGGTTAGCCTAATTTTTTTAGTCATGGCCGGCTTACATAGACTTAGGTAGGATTAAGGTAGTTATAAGATAAAAAAAAAAATAAAAATAAAAAAAAAAAAAAAAAAAATAAAAAAAAAATAAAAAAAAAATATAAAAGAACTAAGATGGGTAACAACTTCTAGAAGGGGTAACGCATCTAGAAAAAAAAAAAAAAAAAAAAACTAAATTGTATGATATATACAATAAGTTATTTTAAGTAGGTTAAGTAGGTTAAGATTTATTTGTATGTAGATAGTTTGTAAGTTTTTATAAAAAAAAAAAATCCATATACTAAGTTTTTTTACTAAATAAAATTGTTTTCTTAGTTATAGTTTAAATAAATATAGAAAAATAATGTAATCGTACGAAACGTCGAAAGACATAGATTAAGTATTATGTTTAATTTAGAGCGCCCGCATGGGGCCAGTAAGTTAAAATAAGATAATTTTAAGTTAATTAAGCTAATTTTTAAGCGTTTTTTTTTGTATAGCGCATAAGTGTTAATGAATTTAAAATAATAAAAAATGCATTTAAAATGAAATGAAATGCCGCGGGGTAACAGCTCATTAAATTCCGATATTATTAGAAAAACCAGAGTGGAATTTAATGCTTCCAAAACACAATGTTGTCTGCTGTCGTTAAAGCGAAATTTAAACACCCAGCCATTATCCCTAAAAGGCACTTGCATCGTCGAAACCGAAAAACTTTCCAGTCTCGATATGTGTGTCAATGACAACTTACGTTGGAATGACCATATATTCGATGTCGCCAAAAATGCGCCGTATGTCTAGGTTTGCTCAAGCAATGAAAGAATTACTTTTCCCCTTCTGATCTGGCCTCAATATATAAGGCGTTTATCCGCACAAAACTGCAGTACAATGCACACATCTGGTCAGGTGCGCCTAAAACATCTCTGCACCTGCTAAATAGCATTCTAAACCGTGCGATAAAACTCATAGGTGATGCTTATATCGCTCAGTCAATGGACACCCTTGAATACCGACGAAATGTCTCGTGTCGCCCTTTGTTCGCCAGTAGCATTCCACCCTTTCATACTTTCAACCGTAACACTCGTCTCGCTATGAATGCTCAACAGTATACCTTCACCTTCAAGTCCACTGTCGGACGTACTCTGAAATATGGTGATTCGTTCCTAATCCGAGCAACTCGCTTGTGGAATGCCCTGCCGAGCTCTCTATTTCCTAATCATTGTAACATTCAAACATTTAAGACCAAGGTACATCCGTACCTATCTTTCTTTCCTCCCTAATTATCCTTCACCCGCTGGCACCTTAACCCTTTGAGCGCGCGCTATTTAAAAAATAATGAATTCTATATAAATGCAAGCTCAAGGGTTGGCTAGGTCTGCGGTAAACCAAATTCCTGCGAAAGAGTAAAAAAAACTTCAAGGTTTCGGTATACGAAGAACTTATTCTCATTTTCCTTTGAAATGATAAGACAAACAATATACGTTAGCGGAGAGACAGATAATCTAATTGTGTACACCGAGCTGCCAGCACCATCGGTAAAAATTTCACTCGTTATTGAATTACGGTTTGATTCAATTGCTGTGTATAAGTTTTGAACGCAGCAAACGTGTTCTACGAAATTTCATTCGATTTATCTATGTGAGTCAATTTTGAATATATAAAAAATTAGTTTAAATATAAAACAAAACACGAATCGGCACAATACCTCCATCAATCCTTACCAATTTTACGACTAAAAATAACTTTAAGCAGACAAAATCAATTTAAACGCTTTTATCTCCGATCTACAATATTCGAATCAAATAAAACAAGTCTACAATATATAAGCATCACCAAACATTTCTATATACCACGCACACACTAAAAGCTATAAAATACGAGCCTTGTAAAAAATCAGAAAACAATATCCGTGATTTATATCTCGGTCCCACTTTTTGTATGTTCGAACAAATATGGCATCCATTTAAATGAACGTTTTTTGTTTTGCATTACACTTTACGTTCGTTCCACATTGGACAAATAAAGAACCCTACTGTTTGGTAGAGAGACTTCATTTTTTCAATTGAATTCACGCGCAAAGGCAAATAGTCGGTTGGTATTTGTAACCCACCCTCTTTCTCCGTTTGATAATAAATAAAAACTCGTTAAGCATTCTCTTTTTTTTATAAATAAACATATAAAAACAACTTACCTATACAACTTGGCTGACTAATATCTGGCGGGACGCCAATAGTGGATAATGCTGGGCCATGATTACCTGCTGAAGCAACCCAAACCACGCCATATTTGTTTACAACTTCGCTCATTAGTTCACCAATGCGACTGCAATTAAAAAATTATGTTGTGGTTAGTTGTAAGCACTCATACAAATTATTTAATGCTGGCTTGTTTTTTTTTTGTAATTATTTGCACCGGCTGGAAAGATACTCATACCAAACAAAAAAGTCCATTCATACAGATAAATTAAGTTAAAAAAATAGCATAAACAAAAAAAAACAAATACAGAGAGATTTAGAAAAGCTTCCAATATTCACAAGGATAGGCTAGATGGAATAATTTTTATGTCCTGTCGAAAAAAATAAACCAATTTTATTATTATTGTCAGACCTTAATCATTTGTGAATCATGCATTCAAAAACATAGTGTGTTCACAAGTGAGTGCGAAAGGTAATATTGGGTTGCTCAAAAAATCATTTTGTTTTTCTCATTTTGATTTTCAGTTTGCGTTTATTTGTTATACGTAATGAATATTAATTAATGATATAATAATATAAAAAACTTACAATCTTTCTTGGCAAGAAACTTTTCAAAGTGCTGTTTGAGGAGCTCTTTAGAAGCTCTTTAGAGCTCTTTGCAAAGAGAGAAAAAAGTGAAAGTTTGATAGTTCAAGATCTTGGCTATACCGTGGATGTTCAACACATCTTAACCAAGCTACAACAATTTTTGCCCAGTAACCAATCTTGTGTGGGGTCTCGCATTATCGTGGTAAAACAGCACATCCTTATGATTGATCAGCTCTGGACACTTCTGTGCGATGGCATCACTTAATTTATGTAGTTGCTCAGAGTAGACATCGGAATTAATCGTTTTGTTCTTTGGAAGCATAGAAGACTGGTCCCCTCCAATCCCACCAGATTGACTGCATCAAATTCTTTTGGCGGATATCCGCCTTTCCCATGCTTCATCCTACTGCAACTTTTTTTTTAGCTGACATTGTTGTAGACAATCCATTTTTTGCCACCCGTAATCATACGTTTCAAGAATGGATCGATTTCTTTACGTTTGGTGAGTTTATCGCCGACATTTATGCGCTTCGTCTGATGAATTGCTTTCAACTCATGAAATGTTGAGCTTCTTTACAAAGCCAAGCGATTTCAAATGGCCATTAACGCTTCCAATGAACACTTTTAAAGCTGCAGCAGGTTCAACTGAGAAATCACCGCCACGGTAGCGGACGAATCTGTTCCGGCACTAGCATTTTTCGATGACATTTCTGCCGTAACCTTTACGCAATATTTCTCTTGCCCCTGCCGCTTCCTATAATTTTTTGAAATAATAAGGCAAAATATGGCAAAATGCTCTTCAAAATTCTACATGTTCAAACCACAATTACAGGCACAAAACTTGACCGAATCGCGCAAGCTTTTTTTTTGTTTTTAGGTTAAGTGACAACAACAAAACGCTCGCGAACATTTCATGTATATGTATGTGACGCGCAGGTAAAAATAAACGCGCGGGCAAAGTCATCTATTGCAAAAAAAAAGACAATGACTTTTTCAACAATAATAATATTAATATTAATATTAATATTAATATTTTGATAATATCTATCAAAACTATACGGAATCGGAGGAATACGGAGCTATATGAAATCATGAAAAATTCTGTTTATGAAGAAACTCCGTTGTTAGGCACACCCTTGGAATCCCAGTAGGTCCTTTCAGAACACGAATATATTTTGCGCCGAGCTTGGAAGCTTGATACGATGACAAGGTCAACTAAAATCATGCGATTGATTACTTAGTGTGACTACCTATAATACAACAATACTTCACATAAAACTCATCAAGTCCTCGCATTAAAACCTTACCATTGTCCCACTATTTTCAGGTGTCAACCTGGCGATACCCTGTGTTGTAACTGTTTTACACATTCGTGCTTATTTTACCTCCAAGTGGTAACCATTGGGTACTGATCGTTGTCCACCCGAGCTCGACATGCCAAACTTATAAGCGCGAGTGCTGACCAGCAGACAAAAATAGCAGCACTATAGACGAGACAGTGGATGAATTCCCCAAATAGAATCACGGAACGTGTACTGGCTTCGGCCTAACCAACACCTCATGCTAGGATCTGTAATGGAACTACCCCTCCAGGTTGGAGGTTGTGTCGCCGGAGTAACTGTCCGGCCATGAGAAAAAAAATAAGTTAGGAAGTTACAACAAGTCTCGGATACGAACGGATCTACTGTTGACAAACCTTACAAACAACGAACTTCGGATCCGAATGTGGAATTGCTGCAAAGCAGATATAACCGCCATCCAAAAAAGGATAAAAAACTGCGACATTTACTACGTCGATTGTTATCTATGGGAAAAGCAGCGAATATTTGGATCGGATTTGTTGTCAGAGGCAGACTTAGGCAAGAAGTCTTCAATTTCCGGCATATGGACGAGCGCCTTGTAATAATTAGTATTAAGGCTAAATTTGCCAACGTTAGCCTTATGTGCGCACATGCTCTAACAGAAAGATGACGACACCAAAGTTTCCTTCTACGAGCTCTTGGACACGACCTACGAGCAGTGCCATAGCTATGGGGCATGTTCGGTAGGACTATCGGAAGGTCTAGCATGCACGACACCACCTCCGATAACGGATTCAGGCTAATCGTCTTCACGGCGGGACGAAATATAGTAGTAGCTAGTACGTGGTTCCAACATCTCGATATTCACAAGGACACTTGGAGAACTCCTGATCAGTCAACCGTCTACCAGATTGACCACATTGCGATCCACGCAAGACAATGCCCCAGTTTTATGGATGTCTGAATGTTCCGAGGGCAAACATCTACTCCGACTATTACCTTGTTGTAGCCAAAGTACGGTTACGGATATCTCGAATATCGTAAAGACAAGTTAATATTGTAAGGAAGTTCGACGTCTTGCTATAATCGCAAGAGATCGCCAAATCCTTTACCGATCGAGTCTCCCAAAATCTCTTAAGACGTTCTCTGCCGCCAGTATCAAGTATTGAAACCAGTGGCAACATTGCCAAAAAGCCGTCAGAGATGCTGTCTCTGATGTGCTGGGTTTTCCTCGGCCACCACAACGAAACCCCTGCTTTGACGATGAGTGCCAACAAGCACATACAGCTAAGCAAAATGCATGCAAAGCGGCGCTGCATATAAGGACGAAAGTTGCTTACGAGCCCTACGAGCAGTAGAGGAGCTTCTCAGGAGGAAAAAGAAGGAGCATGAGAAGCAGCGCGGTCGAGAAAACTATGAGGCTAAAAAAAACATGTCACGGACACAAAACCCGAACCGAAGCCTGTAGAGACGAACAAGAGAACATTGTAGTAGAGCCGCTGAGGTTGAGTTGATGCTAAGGATTTGGAAAGACCATTTTTGTAGACTGTATAATGGCGACGATGAACCAAATACCCATGTCAGGGAGAATGGACCTTTCAACCTTTCCGTGCACCCGACCTGGATGATGTGAAGATAGCCATACCTAAGCTTAAGTCCAACAAAGCTGCTGGAGCCGACAGCCTGATTACTGAGCTCTTCAAAGCGGAAGGCGTTGGTTTGGTAAGGAACATACACCAACTCATCTGTAGTTAGTTAGTTTTGTATGACTTTTATTTCGATTTTAAATTCATTACATTAATTAATTATATTATCTAGGTCTATTATGGTTTGGCCTATGGCCGTCTACCAGATTGACATTACATTTCATACATTTATATTTTTGCTTTGAAAATAGAACAACAAATACTATATATACATTAAACATTAAAAATTTTCTTCAACTATACATTTTCTATAACGAAGTGCATTTGTACAGTAGTTGTAGAGGACATCCCAGCCTCGGACTCCGTTTAAGATTTTAATTGCTTCATCTATTTCCAAAAATATACGAATTAAAGAGTCTCACTCGAATTTCTTTTAAAACTGGACATACTGCGAGGAAGTGAAATACATCTTCTCGCATCTTCATATTGCAAAGATTGCACAAGATAGGCAGCTCTGGACTGTGTGGGATGAAATTCAGATTCAGTAGCTCTCCTCTGATTTTAAAAATTATGTTAATTTTTTCTATTGAGTTGCAGTTTAAAAAGTAAGTTTTTTCTGCTAGATGGTATTTCAGCTTACTGTAATATGTCCTATACTGGGAAGACTGTGCATCCGTTACAAATTGATCATACATATTTCGACCTACTTTTCCCAGTAGGATGTTGAAATGTGCTCTAAAATGTTCAGAAGGCACATCGGCTGTTATCCTTATGGTTTCTCCACAGTTTGATGCAAGGCGTTCCCAATCTGCAATGAAACTTGCTCTTTTTCTTATGACACTCTTTAGTACTACTTTTGGCAGTCTATCGTCACTCATTTCCATAACTTTAACTATGTAGTCAAAATGTAGTCTCAATGTTTCCAGGAACATAGGCGGTGCACCAGTCTCTAGATGCAGCATATAATTAGGCGTAGCGCTTGGTAAACGGAACATTCGTTTTAAGAAATAGCGAAGAAACTTCTCAACTTCAACATATTGACAATATCCCCACACCTGCGCTCCATATAAAAGAACCGAGACTGCAGTTGAGCGAAAGAGTTTTTGCTTCGAGCCATGGGCTTACTTGTTGTTGATGCAGCGACCCCATACCAATGAGATTGCTCGTTTGGCTTCAGATAGTTTGGCTTCTAGTTGTTTCTTCATATTCAGGTTCGAAGACACCAAAATTCCTAAGTATTTGTACTCGCGAACAACTTCTACGTTTTCTCCTTGATACGAGGGCGGGTCACTAAGTCCGTGACTTTTGGAATAAAACACAGATTTTTTGATAAAAAAATAATTTTATTTTTCAACGTAGTCTCCCTTGAGCTCTATACACTTTGTCCAACGCTTCTCCAATTTTTTTATCCCTTCCAAAAAAAATGATTTGTCGAGGTCCTCAAAATAGGCCTTTGTTTGCGAGATGACTTCATCATTGGAGTCAAATCTTTTTCCACCAAGCCATTTCTTCAGGTTTGGGAACAAGAAGTAGTCGCTCGGAGCCAAATCTGGAGAATAAGGTGGATGAGGGAGCAATTCATAGCCCAATTCATGGATTTTTGCCATGGCAACTGCACATGTGTGCACCCTTGCATTGTCTTGGTGGAAAAGAACTTTTTTCTTGGCCAAATGAGGTCGGTTTTTTTTTCAAATCGTCATTGAATCGGTCCAATAAGTTGGCATAATATTCCCCATTGATTGTTCTTCCCTTTTGAAGGTAGTCAATGTGGATTATCCCGCGTGCATCCCAAAAAACAGTCGCCATAACTTTATTGGCTGACAAACCCACCTTGGCCTTCTTGCGCCGATTCACCCTTAGAAACCCACTGTTTGTTCTCTGGTGTGTTGTGATGGATCCATGTTTCGTCCACGGTTACAAAACGGCGCAAAAACTCCCCCATATTGCGATTAAACAACGCCAAACCTTCCTGTGAAGTTGTTACACGATTGCGTTTGTGGTCGACTGTGAGCAAACGCGGCACCCATCTTGCGGAAAGCTTTCTCATGCCCAAGTGATCATTCAAAATTGAAACCACTGAGCCATGCGAGATCCCTACGGCTTCCACAATCTCTGGCACTTTCAATCTTCGGTCGGCCAACACCATATCGTGAATTTTTTCGATTGTTTCGGGTGTAGAGACCTCAACTGGGCGTCCAGGACGTTCGGCATCTTCAGTGCTTGTACGGCCACAACGAAATTCAGTAAACCACTTTTTTACCATTAAAATCGATGGTGCAGAGTCCCCATAGCATTTATCAAGCTTAGCCTTGGTCTCGGTAATGTTTTTTTTTCGCAAGAAATAATGCTTAATAAGCACACGAAATTCACTTTTTTCCATTTTCTCCTCAAATTAGTGAGTAGTCTGATAAAAATAGCTGTCAAACACAAACTAACTGACGCAGCAAGTTTAAATTTTGACAGGAGTCAACTGACAGATGCCTGTTGACAGGAGCAGTGTTGCTGTTTCAGTAAAGAGGTCAGAAATTCAAAAAATCACGGACTTATTGACCCGCCCTCGTACGTCCATCTTTCGCTTTGAGAATATCTGCCACAGCCGCCTCTGAATACCATTATCTTCGATTTATTCAAGTTTACACTCAGGTTCCAGAGTTTACAGTGTACGCTGAGCCTATTCATCATAAGTTGCAACCCATCCACAGTGTCGGAAAGGAAAACGATGTCATCCGCATACTTAAGAGCAAGAGCCGGAATTTTTATCACGCCGAACTCGATTCCACCGTTTACAGTGTCTGATATGTCATTGATAAATGAAATAAACAGTAACGCACTCAAAATACATCATCCTTGCTTCACACCCATCGTTGTTGTAAACTCTTCAGATATGGACTCCCCACCCCATACATACGCCACATTATTTGCATACATTGCTTTTAAGATGTTAATTATTTTCGTTGAGAAGCCAATATTGTATAATTTGTAAAATAGAGCCTTGCGCGCTATGGTGTCGAAGGCTGCTCTAAAGTCAACGAAGAATGCATATACGAGTAGTTTTTTATGTTTCTGTTTATAAATCTCGGCGATATTAAGGAGTGCAAATACTTGATCGACTGTCGAGTAATTCTTTCTGAATCCTGCCTGAAACTCCTGCAAAGCTTTTCTATTTTCAACCCAGCAGGTAAGTCTGTTGTATATAATGGCGCCAAACAACTTAGCAGAGGTGTTCAGGAAAGATATTCCTCTTTAGTTTGTAGGATCGTCATAGTCACCTTTTTTATGCAGTGGATAGATAATAGCTTTTTTAAAACTTTCTGGAATATTTGCTGATTCAAAGATTCTATTGAATTCCTCTACGAGCGCAGATATGAATTCATATGTACAGTTTTTGTAGAACTCGTATGGAATTCTGTCATCTACGGGGGCCTTTGCTTTGTTAATGACTTCTTTGATTTCTTCGAAAGAAAACGGGCTATCTAGAAATTCATCGATAATCAGTAGAGCTGCATAGTGGAGTGGTGGTGAGATTTGTGGGGAATTAAGTAAATTGCTAAAGTGGCCCATTAACTGCGTTGCTTTAAGCGACGAGGCAATGCTATTCATTTGTCCATTTATATAAAGGGTCCGCCATCTAACGTTTTTTTTTTCAACTAGTGCTTATTTCGTGAATGGTAACACTTAGCTCATGTCTGATTTGACAGATAATTAGTTTTGTCCTTCCGCTGAACGAATATGGTTGTGTATACGCTTGAACAACGCTGGGAAATATTGCCTGCGATCGACTTAGAGAAGATGCCGATTTTGCCAAAAAAATAATCTTTTCAGATGAAGCTCATTTTGATCTTGGCGGGTATGTAAACAAGCAAAATTGTCGCATTTGGGGCAAAGAAAACCCGCACGCATACACTGAAAAGGCGATACACCCAAAACGAGTCACTGTTTGGTGCGGATTTTGGTCCAGAGGCATAATTGGGTCATTTTTCTTCGAAAATGAGCAAGGAGTGGCCGTTACAGTCAATGGCGATTATTATCGGGCCATGTTGAACGAATTTTTGTTCACAAAAATTTAAGAGGAGGATATTGGCAACATTTGGTTTCAACAGGACGGCGCTACGTGCCACACAGCCGAAGCTACACTCGATGTTTTGCGCCCTGTTTTTGAAGATCGCATTATCAGCCGCAGAGCTGATGTCGTTTGGCCACCTCGGAACTGCGATTTGACACCGTTGGACTATTATTTGTGGGGTGCCGTAAAAGATAAGTGTTACACCGACAAGCCAGAGACAATTGACGCTTTAAAGGACAATATTCGTGAAGCCATTGGTGAAATACAGCTGCACACAATCGATAATGTGCTTAAAAATTGGACCGATCGTGTGGGCTACTGCATGGCCAGCCGAGGCAGCCATTTGAATGAAATTATTTTCCATAATTAACCGGAAGGATACAACTAATTATCTGTCAATCAGGCATCAGCTAAGTGTTACCATTCACGAAATAAGTACTAGTTGAAAAAAAAATCGTTAGATGGCGGACCCTTTATTTTACAGCTTTCCAAAATTCCGCTGAAGATGTGGAGTTGTTTATAATATCAATACGTTGTTGTTCAAATTTTTTCTTTTTTTTATGGCAAATGCGCTTGAAGTTCTTATTTGCTTCCCCATAGAGTGTTTTGAAGATACTGGTATTATATTCTCTATTCCACGGATAAATGTGTATTCTCCACAATAATCGCCCTCACAACTTCCATTTAGAATACTGCAATCGTATGCATCCGCAAGATCCAGTATCTTTCTACCCTTAGGGTCACAAATTCCATCTTTGGAAGTACGATTTATACGCATTGTGGGAGTTTTGTAACCACTCACAAAATTATTTTGGGAAAGTCCTAGCCCACCATTAAAATCACCAATGAGCATCAAATTTGTTTCCCTTAGGTTTTGTAGTACTTCCTTAAGATTTTCATAATCGCGTTGCCAGTGACTAACGTTCAAGTAAATGGGAATTATAAACAATACGCTGTTATTTGTTCTTACATCGAGGACATATGATTCTTCTACTCTTTTAAAATTAACCCTTCCAAATGTTGATGATTTAATTGCAGGTATCCACTTCAATTCGTATTTTAAAAATATGTTTTCAAATTTCTTCTCTTCATTTTCTAAGACATGGGTTTCGAACAATACAAAGATGTCGAATTTTTGGACATAATTAAAAAAGTTTGCAAATTATAATTTATTTTTTAAACCACCTACGTTATAACTTAAAATACTTAATTTACTACTGTTTTTATTCTGGTAGGCTTCTGAGTTTCAGGCTACACGTGAAGACGTGCTTGCGCGTCCACCTAAAGGTTTTTCAGCAATGACATTTTTGTTGATAGTGTTGGCAGCATTGACATTTTGTGACATACTTGACGTTTCACGAGCACTTATGTTATTGTTTACATGTTCATTCATGAAGTGTTCCGGTAGTAAAATGTCTCCATATAAATTATTTAGTACTGCAAACCCACATTTCCTGCATTTCAACCCTTTGGAGAAATCCCAAGTGAATACTTTGTCCGCGACGTACAATTTATCGGCTCTTAAGACAGTTTTCACCTCGGGGTTCTTTCTGCGTAAGACTTGCATGATTGGAACCAGCTTCGCTCTTTTTCGCCGTGCGTGCAATGGTAGATCTTTGTGTATGCTTATTTTGGTCCCTTTTAATTTGTTGGCTCCACGTAGCACACTCCAAGCATAATCTCGCGACGACATCTTCATAATGATGGTTGAGGTATGTGGGGCTCTGGCTCGCACACTGTACGCAGACTCTACAACGTTGGATGTTTCGTTCTTGTCCCCCAATCCGGCGCAGATGGATTTTGCTTTTTCCTGCATGTCGGTGTTAGGTTCAGCAGGTAGGTGCACCACAATGTTGGATTCTGTATTTTTTTGCATAAGCCTATGCAGCTGAGTATCTAGAAACTCATTTCTCTTCTCTAGTTGTGTCACTCTTTCTGATATTTCAGCTTGGCGGATCTTTAAGTCGGATAACTCTGCACATAGAAGCTGGAAGTCGGACTTTGATGGAAGTTCTTGAATTAATTCCTTGTTTTTCTCATCAAGCAATTTTTTTTAGAGTTTCGATGCTGATGCCAGTTAATTGGTCCATTTCCGCTATATTTTTCTTATCACTGAAACTTGGGCGACGTTTTTCGTTCTTATGATGTTCTGGGGAACATCATAACCTCTTTTGTTCATTTAGTGAGGTTAGCTTTGGGATGGATTTTGGTTTCACCAGGTACGATCTTAAACGCTATGACTTACTCTGAGTAACCACTTAAATTGAAGAGACGGCTTCTTAGATTGCACTTTTTTAAAGTTTTTTCTAAATATTTTCACTTTTTATGTTTTCTTTTGTATAAGTTTTGCAGGAGATCTTTTTTCACTACTTTTCCTCAACAGATAACAGATGTCCATCTGTAAAATATGGATGGACGAAAGTATGCCAAATGAATGGAAAGTCTGCATAGTTTCTCCGATCTTCAAGAAAGGAGACCCTTTGAACTCCGCCAACTACAGAGGCATCGCTCTTTTTAACATCGTCTACAAGGTCCTATTTGCCGTATTGTGTGAACGACTGAGGCTGTTAGTTAACAACCTGATTAGTCCATATCAGTGTGGCTTTAGACTAGAAAAATACACCATCGACCAAATATTCACACTACGGTAGATCTAGAGCTCCAAATCGATATACACCACCTTACATCGATTTTAAGGCCCCCTAGTTTTGACATCCCTGGCGTCCGTTTGCACAGGATGACGATGAACAATGCACGCTGCCCAATCAAGGTCGGTAAAGAATTCACCGAGACCTTTGATGTCAGAAAAGGACTTAGACAAGACGATGCGCTGTCATGTGATTTCTTTAACATCGTTCTTGAAAGAATAGTGCAAAACTCACGCGCCAACATAAGAGGCGCAATCTTTCAAAAGTCCTTCCAATTACTCGCATATGCCGATGACAGTTATTATTCACATAATTGGAAGAAAGCAGAGTGATGTCAGTTGCGCTTTCGCGAGTATTGAGCCACAAGCGGCGAAAATGGCTTTAACGGTTAATAAGGGCAACACCAAGTATATGCTATCAACAAGAAACGAAGCCAACACCGACGTCTCGGACAGAACGTCACCCTCGATAGATAACTTTGGTGAGTTCAAACAAATAAACAACAATTCTAGCCAATCGCTGCTTATTTTAGCTCTCGGGGTTCAATACCAGCCGCGCACGAAGGACATTTTTTTTTCAGGAAGCTAAAATCTTGTGACTAGAATTGTTGCCTAAAATACAACAACAACTGAGTGTTAAGTTCTTTACAGATAAAAAAATGCATCTAAGCCATTAGCGCGACTATAATTTAGCGGTCCGTCGTCTCACGCTGTAAATGGTCGACCACGTCCCAATAATCGTGGCGAGTATATTTGAGAGGTTTTCACGCCTCAGTTAAACAAACATCTTCTTTGATGAATTATAAAACGCTCTCCAGCGAAATCTGATTTACAACTGCAAAATCAAACAAATCAAAATGAGAACTACATCTGGTAATATGTAATGATCATTTCTTGTCATATCAGAGAACTCATACGAAGAAATAGTTCATTTCACTGCTTGTGTGTCCTTCCAACAGCGTCAAGCCTTGCACTCCTGAACTAGTTTGAAAATGGTAAGAGCTTCTACGTCTCTTCCATATTCATATGTACATATATACTTTAAACCGATTATAATAGTTTAAACGGATTATAGTTTAAACAGATCATAGTACAAACAAATTCAATTCTATCTAAACAAGAGTGAAGTCTACGAAGACACTTGAGACATATGCTAAATCAAGTTATATATATCAGAACATTATATGCTCAGATTTTGATATTAAGACCTGGTTTTTTGAGCTAGGAAAACGGCAATGAAGATATTTACTATACAATTGATTCGTTGCCCGTTATATTCCAGCGCCATTATCCAATTATAGCAAAGCTTTTATGACATTTAAAGTCGACGGACTTTGAATAACTGCTTTAGTATACCCCAATCGTAACTTCGAATTTTCCCGTTAATTCCCGCTCTACATTTAACTTCCGTTTTAACGTTTGCCATTTAACTATGTACTTATGTCTCGTGTGCATGAAATCATAGCAACTTCTATATAAGACTGCTGAGAAATCAGATGTTTCCTCGAGTCAATGAAGACTCCTCCCGCATTTACTGACATGTAGCTTAATAATGTTGCGCTGTTATAACTCACTCGTATTATCTAATAGCAGGCGTAACTATAATTGTCAGTCTCGTGTGTCGCCTTTGTGCAACAAGAAAGTCATTTTTCCAACGGTTAGACATTCGATCATGCCTGTCACAATTTGTTAAACAAATTCAAGTCTAATTCAAGATCTTACGTTTTGCCAGTTCATTTTCTAACTGAAGATCGTTTTTCGTTTCCTACAATTTCTTGACAAATTATTCTGGCTGTAAAAGTCGACCAATGTTGAATCTCTTACACACCGTTTCCAGCATAGATTCTATAGTGGTTCGGTCTTTACCGGCAAAGTTTGTAATTAAGTGCATGTTTTGCTTCATAAATAGACGATGATCATTAGTTTATAATATCTTCGCACCCTGGATTTCTCGTTTGACAACCATTACTTTTAGTCCATTCCTCGACGAGTCCGTTTAAATTCCCATCACTGAAAAACAGTTCCTTCCTTGACGTTCTGTAGCTTAACGAATTCGCGCCAATACATATATCTCTTCTTCCGATTATTCGCTTCATACTTGTAATGCATAGACCTTATCAATTTTCCAAAGTATATTTTTAGTGTTACCAATTCTATGACCACGAAACACAAACTGGCACTGCATGTGTTCGTTACCTGCCATAAACTACATGATGTGATTGTTTCATGACCGGCCCTTAAAATAGCCATCCATCGTATGTACTACTGTAAGGATTACTCCAACGGCAGAAAACATTGCCTAATTCATCTTATGATCGATTTCCTAACTAATGATAATATCTTAATGTCAACATGTCACCATATCTAGTGAAGTTCACATTAGTTAAGTTGAAGTTTGCTTAGTCCGCTTTCATACGTCGCAAGTGTGTTTAGCGCATGTTCTGGTTATTTTCTTTTGAATTGTTATTCAGTGATGCGAGCAACTCTACATGAAGACTTTCCCCCTTCTTTGATTTTGCATGTTATTTGACAGTTCTCTTTCATTTCATCTTTGGCGCTCAGTATTTCATAATTGAAAATGAGCCCGCTTGTTAATTCTTTGGTCCATTTCAGTTCATCCACCATACTGAAATGTTGTGCTCGTAACAACAGCCAAAGAAATAATGAAGCAAATGCGAAAAAGAAAGAAGAAGGAGAAAAAGAAATGTCAAAAACTTGCAAAGAAGATGATACCCACAGGCAGTGGGAATTTGGTTAATTGGGTATTTTTTGTTTCATTATCCCTCCCTTTTGCACTCACTTGAATCTTTCGAAACATGCGACGTATGAAAGCGGACTTAGTACGAGAAGTACAATCGGTTTAACTGTTTAACTGTTTGACAAGAAAACAAGAGATCATTCACCATGCCTTTAGAAATCACAATAATCCAATGCGATTATTTACGAAAAAAAGGATCGAAGTTCAAAATCATGAACATCTTATACATAAAATTAAAGTTAAAATGTAAAATGGTACGAGTAAAACACATTTCATTACCTCACATGAATGTGTCTCTTTCTTCTTCTTTTTTCATCGAACAAGCATTGTAAAGGTCTTTAAAGTTACAAAACGAATTAATTTATTTATGAAGCAAAAATATAAAAAAAAGATTACGGTTAATTTTTAAGAGAAAATAAAAGTAAAGAAAAGCCAACTCACACTTTTACTACAGCTATCTCACACACAAAAATACATTTCAAAAGCTACTTACCCACAATTTGACCACGCGGCGTGCTCGCCATAGCTCATATTTATGACATCAATTTTCTTTCCAGATTCACATAATTCCATAACTTTGATCATAGCTCTCACCAGTGCGGTACCAGTTTCCATAGAACCTAAACGTCCATCGCCAATCGTCAAAGAAACGATTTTAGCATTCGGTGCTACTCCATTGACATCTCTCGATTCATGATTACCACTAGCTATCGAAGCGACATGTGTACCATGGGAAGCTGTAAGGACAACAAATTTATGCATGAATCTCGATACCCAAATATGGAAATCGCTGCTACAGCAAGTAAATTATATCTAGTTTCTGTGTAACATTGCACTGTTGTTTCTTTTTTTCGAAAACACCGCTAAACGAAAGTGATTGACATATGATGTTAGATGAGCTGTGATACTGTCCAAGTGTTACACTAATGCAGTAATATGCAAATGTAGACGGCTACTGATACTTCCGACTGCCAAACCAATTCCAGAAAATTCTATTCTGATCTATGTATATGTACGTATGTATACGATTTCAATCTAAGGACTGATATGAAATGCTTTCACAATGACATTGCTTTTCCGAAATTTGTGAAGAGCTTACAGAAAAATGACATTTCACATGAGTGACTACTGAATATGATTTCATACACAAAAAGATGTAAAACAAGACGAGAGCTTGACACGAAACCTACATTTCCAAGTGACAGGTTTTGTGGAAACGATTTGAATTTTGGTTGACTATCCTACTGCTGTGTGTGCCGCCCCTTTTGTTGTAAGGAAAGCGATTAAATCTCTTCTGAACAGCTTCAATTCTCTGGGTATGCTAATATGGGATGTGAAAATTAACTAAACTGAATTTATAGACGACTGATGAAAAATGTTTGCAATTAAATTGCGCAAGTGTGCAAGATTCTGCGGCATACCAAATTCGTTTGGAGATCTTCATATGGTTTGCGGTAACCTTTAGATATGAAAATGAAAAGAAACTTGAAAGGAAAGCAAAACAAAAGAACTTGTTCATTATAAAGGGTGACATTTTTGCTGTTTGGTTTTTCAGTGTTCTATTTTTGACAGCTCACGCGTGATTCATGACATGTTAAAGCTCCTCAGTTAGCATTGCCATTTCATCATGGAAAGACTTGCACTCGAACAACGCTTACAAATTATTTAATTTTGCTATCAAAATTCGGGCTCTCTGAAAAATGTTTTTCGCGCACTTCGATCATTTTACGGTCGTCATAATCGACCATCTGAGCAAGCAATTCAAGCCATAGTGACCAAATTTTGCAACAATTTCACGCTATTGTACATCAAGTTACCTACCCATATGCGTAGAGTGCGCACAGAGGAAAATATAGCTGCTGTATCCACCAGTGTTAATGAAGACCGTTATATGTCCATTCATCGCCGTTCACAGCAATTCGGATTGTGTTATTGGACTATGTGGAAAATTTTACGCAAGGATTTTGGTCTAAAACCTTACAAAAATATAGCTCGTGCAAGAACTAAAGGAAGATCCGCTTTTTTTATCGAAAAATTGTCTTCTGCGACGGAGCTTATTTCTGGTTGAATAAGTATGTTAACAAACAAAACTGCCATATTCGGGCCGATGTGCAACCTAAGGCAATACAAGAGTATTGCACTGTTTGGAGCGATTTATGGTCCGGCGGAATCATTGTCTCATATTTTTCCAAAGATGACCGTGAGAACAATGTTACCGTCAATGGCGCGCTCGCTACCGTTCAATGATTTCGAACTTTTTCTTATCCAAAATGCACGAGTTGAACCTGGTCGACATGTGTATCCAGCAAAACGCCGCTATATGCCACACAGCACGCGAATCAATGGACCAATTGAGAAATGAGTTCGGTGAGCAATTTATCTCTCGTTTTGGCCCGGTGAATTGTCCGGCTAGATCGTGCGATTTCACGCGTTTACACTATTTTTTATGGGGATAAGTCAAATCACTCATCTATGCCGATAAACCACCGTAAATTTCAGCCTTGGAAGACAACATTACAAGAGTTATTAGCGAGATACCAGCCAATATGCTCGAAAAAGTGACTCAAAATTGGACTCTCCCTATGGACCAGTTAAAACGTAGTAGTGCTCAACATTTACATGAAATAATCTTTAAAACGTAAATGGCAAACATTGATTTATCAACTCAAATAAAAGTTGTATGCACTTTTGCAATCTTCTTGTTTTTTTTTTTTTGACAATTAAAAACCAAACGCATCAAAAATCACCCACTACTATACGAGTTTTCAGAATCTTTCTTTAACAGATGAATAATTGTTTCTACTGATAAATTGCCTATCAGCACCCATCAATGAATGGTACCGCAACAAGAGCAAAACGTCTAGCAAAACCGTAGTGCGAATATACTGTTAAAATTTTTAGATACACTAAGTCATTTTAAAGTAATAGCAAATAATAGGGGAAAGCGTATCCTGCAGCTGCGGGGATTATACCAAACTTTAAACGCGTTTTTCTCGAAACCTCTTTTTATCGGTTCGGCTGAAATCTTAACACAATATTCTACACATGAATGGTTCTGTCCGGTACCAAAATTAGATTTTTTTATCTCGATTTTAAACCGAACAAAACAGTAGATGTTTATATAATTTTTTTTCAATGCCGCCATTTTGTTATTTTTCACTCAAATCTTTCAGATCGTCTACGTGACAGACTGACAACCCTACTGAATAATAATCTTTTTGGAATTTTGATTTCAGATGATTACAAAAGGAGCAATCAAGGGAGCCAACCACTTACTTTTTTTTTGAAGAGACCTACTTTACCTCACCAAAATGACGTTAAAAATTTTATTTTTATTTAAATTTTTTTTGTATTATTCAATAGCTAAATAATAACATATAATTATCATAAGAAGATTGTATTTAATTTTCCGTAAAAAAAAATCATTAAAAACCTTTAAAATTTAACCTCGGACATGAGACAACTTAATGTACTTCTGTGGAAGATTATTCAAACCCTAAGAAATTAAAAATAGAAACTCGTCATTGCTTTGTTTATACCAGCTTTGTCTCAAACTATCGTTACAAACTGCCAACTTCAACGAATTTTGTCCTTTAAAAATATTCACGTTCGACTTTAATAATCGTTTGATACAATAATCTAATGTTGATTGTACTCATAGATAAATGATTATCATTTTCGTTTACGAAGTGAACAGACGTGTGATACAAAAGTTAGACATTCTTTCTTTCATAATGCGCATGGTCCAGTCAATAATTATAATTTACTTATATTCTTCCATATAAAATAGAGACTCATTAAAATGGAAAGTAATTAACTTGGATGCAAATATGTCAATTGGAAATAGCATCAAACACGTGAATTCTAACGCCAGTTCACTTCCACGTAACAATCTCTTGGTTACTACTCAGAGACTACGACAAACAATCTTGCAGAGCTGTAAAGAAATGCAATCATTTTATCATTTAACTCATTTGACTTCACGTGGATTTGTTTCAATTCAATGACTTCAATAATGACTTCAGTTTAAAAAAAAATAAATCACCATTCATTCTGAAGTCATGATTTAGCAATCATTTTTTGCATTCATAATTTAGAAGTCAAAATGAATGCTCTCCATTCACTGAAGTCATCTTAAAGTCAGAAACATTCATTGCATTCACTTGAAGTCAGTGAAGTCTTTGAAGTCATCTGAATTCATTGAAGTCTTTCAAGTCATTGAAGTCTTTCAAGTCATTGAAGTCTTTCAAGTCATTGAAGTCATCTGAAGTCGTTGAAGTCAGTGAAGTCTTCGAAGTGTTTGAAGTTTGAATATTATATGAAAACAATCCATTTTATCAATTTCATTTTATAAAAATAATATTAATTAATTATAAAAACAGAAATACAAATAAAAGATATAGAATAGATAAGAGTTAAAGCTATTAATATAAATAATATTTTTATCAAAATGTGATTTCTACCTGGGAAAGAGTTTAGTGTCTATCATATCGGTTAATGATTTCAATTGCATTCAAGAATAAGTAGGTACTGCTAGACTAACAGTGCTAGTAATACTGTTTAATTGAATTTTGAAGTTAAATCAAATATACATATGTATGATAGAAAATTTAAAATCACTGTCACAAATCTGTGGCGCATTCCACGACGGCTCCGAATCAACTGACTCATTGAGCATACAGATATGTCTAACAGTGTTTTTCTTCTTACTAGGGGAATTCCCTAAAACACAAAACAATGTCGCCTTCTTACTAGGGGAACCCCCAAATACAACAAAACAGTGTTGCCCTCTTACTAGGGTAGCTTTCTACAATATAACACAGTGCTGCCATATCTCAAGTTAGTTATTAGGTATACTCTAACACGGCCATCCTACAATATTCATCGTTCTCGATGAAATAAAACATCCTGTTTAAATTAATACTCATTCAGAATTCAAAAATTTATTATTATTATTTTTTTTTTTTTTATAAAAAAAAAAAAAACCTTCATTCGCAATTATCCGCAATATGGTCATTTTAAACATGTAAAATCTTCACTCGCCAATTCATCACAATCCGACCTTACAGCAACTTCTGTAATGTTAATAAACATTTGTCAAAACAAAAACATCAACACATCTTGTATTATATAACAATAGCGAGGCAAAATACGTCACTTATGATATTTCTAGATCTACATGGTATAGCTCAGAGGCAATATTTTATGCTTGTCCATAGCCAAATATCAAACATATCGGACACAAAAAAGTTAAACTGTTCAAAGGGACCTTGCTTGTTTAGTCTTCATAAACCACAACATGGAGAACATAGCTCAGAGGCCGTCTGAAGCTTAGCTTGTCTACATTAACCACGTGTAAAACAAAAGTTTCAGAAAACCAACTCAGAGGCTCGGATCTATGAACTCTTTAACACATACCAACAAATTTATTACAGTTTGATTTTCATATGGCTCAGAGGCATTCTTCTGCTTGTCCATAATTTAATTACTAGATTTTCTTCAAATATCATGACTCAGAGGCAATATTAAGCTTGTTCAATTAATTAATGATATAAAAGAACATTATAGTATCTGATAACAGTATAATGATAACAATCAAGAGACTATAAAAATATACCTTTTACTTCGGGTCCATCTCCTTTAATACTAATCGGCCGTATTACTTCTCTAGCGGCTACCACAACTATTCTGGAACTGTCCTTCTTTAGTTTGTATCGGTCATTTGGAAGAACACCAACTACTTCGTATGGTCCATTATAGTGAACGTCCAATTTCGATTTGCGGATTTGATTACTACGGTAAACAACTTTGTCGCCAATCTCCAATTTGCTGGGTTTGGATTTGCCTTTATCAAATCTTACTTTCATGCGCCTACTATTTTCTTGGAGTCTTTCTTCAGCTAGTTCTCGAATCGCTGCTAAATCTTCATATTCCGGCTCTATATTCAGTTGAGACAAAAGAGCCCCAATTTCAGGAGTACGTCCGCTGATTCCCATTAGTACCTTCAATGGCGATAGTCCCGTTGTCTTATTCGCAGTTGTGTTAAGTGCTAACTGCACGCGGCTTACATAAGTGGTCCATTCCAGGTTAGTATCCAAATTGGTGCGTAATAAATTAGCAACTGTATCGACAAACCTTTCAACCTGTCCATTTGCTCTACAAGCTCCTGGTGCGATAAGGTGTTGCTCCGTGCCAAGAGAAACACAAAGCTTTTGAAACTCTTCGCTTGTAAAGTTTGAACCTCTGTCACTTACGATTTTAGATGGAGCACCAAACAACATCACATAATTATGAAAGTGTTTTACGGTTTCCGTAGTCTGTAAAGTCTTGCATGGTAAAAGTAACACGAACTTAGTGAATGCATCCACTATAATGAAGATATGTCGATGATCGTCCTTATTTCGTTCATGGAATGGTCCCATATAGTCCATGTGAACCGTATGAAATGGTATTGGCTTTTTTTCAATTGGATGCAATTCCATTTGCTTTTTTCCGCTTGGTCTTTTTGCAACTAAGCAAATTAAACATGAGTTGACAAACTTTCTTATATTTTGTGTCATAGATGGCATCCAGAAATGCTCTCTCATCTTATCAAGTGTCTTTTCCCACCCTATGTGGCAGTTGTCCTCGTGAAATCTTCGTATTAATGATAGCCGACAGCTTTGAGGTACAAACAGTTTATTACAACTCTGCAACTTTCGATACAATAACCCTTTTTGAATCATATATTTTGAGTTGGTTTCTGTATCACCTACTTTGAGTTTGTCTTTTATTTCCCTGGTAATAGCGTCCTGCCTTTGTTCAATGTGAAGCCAAGTATCAGATAGACTATTCAAGTTATAGCAATTATTTTGAGGTATGTTACGACTAAGATAATCAGCATGTACCATAGTTTTCCCTTTTCTATACGTGATATCGAAATCAAAGTCTTGCAGGTATACCCACCATCTAGCGATACGAGGTAGCAAATCTTTTTTCTGCTTCGTCGCCTTCAGAGCATTGCAATCTGTGACCAAGACAAAGTGGATACCCAAAAGGTAAGTATGAAAATGTTTGATCGCGTTTACTACGGCAAGAGTCTCTAGCTCATAGCTATGGTATTTGGCTTCATACGTCTTTGTAGCCTGACTATAGTATGCTACTACATGCAGTTGGCCTTCAATACGCTGAAAAAGTACTGCGCCGTATCCAATGGAGCTAGCGTCAGTGTGTAGCTCAGTTGGGAGTTGGTGGTCAAATATAATTAATAAGGGTCGAGATGTAAGCTGTCGTAGAATATATTGCCTAGCTGTTTCACATTCGTCATTCCAGTCAAATTTAGCATTGACTTTAGTGAGCGCAGTTATGCAGCTCGTTTTTGCTGCGAACTCGGGAACATATTTTCTAAAATAGTTAGCTAATCCCATGAACTGACGTATTTGTTTAACATTAGTCGGCGTTGGTGCCTTTACTAAAGCATCAATCTTTCTGTTGCTTGGTCTTATACCTTCAAAAGTAATTTCTCGTCCCAAATATTCGATTTTGGTCCGCAAAAACTTACATTTTTCTATGTTGAGGGAGAATCCACTAGATGCAAGTGCCTCTAACACAACATCCAGATTTTTAAGCCCTTCTTCGACAGTTCTTGATGGAATGAGAACGTCGTCCAGGTAGACCATTGCAACCGTATTCTTAAGATCTCCCAATGCTGTATTGATTGCTCTTTGAAAAACTGCTGGAGCATTAGTAAGCCCGAAAGGCATACGCAAATATTCAAAATGCCCATCCGGTGTAATAAAGGCAGTTTTCTCTATCGATTCGTCAGCGATAGGAATTTGATGAAAACCTGAGGCCATATCTAAAGAAGTAAAGTATCTATTACCTTTTAATCTATCTAGCTGGTCTTGGATTCTAGGCAAGGGGTATCGATCTCTAATAGTAAGTTTATTTAGAGCCCTAAAATCAACACAAAGCCTATTTTCTCCATTTTTCTTTTTTACGAGCAACATCGGGCTGGCGAATGGAGACTGACTATCCATTATAATATTGCAAGCCTTTAGATCCTTAATTATTTGAGAAGTTATATCCCGTTCGCTTTTAGACATTTGGTATGCTTGATAGTGAACCGCAGCATCTTTCAGTAAGCGAATGGAAAGAGATCCAGTCTTAACTTTTGCTGTTGGAAATCCAGTAATAATGTTTTTTGAATATTTGTCTAGAATGGTTTGTAAATTTTGTTGGTTTAAGAGCGATATTTCGGGTACGGTATCGACCTGAGTAGTCAAGCAGACAGCAGATTCCGTTCGCCGCAATGTTGATCCATGTCTGCTTACCATAATCATCAAAGATGGGTCCTTCAATACATCCCTACCAATAATCATTTCATTCTTTAGGTATTTCTCATCAATAATATGAAAAGTAATTTCAACGTTGGCTTCCTCAAATTCAACTAACAGATCCATTTGTTCTGATAACATAATAGGATCTTTACCTATGCCTTGTATGTAAAGGAATGATGTTGTTTTCTTTGAAGATATTTTATTGGCAATATCTGACCTGATTAATGAGCAATCAGAACCTGTGTCAAGCAAACAGTGATATATTTGACGCTTAATTATGATTGGAGTCGTCATTTCGATGTTAACTGCTTTGCGACAAACATTAACTGTTTTGCGATCAGCTCGCTGCTTAGCCCAACAAGCACTTTCTTCATGACCAATTTTTCCACAGAATGAACACTTTTGGTTTTTATCTGTATTATTAAGTGATTTTATTTTCACGGGTTGAGATTCGATTTTGTTCTCCCGAGATATCTTCTGAGGACATTTGGCTCTAATATGCCCTACTTTTCCGCAATCAAAACAACGTCGTTCTTCATCCATTCGAGGACGTTTATGTACAAAATCGGTATCATTGTTTTTACGTACAATTGAAGGTTTAATGCCCCGTAAATCTTTGACATTATGTCGACGATGTGGACATAACTTTGTTAAACTTTAAAGTTAAACTTTGAACAGAAGATGGCATGACGAATGTTAGAGAATTTCTTAAACTTATCTGGGAAATGCAACCAACAACGATTCTGACAATTTTATCTTCTGGTATATCAAATGGTAACCGATTTATTTGGGAAACCTTTTCTATGACAAATTCGCTGTATGTGGCAAACTCGTTACTTTCGACATTTACAACTGTTCGCAGCTGATCTACGATATCGGCACCGCTCGAAAACGTATGAACCAATGAAGCGCGTAAGTCGGTCCACCCATAGTGCTGGTACCCATACTTTTCATACCAAGATTTTGCTCTTCCCAACAATGAAGCCTGTACTCTTGGAATAATGTCAAAATTTTTCAATTGATCTCGTTGTACCCTTAGATCCACATCAGCACACCATCGGCGAACATCAACTCGTGAGTGGTCAGGGTCAAAACAAGGGAAACCAACTGAACCATTAACTTCACGTTGTTGTGTAGTACGTAAAATTTCATTTATAGCATCTAGAGTAATTACAAAATTGTCACCTGCGTTATTTTGTGCGGAGCGAGTATCATCTAACTGCTCTCCGGTCACCGCCTCATTTAAATGTTGTCCGCCAATCGCTCCATCAGAGCCTACTTCATCAGCAAGACTTTTCTTTCCATCGCTCGCCATGTTTTGGTTTGGAAGAGTAAGAAGAATCCAGGACCAGGATTCGAGTTCAAAGGCACATACACAAATACACAAAGATACTCATACAGTCATACACTATGCGATTATTTCTCTTATGTTTTATTTTTGTATTTTGTTCAATTGTTGCAATAGTTGGTCGCGCGCACACACAAACAAATATAAAAAAAAATTATTTCCACTCAAACACAATATCGTATCCAATCGAATAGAATTATCTTCTTTTTATTTCGTAGGTTAAGAAGTTCTATCCCACTTCTGATGATAGAAAATTTAAAATCACTGTCACAAATCTGTGGCGCATTCCACGACGGCTCCGAATCAACTGACTCATTGAGCATACAGATATGTCTAACAGTGTTTTTCTTCTTACTAGGGGAATTCCCTAAAACACAAAACAATGTCGCCTTCTTACTAGGGGAACCCCCAAATACAACAAAACAGTGTTGCCCTCTTACTAGGGTAGCTTTCTACAATATAACACAGTGCTGCCATATCTCAAGTTAGTTATTAGGTATACTCTAACATGTATTGATTTAAATTATTTATGTTTGAACTATATTATGTATTGCTTTTAGGCAAAGTTGTGCATACATTTTTTTTGTAATTTATGTAGTCGTTGTTCATTAGTCATTATTTTTATTTATTTATTCTTCTGGTTGGCGAAAGTAAAAAACAAATTCAATATCTTGAATCATTTGAAAGACTTCAGATGACTTCAATGACTTGAAAGACTTCAATGACTTCAAAGACTTCACTGACTTCAAGTGAATGCAATGAATGTTAGTGACTTCAAGGTGACTTCATTGAATGGAGAGCATTCAAAATGATTACATTCATTTTGACTTCAAAATTATGAATGCAAAAAATGATTGCTAAATCATGACTTCAGAATGAATGGTGATTTATTTTTTTTAAATTGAAGTCATTATTGAAGTCATTGAATTGAAACAAATCCATGTGAATTCGTAAGGGGACTTCAATGAATGCATTCCGCAATGATTGCATTCTTTCGCAGCCCTGCAATCTTGCAGCCTCTGATTTCTCATGCTCTAATATGAGAGAAGAAAATAACACTAACACAAGCGAATGAAAAGCCGTCATCGGCAACCATGAAACTCTCCGCAAATACCTACAATTCGAATATGGAAGTTTCGACGGATACATCACTTCCCTTTACATATAATAGCTTGGATTATTTTTGCAAATCACGGTAATGCATGTATATGGTAGGAGGCAAGCAGTTGCTTGGTAGAGGAATATCAACGTGGACGTGGCCGTAGACGGAGTACTTACATATATTTAGATTGTTCCTGACTTTATTTTAAACCTTTTTCTCAAAAATTTAAAGAAACATTTGTGAAGTATTGGTAATAGTTTGTTCATGGGGGAACAAAGATCCCACATGTATTCATATGTAATATGGCTGTGGCTGTGTGTGTGTGTGTGTGTGCAAGGTAGGTAGGTGACATTAAAAAGTGCTCGTGAAAAAAATTGAGAGCACTAGTGATCCAAACCGCTCAAAGAAAATCGCGAAAATCGAAAAAGTAAGAGCTTTTCCTTTTTTTAGATCTACCCAATCCTGGACTAAAAAAGCATGAACAACGAAGAAATGAAAATGTTATTGGAAAGTTTTAAAGCCGTGATGCAAACAGACTTCAAACCAAAACGAGGATCTTAAAAAGGAAATTATGAAATTAGAAAATGAACTAATTGAATTAAAAACCGAAATGAAAAAGAAAATTCTGAAACGACATAAGACAGTTGAAAAGTACGAGTACAATCGCAGAACAATAAAAAAACAAATGTAAATCAGGAGCGCAGTTTAAGGGAAAACAACTTTATAATATATAACATTCAAGAGATTGAACACCATGAAGAAAAACTGTATAATTTGGTAAACCGATTTATGGAACTCAAACTGGAAATAAAAATTACAAAGTCAGATATAAGTTATGATGTTGAGAAAAACAGAGACGCAGATAGGCCAATACTCTTCAAATTCACCTCGCCTAGGAAGAATAGAGAAATCATGCAAGCTAAACCAAATTAAAAGGCACACAGTATTTTATTGGCATTTATCTGTCCAAAGAAGACCGCATACTGCGTTCAAGATCCCTTACAAATTTTAGGGTTTTTTTCAAGTGTGATGAAAAAAAAAATATATATATTTTTACTAACGTATTTTTGCTAAATATTTATTTATAAAAAAAAAATGTAATTCAAAAAATTACAGGGTGGTAATGTGGTAGGTTGAAAAAAAGGGTGCGTCGTTATTGACACGATTTCAACTCTTCTAGTCATCGGGAAAAAAAATATTATTAATTTGTAAAAATGTTGTAATATCCCCTACCTCAGAGAAACAAAAAAATTGCGACTGTTTAAAAATAATTATTATTTTTTATTCATATTTTTTTAGTTTTTAATTTATTTTAAATAGTAAAAAAAAATGTAAACAAAAGTTTGGTTGGAGTGTTAGAGCGCTACTTAGAGTACCATCGGTACTCTACTTAGAGTAAATGGGTTCATTAGAACTTGAGATATCGTGTCAATAGAGTTCGAAAAATTAGTTTCGAGAAAAATGCGTTTAATGATTTGAGCATAGTTTCAACCAATTTAAGTCATGTAATGTTGCATTATACTTACATTTCGTTATTCGGCAATTCATGTTTTTTTCAACAAAATACGTTACAATAACCTTCGGTTAATAGATTTCTAAGTCAATACGGAGTACAAAAGTCTTTCATAGGGGAAATTCCCACGCTGGTAGTTGGTCCAGTCTAATTGCCGCGTCACTAAAGCCGCTATAACTCCGTAATTAATTGGAATCTTAAAATTTGCTTTGGAGGGTATATTCTTAAAAGTATATAAAGGGTTTTCCAATTGGGACTTGACAACTTTGAATTTAATTTGTGAACGCACTCTTTCACTAATCATCAAACTGTCACTGTCAATTTATTCAGTAAACTCAACATTTTCATCATGGTAAAGTACACGAACGAGCAACGTCTGCAAATTATAAAAATTTTCTACCGAAATGCGGAGTGGGTGATTGCAACTTTAAGAGCGTTAACTCCAATTTTCGGTCGTAATTCTCGCCCTAGTAGACAGGCAATAACAAGTTTAGTGCAAAAATCTGATTCTACATATTCGTTGTGTGATGTTGCCGTGCCAGTGAAACAACGGGTTGGTCGAAGTGTTGAAAATATCTCTGCCGTGCATCGCTCAGATCACATTATGGCGTATTTTGCATAAGAATCTTGGTTTACACCCATACAAGATCAAGCTGACTCAAGAATTGAAGCCGATGGACTATTTAAAGCGACGTACGTTCTCCGATTGGGTTCTGGAGAAGATGCGCCAAGATGATGAATTTCATCGCAAAATCATCTTCAGTGACGAAGCTCATTTTTGGCTCAATGGGCTCGTCAATAAGCCAAATATGCGTTATTGGTCGGGTGAAAATCCACATGTGCTTCATGGATCACCACTTCATCCACAAAAAATAACTGTTTGGTGCGGTTTACATGCCGGCGTCGTCGACGATAATGATCGTCACGTTACTGTAAATGGTCAACGTTATCGCGCCATGATCACAGATTATTTTTGGCCCGAATTGGAAGATATAGACTTGGACAACATGTGGTTTCAACAGGATGATGCCACAAGCCACACAGTACACGCTACAATCGATTTATTGAAGAGTAAGTATGGTGAGCGTGTTATCTCAAGACATGGGCCAGTCGATTGGCCGCCTCGTTCGTGCGATTTAACGCCGCTTTACTATCTTCTGTGGGGCTACGTTAAGTCGTTGGTTTATGCCAACACGCCGACGACGTTGGAAGGGCACAGAGCCAACATTGAACGCGAAATAGCGGCCGTTTCGGCCGAAATGTATTGCCGAGACGTTGAAAATTGGGTCCAACGAATCGACCGCTGCAAACGTGCAAGATAATAAAGTTTTTGAAATATCTCAAATGGTTTGCGTTTTATTTAAAAAAAAGTTGTCAAGTCCTTATTGGAAAATACGAAAAAAAATCTATTTTTTCAAAATTCTAGGTCAGAATATCCCCTTAAAGCTATTTTGAACAGAGGGAACGCTAAGCTTAAAGGATTTACAACAAGCAGATGGAAAATTAATAAATATCGACGAAATTTAAAACGACATAAAAAAACTTTTAGAAGAAGAAAACACATTTACCTCTAAAAGAACTAAATCACCCCCAAAAACGAATGAGGAAAATCCAAGTGATACCAACGAAAGAAAAAAGAAAAGAGGAATAGAAAGAGGCTATAAACAACAGGAAAAGCAAAACTCGCACATACCTACACAAATGAATACAGATTAAGGAAAAACGAAAATGCATTAATGAAAATACACCAACACGCGCAGTGGCTAGCGTGGCGTTTTAACAGCCGAACCCCTTCTAAATAAATGAAATAAATGAATTGAGTAAATCAAATTAATGAACTATATGAACTACAAATTATGAAATAATCTTTGAAATCTTTGAATCTGTAAATGTATAACCCCAGACATGTAGACAAGAAATCTTGCACTGAACTCACTTCAGGCTATCCAGCGGATTCTGGGGGGGGGGATACTGGATTGATAAACACAAGAAACAAAACTAATAAAATAAACCACAAAATTATAAGAAATGGAAACATAAAAATATTAAATATCGTTACATACGACGTACGATCACTATAAAGACAGGAACAGTTGGTCGAACTAGAGAATGAATTGAAATATATAAACTGTGACCATACAAAGTCACAGTAAAGTAAGTAGAAAAACTTAAAAACAAATAACATTACACTCAGATCATGTTCTCTGTCACAACAATGCCAATAACTCAATCGGAGGTGTTAGCTTCCTTATTCACAAAAAACACGCAACTCAAGATAACCCCCGAACGAAAACGATGAAATTGTTATAAGCAAAAACGAAATACTACCTTTAACAGAAACATTTTACAGTAAACTATATGCCAGCCAAACATCACAAACAATCTACACAGAATCTACAAGATACCAATTTGTAAATTCTGGATCGGAGGAAATGGCGAACGTGAAGGTAGAAGAATTACAGAGATCTCTAAAGGAAATGAAAAACAGCAAGGCTTTAGGTGAAGATAGTAGTAGATGCCATTAAAGTAAGCGTTAAAAGACTAATGCCAGAAACTATTGAGCAAGGAAAAGGTAGATAAGGGGATATTACGAATCTAGAAAACTACAGACCGCATCTATATAAACTGTTGACAAAAATGATAACATAAACAATAGAAAAAAAATTCGACTTCTTTTAGCCACGAGAGCAAGCTGGGTTTAGAAGCGGCTTTAGCACGAATGAACATATGCAAGCAATAAAATCAGTTATCGAAAAGTCAGTCAAATACAACCGGCCAATAGTACTAACGCTACAGCATGTGTTGTACTACATGAAAAAAACAAAAGAAATATCGAGTAGAAATATAAATCTGGCAAGAGGACACAGTTCCACCAAAACTTTTTACAGCGGTTCTGGAATATGCATTCAGAAATCTAGATTGGGATGTACATAAATCACCTACGCTTTGATTTGAAGGTATTCAAATACAAATATCTGGGACACGAAGTTTGCATATCAAGAGACAACCAAACCCATAAAATCTAACGACGTATTCGACTAGGCTAAGCTGCTTCGGCAAGCTGAGAAATGATCTGAAAAGGAAAATTCCTATGCGCCTAAATAGAAAAGTATTCGACCAATGAATTCTGCCCGTTATAACCTACGGAGCTGAGACCTTAACTCTTACAAGATGATGTATTAACAAGCTCGTAATAGCCCAACGAGCGATGGAAAGAGCAATGATGGGTATAACACCGCATATAATGACCGCATTTCAAATTAAGAAATTCGAAGAAAAAGAACTGGAGTCATTGATATAATCCGGCATATTTTAAAGTTGAAGTGGAGGTGGGCAGGACACGTGGCGAGGACAGCAACAATAGGATAGAAGAATGTGGAAAAACTTAGAAGAGGCCTATATCCGACTTTGGACCAGACAGGCTATATGATGACAATGTATTCATATTTCATTCCACGGTCATGAAATACGAATATTTCCTAGGCAAGTGTGACGAGAAGATAGATAGAAAATTTTGAAATAAGACAGTTAGTTCAATTGGTAACTCGGAATTTTGAAGTCGCACTTATTTAAATAAGAATTTAAGAAAAAAAAAATTTTCGGTACATCCTAATTTGGGAAAAAGATAAATGCCGGCATAATCAATCTACTCCTGCTAATAATCTATTTTCATCACTAGCTGATCTAGACAACATGGATATTCCTTATAGTGAGCAATTGAAGAAGATAAACAACAAAAAAAAAACTACTAAAATGGTAAAAATGAGTCGATAAAACGAAAGAACATCTATCTATCTATCTATACATTTGTTATACAGACAGAGGTTCGAGAGTCCGTCAAAGATGTAATAAATATTATGGTGGTCGTTGCTCAAGTGGTAGTGTATTGGCTTTCCAATAGGAAGGCTCAGTTAAATTTCGGTTCAATCCCAAGCGCGGCCGAAAGCATTCTCACCATTACATGTTGGATGCCACCCATGGAACGAAATAAGCACTGGGTCCAAACATCTTCCTTTCTCTTTCTGCCCCATTTTCCGAAAAACTTAAGACATGCTTTGGCATCATAAGTGTAATCATACCCACTTGAGTGTTAAATTAATTCTTAAAAAAAAAACCTATTGCATCAAATGGTGCAGTGTGCCACAAGGAAAAATAAAAGAGTAGTCGTTGCCACTGCCTGCGATTTGGGGATACGGGAAACTGCTAAGTCTTTAATAGTTACTGTGTTCCCTGTGGACAAAATCATGACTTTTGTATTGAGTCTCACAAAATTGAGTTGCAACCCTTAAATGCATTAAAACCTTAGATCATGCCGCTAGAAATCTAAAGTACCACCTTGATCAAAATGTTCCCGGAATATTGTCCCCTTCAAAGTAATCACCATCGACTGCAACACACTTATGCCATCGCTTGATCCAATCCTAGAAACATTTTTTATATTCGGTTTTCGGTATGTCCATCAGTGCTTCCTGCGATTTTTCCATTACTTCCTCTCGCTTGCTGAAACGAGTTCCCCGTAGTGGTTTTTTAACTCGATTGTTTCAGAAAGAAGGCACAGGGAGCCAAATCAGGTGAATTGAACTGAACTGAACTCGGTGACGGTTGGATGGTATTTGTTACATTTTTCGTCAAAAAATTACGAATAATGATGGCACTGTGCGACGGTGCGTTATCATGGTGCAAAATCCACGAGTTTTCTGCCCACAATTCTGGTCTCTTTCGGCGAATTGCTCCACGCAAACGTCTCATAACGCCCAAATAATACTCTTTGTTTACTGACTGGCCTTCTGGCAAAAATTCATGATGCACTACACCGTTCTAATCCATGAAAACCGTGAGCATTGCCTTCTTTTTTGACTGAAAACGACGTGGTTTTTTTGGTCTCGGCTCATTTGGTGAACGCCATTCACTTGCCTGATGTCTGGACTGCGTGTCGTACTCATAAACCCACGTTTCGTCTCCAATAATGATGCTTTTGATGAATGTGGGATCGGATTCAGCCTCATATCATCTCTTTAGCGACGTCAACACGGTCTCTTTTTTGCATGAAATTGAGGTCTTTTGGCATCAATTTTGCTGCTACAAGACGGAAACCCAAATCATTAACCAAAATGTCTTGGACGGATCCATAGACAATGTTCAAATCCTCCGTTATCTCTCTGATGGTTAATTTGCGGTTATTGACCAACATTTCTTTTACTCCATCAATGTTTTCGTCGGTTTTCGATGTCGATGATGTACTTTTGGCTAGGTAACTTTTGCAAATGTCAAGCTCGGACACTAAGGAAATGTCAATAACAGATTTACCAACTTAACAAAAAAAAAAAAAACCAGAACTCAAATGGGAGCGCCACACGGTGGTTATTCCGGGAACTTTTTTTTGATCAAGGTGGTATTTCAAATACAAAGAAATAAGTGAAACCCTATTTTATAACATAAACATTAAAAATATATCTTATAGAATAGGTGTATGGGAGACCGTTAATCAGTTCATAAGGCCACAAATCTCCTTTCCTGACAAGATAGGTACATACATTCAAATCAAATGATTTCAGCGCTGGTAACAATTATTATTTGTTAATTAATACCCTTTCATTTGGGGTAATTAGTCTACCGATTGTCGGTGCTGCTTACATTAATTTTTGTTCTGTTCAAAGTATTGTTTGCTTTGTTCAAAGGCTTATTTTTACTCATAAGAAGAAGGAAATACTGGGGCCAAAACCCCGGCATGATTCCCAGCCTAATTCGCGAGTGAAAACGAAATCATAAACAATTTTTTTTTTAAATATATCTGAGAAAATAGAAATTGCTGTCCCAAAAATCGGATTCAGGTCGAGCACTCGACCGAACACGCGACAAGATTATCCAAAACTTACGAAATAAGAAAAGTGGGTTTGAAAGCTTTAGGTTCCACTCGACAACAACTAATCGTACAGGTTAGTTTACAACTGCCTACAAAATGATTTCATCTCTGTAGTTATTCATTCTGAGCATTCTTTTGAAAAGTGGGGACTTAAATTAGACAGAGATAAATGTAGCATAACTTATTTTCATCACTTACGTCATTCACAAATCATACTTCTCAAGTGTCTACGAGCGACTTTTTAACTGAAGACGACATAACATTTATTATTAAAAGTTTTAAAATAAGAAAAGCAGAAGGTGTTGACAGCATCAAAAATTTATAGATCAAACGGTTGTTCAAACACTTAATAATTTCCTGATTCCTGGAAGCTAATATATGCCCAAAGGAACAATTTGGATATAGGCGCTACCACAATACTTCTCACCAAGTCTTAAGAATCTGTAATCACATCAAACAAAATCGTTCATTAGATAGATCTACTGCAGTGGTTCAACTTGATATAGAAAAGATATTCGACACAGTGTGGAACAATGGCCTTATGTATAAGGCTCTCATGGCTCTACAAGGTTCATTCCTTGGACCAACTTTATATATCATTTTCACTTGAGACTTTTCAAATCTTCCTGATTGTAAAGCTTCTATATTTGCAGACGACACGGCAATTTTTTCAACCCATGAGTTCGGTCTTGTCATTGAGAGGAATTTAGAAAATGCTATGGAAGTATTGGAATATTATTACAGGAAATGGAAGATAATATTAAATGAAGATAAAACGCAAGGCATATTTTTCACGCTTGTTGTCTTTCCAGTAGAGAGTCGAATGTTTTTTTTTTTTTTTTTGTAAAAAGAACTTAACACTCAATTGGGTATTAGAATACACTTATAATACCTCAGCATGTTAAGTTTTTTGGAAAATGGGATAGAAGAGAAACCAAGATGTTTGGGCTCAGTAGTTATTTCGCTCCATGGGTGGCATCTAACATATAATGGGGAGACTAAATTCTTAGTGGAAGTTGGCTTGTTGTTGATTTCTAGTAAGCTACTCATCTAACTTGATTTTCGTTAACTGAAAAAATTAATGTTTTTCGGGCGAGATTGGGATTCGAACACCGAATCTTCCGATTTGGAAGCCAGTCAACTACCACTTGAGCCACGGATTAAACATCAAGTGTGAACCCCCCGTTAGATACATAGGTATAACTCGCACAGTAAAGAAAAGTATGCCACTTGACAAAAACTTCAGATATCTCAAAACAAGATCTTAGGAATGATGCTAGATTTCAACTTGCGATTTACATACTCAAGAGAATGCTGAATTGGTTTGCATAAAATTGTAAAACTTAGAGCCATATTTCTTGAGCGTTGCTGTTTTGGTGATCCTCTCCTAAACAAATTATCTACTCCATTATAAATGCAAGTATAATAGTTAAAAGAATTCTGAAATTCAACTATGAACTTTGTTTTTTTTTACTACTTAAATGGTACTCATTGTACTTTCTTTTATTTGCTAATTTTTTGATATAATTGATTTATTTATTTAATAATTTATTTATTTATTTAATAATTTATTTATTTATTTATTTATTTCCTTATTTATTTATATACTTATCTATTTATTTATTTATTTATACAATTATTTTTATTTATTCATTTATTTAAAAATTTATCTATTCATTTATTTAATAATTAATCTATTTATTTATTGATTGATTGGTTTATTTACAAGGATTTCAATTTACAAGGAGTTCATATTAAATTAATTTATTCCAAGTTCAAGTCATTTGGAAGTGATAAAGGACACAGCTTAGCTGACAAAAGGCAAAACGTTTAATTTTCGAATGAGCTCAGAATTTAAGTACTTAGGTGTATACTATATTTCGATAACAGGTTTATTTTCAATAAACATGACAAAAAGACATTAGGGCCATGCTTGGGGTCACTGTAGGATTTTTTTTGTATGTAAAGTTCAGAGCTTTATTAAAGACTCGTGTTGATGGTATTGCTCATGCAAAGCCAATACCTGCATCAACAATTAAGCAAGCCTCCGAAGCATCGGTGTAACGAGGAGCAGATGACTCACATCAGACGCCAACACCCCGTTGCTATAATCGTTCCCAACGTGGGCACATATCCAGAAACTGTCCAGAGAAACCAAGAATCACTTGGTTAGCTCGTGCCCGAAAAGAAACCAGAAGACTTGTGTTGCGGCTGCCGATGGATATCAATGTTGCTGCAAGAATAATTACGCCAAAGACCGAGATGATATAAGTGGCAAAATTGATGCCATACAGTTGGTAAGTGTCTATGTAGTCTCATGGAAAGCCAGTTGTAGTAAATCGAAATTAATTCGTGCTATTTTTGATACCGGTAGTCCCGTTAGGAGGTTGTCTCAGCTGTTATCAAAAATCGATCATTTCAATTTATATAACTCAAAGTACTATGGAGTATGGACCCGCACAGTCGACAATACTAACTTATGGTAAATGTTTGTGTTATATTGAATTTCGTAAAAGCAAGCGGTCGTTGACTGTCTTTAATGTTCCAGATGACTCGCTTTCTGTTCCATTGCTGCTAGGACGTGACTTCTTACATTTATTTTCGATTTCTTTAATGTGACAAGTGCGGAAAAATATAATAAAACTGATTTTAAACATCAAAGTGATGTTGATAATCGCATAGATTAAACCCATGGAATTATTGAAAACAAGTGGAATGAGTTAAGGGGTCTCGTCCATCCTGGACCATTGTCTAGAGAAGGCAGTGATTTCTCCGAGATTCCGAGTGGTTTACCTCTAGTGTGTGCCTCCGGCACAGAGGATCAAATTATTGATATTGCTAGTGTCGCTATTGAGCATAATTCAAATTACAGTGAGTGTCCCGATTACATTGATAGATAGTAGTACCGGACATTGTATGCCATTTATCAATATTGATATTGATGAATCACTGACAATTCCTGTACGGAATAAATTATATGAAAGTATAGTTCACGGATACAATTGCAATGAGAATGAAGCGAAGCCACTGAATTATGAAATGAAAACTAAGCTAAGCTCAGACACACCTATCTATGGCGGACCACGTCGCCTATCTTTCCAAGAGAAGTTGGATGTTGAGACCGTTTGATTAAAGAGGGAGTTATTCGCCCTAGTGAGTCGCCATATGCTTCGCCTATAGTTCTTTGTGCGAAAAAAAAAGTGGAGAACGGCGCATGCGTATAGACTATCGCGCTACAAATAAAATCACATTGCGCGATAATTTTCCATTGCGATTAATCGATGACTGTCTAGAATATCTTCAGGGTAAACGGTACTTCACTTGGTTTTCACCAAGTCCGAATGGATTCAGATTCGATTCAATACACCTCGTTCGTTACCCCTATGGGCCAATACGAGTTCGGGCTTAAAAATGCATCTTCGGTTTTTCGGCGGTTTATCACTAAACCGGAGTTAAGAAATCATTGTCTATATTGATGATATTTTAATTGCTTCAAAGAATATGAATGAACACATGGATATAGTTGAGAGAGTGTTACACTGCCTTGTTCAACATGGGCTTGAGTTTAGATGGTCTAAGTGACATTTTGGTTATTTGACTGTAGACTACAGCCAATCTCACATAAAGGCAATAACTAAATATCCACTGCCAACTAATGTCGAGCAAGTACAGGCGTGTATCGGTCTTTTTTCCTATTTTCGACAATTTGTCCCTGATTTCTCGCGTATTGGACGTCCAATTAACGATCTTGTTAAGCATTACACTGTGTTTAACTTTGATGATAAGTGCGTGGCTGCATTTAATAGACTGAAAAAATTGCCAGCAGCATCGCCAGTGCTGGCAATATACAATTTAGGGTACAAAACCGAATTGCATTGCGATGCAAGCACTTAGAGCACGACGCCGGCTGAATCGCGGTATAACAGCTTTGAATTAGAAACGCTAGCAATTATTTACGCTTTTCGCCGTTTTCATATATATTTGGATGGCATACCATTTCGTATTATTACCGATTGTAGTTTGGTGAAACTTACACTTAATAAGAAAACGGTTAATGCCCGAATCGTCAGGTGGGCCCTTGAATTCGAACATTATAATTATACAATTGTCCAGAGCAGTGGTAATATTGCACAGAGTAGGGATGCAAACATTGTTGCAATCAGGGAAAAATTAGAATTTGAAAATTTGACTGATTATCTGCTATAGGATGGTCTGGTCTACTATAAGTGACAATCGAAACGATTGCAATTGAGAATACCTAATTAGATGGAAATCAATTTGATCCGTCATGAACATGAGAAACTAGGTCACATGGGAGTGGGAAAAACCTATGATCGGCTAAATACATGCTATTGGTTCCCGAATATGCGTGAAAAGGTAGAAAGTTATATTAGAATCTATATTAAGTGTATTTTGTACTCAGTCCCGGCGCGATCTAATGAACAAAATCTATTCCATATACAAAAAAAACAGTTCCCTTTGATACAATACATGTTGATCATTACGGTCTTTACCATCGATTGTGTCAAAGCGAAAGTATGTTCTGATGTAGTTGATGCATTTACAAAATATATAAAGTTGTACCCAGTAATATAAACAAGTACTAAGGAGGTATGCGCTTCATTATCAAAATATTTTGAATACTATAGGCGACCATTACATACGTAAAAGTGGCGGTCACTTCACCACAGGGTAACGGCCAAGTGGAGCAGGTGAATCGTACGTTGACAAGCTTGTTAAGTAAAACCAGTGAGCCGGCTCAACATGGTGATTGGGTAAAGATACTGACTCAAGTTGAAAGTGGTCTTAATAACACAATTCATTGTACCACTGTTACAAGCCCTAGTAGGCTCATTATTGTGGTATGCAAAGAGGAATTTATATTGATGAGTTGCTCGAACATCTTAATTCAAAGGGGTTCGCTGGCTCGGATCGGAACTTAGATGAGATACGGTTGCGTGCTTCCGTGTGAATACAGTGTGCCCAGGAAGCGGGTTTAAAGCGGTTTGTAGGCAGCCACCGACCGACCCGAAGACACACAATCGGTTGTATTAAAAAATATCAACGCGACCATTGGTAATAGAAAATTAGTTGCAAAGTATAAGGGTTTATGACAAGTAAAATTTTGACCAACGATCGATACGTGGTGACTGATATTGAAGGCTGTCAAAATACCCAGACCCCTTATGATAATGAGCGCGCGCTCAAGGGGTTTGTGTACCCTTAAGGTTATTGTACACAGCGCGGGCAAAGGAAATTTAGGGAGGAATAAAAGAGAGGTACCGATGTACATTGTTTTTAAATGTTTGCAAGTTATAACGACCAGGAAATACAGAGATCGGCAGGGCATTCCATAAGCGAGTTGTACGGCTTAGGAACGAATCACGATATTTTAGAGTACGTCCGAAAATGGACTTGAGGGTATACTGGAGAGCATTCATACCGAGATGGGTGATACGGTTAAAAGTTTGAAGGGGTGGAATTGTACTGGCAATTTCAATGGAGCACTGGTGCTGATTATAGCCATAGAGCAAGGTGAGACAGAAGTCATTTCGTCGGTGTTCGAATTTGTCAATTGACTGTTTAATATTGTCATCACCTATGAGTTTTATCGCGCGGATTTGGACTCTATATAGCAAGTGCAAATAGGTCTTAGGAGCATCTGACCAGATGTGAGCATTGTACTCCAATTTCGAGCGGATAAACACCTTATATATTGAGGCCAGATCAGAGGGGGTTAAATATTTCTTACATCGCTTGACATTTCGCGGATTTTTTGGCGACTCAAATATGTGGTCATTCCAACGTAAGCTGTCACTGCCACACATGCCGAGAATGGAAAGTTTATCGATTTCGACGATGCAAGTGTCATTCATGGATAATGGCTGGGTGTTTAAATTTCGCTTTAACGATTAAGCATTAAATTTTACTCTCTTGGTGGTTCCCCAATTAGTTATGTTGTTAATATCAGAATTTAATGAGCTTAACATACACTGGCGTTTCCGTTCTACAGCTGAAGAGTAGGGACGTGGGTCCGGGAAAGAATATGAAAAGCAGAGAGTACTGTCGTCAGTAAAGGAATATACTGGATTAGAAGTAGCAGACAAGAGATCGTTGATGAAAATTAAAAAGAGTGTCGGAGACAGAACGGAGCCCTGGGGCACACCAGCATTTGTTTTGTAAATATCAGACTTAAAACCATCCAAGACAACTTGAATTGAACGCTCCGAAACGTAATTTCTAATCCATTCGAGAAGAGAGTCGTCGATCCCAAATGCACGCATTTTCGACAAAAGAGCCTGATGCCAAAATCTGTCAAATGCCTTAGAAATATCAAATGCAACTATCTTGCTTTCGCCAGATTGATGTACGCTTTGGTTCCACTTTTCGGTGAGACATGCCATCAAATCGCCAATCGTGTTTAAATTCAGCAATTTGCAAGAGAGGAACGTTGTGCTCACCGTTGCAGTAAATTACCGAAAACGAAAAGCGTCACAACTAAATCTCCGCGATCTTGGCTTGGAGTCCAAAGCCTGCTGCTACCTAAATGAAAGCTTAAGCAGACAGACACGCTTTCTTTTAAATACGAGTAGTGCACTCGTACTCAGGCGAAAAAAACAACTCTTCGCGGTACACACTTACCGCGGATCTGTTTACGTTAAGAAGACGGCGAATATGAAAAGTTTTCGCATTGAAAGCTCTGAAGCACTGCATGCTGCTGCTGCTGCCGCCGAGACATTTTAAAGACAAATCTTTTTTATGTAACTATTTTTCTTTATTTTTTGTTTTCTTTAGTTTCGTTATTTTTGTATACTTTATTGTAATTTTTACTATTCAATTGTCTTTTGTTAATATTTACTGGCTGATAAAATTGTTTTGTTCCTACTTTTCTCATACTTTCGGCTTTCTGACTCTCTCCCTAATTATGAAAAATGAGCACCAGTATAAATAACACCGAAGGGGGTTCTATGGGCGAAGATAAGAGCGAGAACTTGCATAGTATGATCCTCATACTCTGTGCGCAGAAAAGTGGTTTAAAAATCTGTCACCTTAATGCACAAAACCTGCAGAATGGGTTGAAACTAGAGGAATTTAGGTATTTGTTTGTAGGATCTTTGTTCCCACGAATCATCACGAGCCCATCGCATGCAAGTAATGCTGACACAACGTCTGGAGTTCATATTGCACTTGACCAAAGGAATGCAGTGCACATGAGATGTTCCCATGCATCTGATCACCAAACACCGGATGAATGCGGGTAAGCAGTTATAGTCTATTTAAGGTTGAACAATGTTAGAATTCAGTTAGTGTTAAGATGGAACTCAATAAATAAAGTTTTTTTTAAATTAAATAAATAATTTAATTAATTTGTATCTGAGACGTGGTTTCATTCAGATATTGAAAACAAATTTTATGATATGGCTGGATTTAAAGTTTTTCGTGGTGATAGAATGGGTAGTGTAGGGGGAGGTTCAGCAATTTATGTGCGCGAAGGGATACAATGTAAGTTCGTTTGCAAATCTATGCAGGACACTGGTTTAGACCTTTGCTTCGTCAATATCGTGTGCGAGAATGAAAAAATATTTCTAGGTACTGCATACAGAGCAAACCGATATGTGGACTAAATGCCGATAATTTCAATTCTTGAGCAATTCTCATGCTGTTCTATGCGGTGACTTTAACTGCAATTTGATGGACAATAACACCTCTTCCAATTTTGTAAATGCTTTCAAAGTGCTGAACCTACTTCCAGTAAGTACTACTAGTCCTACTAATTTTCAGGGTGACTCATGTTCACTTATTGATCTTTTTTTTGTCAGCGATATACGTAAGATCCTTCTTTATAGTCAGGTCTCGGTCTCCGGTTTTTCAAGGCATGATATGATCTACCTAACCCTAAAATTTCGAAAACAAGCGAAAGGAGATTAGATACCAGTTTCGAGACTATAAAAGCTTGAACCATCTTGAACTACTGCACGGCATACATAGTACTGACTGGAACAATTTGCGGTACATGCAACCCGTTAACGAAAAAGTGGAATTCTTACAAGAGCAGGTCAGGAATATTTTTGACAAAAATGTCCCATTCAAGACAAAGACTGTTCGCAGAGCATCACCACTTTGGCTTGGTTGTGATATCCTACAGCTGATGGAGCAACGTAATACAGTCTACAAAATTTGGAAGAGGTATAAACTTGAGATGTTATATCGTGAGTACTGTCGTCTGCGAAACAAAGTGGTACAGTAGACTAAGTCAAAGGTGTTCGGTGAAAAACACATGGAAAACTTTAAATAACTTGGTGCTGGAAAATGGAACCCAAAACTGCCTGATGATATTGACTATGAGCTACTCAATGCTGAGTTCGTCAAAACGCCATCTTTCCCCGGTGAAACCGGACACAATACATTTGAACTATCAGAAACCAACACCACCAACGAATCCTTTGATTTCGTATGCGTTAGTGATGAAGATGTTGTCGAAGCAGTACTGTCGATAAAGTCAAACGTAACTGGTATTGACGGAGTTGATCCCAGATTTGTAAAACTTATGCTCCATACATCTTATCATATATGACTCAGATGTTCAACAGTATAATCACAACTTCTGAATACTCGAACGTATGGAAAAAGGCCATAGTAATTCCAATACCTAAAAAAACAAATGGTGGTCACAGACCCATTGCGATTCTGCCATATTTAAGTAAAGTGTTTGAAAAAGTAATTCTGATGCAAATACAAACGTATCTCTTCCAAAATAATCTTTTAAGCAGTGTTCAGTCTGGTTTTCGCCCCAAACACAATTTTAAGACCGCATTGCTGTCTGTGGTAGATGATATCAGGATAAAAAGTATCTAACTCAACTAATTCTTTTAGATTTCTCCAAAGTGTTCGACACAGTGAACCATGTTCTTCTATGTCAAAAACTGCAGAACAAATATAACTCCTCCAAAGAATCTGCAAAGCTTATTTATTCATACCTGACAGAAAGGCAGCAATGTGTTGTGGCTAACGATAAGCTTTCAAGTTTTCTTAGGATTTCGAGCGGCGTTCTCCAAGGCTCAATACTTGGACCAATACTTTTTTCCCTGTACATTAATGAACTGTCTCAAATTATCCATCACTCTTTGATCCATATGTATGCCGATGACGTTCAGTTGTATTTGAGTGAGCATATTGATGTCTTAGACGAAGTCGCTGCTTTGATTAACGAAGATTTGAATAACATACTCCTCTGGGCTCGACGTAAGTTCCTGTACTTAAACCCAGCGAAATCAAAAGCTGTCGCCATATATAGGAAAACACAAGACCCGTCTGCCTTGCCATTGCTAAAACTTGGTCAAGAAACCATCCCCTATGTAAACACTGCTAGTAATCTCGGACTCGTTTTTAACAGTACCCTAACCTGAGCTGACAGTATAAACGCTGCAATCGGAAAGATTTACGAAAGCCTTCGTTTACTTTGGTCAACTCAAATGTTCACACCTACACCTGTAAGGAAAATGCTAGCAAAAACGCTTCTCCGGCCAATTTTATTGTTGGGTACGAGATATATGGCAACGTTAACTGTTTTTGCATAAGGAAGCTTAATGTTATGTACAATAATATTGCTCGCTATATTTATAGTATTCGAAGACGTGATCGAATATCCGCTTATTCAAAGCGTATTGTCGGTTGCTCGTTCGATAGCTTGCTAGAGTTTCGTTCCCTATCTTGTTTGCACGATATTATACAAACACATCAACCTGAGTACCTATATAAAAGACTAGTCTTTCCTCGGTCGCAAAGAACCTTTGCCTAAATTCAAACTGCAGTTGGTCAGTAAGTATATTTTGATTTTGATTTTGCGGCCCAGGTCAATCCCGGACAGATTTATTAAGCTTATTGCAAGCAAACATATACTTAAAACTAACATTTTCACTTAAAAACTAAAGGGTGAGAGCGGTTAAGTTAGGACGTGAGGCATGGGTGGAAATAAGTATGTTCTTGAGGGAGAGTTTGCTGAGATGGTAGTCGAAGAGAGGCAGATTAGGTAATATAAAAATTTCATTTCAATTTTAAGTTTTTTCTCATATTCTTTCTTTATTGTATTAATTTTGTTTTTTTTTCTCTTTCTTTTTGCCTTCCTTTTTATTATATAGGGTTTTCCAATAGGGACTTGGCAACTTTTGAGTTTAATTTGTGAACGCATTCTTTCACTAATCATCAAACTGTCATTGTCAATTTATTCAGTAAACTCAACATTTTCATCATGGTAAAGTACACGAACGAGCAACGTCTGCAAATTATAAAAATTTTCTACCGAAATTCGGAGTCGGTGACTGCAACTTTAAGAGCGTTAACTTCATCGCAAAATCATCTTCAGTGACGAAGCTCATTTTTGGCTCAATGGGTTCGTCAATAAGCAAAATATGCGTTATTGGTCGGGTGAAAATCCACGTGTGCTTCATGAATCACCACTTCATCCACAAAAAATAACTGTTTGGTGCGGTTTGCATGCCGGCGGGTTATTGGGCCATATTTTTTCGTCGACGATAACGATCGTCACGTTACTCTGAATGGTCAGCGTTATCGCGCCATGATCACCGATTATTTTTGGCCCGAATTGGAAGATATGGACTTGGACGACATGTGGTTTCAACAGGATGATGCCACAAGCCACACAGCACACGCTACAATCGATTTATTGAAGAGTAAGTATTGTGAGCATGTTATCTCAAGAAATGGGCCAGTCGATTGGCCGCCTCGGTCGTGCGATTTAACGCCGCTTGACTATTTTCTGTGGGGCTACGTTAAGTCATTGGTTTATGCCAACACGCCGACGACGTTGGAAGGGCTCAGAGCCAACATTGAACGCGAAATAACGGCCGTTTCGGCCTAAATGTGTGGCCGAGTCGTTGAAAATTGGGTCCAATGAATCGACCGCTGCAAACGTGCCCGCGGTGGCCATATGAACGAAGTCGAGTTCCATTCATAAATGTTTTGATTGTACTTCAAGCCGATAATAAAGTTTTTGAAATATCTCAAATCGTTTGCGTTTTATTTAAAAAAAAAGTTGTCAAGTCCTTATTAGAAAACCCTATATAAAATTTGCTAAAATAAAAATGTATTGTATTAATTTAAATTAACTTTTTGAACTACATGCTTTATACCCTTTGCTAATTCAATTTTAAGGCTTTCACTATTTAATAAGATTTACCTTACTTTGTCAAACCGATAAATAAAAATAAATAAATCAGCAGTGGACCTGTTGCTACGACAACCATATTGCCGGTCATTGAGAAGTTTTCGTATATCGAGATATTTCATGAGCTCACGATTTATCAGCGTTTCCATGACTTTGGACGGGCTGGACAAATGCTGTTTTCCATCGGCTCGGGAAGAGTCCTAAAGAGTAGGATTGATGAAAAAGCTTGCGCAGTGGTTATTCCAACGTGGAAGAACACCTCTTCAGAAGAAGGGGAGCTATACCATCTGGACCAGCGGATTTATGTATGTTGAGATCTTTAAGTACTTTAAATACACGAGTGCGAAAGTAAATTCGTCCCATTGAAGATTGGACGCACTCAAGTGTAGCACAAAGCACAATCTAGGGGTGTTGAACTGGCTGCGGAGTGTTCAGCAAGCAGATTGTCTAAAGAGCTGACAGCTGGAATGTCATTGTGAATGACCGTTGGGATGGAGGATGAGGCAGAAATTCTGATGTTTTTGACAGAAGACCAAAAGCTTTTACTACCTTTAAGACATTGTACTATTTTTTGCCTCAACCTTTAGTCGTACTGAAATTTCACGCGGTTAAGAAAGACGTTGCAGTCATTCCTGGCTCGTTTAAACTTTTTTCGGTTTTCCTCGGTCGGGTTGGTCTTGAAGGACTGAAAAAACGTTTCTCTAATCCTGACAGCCTCTTTACAGCTCGAGTCCTACAATGCCCTTTCTTTTGGTCTGATATTCTTAATCAGATAAGAAATAAAGGATCTTCTTCCAAAGAGAATAGTGTCCGTGATCATAGCAGCGGCATTGTCGTCGTTATCGAAGAAAAATAACGACCAATTGGCATTCTCGTATTACCATACGGTTCTTTTAGGAATCTTTTCTCTAACTATGTGATCGTCGTACGAGAACACAAGCTCAATTTTGGCTTTGAAGTCCTCTAATCTCCAAAGACAAGCGGTAGCCATCAGCCACGTTCGTTGGAATAAGACTATTAGTCGCTTAAAAAAAAAGACCCTGCCGGGGTATGCAAACATTTTACGGACATTCATAATCATTTGTGTACGCACTAATTTTAAAACAATCTTGAGAAGAAAAAGCAATAGCCGTATACGAGTAAATCACTATAAAAGAATGCCAAGAATGCTGGTCTAGACGACAACCAAGACTAACTAAATTTTCCATAATGCAGAAGCATTACCTCCTTTATCACGCTTGTTTGCTCAGCGAATGAAATCGTCTAGGTAGTATTGCCAATACGAAGCGAATGCTGACAAAATCGTAGAATAGTTAAAGTGCCAATATTGGTACCGATCTAGCCGTTAGATTAGAGAAAGATCGTCTCGCTATGTCATGACCCCATTGCCTTTCCCTGCCAATATGACCATTTTTTTAAAGGCGTGTTCGACTACGCACTGATGCAAGTCAAAGATCCCCTGATAACACAGTCCACGTAGCTTTAAAATCGTCGGGCTAATCCTTTAACATTACAACAATTAACTGATTATCTTTCAGAAGCGTGGGAGTAATCAGCTGCTCAATGAGCTGCACCACCCTGAAACATTATTATACAATTTAGTGAAAAAAATGATCCCCTGATATAACTTTTGATCGACTGGAGGAAAAACATGTGACGTAGCTTTAATGAGGATGGGTAGCATCCGCTACTGAGTCGCCAAAAGATAGGGTTTATAACAAGTAAGTCATTAAAAAAAACATTGCCGCCTGTAAACCTTAATCTAACGAGAACGATCAATAAAGCAGTTACACAAAAATCGTATTATAGATACTTACAACACATTCCTACAATTTCAACCAAGTTTCCCTCTTCATGGATGTTCATTGAAACCGAAAGGAACTCATCGAGATTCTTAATTTCATATGTTTTATTATACTCTCCAATATGCACTGCATTTTCCAAGTCCCCCTAAAAACAAACAAATGCTAAATATTTCTTATTTAACTTATTAACCACTTTGGCAACCTTCATGGTGGTGTCAATGGCAACGCGCCATCCAGTTTCAGTGGGATAAGCAACAATGTCGTACGTCGTCTTTATATCTGAATACAACTTCTCATAGATGTTCAAGAACTCTAATGCATTATCCAGGTTCTCTTTTTCCAGCTTTTTCTCCCATGACAGCTTTGTGGCGTCTTAAAAAGAAAAATCATTATTTAGCACAAACAAGGCATGTGCATACAAATGTGAGAGTTTCATACCAGAGTTTTGAATGTCGAACTCGCTTATCTGACGAACTACGTCCGCAGTGGCTGTTTTGTGAGGTTTGTCCCATTCCTTCAGCTTCCGGTTGCTAACGGCTACTTCACGTATTTTTGACGGATAAAGATCTGAAACTGCCTTCAAACCGACCCCGTATTCGCCATTCCTTGTATTCGCTGCTACCATCTGAGGTGTTAACTGTGCACAATAGTCAGAAAATAAATAAATAGATGTATGTAAAGTTAATACGGAAGTAAAGCAAAAAACAAATCATTAACCGAGCTTATGAGAACATCAAATTTAATTCACTAATTAACTTGAATAATTAACTTTTCATTTCATGGACGAATTGTCACAGAAACGAAAAATCAACACGTCACATAAGTTGCAGGATATCAGCCACGTTTTACCTTGAGCAAACGACCCGATAACCCAATAATGCATCCTTTAGCGTCGGCGGTGACCTTCTTTGAGACGTCAGTGTCGCCACAACCCGAACAATCAAAACGTTCAATGACCTTTACGGAGCCATCGCATATGGTCTATAAAAGAAAATTGCAATTTTTATAAAGTTAAAAATAAAAATAAACAATCATGAATTTATATTTATGGCAGTCATTTGTTCTCTTTTGTTTTCCAGTTAGCAACAGAAAAAACAAAAGAATTACAATTTCCAAGAATCTGCATCAACAACGTGATGACGATGATTTATGAGAGGCACTAACCTGAAGGCCACAGGCTCTGGGATCCACTCCAGAATCAAAGACTGCGATTACGACATTACGTCCATCAAATTCCGGATACTTTTGAATGAAATTCAAAACTCCTGTTTCGATTTTTGGAACCAGAGAAACCACTGGAAAAGCCGTATCAACAATAGCACCACTTGCCATTTTCTTTGAGTGTTCTTTTTGAACTGACAGCGATGTCAGGTTTTTCTTTGCTTTTTTTTTGTATTTTATTTCGTGTGTCGTGTGTAAAAGGCGATGAAGATTATGATGAGGTTGATGGTGTGTGAGGTAGTCCATAAAAACAAAAGAGAAAACAAAAATGAAATGAAAAGTCAAAGTGGGCCTAGCTGATACTTAAATCATTTTGAATTTTGTTTCCTCTCGAAGAGATGGCAGCAGCAGTATTTTTTTTTATTTATTTTAGTATTTCATGTAAACATTTTGAATTAATTTACAAAATTCAATTATTAAATTTGATTTACCTTTTTTGACTAAAATCTACTATTTGTTGCGCAACTATCGAAGGAGGCACTTGAACGATACGTCAAGAAAACGACTCCGATCAATCTCTTATAAAATACATTGTAGGCGGCTTGAATAATCCACACCATCTCTACCCACTACTTTCCAAGTCTGTTTGAGCTCCTGAAATCTGTTAGATCATACCAAAGCATTGCCGACAACTTAACGAGCAAGTCCAAATTTCCACAAACGACACCACGAAGCAGTTCAATGCCAGGGAGTCACAAAGAAAACGGAATGTTATTTGATATAATTGCAATGAGCCCGGACACATTCCAATAACTCGTTCAGAAATGGGAGAGGTGCAGTACATATTTCCGAGTTGGACTCAAGGCATAGGTATGTCAAACACGACAAAAATCCGCAAGACCAAAGTATAGAAGTGATGGAAGAAGAATTATTAAAAGCGTTTCTGTCAACAAAATGCAGTCCGATGCTTTAATAGATCCTGTAAGTGTTCGATCACTGGTTCAACATTCAGTAGCACAAGATGTAGCCGAAATAGCTCCCACGGACGATGTCCCTTTGATTGGATTTGGTGGTGGTAATACAACTACAAACCCAAAATTGCATGCCATTTGATATTACAATAGATGATAAGGACTACAAAGTGGAACTCGTTTTTGTTCCTGACAACATGGAACGGATATTCTATGTCAAAAGGAAAATCGAGTCATCATCAAATATATCAATTGGTGAACCATCTGGATAAAACAAATGGTTAGGAACTTAAAGGCATATTCAAAAAATATTCTGATTGTTTTGGTAAAGTGTTCAAGATCTCGGAAAATGTGACGTAAGTAAAATTGAAATCGAACTGACGTTCAATGAGCCTTTCCGGATGAAGCCTTATAGAATTCTGTTTATCAAAAGGGATCGAGTTGACACCATTGTTTCTAACTTGCTGGAGAACACCATTCGAAGAAGTAATTCATCGTATGCTTCACCAATTATGCTAGTTGGAAAAAAGAGCAGGATAAATTATGCGTCGGCTATAGAAATCTTAATTCCTTTTATCGGGATATGATAAAATCGAAATCGAGGAGAACTCAAGGAAGTACATACACTGAATATATTACACACGAGGGCTACTACGAAAAAAACAGGATGCCATTTGGGCTTGTGAATGCCCCGAGCTTATTCTAGCATATGATTAATAACTTATGTCAAGTCAAACAAAAGGAGATACTTCAATGGTATACTAATCCCAAGTAAGACAATATTCACTGGTCTGGTGCGACTTGAAAACATTTTGCAGCAGGTACACAGCAACCAATCCTTCGTTTGCAAAAGTGCAAGTTCCTGCAGACCGAAATCTCATTTCTTGGACATCATGTAAGTGAGAAACGCATACGATCTGGTGCCGAAAAGACTGAAGCGATTTTGAAGCTTCCACAACCAGCAAACGTTCACAAAGTCCCTCGATTCCTTAAGGGTGGCGAAATTAACAGCATTCAATGATTTAAAAATAACGCTGACCAACCACCCCGTGCTGGCAATCTACAGTCCTATACATGAAGTGCAAACTGACGAAAGTTCTATCGGGCTCGCAGGAATCTTACTGCAAGGCACAGATAGGAAGAACCTCCATTCTGTGTTGTACTTTAGCCGAACTTGTACTGATGTAGAACAAGAGTACCATAGAAAGCTATGATAGCGTGAAGTTTCAGCCAAAGTCGAAATGCTTGAACGATTTAGGATATACCTACTTGATTTTAAAGCCTTTTAAAGTTGTTATAGATTCCATACTGTCGCGATAACCAAGCTTAAGAAACAATCGCACGATGGTCGTTGAAGCTACAGGCCCTCCGATCGCAGGCCTGTGTAACATGTCGATGCAATGAGCCGAGCGCCGAACGAATCAGCAGTTGAACCAGAGTAGCAAAGCGAAAGTTGAAATAGACTCATCTGATTGGTTCGCATCGATGCAGTTGCTCGACGAAAAGCTGATGCATATCCTACGAATTCTGAAAAAGCAAGTATCACCCAATGACAAGAAAAAGCGTTCGTTGCAAAATATTGTCACGATGATTGTGGGCATTTCGGAGTGGATAAATTAATTGAACGTATTCGTAAACTATTTTGGTTCCCACGGATGAGGAGGTTTATTAAGCAATACGTCTCATCTTATCTGGAATCTTATCGACCATGTACCATTTATAAAACTGCACATGGATCATTTGGGTTCCTTCATTAAGAATCGACGAGATAATGTTTACATTTTGGCTATCCCAGATACGTCTGTGAAGTTTCTGGTCGTCAACGTTGTCCGAACAACGAAGACCTATGTAGCTGTTTTGCCAAAAGTACAATATTCGCCATATCTCTGGAAAGGGCCAATGAACAATTCTGTCTTACCTTTGAACATCCGATAGGAAATGTGGTGAACTTCTAATCAACCTGCAATGGGCTGTAAATTCCAGACTAATTCGACGACTGGATTCTGTCCGTACGAACTCGTGTTGTATTTTAAGATAAGAAATCGTATCGAAAATATATCAATAGACATTTTAAACAAAAGATAACTTGTAGCTGCCGAAAATATTTTAAAGCACAAAGTAAAGCGGAAAAAAGTTGTCTATATAAGACTATATATTAGTACTCGTCGAAATCGAGTCCGCTTCTTCTTGAAATTCGCAAAAATTGCAACTAAAATACAGACGTCCATATATGGCGACAAAGCCGTTAAGAAATCATCGATATGTAAAGGAAGATATTCCGGGAATGATGAGAACGACAAGATACTTCAATTCCGTCTATTCCGCTGACCGGATAAACCCGTGGTCAATCTTGGCACCAGAGTTAGACGGACAGGACGACGAATTATATCAGGAAGGTTCGAGTTGTAAGCAACATTATGAAGCTGCGCCATGTACCTACGAAGATGGAATCGGAGAGGATCCTTTGTATCTAGAAATACCGGCTACGAACAGATCTGGTTGTCAGACGATGAGAGAGAATTATTAAGTGAACTGTAATTAATCATTAAAGATTTATTTTAAAAAACAGCCGTTAGGTTGCTTGTTTGTACTTTATTACTTTAAAGGCGGATGTCTATTTGGGTACAAAAGTGCATTAAGATATCCAACTTACTGAACTTGATTAAGACAACGATGATGTAATTTTAAGAGGATCTTTTTCATGGCATTTTTTTTAACCTCATACCCGCTAACCCACTTCTAACAATTGGAATCGATATTTTGATAAACATAAGAGAGTTTTCGAAGGACCAGATCGAGGGACTATATTCTATTAGGCGACCAAAAATCGGGAATATGTGGATCGATTGATGTCCACGCAGTTTGCATTTCAACGTATAAAGGAACTCTAATGATGGCAACTGCAAATATTTGAAAAGCAAAGCAAAGAAAAGGTGACAGGATCGGCGAAAGCACATTTGGTGGTAGGGGTTGATCAGTCATCGATTGTTGTTGTTCTTCTTATAGAGATTGAGGATTTTTCAGTAGGAAGCAAAAACTTCCCTGATCAGATAATTTTGATTACAAAACTCAAAACATTTGTCATACAATTTCTGCCTCGATTAAAGTGGGTTCAAAATCGTCGCTTGATGTACAGTCACACAACAGGAAATATCTCGGAACAGCTCAGTTGAAGGATACCTCGCAATAAAGGAATGCATGCAAACATACAACTCCACCCCTGACCGCAAAATCGAATCAAGTGAAATTACTCATGCCATTACATCGACTAAGGATAACAAAGCTCCGCATTCGATGGTATACCGTTACAAACAAATATAAATACCTAGGAGTAACCCCCATTCAGAGATTTCGTGGTCAGGATATCTCACTCACAGGCTCTCTATGCTTAATAAATACTACAGAAATATTCTTTTCTCACTCAAACACAAAATATGTATATAAGCCCGCTGCAAAGTCGGCAATAAATTACTGTGTCAAAGGATTTAGTAGACTTTTACCGATTCTTCATCAAAAAGATTTCCACCAAACAATGCACCTGACTGTGCCTTCAACATTGAGGCCTTCCTCGATTCAGCTTTCCTTTAAAACTATTCAAACTACATCTTCGATATATTCACACAATTTTTGCACTTCCCGATTACTGACCACCGCGGAAATTTTCGGATGTAATAATACGAATTAAAATCCACTGTGCAGTGGAATTATCTGCGGTCTTCTAAGAAAGCGAAATAATGTTCAACTATCCGGTGGAGTCTGAATAGTATGAATCATATAGTTTACTTCTTGCTAAATTGAAGAAAACCATTTAAATTTGCAGTTATGCTTATATGAAACCCAAAGGTTCACCTCACCTTCGGGTGCTAAAAAGCTCTCCTCTGAGCTCTCAGGCACCAGCGCGGCATACCAGAGCAGCTTAGGAGCTGTCCGTGAAAACCCAATTATAATACATTCTTCTCCTGTGTCAAATTCTTGCCAAAACTATTCTTGGACATATGTCGATTTCGAATTTTCTCAGCAACAGGATTTCTGGTGTCATAGCATCAGACCAAAGTCGAAAAACAGTCGGCGCAAGTTCATCAATGGATAGAAAAGCCCTCAAGCATTAGATGGATCAAACCAGTCAGCTTCCTCATATCTCGTAAAGAGAACAAATTCAGTTTTGGGCTTTGGCTAAGGCTCACAACCATATACGGAAGATATTAAAAGGATGTGATGAAGCAAGTTGCACTTGCAGCTAAACAGAGACAGAGACCCTTCAGTTGGTAACACGACACCACGTCTGGCAACGGACTTAGGCTTATTGATTTTGTGGAGGGATGAAATATCACTACCTATAGCAAGAACACGATTTCCTCATCTCAATACACACAACGGGAAATGGCGTCTCCGGATCATCAGACGCTAAATGAAATTGATTATTTTGCGATAGAATTTTATTTTTCAATTATAACATCAACTATTGCTATTCACAATATTGTAACACAACTATTAACTTTAATTGTACGAGTACAACTTCGCCATATAAACCCATTTTGAAGTACTAAATCTGCTGCTTGACGTTTCAAAAATTTAAACGAAATTGACATCTGTCATTCTGTTTCTAAATTTCGAAGAAATTTTCACAACCACATAACAAAACAAATATCAGGTGTGGAAATTTCCTAATTTTCTCAAAATGTGGTTCGAAATCTTACCATCAGCTATGATCATCACCGTCGCCATGTCTATTCCGACATTTGCAATGTACGGAATACACAAGTTGACCCTCGGAAACGTGAGTATATGATATAAATATTTGCTTTGGTTACATCCATTGCTGGGAATCCAATTACATAATCGCAAAGTATTTCCGACGCGAAACATTCTTAATTCACTGTACTACCACTAATATCTAATAATTTACTATGTTTGCGATAAATCGAGAATGTTGCCTTTAATTTTTTTTACTTTTAGGCATACCGAAGGAACATGGATGAACGATTTGCCCGCGTGATGTATCAGCGCGATTTCCGACTGACCGACAATCCATACATAATGAATGTAAGTTGACAGACTAGGCATTTGTTTAACAGATGATTTAGTTTTAAGGTTATTGCTTAGGTTTGTGAACGATAAGAGAGGGCAGCTAGTTTGTTTGCCCCCTTAAAATGTTAAGTTTCAAATCCTTTCACACTTAAAATAAGGAGGTAAACGATGGGTGCTTGTGTTATTAAACATAGTAAAATTAGAATATTTATGGATAATAATGCTTCACATTAATTCATTCATTTAATCATAGTAATTTTCGTCATATAACAGCTTAAGTGTCTGGAAATTCCAGATAATATTTGCTTTGAACTAATGAATATTCACCCTGTAATCCATAGATCGAAAGTTGAGGTAAATGAGATGAAGCAACATGTCGATTCCGTAAAGACGAAAGCTTCTGACTATTTCAAATTCTCGCTCAGTAATGTAGCAAAGTCTAGAAAGAAGATGTTTTTGAACCGAGTTGTGATTGCTTCTCTTCTACCTAATGTACTTTCAATCAGTAATGCTCATGTGTAAATATAACACGTTTCTATCGCTGTCACTTGTACTGCAAATCTTTGTAAATATTAGCCTGGGCATCATCTCGAATCTCGTTGTTGGGGAAGCGTCAATTTTTGCACACAGACAAACAGAGTTAAACAATAGACAGGAATCAAATCTTTTAGAATGAATCTTTGCCAGCTATATATTTAGAGTGTAAAATTCCAAAAAGGATAATGAACTGTCGTTCTTAACAATTCATATCATTTAAGAGATGTAGTACATCGTAACTTAAGTATTGGAGAACAAGAACTGGAGGTTAAGGGTATAAGAAAACAACTTCATTGACAAGGCGACAGGCGATTGCTTTTGTCGATTCTATTTTACATACAGCGCATAAACTCTGCTAACCGATTTCGTCAATGACGCGCTTTAAAATGTGAAGTCCGGATCTGAAAGGAAAAAGAATACCATGACACTTTTAAGGACACGATGGCGTTGTCCATAAAATCTTCATATTCATATCCAAAAACTGTCAAATATAAAAATAGCATATCGTCTTTCTTTTCACTTTCAGCTGAAAACTTCAACAATGGAAGCCGATATATCAAAAGATGACAGTAAAGATGTTGCTTAACCTTATTATTTGCATACGTACGTAGATACCGTTACATTATGGCCTCAACCAGTAAGCATCATCAGTTGGCGCGGTCTTTGGCCAACTGCCTTGGGCACTAAAAGTTTATTGACATTAAGACAATGTTTCCTCTATTGCGCTGTCACTCTGGATTGAAATTAAAGTCCCTTAGCGACTAATATGCTCTATAACTCATAGAGTCCGCTGTTATATCTCTTGCTCCAAAGCCTGTCAACGCAAACTACTAATACTAGTTAAAAGCTGTATATTACCACGCTTTGGTCGATTCGTCGGTGTGGTGCGTCCATTATTGTTTTTTCCCTCGTTTACAATTACACTAATTCTGTCGGTGTCTATTCCAATCCTTACAACAGCACATTCTGCAAGTGATATCAATGTCATCAGCGTACGCAAGTAATCCAACAAATTCTGATAAATTGTGCCTCTGGTATTGGCTTACGAGTTATGCATAATTTTCGTAAGTGTAATGTTAAAAAAGTCACATGACGTCGCACCCTTTTTTGACATCAATTATTCTCTGCTTGCCAACTGCTTAGTACCGTAAATTCCAATTGACTTTCATGTTGTTGTGTTTACCGCTTCATTAGTGCAAAGATCCAATGTACTAAACTTTCCATAGGCCCCCAAAGTATTTTTGATATTTTAAATTTGTAGGCTTAATTATTTCACCGAACCGAATATGGCATCGTTTCATCTTCATAAACCTACTCACATAACCTGCTATTGACCATTATATGTGATCAAGCATTGCTTTTTCTATAAGTCGAACCAGCATCTGGAACATGATCCTTTTGCCCTCAGTAGCAAAAAGAGTGGTATCGGTATGTTTGATGTCTGAGACTTATTTTTTTATTTCTCCATATAAATCGTGACTAGTGTTAATATTAAACAAACATTCGCGCTAAGGTATCAGAGCGATATCGATAGAAACGTTTTGCCCGCATTCTATCGGGACATTGACATGGAAACATAATATGTACATACATATGTATTCAAAGTCTTCTGCATATGTTTAATGCTAGAATGTTCTGGCATCGTAAACCTATAGACAAGAAATGGGAAACCTGAAATAGTCTCAAATCTCTAAAATAAATTCGTATTTGGCATTCGGAGTCTGCAAACAGATTCTTAGGTCTCACCAATCTGTTCAGATTTTCAGCATTATCAATTTTGTTCCATAGGGAATACGTACTTGAGGTTTACATATGTTAGTTTTTATTGTTTCATTTTTGTCTTTCTTTTATTTTTGTTGGTTATAAATTTGATTTCGTTTCCATTTTCAGGGATTGAGTGCAATTCCAGATGAGGACAAATAGAAGAATACATTTATCTGAATAAAAATTATAAAGTTTCGCTAATACTAATACATTGTTTTGTTATTTATTGTTGTAAGTATGTATTATACAAAGGTGGGTCAATAATACCCTGAAAACTAAAGCACATGATGCTGCCACCTCAAGCCCCATTTACAATGCCCGGAGATCCGATACGTTGTTCGAAAAAGACAGCGAATGAACTGCCAAAAATATTTCTGTAACATGTACTTCAATGTGTTTGTTTATAATAATGCAAGTCTCGCAGCAAACATCGCAATCAATTTCGAAAATCTGGAAAACTCTCGCATCTCGTAATGCGTAACGGCTAAATTGTTGTTGTTTTGATTTTGAGCTTGTTATTTGTGAGTGGTGTTTTGACGTATTATTGTAAACAGATGTCGGATGTTCGAATGCGACCCTTGTATCGGATCTCGGACCATTGTAAATGGGGCTTCAAATCCAACATTCTGCTTGTCAATCTTCCAAAGCACCCAGAAAAATTTCACACAGATATGTCAAATACTTTTGTTGTGACAGCCATTCGAAACAGACGCTTACAAGAATTTTCGTAAAAATGGAAAAAGGTGGATTTCGTGTGCTCATTAAACTCTATTTTTTGCGCAAAAAAAACGTCACGCAAACCAAACAAAGCTTGAGATGTATCACGAGAGCTCTTCGTCATCGATTGGAACCATTCACCACAGGTTTACTCTATTTCGGTACGGTCTTACCTGAACCAGTGACACCAAACTTTCTGGTCGCCCAACTGAGGTCACCACATCAGAAATGGTGTCGTCCACGATATTTTGGCAGATCGGCGAGTGAAGGTGCGCGACAGGCTTATCACATTGATCAGTGATTCCAGTTTTGCAAAAATATTTAGATAGGGATAAGGTATCCTCCAGATGGGTGCCACAAACGCAACCGTTTGACAACTTACAAGGAGTGTTTGGCGATATTCAATCATGATCCGAACAAGTTTTTGCGCCGTTTCCTAACCGTGGACGAAACATGGATTCATCATAACACACCAGAGACCAAGGAACAGTTGAGACAATGGATATCTCCTGGTGAACCGAATCCGAAGGAGTGAAAGGTGCGTGTGTCGGCCAATAAAGTCATGGTGATAGTTTTTTGGGATGCGCGCAGTGTCATTCCCATCGATTACCCTGGAAAGGCTAAAACGATCATCGACGCCTATTATGCAAAGCTATAGCTATATTCGACGCCGATTTGAAGCAAAAACGACCGTATTTTTCGAGGAAAAAAGTTATATCCTTTTACTAAGTAATTCAGCTATTGACATTATTGACTACCACGATCGACCGGATTTTTCGGTTTTTCCATTACCCTTATATCAAATGCATTTAGCAATGATTCGAGTAGATTCCATAGAAACAAACAACAGGTGAGAGATGTTTTTGCATGCACCAAATCACCTCAAAAATATGGGAGGACGAAAGCTATAGAGTCGAATGGAACCCAAGCAATATATGCCCTATTCTGAATAAAAGCGACTAAATTTGCACCAAGTATGGAGCCTTGAGTCGCGTCAATATCGTCTATAAGATCTCCACCTATCTACTACTCGTATGTAATCATTCAAAAGCTTTTGTTAACAAATTGAATTAGTCCTTATCAGTGTAGTTCCACGCCATCATTGAAGATATTTTTATATTATGCCAGATCCTGGTCAGACCTTTGAGCTCCGAATCGATACACCTATTTGTTTCTATTTTAAGGCCGCGTGTGACAGCGGAGATCGCAAAAAATTATGCAAAACCATGTTCGTTGTTGAAATCCCGGCTAAATTTGTCCGGCTCTGCAGGAAGACAATAAAGAAAGTGCGCTGCTCCCTAAGAATCGGTGTTTGGCAATGCCACCCACTATCATGCGGATTCTTCAACATTTGTACAAAATACCTGCTGTCATCGAGAAACGATGCAAAACATCAATGCCTCGTACGAAACGGCAAATAGAAAAGGCACTCAAGGGCTTTGTTAAATAAAACATTTATCGTCGCAGTCCTCCTTTACGAATCGGAGACATGTTCTTTATCAAAAAAAGATGAGGTGCTTGGCCGTTTCGAGTGATCTGCGGTTCTATCTGTAACCACGGGGATTGTAGCTAAAAGACCACTTAGACGGAACCTCTGATTTGATTAGCAAGGTTGATAATCGCAGGAGGGATCCAAGAGGAATATCAACTTTTTCGAAGGAATTGCTTCATTGAGGTCATTGAGAAATGTCGAGAAATAGGACTAAATTTAAACAGAAGCCAGCAATAAGAAGGATGGGAATATGTAGGCGATGCAAACAAATTTGAAGAATTACTTTTGTACGGTGTCAAACAGCTATGTTGACCAACATTCCGCTCTCAGGCGAAATAAACAATTGGGAAGTGATCAACAATAATTCAGCTTTCGTGCAATGTGGAGCTAAGTATTGAAATCAGCGCAGTTTGTAGGCGATCAGTAGAAAACCGGTTTTGGTTTTCCAATGTCTAGAAAATTTGTCATCTAGGTAAGTTCATCTATGGTAAACATAAGCGACTAATGGAATTCCAGCAAGGCGATTAAAGTAGAGCTGGCAGAACTTAAAGACAAAGCTAAAAACAAATACATAACTCGTAAATATCTTCAGGATCCAGTGGCAGATGGAAAGAAGTAAAGATTAGATCTGTTTCTGGACTACAAATTTGTACAAAATCCTGTTCCCGCGAGAAAAAATTTGTAAAGAGAATGCACTTAAAAGAATAATTTATTTCCCCACCTTGCCAATTCTTACAAATTTCTACAAGGGATTTTTCTTTGGGCAGGAATTGTAAAAAATCAAATCAATTAAATTTGAAAAGAACTGTCAAATTCCTAAATGTTTAAAGTTGTGTGAATTGCGACAATTTTATGCAAATTAACTCAAAAGGTGACTTGGACATGGACAAAGAAGAGAAAATATAGCTTCACATTGAAGTGTTCGCCTAATACAATAGAACTCATAAAACGCATTTTACATCAATAAAATTGTAATAATAACCAATCTAATGTCTTTTTGGGATTTGGAATCAAAATTTTGCTTCTTGTTTTCATTTAAGAATCAAAATTTCTCTCCGCGATTTTATGCCAAAATGTATAAGCATCAAATAGTACCTATTGTGTGGCAAACTAGGTTTCTTTGTTCGCGCAATCGGCTGTATTTGTCCAATTTATTATTCTGAGTATTCAAATTGATTTGCACGCAAATATATTTAAAATATAAAAGTCCGAAGAAGTTGTTAGTGTTTCATTTAAATAAAAATCAGGGTACACAAAAAAACCCTTCTGACAGCCCAAACAAAAACGCTATAAAAATCTTCCTCCTGCGCTAAGAATTGCCCACAAATTTTCTATCGGATTCAAATCCGAACTTGCGCGGGCCATTGCAATTGCGAAAAAAGTTAGTTACCGAGTCAGTTTTTGACGATTTTGGCTGTGTGCTTGGGGTCGCCATCTTGCTGGAATGTGATCTCTTCAATGGGATATGCGCATTTCTCAACAAACACCGTCAAATTTGTCTGGAGTATTTTAAGATAATCCTCATTTCCATTATCCAATCGATTTTCACCAAGGGTCCGACATGCCGCCAAGTAAATCACCCCCAAACCATAAGGCTACCTCCACCGTGCTTTACAATTTCCTTAACTTGGTGCTTGAGAACTCGTTCGTTAGGTCTGTGTCAAAAGTATTCTTTCCCATCTGATTGGTAGCGATTGATTTTTGTTTCTTCAGACCATATTACCCTTTTCCAGTCTTCAACCGTCCAATTTTTGTGGTCTTTGCAGAACTTTAACCTTGCTTTCACATTTTTGTCAGATAGTGCAGGCTTCTTCTGCTTGATTGCCGATACAAGACTGATTTGCCTTAGACTTCTCCTCGCCTTTATTGCCTTAGAGGCAGCCTTTGGTGTCCTTACCGCATTTGTTCGAAGCATCCTTTCCATAACCCGAGCATCGCCATCGGTTAGCAACCTTGGTCTTCCGCCAACATTTTTTGGGGGGTTACAGTTTTTACTATTTTGGACCTTAATCACTGTTCGCTGACACACATATTGCACAGTTTTGCAATTTTCTAGAACTATAGCCATTGTTAGACAACAAAACAATATTTTCAATATTAGTTGTAACTTTTCCCATTGTCCTATAAAAGCTTCGATTAAATCAAATATTTTTTTTAATAATACCAAAATAACACTTCGAGCACTAAATAACTGAAAATTAATATTGTGTTCCTACAACTGTGAACGAATTTTCAGAAAAAAGCTAAATACAAAATAAAACAAGATTGTGCAAAACAGCTTACTTCGGAGTTTCGAATTTATATATATTTATAATTGTGAATAAAATATATCATTGTGAATATAGCCAGTTAATGTAGTAGATTTTTGTATTATATGATAGAATACATTCTTTTTTTTTAAGTTATATTTAAAAAATATATGTAAACTGTACTAATTTTCAATCCTAAAGGAAAATAGAGGATATTTCATTCATTTTGTATTCAATTTTACTCGCCACTGTATCTTTCGCTGAAGGTCAACATTTTTTTTTGTGTGTGTCGTTTTTGCGTTACAGTCTTTTTTCATTGCATATCGTTGAAGGGCTAGTGCTTACCTATTAATTGTGTAGATTTATTTCACCATTTTTAATTTTGCTAAGTGTCTTTGCGACACAACTTTGCTGAAACGAGTCTTCTAAGATGAACGTACGAATTTTGACTATGCTTTTAGTTTTTTTTTTGATTCCGGAGTAGAATTGAAATTCTGGCAATCAATTTTCTGGTTGCATGTGAATTTTTTAAAAGTTTAATATATATCTGTATAAATGGGCTAAATTGGCTTAATTCACTCATGCAAATACAAAAAGGTATCCAAAAGGCCCGCTGAGCACAGAGCACAGAGCGCCCAGCACGGATAGAGGCACCACCAAAACATGGTGAGGCAACACAGCCAGCTGAAGGAAAAGAAAAATCATTTAAAATGTATTTCGCGAACAACTAAACTGTTACTATGTTTGTACTACTTCTTTACTTTTGATCTTGATTTCAACACTACCTTTATATGAGCTTTTAGGAAATTGTTGATAAGCGCTTTTGTTGCCGGTAATTTATTGCTTTGCTGTTAAGATTTTTGTTGCTGACTTCTTGGTGAGTTTTTCTACGATATTTGGTTGCCGAAAACTTGGTGGATATCGTTGGCCAAGCAGAGTTTGGAACCGGTTACAAAGATTGCAGAGGAGTAGAGCGTAGGTAGAATTCGTTGTATAAGCGTCTTCAGTTCCATTATTGTAATTGTTTGGAGACTTGTTGCTAAAGTGTCTGGAAACCATTAGTTTCGTATACCTACCGTCTCTCTCTAACCAATTTAGAGACAAAAACTGCGTATTAATCCAATAGATTTTATGTTAAAATGTATAAAAGTCAAATAGTGCATATTGTGTGCCAAACTAGGTTTCTTTTTTCGTGCAATCGGCTATATTTGGCCAATTTATTACTCTGAGTGTTCAAATTGATTCGCAAGCAAAAATATATTGTTGCGGAGTTCAGAAGGCTAGGAGAGAAAATGGTTAAGCCCAGTACTGTGTTCGATTCCACGTGTAATTTCCCGAAAAACTCCATATAAAAAAAACTGCTCGTGAAATAGTTGTCAAAATTTCCAAATATTTCCGCCAAAGTAGTACTCTGTTCCCTCTCATGAAATATTATCAACATGAATCTAAGCAGTCGCCTGCAACATTTTTTCACGCCAATTTAAATGCCTGTGAGATTTGAATGTACGTGAAAAGTGACAGATAAGAGAAAAACTGACATTATCCGAGCTGAAGTCACAGAATTCCTTGATTTGTTTGTATATTCTCTTTATTCTTTGTATTTTTTTAATTGTTATATTTTTAACTTTCCGAAAAGACAGAATTGCCATACCCAGAAATACCAAAAAAGAAAAACAATATTCATATATCAGATGCCAGATGTACCTACATATCTACTCCGCTGACTATTCCCAGCAACATTTATTTTTGAAACCTCATATTCCACGACTGAAAAATTTATGTTGCCAGTGGATTTTCACGTGAATGAACAGAGTACTAGCCTTTAGGTAAGAATAATTTATAATGATTTGTATACCAGCAGAAGTTCGGCCACCACGATCCATGTTGACAAAGAAAATGACAACCACAAGGTAATGTTCGATTCAACGAACAGCCTGAAAATAACTCAACGAGACGCCATGTTGATTTATAGCAGACAGCAAGGGGTCCCATTTTATGGATGAGCAAAAGGAAATGGTAGCGGACATGATCAAAGTAATTTGAGGAGAAGTCGTTACTGCCGTTGGGACTTCTCCAGCTTGAAACAGAAAGTAAGAAAAACTGTAGAAGCAGATACGGGAAATTTTAATGAGAAATGGCAAGAAAAACCGACGTTTGCTGGCTGAAGATTCATTGAGACGAGTTCGTGCGGAGACCCAAAAGAGACCAGTCAAGAAGAAAAATAATCACGGGTGAATTAAAAGAAGTAAAAGAATTTAATAAAGACAGAAAAAAAACCCTCTCGGGAATTTTTTTTTTTTTTTTTTTTTATAATTTACGCGCGCCTAAGGGGTTGATACCCTTTTACTGTTGCCAGGGCGCGGGCGGAAAGATAGAAGGAGGAGAAAGGAAAATTGTTTTTGTAGTGGTTTGAAACTCAGGTGTGTTTGGTTTCTATGTTTGCTCTCCAGGGGTGGGAGTCCGAATAGGACGGAGAGTTTTTCTTCACTCAGAGTGATTCGAGATATAATTCCCAGTATTTTTTTCATTGCTTGAAACTCTTATAATTAGAATCATTGTTGTTTTTTTTTCTTTTTGCTTCTGTGTTGATATTCTTCGAGTCTATTTAACAAGGCGCATACCGTGATAGCGGAAGGCAACATTGTTAAACAGACTTTATTTTAGCATCGAAATACTTGCCCAGGAATACCTTGGTGAAAGGTCCCAAAACAAAGTTTGTGGGTATAGCCGGCAAGGCCATATGGAGTGAAGGAATGGCACTGGTGAGTTTCATCTTAAAGAATAAAGAGTACTCTTATTCTTTTGCAGTAGTGAAGCGTGACGTTCCTAACATACTTGGAGTAGATTTTTTGATGGGGCAACGATGTCAATTGGACTTTGACGAAATGTCTCTCGAAATTCAAAGTCGAAAATTTCCGCTACTGCTTCCTTCAGGGACTTCGAGGCGACTGTTAACTACGTCCGCCAATCAAAAGCTACCAGCAATGACAGAGACCTTAATCGAATTCAAAATCCCATCTAATGTTCAAGGATGTACAGCGATAGTTGAACCTGCATTAGGATTGGAGCTGCCACGAGGAGTGAAGATGGGAAGAAGCCTGATCAATCCAAATGATAGAACCTTGATGAGCTCATCAGAGATATGAGCGAAAGAGGCATTATAAAAAACATCTAAGAGCCCATGGGCGGCACCCATTGTTCTAGTCAAAAAGATGGATGGCTCCTCTAGATTTTGCATTGACTTACGACAGCTCAACGAAATCACAAAAAAAGATTCTTACCCAGAATGGATGACGTTTTTTCAACGTTGGCAGGCTCAAAATGGTTTTCGATCCTAGATCTTCAAAGCGGCTATTGGCAGGTTGAAATGGACCCCAACGATAAGGAAAAGACGGCGTTCACTAATGGGAATAGTCTGTGGAAATTTAATGTTATGCCGTTTGGTCTATGCAACGCTCCGCCGACGTTCGAAAGAGTAATGGATGAAGTGATGCGAGGATTATCATGGCGGACGGCCCTAATATACCTGGACGATATCATTTTTTACTCTAAAACATTCGAAGAACACCTTACCAACCTGGAAGCGGTACTAAGTCGACTTCAAACTGCTAACTTAAAGCTGAGCAGTTTATCCTAGATACCGACGCATCAAATGGAGCTGTCCTAAGTGAAAAACAAGGCGAAACGGAGATATTAATAGAATATTTCAGTCGCACTTTGAACAGAGCAGAGAGGAACTACTGCGAGACGAGAAGAGAACTGCTAGCAGTAGTGCTGTCAACTCATCACTTCCACCACTATCTCTTCGGCGGACGATTTTTGCTCCGAACTGATCACGCTTCAATCCGATGGTTGTGGAACTAATGGTTAGATGGTTAGAAAGACTGTAGCAATACGATTTCGAGATACTGCATCGACCTTTTTCATTTTTTTCTTATTCACTTATTTAATTATCCTTTTACCGCCGAATTCTCCGTTCAACGCGCCATACCACAAAAGAGTGTCCGACCACCAAGGAGAGTGGTCGTAGGTTAAGGTGTTAAAATGGGCGCCACGCGATTGCTCTGTTCTTCCGTTTAACTACCCACTCCCAGAATCGCGACTAAATATGACCAACACAATAAAAAAAATTAAAACGAATGTTTTCCAAACGTTATTGTTGGTTCCTTTAATTCATTTTGTACCTATAATATTACAAAATTTCAATCTTACAATCTAGCTTAATTCTACATTAACAAATTCAAATAGCTTACGAGTATAATAGAAAAAAGAGAAGAAAAAAAAAAAACAAAGAGAAGCAAAGAAAACAATACAAAAAAATTAAACTCAAATCGCGGAAACGAACCCAGGCTATCTATTATTCGCGACACGGGACAGCAAATTAGTTCAGTTTGTTTTTTTTTTCAGTTTATATGCATTTTTATTTATTTTACTTAATTTACTCTTACATGCTAGACAAAAAAACGCTTACAAATTAGCTTAAATAACTTAAAATTATCTTAAACTAACTTACTGGCCACATGCGGGCACTTGAAATTAAACATAATACTTAAAAATTATGTCTTTCGATGTTTATGACGGGTTTTATTCTTATTCTTACAGCGACTTAAATACAGCTTAAACTAAGAAAACATTTTTTTAAAAACTTAGTACATGGACTCTTTTAATTTTATTATAAAACTTAAAACTAAAAGCCTACATACTACCTAAAAATAAATCTTAATCTACTTAACCTACTTACATCTATTGTATTGTATTTTTTTTAATTAATTTTTTTATATATTTTTTTTCTTAAAACTAACTTAATCCTACCTAAAACTATGTAAGACGGCCATGGCTAAAAAAATTAGGCTGACCTACTTTGCCTCAGATGAAGCTATCTATTACTGGAGGCATTCGACGACGAAGCATCCTCCCCTTCAACTGGCCACCAAAATTGCTGTTCGATGAGGTTATTGCTCTTGCAACGTGCCTTAGAGTCATCAACTTAATGACGAAATTGTCCATTCTCATTAGGTTCGCCATATTGTACAAGACCTCATTGGGATGGAATTATATGTACTCAGACTCTGGTGTTCTGTATAAGCGAAGACAAGCCCCCTCAAACACCCGAATCTTTTCCAATAAACTTGCTCCCACGTTGAACCTCACGTGACATCTAAATACAAGCATAGGCCTGACAAGGGCCATGTACGAGTAGCAGATCACCTTCACCGTCGCATCGAGTTGGCTGTTATAAAGCGGTCTCTTTGTAAGGGTAAAAGCACCTTTGGCTCTGGTCAGAGCAACATCTACGAGGGGCGTTCAACATATTCTCGGTATCAGGATATAGCTATAGTTGTATATATAAATTGACTTTTTTATCAAGTAAAACTATTATTTTAGTGCTTTCATGTAAAATTTCATATAAATGTGATTATTAATTCGCGTTAAATAATTATCTCTAGTTAAACAGAATCATAATGGCAACTGAGACGATGATGGTGAAAATTGAGCATCGCGCTGTAATTAAATTTCTCACTAAGCAAGGAAAAAGTCAAAAAACTATTCATGAAGAGATGATGGCTGTTTACCAGGGTTCCGCACCTTCATTATCAACTGTGCAAAAGTGGTCAAGTGAGTTCAAGAGAGGCAGAGAGAGCATTGAAGACGACCCCCGCTCCGGCGCCCCGGCTACTGCTTGTACGGGAGAAAGCATCAAAGAAGTCGAAAAACTTGTTCTTGAGGATGCCCGAATAAAGGTGAAAATGATGGCAGAGATCACCAAGCTTTCAATTGGTACCATTAACACCATTCTTCATGACCATCTTAACCTTTCAAAGGTCAGTGCAAGGCGGGTGCCACGAATGCTCACAGCGCCTCAGAAAAAAGTGAGAATCGCATGTTGTAGAGAGCTTTTGGAGATGTGTAGTGAGAACGCGGACGGTGTTATGTATCGAATTGTTACTGGGGCCGAAACATGGGTCCACTACTATGACCCTGAAAGCAAACAGGAGTCCATGCAGTGGCATAAAAAAGGAACAGACCCCCCGAAGAAGTTCAAAGTCACTCCGTCTGCCGGGAAGCTCATGGCCACAGTTTTTTGGGACTCAAAGGGAATCTTGCTCATTGAGTACAAAAAAAAAGGTGAAACCATCAACTCCACATCCTACGCTTCCACTTTGCATAATTTGCGGGAGGAAATTAAAAATAAAAGACGGGGTAAACTCGCAGCGGGTGTGTTGCTTCTTCATGACAACGCTCCTGTTCACACGGCGCGAGTTTCCAAGGCTGCTGCGCGAGATTGTGGTTTCGAAGAAATCCAACACCCACCCTACAGTCCAGACCTTGCCCCTAGTGATTATTTCCTGTTTCCGGATTTGAAAAAATGTCTTCGTGGAAAAAGATTTTCGGATGATGAAGAACTCAAGTCGGCAATAAATGGGTATTTTGCAGAGAAAGAGGAAATTTATTTTTTTGAGGGTTTAAAAAAGCTTATCTCAAGATGTAACAAATGCATTGATGTTAGGGGAGATTATATTGAAAAATAAAAACAATTTTAATTGAATTAGCATTTTCCTTCATATCGATACCGAGAATATATTGAACGCCCCTCGTATATGTTCGTTAAAATACAGATCAATTTGAGATTAGATCCCAAGGTATCTGACTACATTTCAACAAGCAAGTGGCTGCCCGTGCTGCCCCACGATCGAGAACTTTCGCCAATTCTTTCTGTATCCCTAGAGGCCCCAGACAAACGCGTCTTAAACAGAATGGTTTCCGACTTCTGAAAGTTGATTTTCAGCTTCCAGTCATCGCAATATCGCTTAATTTAGTTACGCTGCAAAAGTATATTAATAATCTTTGAACCTGATCTGTACGCGATTATGTCGTCTGCGTACGCTATGGTATGGTGAAGTGAATCATCAGATCACTTGTGTAAATGTTGAATAAGATCGGCGAATTTACCGCACCTTGTTGCAGACCGTTTTTAATGTTAAATCTTCCAGCAAAAGTCACATCAACATTCTTCACGATGAACTGTCTACTGGAGAGCATATCAAAAAGAATATACAGCAGTGGTTTACTAATTCCCAACCTGTCCAGCTTGAAAAAGAGTCCCTCTAACCATACGGTATCGAAGGCCTTCTCCAAGTCAATCAGGCAGGCACCAGTGCACTGGTTCTTGCCTTTGTTCCATTGGATATCAGAAATCAGTTTCGACACAGCATGAATGATATCATGCCTCGCCTTGAAACCAAATTGATTATCCGGAACTATATGTTTGTCCTCAACCCACTTAGTCAGGACTGATCTGACACCCTGATCAATACACTTTCGAACACTTTACTGATGTTTGGAAGAAGACTAATCGAGTGAAGATTCGCTGGATTGGAATTATCTTTATACCTTTTGGGGATGGGATGTAACACCGCAGTTTTCCAACGCGCTGGATAATGCGTATTATTCATTGCATTTTTGAACAGGGCGGTATAAATGTTCATCGCTTCTAGAGGGATATGTCGAAGCACAGTGTTCGGTATTTCATCGGTTCCCACTGATTTCTTACTTCTAAGTGATTCGAAGATCGTTTGGAGCTCTTCCTTCGAAATGAACGGGGGTAGTACCCTATCGTTGGTAATGACATTATTTGCCATATTCTCGTCACTGAACTGGGTGAAAGCTCTCGTATCGCCAATTCACAATCTCATTTCGAAGGTACAAATTGTTCACAAAGACTCGATTCTCCAGATCGTGGTTTGGGCCAATGATAACATTCGCCTTGTACACTTCCTGGAAAGTCGCTCCTATAGCCTCTACCTGTTCCTGTGGATCCTCGATCACAAAGAAGTTGGCATCATCAACAGCCTCATTTGGATCTTTGCCTGCTACTACAAGTATTTGCTCGTTGTTCGTCGTTCGGGCGATTTTAAGACATGGAAGGTCGTTCTGATTATTTCTCAGAAATATTTTATTTATTTGCGGGAACATATTCGGGTTGCTGGTGTTTACAGCTCGAATTTGGTTGTTCCAATACAAACTTACAGATGCTCTGTAATTTTGGAGGTTGGAGGTTTTTGATCGACGACTTCAGTGTCATGATCTCCGGGTTATGTCTGTCAGCAAACTGTTTGTACAAGGTTTTTAGTCTTGACAGCAGCCTACTTTTATGTCGGTGTAGTGCGTCAATAGTTGTCTTCTTCGTCAGTGCGTTGGTACCAAGGTATAGTTTGGTCCATTGTTCGTTTGATTGTCTTGTCCATTAGTCTTGGATACCTGTCAATCTCTTCGTTTGACAGATTCCTGTTGGACAGTGGGTAGAGCGAATTCGATGATGTACACCATGTACAACCGCTTTTCACTACGGAGGGGGATATACACGATGCATGCTTCCAGCACCTGGAACCTACGTACTACACGATTGTACTCTTTTAAAACGTATACCTTTTCTAACGAAAATCGCAACGCCTCCTCCCTAAATGGAGTTGGGTCGGTTTCTCCGTACTATTTTGTATCTTCAGTGCCTCATTTTGTGTCCTTTGGTAAGCTTAGTTTCGCTAACCAAAAGCACATCAGGGGCTTGTTCTTTGAGCAACTTAAATAGTGCGGCTCGTCGTTCGAACCTAATCAGTGAATTCACATTCACAGCAAGGACCTTCAGGGTCTGCTCCGCCACGTGCGTACCCATTACGGCAAAAGGTGTGTTAGGCCAGGCAGCAGCGCGTATACTTTATCCATCCGCGCGGTTTGTTCAGTTAAATGACGTTGGAGCTGAGCTATTTGCCCCTGGATAGAGAGCAAGATAGCTAGCATGTCAGGTACTGGTTCCGGTGCCCTAGGCGCTGGGCGCTGGGGCCTGAGAAGCAACCTTCGCTTGCTGTACCATATTTCCCCCACCTGCAGCCATTTGGTCGTAGGTAACATTGGGAGTAACGGGGATAGTTTGTAAATGCACGGGTGGACGTTTAACTTCCACTTTCTGTTGCCGGGCCAGATTTATTCTTTTGATGTAGTGGAATTTGGGACAACCCCGATAATTTGCGGTGTGTCCCGTGTTCCTACATAAAGCACAAGAGAGTTGGCTTTTTTTAGACGTTCCGTCCTTACAAAGAGCGCATTCCTCGGAGTTGTGGTGCTTTCTGCACTTCACACATCGAGGCTGCATTTCGCAGTTCGAACCTTTGGCAGCAAACACATTGTAAAATGTTTTCGCTCCTCTTTAATTTTTCCCAGTGTACAACCTGGTAGTCTAGGACTTTAATACTCCTTAGACCATCCAGATTCCTGGACCAGGAAAATCGGCAGTTGCACTTTCTCGCTTTTGGATCTGGCTGTGGTTAAAGGCTTGACCCCCACTTCTTCTCTTTCAGTAGTGCAAGGAGCTCCTCCGGATCAGTCGACGGTTCTAATCCCCTCAGCAGCATTGTTTGCAGCTTTGGGGTGTAGGAGAAGAACTCCGTCGTCGAATCCTTCAGTAAATTTTTGATTTTATAATAGCGCTCCACTGTGTTACAGTGGATCGCGTGCCTATCTACGCTAAGTCTTTTAATATAAAAATTATTTCCTATAGCTGACTTACATAGTTCTATCGTTTCCTTTAGTTCCATCTTAAATGTATTTATGGATGGAACCCTTAGTTGTTTCTATTGCTGTTGTTTATGTTGATGTTGTTGTTGTGGCTGCTGATGTTGTTGTGACTGCTGATGTTTTTGCTGTTGCCGTTGTTGTGGCTGCTCTTGTTGTTTCTGCTGGTGTTTATTTAGTTTGTGTTGTTGTAACACTTGTGTTATTGTTTTTGTTTGGTGTTGATGCTGCTTTTGAGCTAGCTGCGTCTGCTGTTGCTGATGGGATTGCTCTAGCTCTTCCTTCTAAGCATTTGCATTTCTTTTATGGTAATAGCTCTTTGTTGTAGCATTTTGATGCTGCTACTTAGAGACACCATTTCTTCCTCTTCATCTTCAGATTGGGTTGGAGACAAGGAAGCGAAAATGTTCTCTCTCAGAGAGAACACAGCACCATCGGAGATGTATGGGTTATCGTCAGAAACTTGCCCTGTACGATTATTTGCTGCCATTGATGATGTCCCTCACTCCGCTAGGCAACATTTCAGTGGAAGCTTGTCGGGAGGGACGTTGCACCAAGTTAGGAATTGATCTTAGTTTCCCCTCTCCTTCTCTTAGTTTTTGGTGTTTGGCTTGAACTGCTTGAAGCCTCCCCTGCTTGAAGATCCCGTTATTGGTATAGCGGACCGCTCTCCACAATCCATCTCGCGATTTTGTTACTCGTTATTATTAATTGTCTTTTTAAATAAATTAAACAAAGAAAAGAGAAGAAACAAACTTTCGCAGAGGCTGGGAAGCGAACCCACAAACCTCGAGATTTGTCGACTGGGTTTTTACCAATTAGGCTACCGAACACTTGAAAAATTTTTGTTTAAAAGTGTACTCCGTTTTTTTTTTTCTTCCACACTTGTAAAGCCGAACATGAAATATGCCTGATTTCTACGGAGGTAGAGCTAAGCTTCGTTAGCGATGACGGAGTGCGGGTGCCCATATCTAGTAATATTGGAAAGGAAAATAAGTGATATCATTCTATGCTAATTCCAAGGAGGTGGACGAAAACCTATTAACACAACCCATAATAATCCAGACAAAGAAGATGCAGATAATATGTATGATAATAAAATTACAGCGTTCAACTGGTTAGAGCCCGTATCGACGAACTCTCGTATATGTACTTAAGCTCCAAACAACGTTGGGACAGAATGGACTCTCAGGGAATTTAGGAGGAATCAAGCAGCATCCCTTTTGACTTACTGAAGGCTAAAGCGATCTAAGTTCCATTTGCACTTGAGCCAATGGATCGGACAATTAAAAAAATCTGGTAAATTGTATTTGTGCATGTATATTGTATAAAACTTTTTGGAAAGAAAATCCCGTTAAAATTTACAGCAGTTTCCATTGAACAAACAATAACAGCATTCTCAAAACAAACATATAATACAACCTCAAAGCCAACCCTGCTGTGTTGACTATTGAAAGGCGTCGTCTCCGCAAAGTGTCATATCAAAACACCAAAAGGAAAAATTTGCACAATTGTTTAAATTCATATTTTCATAGATATTGTTCATATTTATTTGTTAAATTACCATCAATCGTTACTTTAATTATTTTGCTTTCTGCACATCATTAAAAATGTTTTAATTCCATTCAATTCAATCGGTTAAAATGCTTCATAAGTTCTTAGTGTTTTATGGACTTTTGTTTACAACCGGAATCGATGGTAACTCCATGAAAAGTATCGACCAATTCGATGGCGCTTCGCATCATGAAGAAAAGGGCTATTGTGCACCGTACAATGGAAAAATCTGCAAGTCCTTTATTCGTGGTCAGGTATGGTATAGCAGAGAAGATCCAAATGGTGGTTGGAAGAATGAGCAAATAACTACAGCATTGTGGGAGGAATTGATTACCGATTTGACTGGACTATGCCGGGTGGCGGCTGAGGTTGGTAAACTAACAAGAGTACATTTTAGATTATTTTTTAATTGTTTTGTTTTGGTTTTAGAAAATGCTTTGTTCGTATGCGTTCCCTCAATGTCAGACAGAGAATGGACAACCTGTTAAAGTACCTCTGTGCTATGAAGATTGTGTAGCGACACATTTACAATATTGCTACAATGATTGGGTGTTGATTGAGGAGAAGAAAGAACGTGGAATCTTCTACAAGTCGAGGGGACATTTCCGCCTTCCGAATTGCATAGGACTGCCAAAGTACAATCAGACGGCAAAAAGACCAAATTGCTCTTATATTGGGCTAACCAAATTAGATGAATCTCAAGTTACTTGTAAGGCAAAGGATTACCTGGGTTTCAATCTTGATTAAATATTTGTACTTTAGATGACTGCCGTAACGGAAATGGACGTTATTATCTCGGTCGTGTTAACACAACAAAGACAGGAATACCATGCCAACGCTGGGACTCACAAAATCCTCACAAACATATCCAACCACCGTTGGTGTTCCCACAAATTGCTAATGGAGAAAATTATTGCCGTAATGCCGGTGGTGAAGAGCCATATCCTTGGTGTTATACCATTGATGAGTCTATGCGATGGCAACATTGTGATGTGCCTCTTTGTCGTAAGTTTATTTATTTTTAAATCCAGTTCTTGATTTCCTATAGTTTTATTCTTTGTGGTGGGAATGTAGGATATTTTCTGTCTCTTAATCCTTTTCATGGTAAGGCTACAGAATGAACTTAAGCTAGTGCATTTAAAGCTATTCCCTGCTACGCATACAGCGTTAAAAGGTTCAATGTTAATTAATGATGCTACGAGTAATATTGTTCTATTGGAGTTAATGGCAATGTTTTAAGATCTTCACGTCTTTCATCTCGTTAGCGAAGAAAAGTCATTTCTTTCATGAGTTCCCCACTTAGTTTTGTTATTTAAATGTAACTGATCCTTATTAATACGCATTATACCGCAGGCTAGAGAGTCTTTGATTCTAAAAGAATGTAGATCATTTCTGCCTTGCTTACATTTCTTTAGATTTCTATAATTGGGGTTATATTGTATGTTCATCTGCTCTTCTGTGAAACATCCCATGATTGCTATAGCTTTTTCTGTGATACCCTGTATATTCTTTGTAGATCTGATATCGTTCTATTCTATATCTTCCGTCTGTAATCATGTTTGCGATGGTATATATAACATACACATGTACATCGAAAATTGTAGATATAGCTTTAAGTGCGAACCAGACTCTGTGGGCTTGATTTTATCGGGATGAAAAAAATTGTCAAGAAACACGGATCTGCCGTGAACAAACTTGAAAATTAGATTTTCAGCTCATTGTGGTCAAGTCACTTAAAAACGGTTCTTGCCCTGTTCGATGTGGGCTAACGTTCTAAAACTCAGCGTCAAAGCAGTCCATTTTTAATTTTGCTATGTAGCCTTGCGACACCTCTAAGATGAACGGACGACTGTTGATTATGCTTTTAGTTTTTTTTTGATTCCGGAGTAGAATTGAGGTTGCAAGTGCATTTTTTAAAAGTTTAATATATATATGTATAAATGGGCTAAATTGGCTTAATTCACTCATGCAAATGCAAAAATGCATCCAAAAAGGCCCACTGAGCACGGAGCACAGAGCGCCCAGTCGGATATAGGCACCCCCAAAATACGACGGAGCACCACAGCCAGCTGAAGGAAAAGAAAAATCATTTAAAATGTACAACTAAACTGTTGCTATGTTTGTACAACTTCCTTACTTTTGATCTTGTTTTCAAAACATCTTTATATGGGCTTTTAAGAAATTGTTGACAAGCGATTTTGTTGCTGTGTTGTTAAGATTTTTGTTACTGACTTCTTGGTGAGTTTTGCTACGATATTTGGTTGTTGAAAACTTGGTGGATATCGTTGGCCACGCAGAGTTTGGAACCGGTTATGAAAGTTGCAGAGGACTAGAGCGTAGGTAGAAGTCGTTGTATAAGCGTCTTCAGTTCCATTATTGTAATTGTGTACTTGTTGCTAAAGTGTCTGGAAACCATTAGTTTCATATACCTACCGTCTCTCTCTAACCAATTTAGAGTCAAAAACTGCATATTAATCCAATAGATTTGCAATTTGGTTTGATTAATAGCGTTTTCGATTGGCCAGACAGAAGGCTTTTTGCACTCTTAAACCTGTTATACTGTCACTTTTTCAGAATCAAAATTTTACTTCTGGTTTTCATTTCAGAAGCAAAATGTCAGAAGAAGTTTATAGTGTTAAGCTTGACAGCTTTACAATGCTTGACAGCTAAATTTTTGTTGTTTTCATCTTGAGCTTGTTATTTGTGAGTGGTATTTTGATGTATCATTATAAACAGACGTTGATGTCCGAATGCGACCCTCGTATCGGATCTCGGAGCATTGTAAATTGGGCTTTACACTGAAATCCGAATCATCTCCGAAGAGAAACCAATCGGAAACGCCATAAGTTGAATCTTATTTAGTTGTTGATTGTTAGAATGTCCGATCCAATTGTACCAGCTAATGGCAGTGATGTTTTTTTCAAACAGTGTTATGTACCTCAAACCAGTGCAGATCGCCTTAAAGCTGACCTATCCGCACGGTAATATGAAGATTTATTTACCAACATGTGATAACCATAATTTACACCGTAGTTGTAAGGAAAGCTAAGCTAAGCGCAGTTTACTGATGGGGCAAGTGACCAGTTGGAGAGTTTCAATATTTACATTGAGCTCCCTTCTCCATTTTTTATCAAAACAAGAAAAGAAAAGATAGAAAAGGGTACAATTTTTCGTTTACCCACATTTGTTTTGACGTCGGAGTCAATCGGAAAGATAATCATTAGAGTCCGACCGAAGGTGAATTTTTTGGCCGAAGCCGAAGCCGGATCTAATGGAGATTGTATTTCAAAATGCTAAAAAGAGCCTAAAATATAGTCATCAGTTTGATAAAATTGATCGGTAGATATTTTCTTTTTAATTTATTTTACAAAGACACAATCAGCAAAATAGCCAGTAAAATATTGCAGTAGACTCTTTTAAATAACACATAAACGGAACAATCAAAATGAATGCTTAGCAAAGAAATAAAAACAAAAAATAACCAGTAAAAAAAATCTAAAACTCTAGGTACATTCGATAACACGTAAATACAACAAACAAAGTTAAAATGAGAAGACAAACGATGAAGTAGAATTATTAATCAAAATTCAATAACTTAATATTATACCTATGCAAGAAACAAAAGTTTTTGTACATTTTCTCCCTGCAAATTAGCCCTCCGATCAGCATAAATGTCTCCAGCAGCACTGAATAATTGCTCACTTGGTACACTAGTAGAAGGAGCTGATAAGTATTTGTTAGCTTCTTGTCCTTCAGTACTATATACATTTAGGAGTGGATGCGCGAACACGAGCAATAAATACTTCAAACTTCATATCCTGATCTAGATACATATCGCTGACAAATACTCGGTTAATAACCGAACCGGAATGTTCCATTTATATCCTTAGTTGGTCCTCATCCGAGACATTCCTTCCCTTTCTAGAGCTGTAAACACCACTTAACCCTTCACTGATCCTGTCGATGATTCTGCTGCTCCATCTATTTGCTAATACTTGGTATAGTGGCATTTGTCATGTCGCATACCACGCTGTTCTTTTCTTTTTATAGTAGGATTAAGTAGCTGTACGACGCGGCATTAAACCTTCTCGTTCATCGATGAATATTTATGTGTCCTCAGAAAATCACATGTTCCGTCTGGCTTATCAACTTCCAACATCTTCCGCTCCAAAAGTAAAAACATTTTTTACAGTGGTCCGATGTACTTGAGTAGTTGGCAACTTCCTGCTGCTAGTTATTGAGACATGCTTCCTTCATTTTTCGACCACGAAAAGGTCCTATAGTCGGTCAATGTGTACCTAGAAACCCCGGCAATGTTATGGAGTCTTTTTGTTGAAACAGTTCGCAATTTGAATGTGCTTGCCATAAGGTGATAGTTATGCACCATTTCTATATCTCTTCTGAGTCAATTTCGGACGTCTAAGAGACAACTTTCAAAAGGGCGGTGTGTCACTAATCCACAGATCTGATTTTCTGTAGACTCATCAGGTAACATGCAGCGTACTTTCTGGCAGGCGACATCAAAGTAGTTAGTACATAGCTCATATTTATATGTGTCAAAAACCAAAATTTCTTTTATCCGATTTCGAACTCTTTTTTTATTTTTTAATACAGTTCTTCATCAGTTGCACTCCCTCATACATCACTATGTATAACACAGTGATTTCACAACTGTCTGGCGACTTCAGAGATATTAATTTGACCAATATTGCTAACGAACTGTATCAATAGACTTGCACTCGATTTACTACACCCCGGACGTGAAAAACAAGTCGAAATTCTTAACAAAAACATACATCATCTCTATGACAAATTTATCCACTTACGAACTGATGTTAAATGCCCTTGTATAACGAAGAGACTAGAAGCAATAGCTATACTACCCTTTCTTTCAAAAGCCTTTGAATTCATCCCGTCCAGGCAAATCAAAACTTATATTGAACAAAACAAAATTGTATCCCCATTCCAATCAGGCTTCCGTGCAGGGCACAGCTGTATCACAGCACTACTTAACGTGACAGACGGCCTCCGCGTTGAAACTGATCTTAACCACATAACACTTCTGACACTACTTGACTTTTCTAACGCCTTTGACTCAGTTGACCCTATAATTCTATGTAATGAATTCTCTAACCTCTTTAATCTGTCTGTCACAACAGATATACTTATCTTGTCGTACCTGAGTGGTCGTCTGCAAGCTACGTCGTTAAATAGTAAACTTTCTTCCTTATATTTTGTCCGTAGAATGTGTCCCTCAAGACTCATTATTTGGACCCTGGTGCCCATAAATAATTTATCAATGTGTTTGTCCCATTGTAAATTCCATATATATTCTGACCACGTTTAACTCTATTTGAGCTCTCCATAAGGGTTGATAGAAGATGCAGTAGCAAAGCTATGGTAAATGAAGACCATATGAAGACCATTGGTCATCTTTAAACCAGTTATATATAAACCCTCCCAAATCGAAGGTTTTACCAGTATATAGGTAGCACATTCGTTTATGTAATATACCACCAATCGTTTTAAGCAATTCGCGCGTTGAAATTGTAACCAAAATAAAAAATCTAGGTATTTAACTAATAATTTTATTAACAACTCGTTGACCTGGAATGATCATATCACGTACTTTACATCTAAAATCTACGGAAGCCTTCGTACTTTATTGACAACAAGAGATTACGTACCTTTACACGTAAACCTGAAACTAGCCAATGAAACTCATTGCCTCCCCGATTCTAGCTCATACAGAAAGCTAAACGTTCAATTCTGTAGCGCGATATATTTTTAGCTTAAGATAATTACTTATATCAATATTGTATCATACTCTGTAACCTGTTCACCAAAGATGATCTTTTTGTCTATTGTACAGTGGTCAAATTGAAATAAATACATAAATGAAAATGAAATGAAGTGATCCTGGTGGAAGAGATGCAACATTATCGGAAAAATGATCTTAAAACTATCGCTTGCAGATAAGAACAGCATTTCGAAGCCGCGATCGCTGAAAGCGATGCGAAACCTTTCTTACTATGAAAAATACTGACAACATCGTACTATCTTATTTGCGAATGGCGGTTGGACACATTCCATAACCTTTGGTTGACAAAAATTTGGGCAAAGTAGCAACAATAGCCAACGACATGATTGCAATAACATCTTTATTTTTAGTTTCAGTCACAAGTTTACCCTAATATTTTAGCACTCGTGCAACAAATAAGTTGACGTTCGAAACATTTGCCACAATTCCTATGAAAAATCCATTGCAAAAGAGACTATACAATTTCAAGATTAACCAGTCAAGTAAGAGAAACAACGCTACCAATAGAAAACTAGAATAATAAATGCTGTACCACAACAGAATTGCAGCTAATAAAATGCCTTCCGCTATCCTGACTGTCATGCACCTGAAAAACTATAAACTCACTTTTTATCAAGGCGACCGAGCTTGGTGCTTGTTTTTACATACATATGTTTTACATAATGATGAAGCAATTTCGAGCACCTAAAAATCGCTTATCTTATTATGTAAACAACTATTCTTCTTTTATAAACCGTTGAATGCATACAATTCTATGTTACATATTTCTTCGATGTATCTGCTTTGGTACTGCGGTGGATATGAGGTTGGCTAAATTTTCGTACCTCAGAATCACTCTATTTGTGATTATCTCGCTAGTGAGACCAAGAGTTAGCTAATGCGTTCACTGTTTCATGATCCCATTATTTTCTTTTCGGCCACTTCTTTGAACTTTGGCTGGAACTTCAGTCTCTATTTTTTTTTTTTTTTTTTTTTTTTTTTGACCGGATTTTCCGAGTACCTAAAGTTTCTTTACTATCGGCTTTTTAATATGAAGACTTCTGCGGATGTGCATACTTCTTATAGGGGTCTCTCCTCGTAACCGATCGGAATGTAATTTCCTTCTATTTTTACGAATTTTGTATCATGGTATCTGTTCCGATGACCTAATCCGACAAATCTCCGAAAACAAATTTTGTTGTGCGATGTATGACTGCAAAGTGTCAAAATAACAGAAACACGTCTCAAATTCACGCGATGCATTACGATGCATGACATGATTATTAGAGTCCGACCGAACATTCGGCTTCTGCTTCGGCTTCGGCCACATTCGGCTTAAATTTCCACCTTCGGCAAAACATTCAAACATTCAACATTTCAAACATTTGGCAAAATCTTCGGCCTTTTCTTGCCGAAGCCGAACCATTTTTCCACACAAGTTAAACTATCATACGCACCGTGTTTTGGAGGAGATTTCGACCAATTTGTTTCATGTTTGTTTCGTTTCTGTAGCAGGTAGCTACAAGGAATGCTGATATTTTTAATTATTGGGCCTCAAGTCCTTATACCTACTTGAAAGAAGTAGCTAACAAATATTTATCAGCTACCTCCTACTAGTGTAGCGAGTGAGCAATTATTCAGTGCTGCTGGACAAATTTATTCTGATCGGGGCTAATTTGCAGGGAGAAAATGTACAAAAACTTTTGTTTCTTGCATAGGTATAATATTAAGTTATTTAATTTTGATTATTAATCCTACTTCATCGTTTGTTTTCTCATATTAACTTTGTTTGTTGTATTTACGTGTTATCGAATGTACCTAGGCTTTTGGATATTTTTTACTGGTTATTTTTTGTTTTTATTTCTTTGCTAAGCATTCATTTTGATTGTTCCGTTTATGTGTTATTTAAAAGAGTCTACTGCAATATTTTACTGGCTATTTTGCTGATCGAACACGCCGAACAGCTCATTGGCCACTGTATCAATAATATCGAATGGAGAGGGTTTGCTTCTTTGTACTGTACCACTGTTTGCATGTAATAATATGCCATTATTAGGCTCGATTTGCTGAAGCTGGCGTTTGAATTGAGTTAGAGTGGTTTCGCATAACATGTCACTGTTTTCTGCCAATTTGTTGTTATTTCATATTCCACTCATTTATCTTATACATTCCTTAGTCAAGTTAAAAATACAACTGCTTTCTAAGAACCTGCAATCATGTTTGCACTACCAACATTTCCAAAGAATATTCCTGGCTGGCTGCCATGAAGTTATCTCCAGTTCATTGAAGGTTTGTGTTGTGAGGGGGCTGATGGTATGAGTGTTACCTAAATTACCTAAGTGCAGCTAAAATTGCTTCTGAAGTGTGGTCGCTGATTAACTCGATATGAACAGCTTTAGTTGCTAGGCATACGAATACTGCTATGTATACCTTTGACGTCCGGTTTCCTCGCCCTTTAGGTACAAGAATCTGGATGGGACCAGCATAATCGATTCCCATATGAGTAAATGGCCTCGAAGGTGTTACTCTGGGTGTTGGTAAAATGCGAATTATTTAGCCTTTAGTAGCTGCACTGAATCGGTGACATCGTACACACTTGTAAATTACTTGACGTACAATATTTTTAGCTCGTAGAACCCAGTATGATTGACGCAAGGTTGCCATGGTTACTTGAATTCCACCGTATAGCGTTGTCTTGCGTATCATTTCAACCAGTTATTTCATGAAATGTTCGTTCCTTGGTAGTATGTATGGCTGTTCCTCTGCCTCTGGTAGCTTTGAATTCTCTAGTTGGCCTCCAACTATTAATATGTTATCCTTGTCAAGGTGTGGGGATAACGATTGAAGTTTGTTCTTTGTAGAAAGAACGGTTCCGCTCTTGAAGCCTGACAGTTACTCACGACATGCTTGTTGTTGCACTATGCGGATTACTGCTTTTCTCGCATTTTCTAGTTCGATTTTGGTTAAAAATTCAGATCGTTTTTCTGCCTTGCAGTTTAACATAAAGCGTCTGCAATAGGCAATGACTCGAGTTAATCTATTGTATGAAGAAAATCGTTCGAACATGTTTTGCTTCATTACAAGTGACGTTAGTGCTATCTTCGATTTAGGTATCATGATGTCTTCAATGTCTTCTGATGACCGAGAAATGACAGGACCCTTAAGCCATTCTGGACCATTCCACCACAATCGATGGTTTTTCAATTTATCTTGTGTAATACCTCTGGATGCACAATCAGCAGGATTGTTGTAACCCAAATATTCAGTTTAGTTCCTTGAGTGCCTTTGACAGTAAATGGGCTCCGCACATCTGCAGTTTCGGTAGGATAATTTTCTTTTTGATGGGTAACACCTTCATTTTGGCTGTTAACAGAGTGCATCTGTATGCCCTGTTTCGTTCGTAGTCTTATTCTTAAATATACAACTGCTCCATAGTTGTATATTCAACTGCAATTCCATTTTCTACAATTTATTGGTTCCTATCCATTTAGGAATCCATATGTCTTCAACTGCTACAAGGTTGTTCTTAAAGGTGTACCAATTGTTTTTTAATTCATCATCATCCCAGTTGAAGACAGATTTGCATAATTGCTGCATTAACAGTAGAGCTTCATAATTTCTCACAGCGTGTTGCGCTTGGTTTGTAATATCTGCTCATCATCACTGATTGTTACCTTGAACTGGAAGGTATCAGATGATGGACTCCAGTGGATGCCCAATGTCTTGATCGTTTCTTCTTTATCTATCTTAATATCATGCTGATGTGCTTCTGGTGATATATCGATGAGTAATTTGGTGTTGTTACTGGACTATTTCCTGATTTTAAATTCAGCTTCATTTAGCATGGCAATTAGTTGAGATTGTGCGCTTCTATAATCGGTTAACGTCTTTCTCACAACCTCTGATGCGATGTGAAAATCGCTCATACTCATTGATGGCTAGTTGTTGAAGTGTTTTGACAGCTAAGTATGGTACTGCTGCTGTGCCATATGTGACTGTTGTAAGCTTGTAATCTTTTATTTCACCGGTTGCACAATTCTGCCATACTATACGTTGGTAATTTTGATGGATGCTGCAGATTCTTGTCTGACGGTACGATTTTTCGATATCTGCCATAAAGACGTTGTGTCATCGTAGTATAATCATTGTTAGATCTTCTTGGAGCTTGGGTCAAACTAACATCAAATTGAGGTCTTTGCAAATCCGTCAAATACAACGCGTACTTTAGTGGTTGTGCTTACTGGCTTGTGCACAGCGTGGTGTGGCGTATATTGTAATAACTTTGGTTTTGCCGTTTGTCACTTTGATCTACTTCATCGATTAGTCCTTCGATCCTTAAAAGAACTGTCGACATACATTAACGCGTTACCAAGGCTACTAACATTGGCACATTATTTTTAGCGTTAACAAGGCAACTGACATTGGTATTTGTTAAATAAACAAAAAAAACATTCTCTAGCGTTGACAGGCCTAAAGTCCCATTTACAATACTACGAGATGCGATACGTTGTTCGAAAACGAGGGCGCATGAACAGTCAAAAATATTTCCGTAACATGTAATTCAATGTGTTCGTTTACAAGAATGCGAGTCTCGCAGCAAGCATCGCAGTCAATTTCGAAAATCTGGAAAACTCTCGCATTTCGCAATGCGTGACAGCTAAATTGTTGTTGTTTTGATTTTGTTTTGACGCATCATTGTAAACAGACGCGACTCTCGTATCGCATCTCGCAGTATTGTAAATGGGGCTTAAGACACTGGAAGTGAAAATAGGGCAAGTTCGTTTTAAAATAATTAATTAATTGAAAAAAAAATAAAAATAAATAAAACCAAAACATGGCTGAGGAGATAGACGTCTTCATTATTGATGTGAGAGAAAAGGCTCTAGCAGACGAGCTAGAAAAGGCAACTATTAACTGTCTGATGTTATCATCATGACAGTACCATTCAAAATATTGTCTTCGATATATTAACTTTACAATGACGTATACTTATACTTATAGTTGTTTTTACCCACCTACTAACAGAATTTCCACCTGTATGAGGCTACAAGAGGCTTCTGCAGATAAGATTAAAGCTTTAAATTTGTCTTGGAGTGCCACATTCATTCCCATTGTTTTAGCTGTCACGCTTTATATGTAAGTCGTTAATCTCGCATTTCATTTTCTGTTTTTAGAGAAAGCCGTACTAGGAATAAAACATTAAGCTGATATGATAATAAGCTTACTTGGAGATACAGACCCGAAAATCCAAAAGTCTCTCGCACGCTCACTTTACTATCTTCCATCATTCATTTGCGCAGCTAGTAGACCGAAAAACGTTATGTAAATGAGGATCGTTACAATAATCATTATGTCTCCCTCCTCTATAAACGGATTACTTATTCTACCATAAGAATAGCTAGTAACATTGTTATTTGATAATTAGCAAATAGTGGTAATATCACTTCACAAAAAAAATTACTTCAAATGTGGGGTGAAAAACAAATAATAAAAAGAGAAAAGAATAAGAAAAAAAAGGATGAAGAGAAAAGTTGAAAAGAATTTAAAACAATTAACTATATCTGAATTAAATAACATAGGACAGCAAAACTTTAATTTCTTCATGATCAAAATCGAGAAGCCATGTTTTATCTTGTTTCAAGAAGTAGGATAGAGATCTTATGAGTCTTGTATTCATAGTAAAAATTCTTTAATAAAATGGTACGAAAAGTAGGCATGACGACAACATTAGTTGAATTACTTCGCAGATTGCGAGACTTATAAATTGGACTCTGTAGCCACTTTTCAAAATACTTTAGAAACTTTAAGATAGTACAAGTGTTGTTCTAAATTAAATAGAACGTGCTAAACGGTTTGCCCTACACACTTTTCTAATAGCACATTTTTGCAAAACGACTAATGGCTGAAGCTTGGTTTGGTAGGCACCTCCCCAGCAACTTAAACCGTACTGTTATTTTGATGGAAAAATTCAAAAATAAACTGCTTTTGAAGTTTTATTATCCCAGAATTTTCTGAGATGATAAAAAGTACGAAATGCAGATCGCAAATATTGTTTCAAAATTAAAATATGTTCGGACCAGCTCATGTGTTCGTCAATAAGAACACCTAGGTATTTAAATTGATTTACTATTTCAACTTTAAAACAATTCGTGTCACAAGATGCATCATTATTGGACACTGTTCAAATACAATTGGATGCGTTGGAGCTAGCAAAATTTTTCGAATGAAAATAGACATCCAGCTCAGAAGACTGTTTCACACTAAGATTGAAGTTAATCAATTTAGTTTTAGTACTGACAACCAGCTTGTGTTCCGTAAACCATATTCTTAGAAGGTGAACATCATGAATAATGTCAGCACTTAAGCTCAAAGGATTATCAGAGCGATATGCAATGCCGAGATCATCGGCAAAGGCTGTAACTTTTCCTATGGTTGACTAAATAATGAATTTATACAGACAAGGAACAGTATAGGACCAAGAACTGAATGTTGAGGTACACCTAAGTTCAAAGTTTTTGAGTTACTAAAAAAATCATCAATTTTGACTCTTTGGGTTCTATTCTTTAAGTACGACATAATCCAACTATGTAAAAATCCGCGAAAACCTTCACAATATAATTCATTAAGAAGAATAGTGTGGTTTACTAAGTCAAAAGCTTTGATTATGTCCACGAGGAGCCCGGCGCAACATTTTTGTCATCCAATGATTTGTATATAAAAGAATAGAACTCTAGTAGCGCATCTTCTGTTGAAAGGCCTTCTCTAAACCCAAACTGAGCAGGATTAAAAAAAATGTATTTTTGCAAGATAAGCCAGCACTATGTTTTTAACAGCATTTTCAACGACTTTGGAGATTGAAGGTAATAAGGAAATTGGCCTATAATTATTTGTATCACTTTTACTACCCGTTTTAAAAAGAGGTATTACATTTGCACACTTAAGTTTATCAGGGAAGACGCCAGTAAAAACACTTAAGTTAAAAATGTAGGCAAGAATGTCCACTATATTTAGTGCAATTTTTTTATGGATAAGGTTGGATATACCATCATTACCACATGTAAGTAATTTTGAAGAAAGGATAAGAACAAATCATAAGCCTTAGATCCATCACTTTCCAGCTAGATTTCCTCCCAAGTTTCAGAAAGAAGTTCACTATTTAGAAGGTCAAAAGTTGAACTCTTTGTAGTGATAGTTCCCTATAGGCTTTTAAATATTCGGTTCTCTACCGAAGTTAAATCCCTTTCCTATTTATATGTCAAACCCGCCATGAACACGTAAGAACAAATGATTTACTTGTTAAATGTCCGTATTCACCATTCCACTGTGATTAATAAAGACTTAGGCTTCAACTTGAATTCTAACAAATATACATAAATTTCTAATTACTAATTTCGTCTTTCGTTTTCTACTCTTTTTAGCCGACTCCATGGATGTAACCAGCAAAGATACAAGTACTCCGATAAAAATGGAAACGTTTTTCACACCTTCGATGATATTCCTTTTGGCTGGCATCGGATTTGTAGGAATTGTTGCTTTTCATCTAATTATCTTACTTATTCACAAAGTAGCCAAACACAAAGACATACATAAGCAGCTTCAACAACAACCTCAATCGGAGTGCAACGTATCTGTTAGCCGTGAATGCAATCTCTCCACTAGTCATAATACGTTAGACACATCTAGTACCCACAAATGCGGTACATTACGTAGCATAAACACTGGGACCATTCGTAGTACTGCTACAATTCATGAACCAAAGCCAAAATTAAATACTAAATTGGAAAAGTTAGAGTATCCCCGAAATGACATAATTTACGTAAGGAGCTTAGGACAAGGAGCTTTTGGTCGTGTATTTCAAGCTAAAGCACCCGGCTTGGTGCCAGGTGATGATGAAATGCTAGTTGCAGTCAAAATGCTTAAAGATGACGCAAGTGAAGGGATGCAGGCTGATTTTGAGAGAGAAGCCTGTCTGCTGGCCGAATTCGACCATGCAAATATCGTGAAATTGCTCGGTGTGTGCGCATTAGGTCGACCAATGTGTTTACTTTTTGAATTCATGTCACCAGGTGATTTAAGTGAATTTCTTCGTTCGTGTTCTCCTTTCGCCACTCATCAGGCAAATCGTACTCGTACTGATCTTAATGATGCAGATCTTCTGAAAATCGCTGCTCAAATTGCATCCGGAATGGTTTATCTGTCAGAGAGGAAGTTCGTACATCGTGATCTTGCAACACGTAACTGCCTAATCAACGAGCAGATGATTGTAAAAATAGCAGACTTTGGATTGTCTCATAAAATCTATCTTCAAGACTATTACAAAGGCGATGAGAATGATGTAATTCCCATTCGTTGGATGCCATTGGAAAGTATACTCTACAACAAGTACACAGCTGAATCGGATGTTTGGGCATTTGGAGTTTGCTTATGGGAAATATTTTCATACGCTCTACAACCGTACTATGGTATGACTCATGAGGAAGTTATCAAGTATGTTCAAGAAGGAAATGTACTTAGCAGTCCTGATAATACTCCATTGTCTGTGTACGCTTTGATGCGTCGCTGTTGGAATCGCAAGCCGAACGAGAGACCAAGTTTCGCTGAAATTAGTCATTGTATTCAACACAGTATAGTGGAATTTGAATGTAAGACTATGCTGTAGACTATGACATGCATTTGATTTGCTTCTCATATGTTCCTTATTTTTTTATTTTACTTATTTTAAGATTACGAATGGTTTCAGACATAATTTATGACTAATAACAAATACCTCGTGTTTAGATTAATAACATCTTAACTGATTTGTTTGTTATGAAATGATGCAAATTCAGTATTGTCAGATATAATGCTGAATGTTGAGGTTGGCTTTTTGAGTTGCTTTACGAGTACAATGTCCCGGAGTAATTTCATGACCGGGCACTGTGTTTATATTAATCTAAACCGCTCCGCATTAGTCGGGTGCATTTAACTATGTACCTGCTATAGTTGGTACTAATTGCAGATATTAATGCAATCAAAATGTCCATAAATGTTCTTAAATATCTTTGAATATTACATTACGCCGATTCAGGACAAAATACTCTTAATCATCTTCCTTCCAACTCAAAAAGTTCCTCAGTGATCTAGCATATAAAATAAGATACTCAGCTTTCAATCAGGCCATCATATACACGTATGCACATACGAGCACATACATAACACAATAGCATTGTTAAGGAAATAATGTATACGAAGCTACGACCACCCACCTTACTAATCGAATCTGTACAAGAGTGCAAATCTAAACTTAACTTATATAAGTTGTCCCAGAATAGGGTATAATATTCATTCGTTCTACATTTTCTACCCATCGCTGGCGGCTGATGCGCTCTTTTCTCACCAGGCCGATGTGGCTTTATAATTCGAAAAGTTCCCTGTTATAAGGATATCTTTATTCGTTTTCGATAACTCCTATGCAATAGAGTATGATTTTGAGGATTAAGGTCTTATATAAAGTCTTCATAGTATTTTTTGTCTTCTTCAATGATTTAGCGATGACATCGTTCGAATTTCGATGAGATTTCATCATTCGAGTTAATAGCGGATGTTAGGTAGACAAAAATCTTTAGCTAGCTTAAAGTTGTCTGTTGTGATTCGCCGGTGTTGTAAGTATCTTCTTTTTGACCACAATTGTTTTTGCCCTCATTAACAGCTTAACGCATTTTTGTTTTTTCTGTTTCTTGTTAACGCAACAGGGAAAGTTTGCTGAGTTCTGCTAATAACGTCCATGTCCTCAGTTTATGCAAGCAGTTACATACATATCTGGTAAATCATCACCATTATATATTCTTTTGGCATCAAATGTCACGGTGAGATTGCTTGTGACATTTGCAGAGTAGCGAGCGTTCTGTATCCTTATTCTGCACAATCTGACGAGTTGGGCAAGGATGTGAAAACCAGAAATAAAGAAATGCTCAGTAGAGCACGTCTTCATAAGTGTTATATTCGGCATTGAAATCGATTAAGAGGTGTTGAGTATCGATGGGACTTTTCTTTAGGATCTGCCGTAGTGGGAATATTTAGTTAGTTTTTGACTTACCCGACCTAAAACCACGCTGATAGGGACCAATCAGATCATTGAGAAATGATTTCAAACAAATACAGGCGGCAAGATTTTATACTGATGCCTCTATAGTCAGCGCACTTTAGAGTGTCTTTTGTCTTGTGGATCGGCTAACCGATGCTGAAGTTCCATTTACCAGGCAAAGTTCCATTAAATAAGGAAGCTCAAACTAAATCTTGGTCTGGCCCTGTAATACATGAGATTATATATTATTAATTATAGTTAAATGGCTGCTGTGGTGATAGTTTTAACATTGGGCATCGTCAGGTTGTCGCTGCTCAGTGCTTACCTTAGTCGTACAACATCCAGTCATCATCAATAAGGCTTTATCTTCGTTGCTAAAACGGTTAAAATATTTACATTTATCAATAAATTTAAGGCTAATGCTTTTTTAGTGAATGGCTAATTCTATTGACACGAAAGACTGCTTAGGTTATGTAGTTCCAGGGGCATGTCGTTGTACGCATAGGCAACCACTTTCTGCCTGGTTCATTCTATTTTATATTATAAAGCATTTTAATTACTTATTAATCTGGGGAAGGCAGTGCTCATTTAGTATCCGATCTTCAAATTTCTTTAACAGATTTAGTTAGCAGAACAAATGATTACCAGATGTATATCATAGCAATGAAAGTTTATACGCATCTTATGTTTTCTTTTGCTTATCGTCATAAGTTTTATTTTATCTTAAACTCTACTTAGCTTTATTTCCCAATTTTAAACAATTATTATATCAGTTTAGCTAAGGAAACAGACTTCCTCTGTGAATGTGCAAACATTTTAACACATGGTATCTAAAACCTAAACACGAGAATCTAATTAAAACTTCCAACGATTAAGTCCTCCGAATCTAGTCAGAAAAAAGACTAAACGTCTTGATCTCAACGAATAAATAATTTTTAAGTCAATATCTAGTCTTTTGTTGTAGCAATCATATATCCATTTGCTGGTACACGTTTTATATTTCGAAATAACTCTCCTGATTCTAGTGAAGTTTAATTTTAAGTCAACATTATTGTAAAACTCTAAATTAAGATATTAATTTTTTATTTCCATTTTTTTGTTAACACTTTACACAGTAGATTTAAGAAACAAGTACTTTTCTGTACAAATTGTAATCCACCAAAAAACGAACAATAAAACAAAAATTTATTCAATAATATTCATCGTCGTAGTAAGGGTAATCATCATAAACTGGAACTGGAAATGGAACAGGAACTGGTATGGGGCTGTAGATTCCTCCATAATACCGACGTCTAAAATATGGTCGTACAATACCTATACCTCCTCCAACTATATGCACTCCACTGCCTCCCCTAATGCCACCACCGAATCCTCGAACGCCCCCAAAAAATCCCCCTCCGATTCTGCCTCTTCCACCAAATCCACCTCGTCCACCGAATCCACCTCTGCCGCCACCAAAGCCTCCGCGACCTCCGCGACCTCCTCCACCAAAACCACCTCTTCCACCACCACCATGCCCTCCTCCACCACCATGACCACCTCCTCCTCCGCCTCTAGCGTTTACATAGCTCAACAGCAGAATGACCACAATGAAAATGATTGTTTTCTAAAGGAAGATTGTTTTTATTTGTATTGTAAATTTAATTAGATAGCGATAAATTTTGGAGCTCACTGTATTCATTGCTCCTTAAGACTTTAAAATCACTCTCGTATTTGTAGATTATCGCGAAAACTCTAAAAGCAAACTAAGAATTTCTTAGCAAAATCTCATCGATGCCGTCCATTAATTAGAAGGTTAATGTTGGAATTATTTAAATAATTAGCGCTAAGATAATTTTTTTTTGGGGAATCACTATTGTGTAGCAGTGCGGGCTAAGCTAAAGATCACGATCAACAAAATGACGACTTTAGATATTCTAATGAATGTATCTTATAGGAGTGGGTTTCTTAAATTACGTTCTATTTTATTTTGAATACATAACTTTCATGGGCAGTAAATATTATTATTTGTGTAAGAACCCTGTTACTAAACATGAGTTGATACCCCAACAAAAATGAAATGTGACACCTTTGCCTAATACTTACTTTTTTTCTATATCCTCTTGTAGAATTTAGGGAATCCACTTAACCTGTGCTATTCTCTGCAATTTCTAGCAATAATTTCTACCCTCTTTTTCTGACATTCTGTTAATCTTTGATGCGGCCTGTATATCGCGGTCTACTACTTTCTTCACATACTTCACATACTTGGTTGCAGGGTTCTATTTATATTTCATTGAAATGCAATTAAAGTAATGAAAGTGGTTCAAATCACACCCTTTTTCTTCGAATTTTGCCAACATTAGAAAACGCATTTTTTCATAGGTACCGATAAAAGGGACCTAGAATAATTATTTTTTAACTACGCATACTACGGTTAACTTAAAGGTGAGCTAGAATTAACAAATGGCAAAAATTTATTGTTGCGGAAATATATTCGCTGCTTGATTTGTAATTTTATTGTGTTCCCTACTTATTGAGCACATTGACGTGTACGTCAATTGTGCTTATTTTACCTCCAAGTCCGATGGTTAGTAATGGGCCAACGGTAGCGTTTACATTCCCGAACGGTTTACTGGTCTCGTTCTAACCGGCCTCTCGTCCTAGGGGTATCTATAATGGAACTGGCCCTCCGGGTTTTGGGTTGCGCCGTTCGGAGTAACTGCACGGCCATGGAAAAAGAAACTTACAATTACGAAGCACCAACAAGCCTTGGGTACGGACATATCTACTGTTGACAGCCCCTGCTAATGAAATAAAGACAACGAACTTCGTACAGATCGTACGTGGAATGTTAGGTCCCTTACTAGGCCACGTACAGCCGAACAACTAGCGGAAGCAATGGACTGCAGCGAAGCATATGTTACCGCTATCAAAGAAATGCGATGGGATGGGCCGGACAAAAAGAGGATGAACTACTGCTATACTTACTATGGTGATTATTATCGACGGCAAAAGCAGCCTGATGCACGCAGTTCTCGCATCACGATATTCATAAGATGACTTGTAGATTTCCCGATCAATCAACCGTCATTCAGCCAGATTGGTCTTATTGTGATTGATGCAAGGCACTCATCTAGTATTCAACATCGACTCGGACCATTATCTTGTTGTATCCGGATTACGGTTGCGGATATCCCTAACATTGCAAAGACAAGAAAATACAGTAAGGAAATTTCGCCAATTTCGAGATCGCCAAATCCTCTTCCGATCGAGTCTCCCTCAATCTATTAAGAGGTCCTATGCCGCCAGCATCAAATATCGAAGCCATTGGTAGCATTACCAAAAAGCCATCAGAGATACCGCCTCTGATATGCTGAGTGTCACTCGGCCACCACAACGAAACCCCTGGTCTGATGACGAGTGGCGGCAAGCACATGCAGCTAAGTAAGAGGCACACAAAGCGGCGCTGCATAGAAGGACTAAAGCTAAAGCTAAAGCTGCTAAAGTTTTACCAAAAGGTGAAAAAACATAACACGGAGGCAAACCCGCGTCGCTGTGTGTAAACATTTTAAGGGTACATAAATCCCTTGAGCGCGCGCAAATTATATAAAAAAAAAACCCGAATCGAAGCCTGTAGAGATGAACAAAGGAACATACGAGTATTAGTAGAGTTGTAGTCGATGCTGAGGATTTAGAATGAACATTTCTGCAGGCTATACTGCCGATGACGAATCAAATACCGCTGTCAGGCAGAATGAACCATTCAGACTGGACGATGTTTACCAACAATTCCGTTCACCCGACCCGGATGAAGCGAAGATAGCTATATCTATCCACCCTTGACAAATATAACTTTCAGGTATTTAAGGGCTTTGTCTACCTGGATTAACTTATCAGTTCAGACAACGAAACCAGCGCTGATAACGAACGAAGAATAATTCTTGTCAATCGCTGCTTCTTTGGGCTAAGAAGGCCCTCTCTAGAACAATAAAAGTGACCCTATATAAAAGTTTAAAAAATCTCAGTCCTGCTTTATGGCGTAGAGGCATGGACTTTATCAAAAATTTATGAGAGTGCTCTTGGCTGTGTTGAGAGGGAAATTCTTCGGGTGAATTTCGGTGCTCTCTGCATAGACGGTGAATTGAGGAGGATAGACAACAACGAACTCTACGGGCTGTACAGCGACATCGACTTAGCTACAAGAGTGAGGGTCCAAGGTGGCTGGTGGGCTGGGTCATTTAGAGGGGATGGAGACCAATGCTCCGCTCTGAAAAATCTTCGAATCCGCCACCAAGGGACAGCATAATAGAGATATTCCGAATATTATTATATTCAGGGAATATACGTATTTCAGAAGAAGCTTTTGTCAATTCCCCCTCTGACTGGTGCTATTGCTGGTCCATGTTACGTTGTTGGAATAAAAAAAAAGCAGCAGAAGGAAGGATAAAGGAAAAGAACAGATCTTCGGTTTCCTGGGATGTCGTTGAAAGAGGAAATCATTTGGAATAGGACAGATAGTTAGCATTTTTTGTTAATAGCTGGTAGGCAGAAGGCATATCTGTAACTTATCCACGTTTTTGATAGTTTGGTAATTTATTAAATAAGATAAGTTACAACTTCCAATTGGTTCAATAAGAAAGCGCAATTCCAAATAGATTTTTCTATGTTAAGTGGGATCAGTCCACACGAGTGGCTATTGTAATAGGACACTAGACAGGCACGTTTCCAGCAAGCCCTAACGAAACTGAGGTTATGGGTCATAAAATAGAAGAGTTCAAGAACCAACGTTCTAAGAAACCGATCACATAATAAATTTATGTACTGTGCACATGTACATATACATATAGTTATCTTGAAGGTGTTGCTAATATGTACTCTTTAGATAATAACATCAGCTCTGACGAAGGGATGAACAAATATTTCTGCGTTGGAATTCATTGAAAGATGCTATTGTAGAGGCAATTTTTGAAAGTTTTATTCAAGCGTAAAGAAATAGTGCATGGAAAGATGAGTCCAGAAGCTTCATAACACACTAAGAGTCATTGATGAAGTCGTGGGAATAATACTTTAGCATGCTACTTAACGCCGACGAATAAAATTACTCAATGGATGGCGAAATAAACCATTTGAAGGCGATGATGGCAGCTAAAACGTTCATCTATTTGACTAACTTAAGACGGATGTCTTGGACATGCTGATTCGGTCCCATATCTTCAAACGATATTGATTTTGTTGAAAAAAACGTAATATAACGTCGCCGCGTTGGACAGAACTTCACAATAAACAGTTATACTGTCAAGCTTAGTGATGGGTAAAGACGTATAGAAATACCACACTGAATTATTGTGTAATGGAAACTAACAAGTTTCTTCCTACTTATATTGAGTTATGACTGAGCATGATACTCGTAAATGGGTCTTTCTTGAAATACTCAAATGATTGGGTTTCATCTTAGCAAATCAGTTGCTTTCACATCTATACATTGTGTGATTTTAGGAAATTATTGCTAACTTGTAGTAGTCATTCTATTGACTTTGCGTCAAATTTTACTCATCTTTCGTTCGAATATTTCATTTCATTTCTTAGATTTTCTTTTCGTAAAATTTAATGGTTACACGTTTTTCTAGAGAAGGTTGCTCTACAAAAAGTTATAAATAAATTTAATTAACTAATCTCAGTTTTGGATAAATATCAGTGAACCATCGCGATTGAAGATATACACGGCAGCCGTAGATCGCTTCATCTTTCCACAGATTTGTGGCCAAGACTATGCTACTCGTTAGCGCTTCTACAACGCTGTTCTTTCCGAATCAAAGAATAATTCCATATTTGAGCAAACAACTTGACAACCCTCAGTTGTATCACTTGGAACCTAGTAAATGTTCCAACATCAAGTAACTAGGTAATCATGATGTTTTGTTTTGGCTCGAGAAGACTTTTGAGCTTGTAAAAATCCTTTCTCATTTCCGATTTAGTCTGCATAAGATACAAATATTTATTTTGATTGACATCATCCACAAAAATGAAAAAAAAAACTTTGCGTAACACCGTGTTACTAAGATGATACCGCAGACACCTGACTAGCTGCGCTCCAATAACTCCGTAGTTCTTATTCTAATGCACTCAAATAGTAACTTTGTTCGGTCCGATCCTCGTTCACATGCTCATTGTTTCTCCATATCTTAGACAGCGTACATTTTAAATATTCTAATTCAGTACCACCATCAGCTGAGGCCATAGTTCCTATGTACAGAGAGCTGGAGCATTGGGTGTCCAGAAATGCTGATTTGAACGTTGGTATTAAAAGTCTTAGCGATTTTATCTTGGCAGACTTGAAATTTACCTTATTTTGTATTCGCCTTCTTCGAAATTCTGCACTATCTCGCTAATTATATGTATATTATAACTAACTGAAATGTTTTAGGTAAAATGTACATCTCGTTCCCATTTTTTCTCCAATAAATTCTGCTCGGAGTAGTTGGGTAAAACAAGAAATAGCAAAGCCAAGTTTTGTAAACTTCCGACATTTTACATTTATGTAGGATGAGACACATACCCCCTCATAGGCAGACTACCAGTTTTGTGTGCTTTCCTACAATCGACATAAACAAAATCGATAGCTGAATCAGTTAGTTTTCAAGCATTGAAATATTTTTTGACGCTATCTATGATTGTTCTAGCTATTAATTTGAAAGAATACATATTCCTCTCCAGCAGCCGTCCTTCGTCAGGTTAAATTTCTTAGACATTCAATACTTGTTTCCGAAATGTTCCTGAATAAAGGCTGCAGGACTTCCAATGATATATTTCGCCAGGATGTTGTAAGTGCCAACTGCATATTTTTTGGGACCCTGATGTAAATTGCAAATTCTGGCTTGCTGCAGCGAAAGACTGGTACACCAGTATTTGCTCCACACTTGTTGCGGAAGTCTTGAATAAAATTTCTATAATGCTGATCGGTATATAACTGATCTAATTTGTTGTTCTTTACCGACCAGCTGAGTCTCAATTGATCTTGTAGCTCAAACAATTTGCTTCCAACAACTAGGTTGATATTACAAAACTTAGAAAGTCTGTCGCCATTGTCATTTCTGATGCTATCACATAAGCACATTGTTATAATTGTCTATTTCTGTATTTAGATTACTCATTAAGACAGCGTTAGGTATTGAGTCGGTGGCGCAAATTTTTTTCATCTAATTACCTCGTGCGTACTAGAAAAAATTGTCGTCAATATAACTTTCAACAGAAGACAACACAACATTAACGTCTCATTTGCTGCTAACCTCGTTGCAACGTCACGTGTTTGGAAGCAATTGAATACGGATACCAATTATTTGTTCCCATTTTTTTAACAGATAATAACGCGCATGATATATTTTGTTATTATTTGGAGCTGAGATAAAATAGGATTTTGTCGGACTACTCATAGCCCTAAATATTCGATCAGTTTGCCTAAGGAATCCCAGAAACAATCTGGCCCTCCAAGATGGGGGTTGCTCGAGGGGTTAACTACATAGCCACGTAAAAATGTACTGTTGCAACAGCTTTAAATAAGAATTGATTTACCATTGACGGTCAGTAATCAGATCAGTACATGGAATGTTCGGACGTTCGCAGGGCCTCGTGCAGTGGAACAATTAACGGAGGCCCTATGGGCAGACTGCTATAAAGCAGATATTACTGCCATCCAGTAGGTATGATGGGATGGGTCGGACGTTAGAAGAATGAAAAACTGTGACATACGCTACGGCTATTACTGCAGAAAACAGAAGCATCGTCTATTTGTGTGCGGATATGTTGTAAGTAGTAGGGTGAGGCTAGAAGTTTTTAGCATTCGGCACGTTAGCGAACCCATTGTATTGTAATAATCTGTATCGCCAACATTAACTTGATATGCTTGCTACCAAGTATTTCTAAGTGCTGCTTGACAAAATCTACGATCAATGCCTTAAGTATGATGTTGAAATCATTTAGAGTGATTTTAACAAAATAAGGAAAAGAGGACAATTTTGCTAGCACTCTATATACTTTTACTTCTTTCAACTGTTCGTCATTCCAGTGTCATATCACCTACTGAACAAATTTGTATACATCAGCTGGCATCTATATTAGTTTTTTGGTTACAGATAAAGACCACTAATGATTGAATATTTAAAATTTTTATTATTCTATTCTTCACATACTTACAACAAAAAAATACATATCAGATACTATGATACTTACACACTTAAGTTACACCTAACAAGATTGACTATCACAGGTCCTATAAATTAAAATACGAAACATGTTTCTGATATTATCAAAAGCAAGTTGGAAAGTGTTATAACTAAAGGGGCAGTTCAAATGTAAGTCCATTCTCTCTAAAGCGTTGAAGGACAATTTTTGTTTTTACTTAAAACTAGCCGATCTGGCTCCAAGCTTAGCTTTTTCAACGCATCATAAATTTTAACTCGAACTTCAGCTGGAAAATCACGATCTCGCCCAAAGATCCAAATTTGATCGGAATACCCAATAGATGCTAGGCTTGAACATGACCAAAGAATCGCAAAGTTTTCATAATCGGTGTATAAGACTTGATATTTTCCGGATCCTGGTAAAAGTCTTGCAATAACATCCGGAAAACGAGTATTAAACTATTAAAAGAGGGAGGAAAATTAGTAAATATTAATTCTCATTCTAATAAAGGACATGAACCTTACCTTAAAGTCCATAATGGATGACTTTCTATTTTCTGGAGTTGCATAGCCTAGGTTTACTGTTGGATTTCCAGTTCTAAAATAAACTCTTATTAGTCCCTTGTATAGCTGAAATAAAAATCTTACATTCTATTGACGGTTTTTATTGCCACTTCTATCTTCGAGATGCTATTGATCTGTGGATCATCTTCACGATTCGAAATTGCTGGTTGAAAGGTAAGCGTTGTACATCCTGATGCAATTTCAGGTAAGTAAAAGGAACGTTCCACTTCATACCATTGTCCCAGAACCTGTAAAATAAGGATTCTATAGATATTGTATGGAAATGTATTTTGAATTTAGGCCCCGAGTTCTAAGTTTGAAACACTTTATAAAAAGGCATACAAGAAGACAGACAAGTACCTAAAAGTATATTCGTAGGATATACAAGCCTACTAATGAGAATGCGACAACAAATGGTTCCAAAGCATACCGGAGAGTAATAAGGAGGCTGAATTGTATTAGATGAACTAAGAGTTTGAACCTAGAAGGTAATGAGTGGCAAGATGCTTCTAAATTATTAATTCAAATATAAATTATATTTTAACGATGCAATGATATATCGTACGTCCTGTTATGTAACATATCACAAGATATCACGCCTGATAAATCATCAAAGGGTTTTGCTAAAAGGAAACATGATTAAGCTCTAGGGGAAGACAAAGTTACTAAAGACAAGCACCTAGTTACTGATGGATTAAATGCGACCTTTTTCACGAAAGTGTTCAAGTGAAATATATGATACTATTCCCCAAGGGACCCAGCTAATTTTTGGGGACGTTTTGTGGCAATGTTTTCTACTTGGGTAGAATTGGATTTTTGAGTGAATTCGAGGCAGTTTTTAGAGGCAACTACTTAGCGTTTGGCAATATCATTGCATCTCAGTAAGGGCAATATTTTATTTTTTAAAGTGTATGTTAAAATTTCTAGGAAGCTCTCCTCCCCGGAATACCGTCTTCCTAAAATGATGATAGGTTATCTTGTTAATAAAAAAGATGTACTATTCAGAAAATTAAACCAACTCAATGACTATGGACATGTCACTACGAATGAAATACTTGGGCTGTGTCGATAAAGGCATGTATTGAGAAAACATGTAATTTTTATGGCATGTGCAAATAAATTAGAAATTCGAAATATACACAGGTAATTGAATCACACAGCAACTATTCCAATGAAAACCAGACGGCAAATAAGCGTAGCTTTTAAAGACGGAAGCGAACTATTGTATGATACTGCCTTTGAACTTCCGAATCGACAGATACCAATCCAGCCACATTTTGCTCACAAATACTGAGAAGACGCGATTGAAAACTATTTATCGAATGATGAACTTCTTCCTTCAAACCTTAAATGGGAAAAACTGGAAAGAACTGTTTTAATACAAATCATAAGAGCTGGTGGATATCGATTTGAAATTCTTGAGTTTTTCCCAGGATCTGTTGGAGTGTGAAGTCGATTGTGGGCTTTCCTAGTCTGAAACCGCATTGTTAGGGTTTCAGATATTCATACAATATGGCAGATAAGATCTTGTATGCGATGTTGAGGAGACTATACCTCTACAGTTGGCACAGTTGAAGGTGTCTCCTTTTTTGTGGATCGGGCATACAGTGCTGAGATTCCATTCGTCAGGTATATACTCTTCTGACGAGATCTGAAAAATAAGTTGGTGTATTCTCTCCACAAAAAGTAATTTCCATCAGCTTTGAATACCTCGTCCGGCAAGGTGTCAGTTTCAGCAATCTAACAGATTTTAGCTTAGATATTGCTATCCTTCGTTCTTTAGCTGGGCGAAAGCTTTGGCTATCATGAATGGTCTATTCTGCCTGACATCCGCGGAATACTAGGTTTCTTCGGCGTTATAAAGTCTGCAGAAAAGTTTTTCCATATTCTCAACACCGACTGTGACGAAAGTTTCCTTCTTTATCTCTACCTGCTTTTATACCGGTCTTCTAGCTTTGACACGTTTTTTTTACCTATTAGTAAAACTTCCGTACGTTACTCCTTGAGTACAACCTCTTAATATCTTCGATCGCGCGCTTTTCATGCTCTGTTTTCTTCTTTGTTCTGGCGTTTGGGAAATCCGCATTCGCATCTGGTGATCCAAGTCAATTTTGGCTGTTCGGAAAGTTCGGGTCAATTTGATTTAGCGTTTGGTGATTCGGAGACCGCCATGTCCTATAGTGATAGCTAGTCCCGCAGCAAAGTCAATAAACCTAAGTGCATTGTCAGACATGGTGATGTGTAGGTTATGCCCACCGACAATCCAACTAAACGTGTCTTCGTTACGTATCCTGGCATTAAAATCACCTAGTACGGTTTTAACGTCACACTTCGCACATATGTCATGTCGAGGAGGTCGTAGAAACATTCTTTGGTGGCGGCGTCCTTGTCTTCTATTGAGGAATGGGCGCATATTAGGCTTATGTTAACGAATTTAGCCTTGATAAGGGTTGTCATAAGGCGTTCGGTCACCTGTCGGCAGCTTAAGACTTCTTGCTTAAGTCTGCCGCATATGGCAAATCCACATCCGAATAAGCGCTGTTTTTTTCCCTATAAAAATCACCACATCTCGTTTCCTGGATGGCGGTGATATCTACGTGATAACAGTCAAGGGCCTCTGATAATTGTTCGGGTGCACGTGGCCTGATAAGGGTCCGAATATTCCACGTGCAAATCCGAAGATCATTGTCCTTTAAACATTTGCTAGGGTCGTCAACAGTGAGTCCATTTTTATCCGAGGCCATGAGTTTATTCGTCACATATTTTATGTATAATGCTACCGGCCGGGCATACCATTGACATTTTAGCCACTGGTAGGCAAGACAAGCACTTTGAAACGAACTTGATTGTTGCGCTGTTGGTCCAATCTAACTTATAGGACACTCAGCAGTTTTTCGATAGATGGCAACTCAGGCCCGATTTTAATTTCCGAATACTCCAATATGTTGAAAAGAATTGTTTCTACGGCATAGAAGGTGGGGTAGTCTATACTACAATATATACTTTCCAATTAAGCTACCAAAGATTATTTCCTTATCAAACTTTGTTTTAACGTCGCTAAGAGTATTTTAACATCGTACTTGAGCATTACTCATGTGTCTTGTTCAGGACATCGTACAGGTATACTTTAAATGCTATCTCTAGTGCTACGTTCTTCCTTTCCGTAAACTAGGAAAATGGCAGCGAAATTACTTTCGAAGTGAACAGGAGTTCTTGCAGAAAATTTAAGAATTTTTGCCTAGAAATATGTTTTCCGATAATATAGGCATCTAAATATTTATGTCGTAAAAGACGAACAATTTAATCTTCAGCCGAGATATCTGCAAACTTCTCCCCGATAGAAGATGAATGCATTATCACTGTCTTTTATCAGTCAATACGGTAACACGATATAAAGATTTAATATAAACATAATAATACATTTTTAGAACGCTGGTTTTTATTTTATAGCGATTATATTGTACTCATTAGATACGAGTGAATGTATGTTTCTACATTAATTGCTGCCTAAACTTAAGGTAACTATTTCAGTATTGCTTAAAATATAAATATAAAATATTTAAAATATATAGTTAATGACAAATGGCTTATAAAATATATGTGCATATATTTACGTACATTACCTTAACAAAAAAAGCTTTAATTTATCACACGTAAGTATATTATACAAGAAAATTTGTAACTAAAGCCAAGCTTACATTTAACATTTTTGATGTCAAACTTTTTCCTCACTAACATATATAGACTTACTCTGGGTCATTAGCCAGCTGATTACGCTATTAACACATTCAGGTGGTAAACATATGTAGCCGACATAGTTTAGCAATACCATCGATGTCGTCGGAGTCCCCTAAGGAAGCGGGAAGCTATGCAACTGCCACTTTAGGCCATGCATACAAATTATATAATTTTACAAGTGCTGGTTGCTGGTGTAAAAAAAAATGGGAAGTGGTTTTACGTACTAGTGGCATACTTATTTTTTGTGTTTAAAATATGCAACGACATTGGAATTTACTGAATAAAATGCGTACAACTGCCTCTAGCACATTGTCCTTGGAACGGAAACGCAATAACTCAGTACACATACACATAACCTTAGTTGTATGGATTTGTATACTGCAATCGTAGTATCAGTTAAATTATAATTAACAAATTAACAATTCACACGTCTGTCTCCGCATATCCATATACATATGTACATATATAGACATACACCTTATAGCCCGATGAAAACATATTGAATCAAAAAATCTATTTGTTGACAAAGAGCGTTTACGCTTAATTGAATCTGTAAGTAGCACAGAAAGCAATCGTCTTGATTTTTTGTGCAGTTCTTTATTACTTGAAATATGTAGATTGCTACATTGAGCTGTTATTCAAATCATGACCAAATTATTTGAAAAGCTTATTCAGAAAATCAGGCTAAGTAAAAGAAGTTGATTCACACCGTGTCAGCGTCATCTTCGTCAGTTATGCAAGTCCTAAGAGGATAAAGACGAAATTAAATGATATCGATGTGCTAGCAAGCGTTTGTAAAAACTAGAGGCCTATACTCGTATTACTAGTGCTTATAAACCGAAAGAGACACCCGGTTTTCCAGCCAAGAGCACGAAAAGATGGAGATGGATTAAGGAAAAAACCCTCTTGTTCGACAGGGCGAAAGAGCTGCAGCAAAACAAAATGACAGCAGGAGGTCCACAGTAAGCAGTTTCGGATCTAGCCATACAGAATTTAATGTGCGATGTAGTACATTATTCAAAGATATATGTCACAGAATGACTTAAATTTCATGGGATGCCCCTACATCAATGGGGGCCAGGATAAGCCTGTCCAGGTCTCACCGTCATTTGAAAAGTTTCTACCCTTGGTTTGAGTCGAGACTTGCGCAAGATTCTTCCTGCGACTTTAGGTTTAAACACCAGTCACCATGATACTTCCACTAGGGGGCCTACCTCTCTTAAGCCAGGTGCGGGACGAAGTCAGGGCATCCTTGCCTCTCATGATACCGAGTTTTAAGTCCTGGTAGGGACCATCAGTAGCCACCCAACAGGACTTTATGTCCAACGCCAGTCAGATAAGATAAGTATTGCTATAGCCTTGATAAATGGGCGGGCTGGAGGCGACTCTGGAAAATTGTAGCAATGATACGGTTTCTCCAGATTAATCTCCACCACTCAAAAAAGGCTTCGGTCGCACTCATTCTGCGTCTTTCTAAAACCACAGAAGACATAATCCTAATCCAGGAACCATGGATTGTAGGAAGCGTGGTTCGTGGACTTAGGACACCTGCATACGCTCCGCTCTATACAAGAGACAAAGGTAAAAGTAGAACTTGTATATTAGTGAAACGTAGCCTTAATGTATTTCTACTTCCCAACCTCAGCGACCCCGACTTAACCGTTGCCATATTAGAGACTGCCAAAAGCTCCTACTGGCTGGCATCGGTTTACCTTGGCCACGACCATGTGGACCCTCTCCCTGGTGTTAACCTAGAAAGGGTGGTACTGGAAGCTGGAAGGCAAAAAACTGGCCTTCCAGTTTCCGCATAATCGGATGCGATGCCAACGCACATCACACGGTATGGGGAAGTACCGACATCAATGATAGAGGTGAGTCACTTTTTGACTATATTTTAAGTACTAACCTCTTAATTTGCAATATTGGCAATGAGCCCACTTTTATAACTAGAAACCAACAAGAAGTGCTTGATATTACTCTTGTCTCCGACAGCATCACTCAAAGGCTAACGAACTCCAGTTCGTCTGAACACTCCTTTTCAGACCACAGATACATCCAAATCAGTCTGAGTGATGTTCCCCATAGCCAACCAGCATTCCGGAATTACCGGAAAACTGATTAGCCAAAATATAGAGGAATACTCTCAGAAACGCTATCCTCTGGACTACCAAGTCCCCCGCGTGACACCAATAAGCTTGACATAAATATCAAGGAATTTACTCTGCCTCTCAATCAGGCTATGGCCGCTTCCTGCGCTCTTATTCAACCAAGAGGCAAGAAAAAGCCACATTGGTGGACATCGCCACTGGGACTGCTCAGAAACTCTTGTAGAAAATTTTCCAAGTAGCAAAAAGCACAAGAAAAGTGACTGACTGGGACTCATATAAAGAATCCCTCAAATTATACAAAAAAGAACTGAGGAAGGCAAAGCGGCAATCCTGGAGGTCATTCTGTGACAAAATCACAGAAACCTCTGAAGCATCGCGGCTAAGAAAAATCCTCTCTATAAATCCTATGATACCTAGCTGTTTGAAAAAAACCGATGGCTCTTGAACAACCTCAAGTGATGAATCACTCAACCTACTTCTGGACACCCACTTTCCAGGCAGCTCCCAACTCGCGGCCAGTAGCAGACCAAACAGGCCTACTGCAACCGTGACCAAAATTCATTGTCTGATTACGAGAGACAAACTGCTCTGGGCGCTGCATAGCTTCAAACCATATAAGTCTGCTGGTCCGGAGGGTATAATACTTGCCGAGCTACAGAGGTCCTCAGATATTATTCTGCCAGTGTTAGAAAATGTTATGAGGAACTTATCCACATTCCACTGTTATGGAGAGAAGTCAATGCAGTATTCATTCTCAAAGCCGGAAAATGTTCTCATGTTGTCCCAAAGGAACTCAGACCTATAAGTCTATCATCTTTCCTACTGAAAACTCTAGAGCGACTGATTGATATCCATATTCGAGCTAAAGTTGATCCAAGACTTCTGTCTACGGCCGTTTTCGAAAACGTCATTTGATCGTCATTTTGATCGTCAAATTGATCGTCATTTGCAACACTTAAGGGTTGCGAACATCAAACTGCAAACGTCATTTGGTATTGTTGATCTGTGTCATCTACATGATTTTTTTCTTGCAAGAGCATTTGACGTTTTCGAACAGAGCAATCATCCTTGAATGCATGTTATTACGCAGTGCAAATTTCTGACTGCTTTGCAGCGCAAGTGGGGTAGCTGCTTTGCAGCGCATATGATGTTTATAAACATCTGTCCAGCAAACACTGCATTATCGAACATTCTGCAAAGGCAGTTTGATTTCTAATGTCATTTTCGAACAAATGACTTTTGCAGCTTGCGTTTAAGAACATTTTGCAAAAGCAATTTGATGCAGATGACGTTTTCGAAAATGGCCTACGGCTCAAGTGGAAACGGCTTTGTACTCTCTGACTAGTCACATCGAACGATCACTACAATATAAGGAGTACACAATGGTTGCTTTCCTAGACATAGAGGGTGCCTTTAACAAGGTCAACACATCCGCAATCACGACTGCGCTGTCAACTCTGCAGGTAGACGACTCACTTGGGGAGTTGATCGGTCTAATGCTAAAAAGCAGGATAATCAACTCCAAACTGGGTGAGACTTCTGCTAAAAGATATGTCAGCAGAGGTACGCCGCAAGGCGGTGTCCTCTCTGACCTTCTCTGAAACTTAGTAGTTAACGAACTACTGATATACCTGGAAGCGGGTGGTAGCAGAGTGATTGCCTATGCGGATGACGTTGCCATAGACGTCTCAGGAAAACATCTCAATACCATTAAAGAGCTCCTTTAAGTAAATCTCAATAGATTAACCCGCTGGGCAGATCGCTGTGGATTGGGAATAAACCCCCATAAAACTGATCTTGTCCTCTTTTCCAAGAAATATAAAATTCCAATCATAGACCCTGCTTCAATAAACGGTACCAGTTTAGTTTTCTCCGATACAGCAAAATATCTGGGTCTCATTTTTGACAGGAAACTAAACTGGAAACCTAACATTCAAAGTCAACCGCATTAAAGTAAGCAAAGTCCAAAGAACAGCATGTCTATGCACAAGCGGAGCCTTGCGGTCCACCCCCTCTGCGGCATTAGATATTCTGTTTCACTTGACACCCCTCGACATTTTTAGCAGGCAAGTAGCTGCGACTGCAGCTATTCGCCTTAAAGCGACTAAGCAGTGGACAAATAATTCATTTGGCCACGCCAACATTCTTAATATATTAGGGATCCTCACAGAGAATATCGGTTACACCATCCCTGAACTTTGGTTTGACAAAAACTTCCATGTAAACTTGCCCTCTAGATCATTCTGTGAGGAAGATGCTTTTATGGAGGACAAGTCAATCCATCTATACACAGATGGATCTAAAACCGATAACGGAGTTTTCTCAGATAAGCTAAATTTAAGCCTTTCTTTCCGTCTTCCAAATCACTGTAGCGTGTTCCAGGCGGAAATTTTGGCGATTAAAGAAGCTCTGTCCTGGCTGAAGAAAAACGTGATATCTGCAAAGGATATCAAGTCCTTGGACTCGGTCTCATTATATTCTAAAACCGCCCTCGAATGCCGATCATCTCTCATGGATATGGCAGAGCAGTTCAACATTCACCTTTGTTGAGTGCCGGGCCATAGAGACATTCCAGGGAACTGCGGAGCCGATGAACTCGCCAAAATTGGAACCACTCTACCTATTCTACCGAATAAAGGTAGTATAGGTTTACCAATCACTACGTGCAAACTAACACTAAGGCTGGATGCCAATAAAAGAATAGACCTTAGGTGGACTGCTGGGCAAACATGTCTAGCGACCAAACAGATCTGGCCAAGGCTGGATCTGAGTCGCTCTAAGTTTTAGATAGGAAACATCTCAGCGCCATAATAGGTGCCATTACTGGACACTGCCTCATAGGCAAGCACGCAAGAAGGCTTGGCGCTTTTACTAATGATTTCTGTAGAAGCTGCATGGACGAGGAAGAGGAGGAGACAATTCTCCACCTACTCTGCACATGCCCAGCTCTCTCTCAGAGAAGAAAGCTTCATCTAGGAGCTTTCTTCTACAACGACCTAAACGATCTAGAAAACACAGACGTTAACAGTCTCCTACGCTTTATTATAAGCTCAAACTGGTTCCATTAGTAAGAGGATCATAGATCCATGTGGCATCACAATGGGCCAATAGGCCTATGTGTGTTGGTATTTCCAACAGTCACTCTTACCTAACCTAACCTAACCTATTATCTGAATACGTAATACGAGAAAGAAGCTGGCCTGAAACAGTGTTTCGATGAACCTAGGCGAGACTGTATATCAATAGTGCATATATCAAGATGAGATATTAAAAATAAGTCCAGGGTGTTATCGGCATGGCCGTCAGGGTCAAATAAACAAGCTCAGGTTTATTCATTTGCCGCATCTGCTTAAGGCAACAAAGTGTGGTCTCTAGTATCTGTCTATTTGTCACCCTTTATTCCCTATAGCCGAACTACCCCAATCATTTTATGATATACATATAAGCAAATTGTAAGCCATTGAAATAAATATTTTCGATTTTTACCAGACTTTTTATTTTATTTTAAGTATTTAAGTATATATTTATTGTTCGGAAAAACATTTCTTAACAACTTGTATAAGTTACTGCGAAGCCTTAATGGCTTTTTTGCAGAAGGTTGCAATTCAAAAGTTTAATCAAAATTAGATTGAGTAAGCTTAGTTTTGTGAATATTATTCAAAGTATTATATATATGTATATGTATTCAATAATTCACTGATTTTATTTTTATGATTGTAAATTTAATGGGAAGTCTTTAATATTTTTATTTCTAGTTTTAAAATTTGCAATATTTTTGAGATCTGGTGGTAATTCATTTAGCATTGAGGGAACGCTATATTTGAGCTGCCTTATACCATAGTTGTTGTAGTTCCGGGGCACTTTTAACATACCAAAGACACGTCTTCTGGTGTTGACATCATGTTCGATTGGCCTCTTAAACCGGTTGTCATCATAATATTCCAGTACTAATGTCATCTTGATGATATTTAGCACCTGAAGTACCTTGAAGTTCCTTTCGTCAGCAAAATTTCTGCAGTTAATTATCCTCAACGAATTATTTTGATCACCAAGCCGGTGTCATGACACCATTTGACTGCATTGTTAAACTCCGTTTGCATTATTCTTGTAGCAGCCTCCAAAGATCTGTGACGCACCACTATCGCGGTGTCGTCAGCGTAAGCGAACGGAATGCTGTTTTTAAACGAAATAAGAAGTTCGTTTGCGTATAAAATGAAAAGAATTGAACCTAGTTTCGATCCTTTGGGAACTCCATATTTAACCAGATTTCTTTCGCTGTAATTATCCTTGATTTCAATACTAAACGACCTGTTGTGTAAATAATCCCTTAGCCAATTCGCCATTACTCCTCGTATACCAATACGTTCAAGCGCTTCCAGTAGCTTTGCATGATTTAGAGTATCAAATGCTTTACTAAAATCCATAAACATGACCCAAATGTGGTATGATGGCTTTTATTTCAGCGTTCGTTGACGCAGTTCGCAAATTCTTCAAGCAATTTTCCAGTACTTTTTTTCTTCTGGAAACCATACTGACTTTGGTGAATGAGGGAGTGTTGTTCAGTAAAATTATTTATTATTTGTTTTCGCCTAGGATTCCCTAACAAAAATTGAGTTGGGTACATTCATATTTTTTCAATTCAATTCAAATTCAGTTTATTAAGATGGCTTACACAGTAAGAAACAATATCTTTTCAGGTAGTAATACGCTTATTTAAATAAGGTAATAAAAATATAGAAGAAAGCTACTAGAAAATTGGACTAACAATGTTACAAAAAAGTATAAACGGTCAATCGAAGGTTAAATAAAAAAAAAATAATATAAAAACATTAAATAGAAAGATAAGATTTGAGTTCTTTTTGAAATCTTTTTTCTCTTTTATTTCTTTAATTTGGCTTGGGAGGGAATCCCAGATTCGAGTAGCGTTTACCAAGAATTGGCGTTCTGACGTTAATCAAGAAAATCGCGGGAGTAATAATTGCTTTGTTCTAATAGATGCACACGGCGTTATTCTGTTAAAAAGGTTGCGTGGTTGATGCGTATGTATGATGCAGCATAGTTATTGTACGGTATTGCAAAAGGCTATCAAACGTGAGGTTACAGATCCGGTAAGAGAAATGTGAAATGCGATTATACCTTCTCAAGCCGAAAATGTATCGAACGGCGTTGTTATATGCGACATTAAGTTTCCGCCTGTTGATAGAGTCGCACTTTCCAAAGACTTCGCAACCAGAAGTGAGTATAGGAGTGATGCGTGTTTTAGTGTGAAGAATTCTTGTTTTTATGAAGGTGAAGGTTTGAGTTGCCCACAGAGAGCGCAGGATACCATGAACTTTGCCCTCAGATTTATTGATGTGATCGCTTAATGTTAAGGTTTTGTTGAAAGCCATACCTAGATTCTTAGCCGTATCCACATGTTCAATGGGATCGTCATTGAGGTGGAGCGGTGGGAATCGGAAGGTGTTTAAGGCTTTCCTCGATATGAAAATGCACTTTGACTTTCTGGGATTCATCATCAGCAAATTCTGTTGCGACTTGTTAAAATTTTTTTCCAAGTCAGAGTTTAACTGGCGAACGCAAAGGTCGACCGAGTCAAGTGAACAGCTGTTGTGTAATTGGATGTCGTCGGCATACATTTCAACGGAAGAACTTGTGACAATGGAAGGTAGCTCGTTAATATACAGGAGAACAGGAGGGGTCCCAATATGGATCCCTGTGGCACTCCACAGGAATTGGGAAGAAAGTCATTACACCATCTACAAATACTGCTTGGTGACTACCTACAAGATACGAAGCCAAAAGTCTCATAGCTGAGAGGGAAAACTGGAATTTACTTGAGAGTTTATAGCATAATATAGAGTGGTTGACGGTATCGAACGCCTTTGAGAAATCATGGAGGACTAGAAACGTTAGCTGATCATTATCTAAGTTAAAAGAGCTGTGGTGCAGCTATGTTTAGCATGGCAGCGGGATTGTTTAGATGTCAATAGATTCTTCGCGTTAAGATACATATTTATTTGTTTCTGCATAATTTTTTCGAAGACTTTAGATAGGAATGAAAACATCGCAATTGGCCGAAAGTAATACCTGTAGGGTTCTTAGGAATAGGTAAGGTTTTGGATTTCTTCCAGACTGAAGGAAATACACCCGTAGTTAATATATGATTAAAGATATGGGTAACGTACGGTAATATTATGGGAAGAATAACCTCTATAAACTTGGGGTGCATTCCATCTACTGCGAATGAGTTAGATTTAATGGAAAGTTGACTCTCCCCCAGACCTGCTTGCTCTATAGAAGAAAACTCGAAAATTTCGAAAGGCGTTGTATTGGTGCTGAAGTTGAGGTTGGGACCATAAGGGGGAGGATAAGCAATCGGAAGGGAATACGACACAAAGTTTTTGTTGAGTACATTACCATCGACATTGTCAGGAAGGCTACTCTTTTGCTTAGCCACGCCAATCTCCTTGAGGTTCTTCCACAACTGTTTACCAGACAATGCTGTGTTTTGACTGCGCGAATTTTGCAAACAACGTTATTACGGAGAGTTCGATATTCTCTGAGATGCTCGTCTATTTGCATGATTCGAAGTGATTGAGTTAGATTGGTGCATTATTTGGAACGTCTGTTCCGAGAAATGTTGTGTACATTCACTAGAGAGACTACTCATATCTTTTTTCGGAGAAGTTCTTGGCAAGTACTTCGTCAACGCTTAGCTTTTTCTTCCTATTATCTGGTTGATTAAGCCCCAAGTTTTAAGAGGGTCAGATCTAGTGTCATTGAACTTGTTCAGATAGAAATTTGATTTATGCGTTTTAATTTCTCTATTGAGCTTATTTCGGAAGTCTTTATATTCAGTTTCATAAGTTCTGCTTAGTCTATTATTCTTCCACCTTCTGTAAAGCTCATCTCTTTTTTTTTGCATTTTGTAGCTAAACTTGGTGACATCCAGGAATTTTTTATGCATTTGGTCTTTAACGTTCAAGTATTTGTAGATTTAATATATACATATATCATTTAACTTACAAACTAGCTTTTCATAGGGCCACGGTATCACATTCATTTAACATATCATCCCATTCTGCTTCGTATATGAGCCCGGGAGTCAAGCCGTCCGCTCCTGCAGCTTTGTTGAACTTAAGCTTAGATATGGCTATCTTCACTTTATCCGGGTCGGGTGAACAGAATTGTTGGTATACATCGTCCAGTCTGAATAGTTCATTCTGCCTGACAGCGGTATTTGATTCGTCATCGCCGTTATACAGTCTGCTAAATCCTCAGGATCGATTACAACTCTACTAATATGTTCCCTTGTTCATCTCTGCAGGCTTCGGTTCGGGGTTTGCGTCCATGACATGTTTTTTTATTCTTTTGGTAAACTTCCGAATCTCATTCCTGCAGTAGCATCTCTCAATTTGCTCAACGACGCGCTTCTCATGCTCCTTCTTTTACCTCCTGAGAAGCCGATGTTCCTTTCTCCCCTTTTGCTCGTAGAACTTGTGAGCAGCTTTAGTCCTTCTATGCAGCGCCGCTATGTGTGCCTCTTGCTTAGCTGTATGTGCTTGCCGGCACTCGTCATCAAACCAGAAGGTTCGCTGTAGTGGCCGAGTCAAGCTCAGCACATCAGAGGCGGTATTCTTGACGGGTTTTTAGTAATGTTGCCACTGGTTTCGATTTTTGATGCTGGCGGCATAGGACCTCTTAAGACATTAAGAGAGACTCGGTCGGAAAAGGATTTGGTGATCTCTTGCGATTGTAGCCGTCCGACGTTGAACTTCTTCACATTATTAGCTTGCCTTTGTGATGTTCGAGATTTCTGAAACCGTACCTTGGCTACAACAAGGTAATGGTCGAAGTCGTGGCCGTGATGGTAGTGGTAGTAGCAAACACTTCTCACTCGGAGGGTCCAGGTTCGAATCCTGCCCATGGCAAGTCAGTTTTTTATTGTGTAATTGGAACTTAGACAGAAAAATTCTGCGTGTGAAGGCATAACACTGACACGTAGATTTGGTTGTTGTAGAGTTTCAAGCACAGAAAAGAAAAATACTGTGATATACCTCGAATCACTCTGAGTGAAGAAAAACTCTCCGTTCTATTGGGACTCCCACCCCTGGAGAGCAAACATAGAAACCAAACACACCTGAGTTTCAAACCACTACAAAAACAATTTTCCTTTCTCCTCCTTCCATCTTTTTTTATAAAAAAAAAAAAAAAAAAAAATGTTGTCTCTTCGGAACGTTTGTGCTATCTGGTTGACGGTTGATTGATCAGGAGTTCTCCAAGTCCCCTTATGAATATTTATGAATATCGAGATGTGAGAACCACGTGATAGTTACGACAATGTTTCATCCGCCGTCTGCAAAATCGATTAGTCTAAATCCGTTATCGGAAGTGGTGTCGTGCAGGCTATGCGTTCCGACATGATTACTAAAAATAATTTCTCTTCCTAGCTTTGCATTAAAGACGTCGAGGATAATTTTAATTTCATAGCTAGAGCACTGGTCGTAAGTTTTGTCCAAGAGCTCGTAGAGCCATCTTTCGAGTTGTTATGTTTTTTCTCTATGGGGGCGTGCGCGCATATGAGGCTAATATTGGCAAATTTAGCCTTAGAATGGATCGTTACACGGCGCTCGTCAAAATGCCGGAAGCTCAAGACTTCTTGCCTAGGTCCACTTCTAACAACGAATCCGCATCCAAATAGGCGCGGTTTTTGCCGTCAACAACATGCATAACATGCACAAATCTAAATATTACATATATGTATACAGACCTAAACGTCATTGTTCTTTTTTCATTTTGCGGGGTCATCACTAGTGAATCTGTGTTTATCGGAGGCTATTGGTTACTTAACAGTTGGGTTTTTACTTGGTCGCGTATTGGATCCCACGTACAAGTAGGAATCTGGAGGGATATACGTTTTCTGTGAGCCCTAAGGAAAAGGGATATTCCGGATTCAGTAGCCCGATGTGAGTTGCCGTTGACCCATTAAGTATTCATTCTCCACCTTCCCTATTTCAATATCCTGATTATTTGTGAAAAATCTTTATTGGCCTTATTTTCAAATATGTAAATAACAGATACTTTTAATATTAAATCGAAAACTTCTTGATTTCTTGAATTACAATTTAGAAAATAACTGTTATTTTCGGTCCCTGAAGTAACTTATAGAAGGTATCTGCTCTTGATTCAATAGCGTGGATTTATCACCCGTTGTAATACTTCTGATGTTGTTAACTTCCGACAGGATATGAAGGTGTTTTTATTTTCCTTTTGCACTTATAAGTTTAGGAAATTAAGTTCAAAACCAGTAATATGCTACTACAAACCCGCAAAATAAGAACCATTGATGGGTAACTATAGTTACTGCAGTGGACATCGCCGAGATGTAGCTTGTCAATGCCTACTTTTCTATCTAACCTAAATAAGTAGTTGGTAACTGCTCATTGTTTCTTGTCATTAAATTTTAGAATACTTATGCTTACCAGGCCTAACAACGAATGGCTTCCAGCACAATTGAAACTCTGAAACTGAACCTTTTTCAGCTGCTGTGTCCAAACAAAAGTTGGAACTTTCGTGATACATGTTTACTGTAAAATCTGCTTAAAACATCTGATAAGAACCGAAAAACTATAGATACAGTCAAAAAGCAGAAACAATATAAGTTGCGTAATAGGAATCCCAACTGAGCAATGTTAGAATTTTCACTTCGCAGCCTTGCTTAGTATCGTCGGTGTTTGTGTTTTCTGTGTTTGTCTGTGATTATGTCTAGGGAATTCAGGGCAGACGTAGCCAATATACGCGGGCTAAAAAGTAATCACTTTTCTGCGTACGTCCACGTCTGTAAGTACACACCAGCTGTTTTGGCACTTAGTGAAACACAGGTAGATCCCCGCCCACACCTCTCAGATCATTCTGATCTGAAGCTACCTGGCTACGAACTAGTGCCATTATTCTTCTCTCACCGCGGTCTCGCCATTTATGTGCGTAGTAATGTAGCTTACCAAACTCCACCACAATGTGATCCATGTTCCAATCCGGAATTCAACTTCATGTGGTTAAAATTCCATCTCCGTAAGCAAATTATACACTACTGCTTTATTTATAGAAGCCCCAAACTGGACAGCAATTCAACCTTTAACGAGTTTGATGCGCTGTCTGACTCCATTCAAAGAATTGTATCCCTGTATCCTCATACTGAAATCGTTATTACGGGCGACTTCAATATACACAATTCTGGGTGGCTTCGACATTCTGGACAGACAACACGCGAAGAACGGTGTGTTGAGATCTTCGCTGCGGAAAACAACCTAACGCAGCTTGTAAATGAGCCCACGCGAATACCAGACGTTGATAGTCATACCGCCAACACCCTGGAATTGTTTTTAACTTCTCACCCTGATAAGTACATTGATGTGCTCTCCCCTCTAGGCTCGTCAGACCATTGTGTCATATCAGCTAATTTCTCGTACACCGACCACACAGTTAGTGAAAAAATTCCTAAAAGAACCGTATGGCAATACGAGAAAGCCAACTGGAGCGGTCTTAACAGCTTCTTTAGGAATTTTAACTGGTCGTTATGCTTCCTCGATAACGACGTGGATGCCGCTGCTGATATGATTACAGACACCATTCTCTTTGGAATGAGATCCTTTATTCCTCATCGGATGAAGAGTATTAAACCAAAAGAAAAGGCATGGTACGACTCGAGCTGTAAAGAGGCCGTCAGGGTTAGAGAAATGTTTTTTCGGTCCTACAAGACCAACCCGACAGAGGAAAACCGAAAAAAGTTCAAACGAGCCAGAAATGACTGCAACGCCTTTCTTAAGCGTGTGAAATTCCTATACGACCAAAAACTGAGGCAAAAAATACTGCAATGTCCCAAAGGCAGTAAACATTTTTGGTCGTTCGTCAAAAACATTAGAAATTCCGCCTCATCCTCCATCCCAACGCTCATTTACAATGACATTCCAGCTGTCAGCTCTTTGGATAAGGCCAATCTGCTTGCTGCACACTTTGCGGCCAGCTCAACACTCCCAGATTGTGCTTTGTCTCCGCCTACACTTGAGTGCGTCGAATCTGCGAATCTACTTTCGCACTCGTGTAGTAGCAAGAGTACTTAAAGATCTCAACATACATAAATCCGCTGGTCCAGATGGTATATCTCCCCTTCTTCTGAAGAGGTGTTCTTCACTTCACTTCACCACTGCGTAAGCTTTTTCATCAATCCTACACTTTAGGACTCTTCCCGAGCAGATGGAAAACAGCATTTGTCCAGCCCGTCCCTAAAAAAGGCGAATCATCTTCTCTCTCCTCCTACAGACCCATTGCACTTACGTCCCTTCTTTGCAAGGTCATGGAAACACTGATAAATCGTCAGCACGAAAACTTCTCAATGACCAGCAGTACAGTTTTCGTAGCAACAGGTGCACTGGTGATTTGATGGCATGTCTCACCGAAAAGTGGAACCAAAGCGTACATCAATCTGGCGAAAGCAAGATAGTTGCACTTGATATTTCTAAGGCATTTGACAGAGTTTGGCATCAGGCTCTTTTGTCGAAAATGCGTGCATTTGGGATCGACGACTCTCTTCTTCAATGGATTAGAAATTACCTTTCGGAACGTTCAATTCAAGTTGTCTTGGACGGTTTCAAGTCTGATATTCACAAAATAAATGCTGATGTGCCCCAGGGCTCTGTTCTCTCACCGACACTCTTTTTAATTTTCATTAACGATCTCTTGTCTGCTACTTCTAATCCAATATATTCCTTTGCTGATGACAGTACTCTCTGCTTTTCATATTCGTTCCCGGACTCACGGCCCTGCTCTTCGGCTGTAGTACGAGAACGGCAGCGTATGCTAAGCTCATTAAATTCCGATATCAACAGCATAACCAATTGGGGAACTATCAATAGAGTGGAATTTAATGCTTCCAAAACACAATGCTGTCTGCTGTCTTTAAAGCGAAATTTAAACACCCAGCCATTATCCATGAATGGCACTTGCATCGTCGAAACCGAAAAACTTTCCATTCTCGGTATGTGTGTCAATGACAACTTACGTTGGAATGACCACATATTTGATGTCGCCAAAAATGCTGCGAAATGTCTAGGTTTCCTCAAGCGATGTAAGAAATATTTTACCCCCCCTGATCTGGCCTCAATATATAAGGCATTCATCCGCCCAAAATTGGAGTACAACTCCCACATCTGGTCAGGTGCTCCTAAAACATCTCTGCACCTGCTAGATAGGATTCCAAACCGTGCGATAAAACTTATTGACGATACTAATATCAGTCAATCAATGGACACCCTCGAACACCGACGAAATGTCTCGTGTCTCACTTTGTTTTATCGCTATTTCCACCACCAGTGCTCCACTGAAATCGCCAGTAGCATTCCGCCCATTCAAACTTTCAGCCGTAACACCCGTCTCGCTATGAATGCTCATCACTATACCCTCAAGCCCATTTTCGGACGTACTCTAAAATATCGTGATTCGTTCCTAAGCCGTACAACTCGCTTATGGAATGCCCTGCCGATCTCTGTATTTCCTGGTCGTTATAACTTGCAAACATTTAAAAACAATGTACATCGGTACCTCTCTTTTCTTCCTCCCTAAATTTCCTTTGCCCGCGCTGTGTACAATCACCTTAAGGGTACTCAAACCCCTTAAGCGCGCGTTAATTATAAAAAAAAAAAAAAAACCTATAAAAAAATGACAAATAAAAGATAATCCATTGCTCATCATATGCATCACTAGCTACTCGTACAATAAGGAGCTACAAAGTCATCACTCCTTGCATATAGTTTCCTTTTTGTTTTCATTTTGTTTTCAAAAGATTGAAATATAATACGATTACGTTTAACCGTTAAAAAATCAGAGAATAATATTTCATACCACCTTTTGTTTTTCTTGTTTTAGCTGTTTGTACCCTTTTTCATGCTTGGAAGTAAATTCACATGCAAAAAAATTATCTTAAAATGCAGGATGCAATTATTCGTAATTTTCTTAAGACAATCCACTTGTTATGTAAAGAAATGATACACGAAGAAGTAAAATCGGTTAATATCTTCCGGGTTCAAATTATGGGTTTTCTGATGGAGAAGTCTCCTTGCTTCTCTTAAAACCTTGTTCAATAAAACACGATGGCAATTTTCGTAACACTTATGTAGGTACTCAAAAACCAGTTATAAATTTGTTTTGATTTTAGCACAATTCACATACGAGTTGTATGCAAATGTAAATGAATCAGCATATTATTGCAGAAAACCGATAGTTACATACTTAATAGTGTATCAAGGCCATAAGATAAATATCTCTAATTGATCATCAATCTTAACGACCCTAATCTGAATGTATTACACAAATCAGCTATATTATGATATCAAGGCCGCACTAGGTCATAAAAAAGGAAAAGTAAAGAAAACTGCAATTCATCTCAATCATTGTTGGCCTGCTACATAGTGCTATGATGAGGGTATTTGAGTACGAATGAACTGGCCTTGCTATTTTCGTATTATATAGAGGTCAATAGGTCAATAGTCTACCTAACGAAGTGGTATGCTAATTTTAAATTTTAAACCCACATTTTGGTCTATTATCGATCGATATTATGCTTTCATCTATCAAATATGTGAACTGACTCATCATCTACGAGTATGTACTATATAAAGGCGTCTTGAAGAAAGCATGTTATTTATGAAAATTTGTGAAAAATACATAACACTTAAGACGAATACAAATATATTTTACACAAGAACGTAAAAAATGAAGAAATGAGGCAAGAAAGCAAAGAAGACTGATAATGTAATGCGTTCAAATCCACATAAATTATTCAAAAATACACTCACCATGTCAAAATGAAGAAAAAGAAAATAAAAACTCTTTTGGCCCGAAATTGGGGAGTGCGAAAAAACGACGTTAATAAAATAAAAAATACCAATAAACTCGTTAAGTTATTCAACGAAATCGACACTTTTATGGACCTTTCTTTCTAGTGACGTACATGCCTTTGTCTTTCTTTCTCTTGGCATAAGTGGCACAAGTACCAAATACACCGTCATAAGTACTTATTTCTCATTAATTAATAACGAGTTTTTTCTCCTTCACCCGTGTTAACAGTTATTTGGGAGATTTTGTGGTGAGTGCATGCAAAAATTTCAGAACATCGTCTTGGTGCTTTAAACCTTTACAGCATACAGCGCCATATACGAGTATGGCTTTTCATTTCTAGGGAATTTTGTTTTAGCTAAAACGGCACTTAAGCAAATCCGTTTGTTATCGGTAATTCTCTTTGCACTATTTTATATTGGAATGTCATGTGAAGAATTTTTTTGTGTCGCTTTATTTCGTGTATCTATTTGTTTTGTTGAAGCGTCTCACGTGCGTGAATGAAATTGAATTTTGCTAAATTTTGAATTAAAATTTCACCACAAAATAAAACTTTTTTTGTTGAAAAATAATTTTTTTCCAAAAGAAAATAAAGTATTCTTTCATAAAATCGTATATTTTAATTCTAAGGTAAGCGTTATATATACGAGCACTATTTCTTGCAAAAATTGCCGAAGCCATATATGGCTCTACATGCAGTAATGCAGTGTATGATATGTTTTATACACATATGAAATTTAATTTGCTAGAAATGAATGTACAATTATTCTACGGTAATTTACAATACGTCAACGAAATCGATGATCCGCTTCGAAGTGATGACGAATACACATCCGATATCGATGAAGAAGTTGTTGGAAATCAAAAGGTCGAACAGGAAGATGTGTGTATACCGGAGACCGATGAGAGTGGTTCAGATGACCACTGTGATAGACCCCACTTTTCGAAAGCAAAGCCGACAAAAAAGTCAGGAGCACCGATTTGGAAAGTTAGTCACTTGCCCCCGTATTCAAATGAGAGCTTTCCATTTCAAGGAAATACCAATCTTCCAAGTTTTCTCGATCAACTAGGGACGCCAGCAGACTTTTAAAATTTTTTTTTAACGACGAGCCTTCATAGTTGAACAGTCAAATTTAGTTGCACTTCAAGTTGGCATAAATAGACCCGCCAATATTACTAAAAACGAAATGGAGCAATTTATAGGTGAGTTCAATGTAACCACGTGAGAAGCTCTAAGTTTTATTTTTAGGTATGGTCATATACATGTCGTTGGTACAATTACCATCCTCAAGACTCTACTGGAATACGACTGTTGGTCCAGAATTCGTACGTGGCAAGTTATCACACACAAACCAGCTTAGTCAGCACACGCGCCAAACACCTGCATGCATATCCAGCGGATATGGATCAGATATCTCTATGAAATATTTCTGTATTTTAAGTATTAATGCTGACTCCATGTAATCATCAAAATTTGTATTTTCCCACAGAAAAATGTTATAAATAGTACTGTAAGACGAAATTGTAGTTAGATTATTAAGTAGAGCGAATAAAGCGAGACATCTGTCTCAAAATAACTTTTTTTATTTCATTTAAAATTAAAAGTTAATAACTGGCGCCCGAGCAGCAGGGACATGAGTTTAAAACGTATGTCATAAATAGTCTAACTTAAGAACAACACAACTGTTTCGCGAGTGTTAACCGTAAGAACAACTCTTGAAAGACAGTGTCGCGAGTGTTAACCGTAAGAACAACTCTTGAAAGACAGTGTCGCGAATAAATCCGTAAGAACATCGCTTAAAAAACTGTTTCGCGAGTGTTAACCGTAAGAACAACTCTTGAAAAACAGTGTCGCGAGTAAATCCGAAAGGACAAAGAGACAGTTCGTGAGAAAAAACCTATAGACAGTGTCAAGTGAGTGATCGAGTACCATTAGTAGACTGTAACAGGTCAAAGAGGAAAAATACAGGTCATCCGAACATCGCTGGACTTCGCCGACTTCAATCTCAAATGCAGATAGCCATCCTACTCATGTGAGTACAAATTTTTTATTTATAAATATATAATAAATCTACAATATAATATATTGAAATTGTAACCATTACGAAACAATAAATTTATTCGTATACCAAATCAAATTATAAATAAATAATTTTCACTTTAACGAAACAAAAATCTTAATTAACTAATTAAGTAATTCATAATCCATAATAATGGAAGGACTTCAAGACGCTCTGGTTCAGCTAACAGGAGCACTTAATGCTCAAATAGAGCTAGTGAGAAAAATAGATAATAGACTAACTGTATTGGAAACGAAGGTCATAAGCGATCCGAATCCAACGCAAATGAGTTTGCAATATCCTCTTACTGAGTCTGATCTCAAGGAGATAAGCAAACTTCCAGATTGCGTCAGAGAATTGCAAATCTTTGATGGCAATCCGGTGCAGTACCTGTCATGGATACACACCGTAGAAAATATCCTTAGGGATTATGAAATAGTCCGTCAAAAACCCATTTATAGGTCTATACTGCAAAGTATAAGACAAAAAATCAGAGGACATGCCGATACAGCCCTCATATCTTATAATATTTTTGATGACGACTGGGCATCGATAAAAAGGTGTTTATCTCTACACTATGCCGACAAAAGAGATATTAGGACACTAGAGCATCAACTAAGCACTATGTCCCAGAGAAGCTCGACATTAGATGAATTTTATGCTAGTGTAAACCACCAGCTATCCCTCATCATCAACAAAATTAAATCAGAAGACTACTCCGCTGAAACTATAAGGGCTCTCACCGAAAATTACAGGAACCGCGCACTAGATGTGTTTGTAAGGGGACTAAACGGTGATCTGAGTAAAATGCTAATAATACAAAAACCGCAAACCTTACCAGAAGCCTACACATCTTGTTTGGAGATACAAAACCTTAATTTCAGGAACGTAACAATTCATAACAAAAATGTATCTAATATCATCTCAGCTCCTACCAACCAAATTTTTACGAGCCAACAAGAGCATAGAAAGCATCGTCTACCTCCAAGGCCACTTCCCATTCAACATATGATAAAGGCTTTTAACTTACAGCATAATAACCAAAATCGACGAAACAATCCTCCTCCACCAAGACCGCCTAAACCATTAGAGCAAATGGAAATAGACAGGTCAATCCAAACAAAGCAGGTTGATTATTCAAATAGGCCGGCAAATCAAGGACAGAATTTCCAATCTAAAAGACCAAATGATTCAGAAAACTTCCGTCCAAAGCAGCAAAGGCTATTTAACATAGTCACGCAAGCAGAAGACAAACAAAGTAATGATAATGAAGAGTTGGAAGAATGTTCACAAAATGATGCTGAAGAAATGGAAGCTTATTTGCAATACCTCCAAGAGTATAACCAAGAAATAAGAAATGAAGAACCAACCACCGAAGCAAATTTTATGACAGATGCCTCTCTAGCATTCCATACCTAGAGTATAGGACCAGAGAAGGCAACAGTTTAAAATTTCTTGTGGACACAGGAGCAAATAAAAATTTTATTTGCCCCGCATTAGCCGAAAATGCTACTCCCCTAAAAAATCCTTTCAAAATTCGATCAGCAGGCGGTGAAGTGACAATAGAACGCAAGGTGAATGGTAAATTCTTTAAAAGTGTTGGTAATAACACAGATTTAGAATTCTTTGTTCTACCTGGCTTAAGATCTTTCGATGGTATAATTGGAGATGATGCGTTAAAAGAACTGGAAGCCATTATAGACAGGAAGAATAATATACTCACCATAAAACCAAATGTAAAAATAAAACTGAAAGAAAAGCAATCCATTCAAGTTTATAATATAGAAATTAGAGATAATCATTTGACTGAAAAAACTAAGAAGGTTCTCCAATCCATAATGAAGAAACATAAGAAAATCTTTGGTCCAATTAACGATCAAGAAGTTATTGAGACAAGCGTAAGAGCCGAAATAAAAACAACCACAAGCGAACCTATATATACAAAATCATACCCTTACCCAGTAAATTTACGGAACGAAGTAGAGAGACAAATTAAAAAGTTGCTAGAGGATGGCATTATAAGACCATCTAAAAGCCCCTACAATTCTCCTCTGTGGATAGTCCCGAAAAAGATGGACGCTTCAGGAGAGAGGAAATTCAGAATTGTGATTGACTACAAACGTCTCAACGCCGTTACAATACCCGACACATATCCGATTCCGGATATCTCAAACACAATAGCCAGCCTAGGAAAATCAAAATTTTTTTCAACTATCGACTTAACTTCAGGATTTCACCAAATTAAAATGAAAAATACAGATATAGCAAAGACAGCATTCTCCACGATGAATGGAAAGTATGAGTTTACACGACTTCCGTTCGGACTGAAGAATGCTCCAGCAATTTTTCAACGATCAATAGACGATGTTTTGCGTGAGGAAATAGGGAAAATTTGTTTTGTATATATAGACGATATCGTTATAATAGGAGAAACCGAAGAAGAACATATGAAAAATATAGAAACAATATTTTCCAAACTGGAGCAAGCCAACCTTAGAGTAAATTTGGACAAAACAGAATTCTTGAAAGAAGAAACCGAATTCCTTGGATACCTTATAACGAATAAAGGTATTAAGCCAGATCCGAAGAAAATACAGGCATTGAAAAAAATAAGACCTCCTGAAAACCTTAAAGAGTTAAAAAGATTTATTGGCCTTGCATCCTACTACAGAAGATTTATCAGAGACTTTGCGAAAATAGCAAAGCCCTTGACAAATCTTACGAGGGGAGAGAAGGCTCAGATTAAAGCCACGCAATCAAAAAAAGTCAAAATAGAACTAAATGCCGAAGAACTTAGAGCATTTAACAACTTAAAGGAACTTCTTACATCATCTGAAGTATTGATTTTTCCTGACTTCGACAAGCCATTCATATTAACAACCGATGCTTAGAACACAGCGATTGGTGCAGTACTATCTCAAGGCGATATTGGAAAGGACAGACCCATCACTTATGTTTCTAGATCACTCAGTAAAACCGAAGAGAACTACGCTACAAACGAAAAAGAAATGCTAGCGATAGTGTGGGCCTTAGATAACTTGAGAAACTATCTGTATGGGGCGAAAAAGATTAGGATTTTAACTGACCATCAGCCTCTAACTTTCGCTCTAAGTACTAGAAACACAAATGCAAAGCTGAAAAGATGGAAGGCACGGATCGAAGAGTATAATTATGAGCTCGTCTACAGGCCTGGTAAAACCAACTTCGTGGCTGACGCATTGTCAAGACTGAAGACGGATGTGAATAATTTGACTTCCTCCAGTGCAGCAACTATGCACAGTGCGGAAGAAGACAGTTCCGAACTAATACCTCACTGCGAAGCTCCAATGAATGTGTTCAAAAATCAATTGATCTTTAAGGAAGGAACTGATATGTGTGCTTACGAGGAACCACATTCGAACTACCATCGCCACTTTATAGGACTCCCTGAAATAAATAAGGAAAACTTAACCCAGCAATTGAAGGAGAAGCTTAACCCCAACACTCTCAACGGCATCAAAATCCCCGAGAAATACATCCAATTACTGCAGGATATATACAAGGAAAACTTCAAAAAATATAAAATCCGTCTAACACAAAGAGTAGTTCAAGATTTGGCAAATGAAGACAACCAATTTCGAGTCATACAATAAGAACATAGTAGGGCTCATCGTAACTACAAGGAAAATAAAGATCAGATCCTGGAGAAATATTACTTTCCGCGTATGAGCAAGCTAATAAAAAAATATACTAAGGTTTGTGATATTTGCAATTTGAATAAATATGATCGCCATCCTTTAAAACCCGAATTCCAACAAACTCCAATTCCAACTTATCCTTCAGAAATTCTGCACATCGACCTCTTCGAAATAGACCATGAAAAATATATTACTTGCATCGATAAATTTACTAAATTCGCGAAATTCTTCCGTATTAAAGAAAAATCGGCTTTGTACTTGAGAAACAAAATAATAAAAATCCTCCACTTCTTTACAGTTCCGAAAATACTAGTCATGGATAATGAGAGTGGTTTTATAAGTCCCATTGTTTCGAATTACATCAAAACGCTAGGAGTTCAAATATATTTAACACCAACTCAAAAAAGTGAAGTCAACGGCACAATCGAAAGAGTCCATTCAACAATAATTGAGATGATCAGATGCTTACGCACGGAGTACCCAGACTTTACTACAAAAGAACTGATTAATATAGCAGTCGATCGCTATAACAACTCCATACATTCTGTCACAAACAAGAAGCCAAGTGACATATTTCTAGGGAAAATCCAAAGGATAAATTACAAAAATCTAATGGATTTTCAGAAAAAAGTTAATGAAGATTTAACGGAACTTATTCGTAAAAACCAAAGAAAGAAAATCAGTAGAAGAAACCGGAACAGAACCAAACCTAAGACTTATCAAGAAGGTGAAACAGTTTTTGCTGCCGTCAAACACCGGGACGGAAAACAAAAACCCTTGTTCAAAAAAGAAAAAGTTCAGAAAGATAATCGCGTAACAATTACAACAGAAACTGGGAAAAGAATCCATAAAACACAGACTAAGAACACAAAGCAGTAACAATGTCCTTTTTCTTTCCGTTCTAGGTCAATAGGATTGTCCTCGGCAATCCTAAGCATATTCGAATACAATACACCATTAATAACTATAAAACATGGAAGCGGACGAATCATTAATGGCAATTTTAAAATGATCCACGTTATAAATCTCACATCGTATAATGAAATAGTCAGCGCCTCTATTCCTACAATTGAACAACAAATAGACAAAAATAGTATGCTCAGACCTCAAATACTGTATCAATTACATCAAATCGAAGAATCATTAAAGAAATTGCACGGCAAAAGACTAAGGTTTTCCAGATCGATAAACTGGCTTGGATCTGCATGGAAATGGATCGCCGGAACACCGGATGCCACCGATTGGGATAGCCTTCTGAAAACTCAAAACGTCATTATTGAAAACAACAATAATCAATATCGAATTAATAACCGCATTACCGAAGTAACTCAAGGAATTTTGGATAACTACAACAAGATCATTCAGAGAATTAACAATACAAGTGTCGATAAGTTTGAACAAACAATGTATAATAAACTTACAATAATAAAAGATGAAGTCAATGAAATCGTTTCAGCAGTTCAATTAGCAAAAAAAGGAATTGTGAACACAAACCTTTTGGACAAGACCGAGATCCAGAATATTCTCGCGCAGATGGAGACACTACCATATAATAATGAAATCGTATGCAGAACCAATAGTGCTACAAAAAGATTCAATTATACTTTATGCTATTTCCTTACCAAAAACAAAACCAATCGATTTCAATCATCTTCTAATTAGATCTTCAGTTAAAGACAATAGACGAATATACTTAGAATCAAACGAACTTCTGTTAAATCAAGACGAACAATATGGAATCAAAGAACAGTGCAGAAAAATTAACGACATACTAGTATGCAACAGCAACCAACTTCAAAAACTATCTGCAGACCATTGCATCAGTCAGCTGCTAAAAGGAATCAGTGCTAAATGCGAACACCAATTCTATAAAAAACCAATCATCGAACTCATCAACGAAAACATTATATTCCTAACCAATTTCAACGGAAGTATTAAACATCAAGAGGAGACCAAAATTCTAAATGGAACATTCTTGTTGCAGTTCAATAATGACTCTATATTTATCAACGACCAAGAATATATAAACAAAGAAGTCACTACGTATCATATCCTACCACCACTTCTTCAGGCCAATTTAACAGTAAAAGAAATTAGACTAGATCTAGAATATCTACATAGTTTACACCTAGATAATATTAAGAAGTTACAAAAATTTGCACTAATCAATCATTTCTCAGTTTCAGATGTTATTATCTTTTTTGTTCTGATAATCATTATAACCATACTTATTAGATGCAGATGCGAGAAAAAACAAACTCCATTTCAAATTAAACTATCAACAGCTGTTCCACAAGTCAATGACCTTTCGCCATAACCCATCAAACTTAATTTTTGATCCATGAGACATAGACCTAAGGAGGGAAGAGTTATCACACACAAACCAGCTTAGTCAGCACACGCGCCAAACACCTGCATGCATATCCAGCGGATATGGATCAGATATCTCTCTGAAATATTTCTGTATTTTAAGTATTAATGCTGACTCCATGTAATCATCAAAATTTGTATTTTCCCACAGAAAAATGTTATAAATAGTACTGTAAGACGAAATTGTAGTTAGATTATTAAGTAGAGCGAATAAAGCGAGACATCTGTCTCAAAATAACTTTTTTTATTTCATTTAAAATTAAAAGTTAATAACTTGGCACCATGACTTGCAATAGATGGGAAAATATAAAATATTTTTTGCACTTTAATAATAACGAAGATATGAAGACGCCAGGTGAAGCCGGATTTGACAAGCTATTCGATTCGACCGGTGCTGAGCAAAATCCGTGATCAATTATTGCTCGTACCTAAAGAAGAACATTTGGTGGTTGATGAGCAAATTATTCCCACCATGTGCCGGCACCACTTAAAACAATACAATCCGGCTAAGCCTCACAAATGGGGTTTCAAAAATTTCGTTTTGTATCTGGTTTTATCCGGAAGGAGCACCTAATTTAGGAGTAAGCGGAAATGTTGTAATGAGACGAGCGGCTACCGTACCTAAAGGAAACAACTACAAATTTTTTTTCGACAATTGGTTTGATAGCCCCAATCTACAAGTCCACCTTATGAAAAATGGTTTATTGTCTTTGGGTACGGTAAGGATTAATCGAGTCCCTAATTCAAAGATGCTAACAGAAAAAGAGTTTAAAAAGCTGGGACATGGAATCATGGTCGAAAAATTGGCTAATATCGATAGAGTTGAAGTTGGCCTCGTCTCTTGGTTTGACAATAAAGTTGTCAATATTTTTTCCACTTATGTGGGAAGCGATCCTGTTTCAAGAAAAACACGTTTTAGTAAGAAGGACAAAAACTACATTGAAATCAAGTCGCCGAAGGCAGTTGATGTCTATAATTATTATATGGGTGGCGTTGATTTACTCGATTCATTACTTGGACTTTATAGAATTCAATTGCGTACAAAAAAATGGTATAAAAAAATTTGTTTCCACATAATAGATATGTGTGTTGTTAACTCATGGATTTTATGGCGTCGTAAATTAGAGGAATATATGTCGCTGTTCGACTTCAAGCTTTTAATAGCTGAGCACTTCTGCAAGGCAGGAAAAGGAAAAAAACGAGGACGTCCCACTCCGACTTCATCTCCGACTACAAGCAGAGAAGGTACTCCTACTAGAAGTAAAAGAATGAAGCGCCAAGATTTTTCATTGAATTCTGTTCGAGCTGACAGTATTGGACATTTTCCCAAATGGATGAAGAATAGACAACTTTGTCGAAACGTTTGCTCATTCCGTTCCTACACTTTTTGTGAGAAATGTAAAACCAAAAATTGTCAAAATATATACTCGTATTATAATATCCCAAAAAATGCATATTTGCATAAAAATTTTTTTTTCTTTATTGGAAAGATGTTCATGCAGTAGAGGGTTAAGAAATACGAAATAAAACAAATACACATATTAGTGGTAATTATAAGAAGAAGTGGGTGAAAGTTGCCAACATTGTTTTGCGAAAATCGCATATAAAAATCAAACAAAACCACTGTCTCGACTTCCTTTTCAAGTGCATATGAGTACATACGTACATAAACTAAAAGGAAAACGGACAAAAGAAATATTTTTCTGCCTCAAGTTCCGGTAACCTAAAGAAAAAACACGCATATACTCGTACATACGTACATAGGTAAGGTACACTGCGTCTTAGTCGTTTGAATGAACTCTTTTTGCAATAAATTTTGGGAAATTAGGCAAAAGCCTGTGATTTGGTGTAATCTTAAAATGTTTGCAGGCAGGAGACGTTCGTTGGTTTTGAATGTTTGCAGTGCAGCAGTACATTTCAAAGCGAGTTATACACGATATTTCAGAGTAAATCAAAAAGTGGGCTTGAGGGTATACCGATTAGTATTCATAGCGAGATGTGTGTTACAGTTGAAGTTTTTAATAGGCGGAATGTTACTGAAAATGTCATTGGAGCACTGGTGGTGAAAATAGCAGTAAGGTAAGAGTAAGGTAAGACTGGAGACATTACGCCGGTGTTAAAACGCGTCAATCGCAAAGGCAATACAAACATCACCTATGAGTTTTATCGATAAAACTATCTAGCAGTGGCAGAAAGGTCTTATAAGCATCAGATGAATTTTGGACATATGAACGCCTTATATGTATATTGAAGCCAGATCAGACAGACAAGATACGCAGCCATTCTACAGCCGAAGAGCAGGGAGATTGTTATTCCATACACCTACAATAGAAGTGAAAAAGGTAGAACGTAGAATAGTATCGCTAGTATAGCAATGGTGTAGATCTTGGTGCACTTTTGATACAGAAATACAAATACATACGAGTAAATACAGGTCTAACGACCAAATTGTTAAATTAATGAGTGATTTAAGGTTATGCTCTGAATTGTAATGACCGGATGGTTCGGGTGGATATCTGACATTCAATTCAACTTAGTTAAAATTAACAATTCTTAAAAACTTTGTCTTTTCGACAAAAATTAGTTCGATACCAGAGAAAGTGTATTTTCTGTTGAAGAAGACCAATTCAAATGAAATTGGTTAACACCCAACCTTACATTTTTGACTCTAGTTAGAGGATAATTTAGAACTCATTGCATTGGGTCTCTTAGGGTATCCAGGGATTTGTCAGCTATACAAACTTCAATGCGTCTACAAAAGTCAATTATTTTCCTATGTTATGTAGAACAAGGGAGAGGACACCATCCCGCAGTGTTTCACGAAATGACTTGTAGCTGAGAGCCCTCCTAGTTTTGCATCCTTCTTCTGATCATTCATTAGCAGTCTACTCCCAGATTCCAGCTTTGCCACTGTTATCGGCTCTGCTTTGACAATTGTTGATTGTTCCCTCAATGAAAACAAAGTCCACTCTATCTTATTCCCCGATCCTAAAAGTCATTCTTCAGTAGGGCTTGCTAATGAGTGCGTGGTGATTTTCACTGATTTACGTTGATTTACTGTAGATTACAGGTATGTTCTGACAGCCATCAGCCATGGACAATTTTCAAAGGGAATGATTACAAACTAAAATGTCATGAGAACTCTGGCCAGTTAAAGCACGAACATTACTTTGACATTTGACGTTGGCACATACATTGACTTTAGACGACTTCCGGAGATGATAGAGCTATACCGTAGACGTACAAAAAGTACTGTAACAAATATAATCAATATTATATTTGAACCAAACAAATGAATCAACAGAAATGACCATTGAAACTTTAAAATTAATTAAATGTCCTTACTATTGAAGCTACATTTTCTGTAAAATTTATTGATTTTTTAACTAATTTATATGGTTTTATGAAGTATTTGAGTTAACATTTTGGTTGCGATGAAATTAAATATAACATATTACAAGTAGGTAATAAACATTTGGATTTTTAATGATATATTTCATTCAGGTACCAAGTAAACCAAATGTAGTGAACATATGTACATGGGAATCATTAATTCGATTTGCGTCATGTTTTTCTGGTCCCAATTCGCTGATGTACGAAAGAAACGTCATAAAATAATCTTTCGTCTTACCGAAATATTATTATATATAGTATGAGTTATATAACATACATATGACTGCTTCTAGACTGATTGTTGAGCCCTTTCTGTTCTAATTTTGACCTTCCTAAAATCTTCTTCCTAACCAAACTAATGCTATGTATGTATGTACATATATGGAAAGTGTTTCCCATCGATACATTTATTATTTTAGAAATAAATGTAAGGTTAAGATTAAATTCGGAGGACGCTGCAAACCAACAAATTCTAAAAGTTATCTGCCACACATCTGTAAGAGTATGTTATTGAGTTTTATTGTCAGAAATATATGTATATATGTGACGGATTTACGGTGTTCACCGCAAGGTTAAACCGTAAAGTTTTGTTCATATTATTGAAAAGTCAATTTCAACCAAACGAGACGAAATCTGTAATCTCAGGTACACAGCCAAATTAATTACCGTTAACAATGGGGTATTCTTGTGATGTTTATATGTAGCGATCGTCTTTCAATAGACCCACCCGATTTCGATGAGTCCGCATCCACCGTTTCACGTAAAATGGCGTTGTCAATTACCGTTTCCGGTTTCCCACATGGTTCGTTTTTTTTTTTCGAACTTACCAAACTAACGCCGAGTGGTGCGTTCGATCACCGCTATATTCTCAAAAACGGTTTGGGGCATTGAACACAACATGGGAGTATCCCCCATGACAATAAGTCGACAACTATCTCGAATAGGAAAAGTAAAAAAACTCGACACGTGGGTATCCCGTGAATTGAACGAGATCCATGATCATATATCATCACATGTGATGAAAAGTGGATTTTACAACTGTAAAAGATCTGGGCAGTGGTTGGATGCAGACGAAAACGCAAAGCACACAACCAAACTTGGTCTTCACCCAGAAAATGGTTATGGTGACAATCTGGTGGACATCGAAAGGACCAATTCACTTTTCATTTCTTCCACCAAGAGAAACGATAAACGCTATCAAATATTGTGTGGAAATCGACATATTGCATGCTAAATTGGCTGAAAAGCAGCCTGCGTTGCAAATAGGAATAGTCCGATCCTGCTGCATGACAATGTTAGACCTCATGCCTCACATGTAATGGTGAAAAAGCTGTTACAGTAGGGATTCAAATTCTTCCGCATTCACCGTATTTCCTGATATTTCTCCAACGGATTATCACCTTTTCCGTAATCTGGGGTCATTTTCTTTCAGAAAATGAAAAAAAAAATTAAATTTTGTTTTTACCGTGCTCTGGTACCTCAAATAAAAGACGAGATAGTTTTAAAGACGTTACACCAATGACTATTGACGTTATCAACAGCTTCTATTTTATTATGGAGATAAAATATTTATCAATAATTTTAACAAATCGTGTGCATTTATAAAGAAGTAAAATTATCAGTCTATCAGAAAAAGAAGATGATGACATACAATAACCGGATAATCACGCAAATCTTCGGCTTACCCACAATTCACAAAAATGGTGCCTTAGGACTTATTTGCTCGTAGATAAAAGTGTCATCTTACAACCAACCAATATCTCACTAATATTTTACAAAACATGACTACCAATTTAAAATATGATGTAAAGGATTCTTCGCGTTTCCAAAATGCAGGCTATACAAATTGATCATGACAAAGTACGAATGTCTTTTGATGTTATTACGCCGTTCACTAACACATCACTGAAACTAGCACTAGAGCATAAATATGAAAAGTGAGACAAGATCGATACTACTGAAATCAAAGAATTTATGGAATAAGTATGGACGTTTTTGTATCATCGAAAATACTCGTAACTGTCTGACTTACCAACACCGGAAGAAAGCTAAAATATTGGCGATATACAATATGTTGATACTCCTTATTTATCCTAACTTTACTCTACTTTACTCTAACTGTACAGTAAAAAAAAAGGCAAATGCAAATCCAAATTCTTCTCGAGTACTCTCGATTCGAATGAAACTTTTTCCGGTCCTACTTTAAATTCTTTTTTTTCTTAGTTTCTTTGAACCAGCATCTTTGCTGGAATTTGATTGCTTTTTTTGCTAAGAAATATCCCTGGTTTATGCCCGAAGTCCTTATATCCATAAATAAACGTAGGAAACTCTGTCACTAATAGAAAGAAAGACCTACTTCAAGTAACTGTAACCGTTTCCGTGAAGCTCGAAATCAGTCAAATAATGTAATTCGATAATTTATGATAAGTACACATACTTTCTTTGCAAATTAAGTCCATCATTAGATTCAAAAATACAGTGGAAAAATCTACATAGCGTTGGTATTGGTACAATAATTGTAGTGATTCTGAGTGCTTACTATTGTAGATCCTGACAGTTTACACGATCTTAGCTAATGAGAGAAGAAGTTAAAATTTTTCTATCAATAGGGATATGTGTACAGATTTGAGCTAAGACATAAACCATATCGAAAAGCGATGTATTAGAAAACATAATTAAACTTAAGTAAAATGCGATAGGTGAAGATGCTATTCGTCTTTGGCTCGATCACGCATATAATTAAATACTGTTTAACCTCATTGACTTTTCCGGATTCTTGGAAAATGGCAGGATTTTTACCTGTCGCTAAAAAACCAACCCAAAAGAACCATCTGATTATCGGCCGATAAGCATTCTGCCGACTTTGTCAAAGGTATTTGAAAGGATAATAGTCAAGCAGATTGTTAATCAGCTGAATCACGATCTGAACTCACTATTTTATGAATATCAGTCAGAATTTAGGCTTCAACATAGTTGTGCTAATGTTATACTAAAAGTGTTAGATGACATAAGAACAGATTTTGATCAGGGGGATTTGACAGTATTTTGCCTCCTTGAGTTTTCAAAGGCATTTGAGTTGGATTATTACTTTGGATTTAGTCAGAATGCAATTAAACTTATGTCGCACTACTTGGTTTGGTTGAGATCAAAGTGTTTATTGTAATGGGATTTGCCCACAATACAAATATCTGCACGAAGGGGTCCCTCAGTTTTTTATCTTAGAGCCAATTATTTTCTATATTTATATTAATGTTGTAAAAGTGTCTCTTCCCATTTTCATGCAGATGATTTATAAATCTAACTTTCCAGGCCTTTAAGTCTGGTAGAAGACCTTTTTTGAGGACAAATGAAGACCTTCGTATGAATACAATATATATATATAACTGGGTCTCACCATGTCTCACTTTACACAAATAACATCATTGGATGCAGCTTGCATCAATATCTTAACGCTCGTAATTGCAATCTTCTTACACAAAATAATATATTTGAAATCACCTCCCTTTTTGCTCTCAAAGTAGCAATTTTCTGGATCAATAAGAATATTTAACATCAATACGCAGCTCTATAATTACTCTATAAAACTCGTCGACACTATTCTTTATCGGTATCATTAGACATGTTGTCAGAAGAACACAAAAGAACGTCGAGAACTTGCTACTTTAAAACGGTAGGTATCATTTGAATATTTCTTCACACAGTAGCGTTTTCCTTTTTTTCTTCTATCTTTCTTGTCTCTTGCTCTTTTCTTCCTTTTCTCTTTTTCTAATCAATGATTTTTTGTTTAACTTTTTATTGATTTTATTTTTTAAATAAACAAATGAATGTATGAAATGATTTCTACTATCATATTATATATAGGACTTTGATTATTTTATCATTTATTTATTACTATTTCAAGAGTATGCAATATAAAATTCAAGTAAAAATCTTCATTAGAACGTAAGTTGTACCAATCCGAAGACATCTTCCTTGAAAAAAAGGACACTCACTTCCTCCACGAAAACAGTATTTTAATCTGTAACCCTAAGTGTATCGAGTGAACTAGAATCATTTGAAAATATTGAAAATTGGATTTCTGGCACACTTTTGAAAAAAGAGTTTCAAATTTCATGATTTTATTGTAGGTTTTCGTTGCGAAAAAAATAGAAATACTCGGAATTTTAGAACGATTCTAGGTCACCTAGGTCTACCCTATAAATTTCAAGTGAATCGGTTAAACCGTTTTCGAGATATAATTGGAGGAAATTTTGAAAAACAAGTACGGTTAAAACTATGTAATTCTTAACATACTATCAATCTGCGATGCGAAGTTTGACAAAACAAGTGACCATTAAAATGTCCTTATATACTTGTATAAACTTGTCTAAATTTGTCTATACTTGCATAAGTGCACATTTGCAGCGTTCCGAAAATCTGCTTGTTCTAACTTGTGTATCTTTATAGCGACTTCAAATTCTAAAAAATCACTTTAACAAAAAATATTCTACACATGTTAAGGAATCAATTTACGTAAAAAAAAATAATTTTTTCAACCCATCACACGGGGGAACCCCCTTAATGTATTAATAATAAAAATAAATTATAAATTGTAATCAAATAAAAATAAATTCTGTATCTTACTTAAAGACTTAAAGACCACCTCTGCATGTGAGTTGTATTATTTCAAATTGTGTAGTATATTTTGTATAGTGTGCCGCAAAAATAAATTTCCGCCAATCTATAATAACTTTTGAAATTAATGGTTGTTATTAGCAAATTCATACTTAATAAGACCAACAACTTGAAAATCAATTCTACAAACACTTTAATTAATAACAAATACAAATTAGACAAAAAAAACATTCTCAAAAAGCACTACAAAGAAAGTTCCCACTACTTTTAATAACCGAATTCTATTATACAATTGCAAAGAGATATTTTAGGTATTCTAGTGAGCAAGGAACAAGTGAGTTTCCTATGTATCGGATTTTCTATTAAGGATTATACTTTTATTTTCCACTAAAGTACATCTCATAATATAATGAATGGAAATTGACGTCATTAATACGTCCACCACAAGCGCTATTGAAGCTCTTTTCGATCACTCTTCTACACAATAGACGTCAATAGTTCGATTGTTTGAGTGACGCCGTCCTGTTGAAACCACATCTCACCAAAGTTGAGTTCGAGCAGCTGCGCACAAAAACAACGCTCCCGACAGCGATTTAAATTAATTGTAACGTGGCGGCCATCACGCCGCGCATCGGTCTATTGAAGCCGCCAGCATGAAAACCACACCAAACAGTCAATTTTTATGAATGAAATAGCGTTTCATAAAGCACATGTGGGTTTATAGCCGTCTAAAAGCCACTCAGCCAGAAATGAGCTTCATCGGTGTGACCATTTCCATAGGCCAATATGAGATAGTTCGACGCTCCAAATTGTCATCTCTCTTTACTACTTAAGTCAATTTAATCAATTTTTTTATCATTTACGCGTGCCTAAGGGGTTAGATACCCTTTTACTGTTGCCAGGGCGCGGGCGGAAAGGTAGAAGGAGGAGGAAGGAAAATTGTTTTTGTAGTGGTTTGAAACTCAGGTGTGTTTGGTTTCGATATTCGCTCTCCAGGGGTGGGAGTCCGAATAGGACGGAGAGTTGTTTCTTCACTTAGAGTGATTCGAGGTATAATTCACAGTATTTTTTTCTGTGCTTGAAACTCTACAACAGCCAAATCTACGTGTCAGTGTTACGCCTTCACACGCAGAATTTTTCTGTCTGAGTTCCAATTACGCAAATGAAAAACTGACTTGCCATGGGCAGGATTCGAACCTGGACCCTCCGAGTGAGAAGCGATTGCTAGTACCACTACACCACGGCAACCCCCAATCGTAACATACGGCATCCTTTCGCAAAATTCGCCCCAATGTTGTTTGTGCGATGCTCAATTCCTGCAAATGGCGTTAAATGGATTCATTTGGGCGGTGTCAACAGATGCACCCTACGACCTCAATATTTTCAACACTCCCTGCATGTCTTTCACTTACTAACATCGGAACATTAAGCAGCAAAAATGTAGACACAAATTTGTTTGCCAAATTACGACTTGCAAGTCGGCATTAGCGCTTTTAAAGTTAAACGACAACGACAGATCACATAAAAACATTATAGGTGCGTTTATATTTAAAAAATGTATAATTTTTAACGAAAGACCCTGTACATGCTTTAACCCTGAATTGAGGCTTTCATGCCTAATTTAAGTTCCATTATGCTTCTCATTTTGTCTTCAGGAATAATGACTATTTAAACCACACCATATAAGGAAATATATTCTCAGATCATTATACACTTTGTCTGTGAATTTAGGGGTAAACTTAACAACTTTGTTTCGATAGTGCCTCAACAATTTTCCGCCAGACGAAATTATTACCTCATGAGTGAATCAAAGAAATCGTTGAGTCATCCGCCCAGAGAATCTTGGCTCAAAAATCTTTTTTTTTTTTAAAGCACGTTAGTTAATAGTTATATCGTAAAACTCCGCACCAATTTTAAATATTAGCCTATTACGAGTAGCTTCGTGTAATCTTCTACAAATTATGTCTACCGATGGGATCCTATCAATGTTGATCCTTTGCTCAAAGTAGTGGATTGCTCATAAAAATATTGTTCATTTTGAAATCCATTCACTCTTTAACTTCTATTCGTCCAGTTTTATTAAATGCGTCACAACTTTGTTAATGAAGTGTGAGATTTCTTTAAAACTTTAGCTGTTTGCCGGTTTGGACGATATTCATTCCTGAATAAGACCTATTTTATGATACGTGATATCGAAGGCGGCAGTGTACGGTTATAAATTCAACCAGCCTTGGGATACGAGTATCATACCTTTTGGGTTGTGGGGACTCTTTTGATTATTTGTGAAAGGGTTTGATGGCTCTTTTAGCATGTCGAAGCCTTGGGATGTTTTCCCAATCGGATATGCACATTTTGTTCTCTCAACTCTTTATTGTTGAGTTAATTGCTGAATTCGGAATATTAAAAAAACAACGGCTAAGGGACGATGAAAGAATCAGCCAAACCGTTTCTAGCCAGTTCGTCGGCTATTTCATTTCCGGCAATACTATTACCTTTATAACCAGGCACTCTTTTTTCTGTTTTACTTTTTTCTTAAGGGAAAGATCTTTTAGTGTAATGAAGCAGTGCAAAACTGAGGTTAGAGCCGAATGTTTTGATGGCTATTTGACTGTTCGTTAGTATATGGCTGGGGGCACCATTAATTCCCTTATTGGACTTTCTCAAATTGGTCGCGAAATTCTGGTGTTTGGACCAAATATACTCGTACCAGCATCCAACCCGGTGTCTATCTGTGATCCATCCGTGTACCACTTGATACCTTTAAGGTTTGACGTGGGGTTTTTGTAGTTCCATACTCCTCGGCTTGGGATCGTTATATTGAACATTCTGCCGAAGCACTGCTGCGAATTGCCATCTTTTTGTAAAAAGTTGAAGTGGCGTTAAATCAATGAAGGCTTCTATAATAGCATTCCGTCGGTGTTTTCGAGACATGCAAGTCTTTGTAGCCACTGCAATTTTTTTTGCGGCTGATTTAACTTTCGTTTTGTTCCATCATACTACTGATGAGTAGATAGGTGATGATGAGTAGGTATGACCTTTGAGTGACCTTTAGAGTTAATCACCAGATCTTACAATACCCGACGGTAAGCCCACATTGCTTTAGTTGCTTTGATAATTTTGTTATTAATATGTGATTACCAATTTAGTTTTTTATCGAGAATCATTCCAAGATATTTTACTTAATTGGAGTACACAATTGCTGTATCGTTAAGTGAGATCTGGTCAAGACTCAGATTTATTTTACGAGTGAACGGAACAAGTATAGTTTTACTGGGGTTGATTGAGAGATATTCTCCAACACACAAGTTATTTACTATCTTTAGAGCAGTCTGCATCTTATAGTGAATATTTTTAAGGTGTTTCCCATTCGCTGTTATGACTAAGTCGTCGGCATATCCTATATTTTGATAGACCAGATTACTAAGTTTTACTAATAGGTCATCAGTGACCAGCGACCACAAGCGCGGTGAGAGAACACCTTTGACGGCTTAGACAGAAATTTTAGCCTCACCGGAAGATATAGAGATTTTACGGTTTACCAGTATCGCTATAACTATATAATGGTGAGGTTTTATCAAAGGCACCCTCAATATCTAGGAAGGCACATATCGCACAATTTCCTTTTGTGGGTAGGCCTCTTTAATCTGTGTTACCAGTTTTAGTAGAGCGCCTTCCGTGGATCCTTTTTTTCTTTATGCATATTGGAGAGTGTGCAGAGGTGAATTTCTGTTGACATAGTCTCTGATGTGTAAATCGACAAGTCTTTCCATGGTTTTCAGAAAAAACTATGTAAGACTTATGGGTCGATAAGATTTAGATAGTTTACTAGGCTTGTGGATAAAAGTTACGTTTACCTCCCTCCAGGCATGTGGCATGTATCCTCATTTGAAGCTATTCGTAGATAAGGCGGTTAAAGTGGGAAGAATCTGGACCAGAATTTTTTGAATCCGTCCGATCCAGTTGCCTTATATGGTTTAAATGAGTTTATGGCCCATTTAACTTTGTCTATGCTGAACATGTTTCCAAATAGACTGTTAATTCTGTTGTTGTAGGATAAGCTTGTGGCTTCAGAATTTATGTATTGTGTGTTGTTTAAAGGGGGCCGAGTCTGGGAAATGAACATGAAGTAGCATTTTTAAAGTTTCGTCTCGACTAGCTGGGAAAGTACCATCTTCTTTTTGTAACAGATCTAAGATATTTGAAGAGTCTTTTGAGAGAAATTTTCGAAGACGCGAAATTTATGTAAGTTTTTCCAGGTCCTCGCAATTTTTTCTCCAGGAAGCTCTCTTGGACTTTCTGAATTCTTTATTGAAGTTGGTTAAAGCGGACTTGTATAGGTCCTAATTATCGGTTTGGATTTGTTATACATTTTCCTCAGCATTTTACGTATCTGTTCAAGCTGGAGGTTCCCACACAGTACACACCTTTTAATCATATCGCGTTTCAACTTGCAATTCCATTTAAATGATGGGATATTTGCTTCATTTAGTGGATCCTCTGCTTCATTTATATACCCAGTGGACTATAGAGATGAGGGTAGGGAGTCAGCTTTGATAGCGAGACTTTCTTAAAAAAGTATTCCAGTTCGTGAGTTTCTTAATGTTTCTAGTTTGACCTTGTCCGATATTGCATCATATATTGAACCTTATGTGCATACGGCCTGATAAGGATGCCTCATCTGACACATGCCAATCCTTGATAAGAATATGAAGAAAGAGAGATAGTGAGATAGTGAGGTCAAGTATCTCATCTCTTACAGAATTTATCAAAGTGGGTTTGTTATCCCTATTACATAAAAGCTAAAAATATATTATATAATATTTGCTAAAAATATAATTTCAAAGTAGCTCACTGCTTTTGTTGTTGTCGCTGTTACCCAGTTGTTGTGGGCGTTGAAATTATATCCAAGAACGGGATCACATCCAATACAAAAATTTTAAATGTTATTATTGTTTTTCGCATTAAAATAAAGCTTGTCCACGTGCAAATTTAAAAACTGTATTTTATTATCTCTCTAAAATTTACTAAAATTTACTAAAAATGTATGTTGAAGTTGAAGATGAAGATTACTTAAGTTCAGGTAACTCTGAGTGATCCAAGATAAATTCTTCTAAGGAATGGTATTTGTGTTGTTCATTTAAACAACAGAATTTCTGATATAAAGGATGTTATTTTTAGAGGTATACACATTCAATATGAAATAAAACACTTGAAGCTAATGTTAATGTCTATGATATTAGCTTTATTTAATAGATAATTGTATACCATTAGTGTATAAATATGATATCGGATATATGCGTGCCACAGCTAGCTCGAATGAAGGGGAATCATGAAGTCCAATTTTCGACAACTTTATCGAGCAACTAGGGCCGTACTATATATCAGCAATAATACGGCTAATGTTGACTTCCAAATCGCCACTATGTCTCTGGTTTATCGACATACCTCTAAAGAAAGTAATCGAAAGGTATGAGATCACAGGATCGTGGAGGCCAGTTCACAGAAATTATGCTCTCAGAAAATGTTTCCCGCAATAAATTGATGGTGTCGGCAGCCGAGTGGAATGTTGCGCCATCTTCTTGAAACCAAAGCTCTGTCACGTCAATGCCATTCAACTTTGGAATGAAGAAGTCAGAAATCAGATTTCTATAGTGCTCTCCATTGACGGTAACAATCTGGCCGGCATCGTTCTTAAAGAAATAAGGGCCGATGGTTCCACCAGCCCATAAAGCACACCAAACAGTGAGCTTTAAGGGATGTAAGGGCATCTCGACAAAGACTTCTGGGTTTTCTCCACTCCAAATTTGGCAATTTTGTTTGCTTATATATACATTTAACACAAAATGGGCCTGATCGGAGACCAACATTTTGCGTTGAAAATGAAGATCAAGCTGAATCATGTTTACGGCCCATACACCGAACCTACGAAGCGTATAATGGTCACGCGGTTTCACCTTTTGCACAAGCTGGATCTTATAAGCTTTTAAGCCAAGATTTTTCCAAAAAATCTTCAACAAAGTGGATGGGCATAGCTCCAATTGCTGTGCACGATGGCGAATCGACTCATTCGGATTCTCCTCAACACTGTGCTCCACAACGGCAATAACTTCTTCTGTTCGCACTGTTTGTCGTCTGTGGGGATATGTATTATTCACTAGAGTGTACGTGGTATGAAAACGATTCATCGTGTTCTGAATAACTTGCCAAGATGGATGATTATGTCGACCGTAAAATTGACGTAGCGCACGATAAGTTTGTCGAAGCGAACCATGGTTTTCAAAATAAGTTTGCACAATTTGCACGCGTTGTTCTGGCGTTAATCTATTCATCGTAAAAGGCAAAAAGTACTAACCACAAATCAACTTCCAACTGTCAAATTGACAATCTGTAGAAACAGTGTTTCCAGTTTAAAAACCACGCCTCTAAATAATATACCCTTTACTTGAAATTAAAATGAAACATTCAAACTTATTGATCTGTAAACGCCTCAAAGCGTTTGTTTTTAAATAAATTTTTTCTTTAAGAATTGTTTAAAACATTTCTCACTTAACATTTTAATGCTTTAGTAATTATACTATTATACAATACCTTTTTTTTTAAATAAAAAACTAAACATACGAGTATTTTTCAATTCATACGAAAAATATTAGTACACAAATGGATTTTGGAGAGTTTTCTGTAGATTTTTGTAATTTTTAAGCTACTGTATTACTTCACAAATGCTATAATTCAAACGCCTTTTAATTCATAAATAAATTGATTAAAATTGACAGTAATTTCATTTTTCCACCAGAAGATCATACAAACTTTGTGTTGGTATTTGTGGTATTACAGACTATTGGATATATGAATGTATTTGTCCAGAATGTAACTAAAATGGGTAGGCAACCTTATATTCTTTAAGTGATTCATTGATCCATGTGAATTATATAATATATATTATTTTATGGCATTCTCATAAAACGTGGTGCTGCCACTGCAAATAATTCGACATGTGTTGTAATTCACCTCTTAATTTACGAGTATATGCAAGAAAAAGGAGAGCAATCAATAACTGACCTTTAGTTAGTTAATTAAAAAATCATTAAATCAAAATAAGTTGAATAAAGATCGCCTTAAAACTAGCAAGATAATTTAAGTCTTATAACCAGTACAAGTAAGACAGTTAATTATCCTATCATAAAACTACCTTAATTGCCTTTTAATCTTTTGACCTACAAGTACATACATTTAGTTTTGAGTAAAGTCCAATTTTATGTGATCATACAGTTGCATGAGATCTCTAACTTGATTTATTTGTGTACTAAAAACTCTTTTCCAAGTTTACTTGTTTTGAAGAACGTTATATACGTATTTGGTATTGTTCTATTATAATATTTGTGGTGTGCCTAGTAGAAGTAGACATGCTTTCACATTGCAGCACTAGATATATTATCGTACATAAAGATACATCCCTCTTTGAGAATGTGTGATTTATTTAGAATTATTTATATAACCGTTTGGTCAAGACAACCTTCTCAGACTGCTTTATCGAATCAGTATTCCTAAGCTACGTTCTACGCTGTTTTATTATTTATAAATGAGATATCCGTGCTCCAGAATATGGTTTTAAATTAATGAACAGATAAACATCATTGAATTCAATTGAGTTAAGTCCAATCTCAGAAATAATTGACCTTTCCTCTCTAGAATTCCATTATACGAGTACGAGAGCCTGAAATCAACAAGAACACGTAGGGTGAATCGGTGGACTTTGTTATTTCTCCAACAGTAGCCTCATCAGCTTTATATCATCTAAGTAAACAACGAATTGTTAGTATTGAGATTTTATTTCAAAATTGTTGTGTCTCTGCCAGGTAACTCGTCTCATATCAGTCCAGTCCGGACCTATGACAATACGCACTGCAATGTTCAAACACCAACAACTTCACAGGCCCTTGTCAAGTTCGTGCATAGTGAAACAAATTGTATGGAATATATGTAACAATATTTTGTCAACAATTGCCAGTTTATTAAGAAAACAATCATGGACTTTGGGTAGATTTACACAAAAACAACTAATGGACTTCTGCAAAATCGTGTATTAGCTGTTGACATTTATCAGCGAATAAGATTATTGATGGCTATAATAGAGTACTGATATTCTAGAAAAATATGATTAAGAGCCTCAACTGTTCAGCATAGCGAAAGAATTACTGGCTATTGCGACAAGATGATATATGTTAGTTACCACCAGTGTGCTAATAATTTTACCACAAGTGCTATATTTTGCTAATCAATTGTGAGTTACGAAATTAAATATGACAACTCATATTCATGTGGTTGTCTGAAAGACACCAAGAATGAATTGCAAAAGGCCCGTGTAATTTGATTTATTAATTATGCAACTCTATCAGGTATTCGTAAACGAGGTACGAAGTAACTGGCTCCACAGTCTATGATGGCGCTTCTTTTTAAGCAATGATTAATTTTAGACTTATTGTAGATATAAATATCGTGTCAAAGGAACAATTACTGTGCAGATGACGAAATATTATGTTATAATGAACGTAGTATATTTAGAGTCGGCGCGGTGCAAGACAAAAGAAACCATTTTATTTCAAACATGACAGACGTGTTCTCTAAGGCACTTCCTCATTTCGAAAATCTAATCAGATAGATATAGGTACGAGTATGCTTCATAAATGGAGGTACAGTGTCTTTTGGCGAATCCACAAAAAACAATCGTCGCTACAAAAAATATTACCATTCTCATTATCGCACATAAGATTCTCTGTTTTATACCTACTACCTAAAAACTTACAATTGGTAGTTAGTAACTAGAGGGCGAGGTGAATTTTATAAAGCTTTGTTTAGTTTTAGTGTTATTAGCGTCTGGGACAAAAAAAGGCACTGTTATCTGGCCTCTTCAATTTTTTTGGTTTTCTGTCTGAACTCAGTCAAAGACCTTACCTACTATCACATTAGCGCCTTTTACATGCAGCATAAAGCGAGCGTAAGTTGGATTTTGACTTTCGCCTTATAAAACTCCTGTTGCCGCTAAAGCATGAAACAGACTTTCTGTGTTTTTCAGGTAGAATCCAAGCCGGGAATCAGATCAAACTAGGACCAATCTTATTTATTTTATTTACTAATGAATTCCTTCGGATTTTCACGAAGAGCATTCCATTCGTGTTAGCAGATGATACGGCGATAGTTGCTTGAAGTGGAATGAAAGTGGAATGCAAATATTGCAAGAAGACTTCGACAAGGTAGTTGAATAGTGCCACGATAACGGGCTCATACCAAATTCATCTAAAATAAACTTATGCGCAATCCCCGCTCGCCGAGAAGTTGGGCGTCTTCGTCGTTATATAGTCTGCGGAAAAAGTGTTTCCATATTCTCAGTACAAGGCTACTTCCTTCATCTCTACAGGCTTCAGGAAGGGTCTTCTGGTCTTAATACGTTATTTTTACCTATAGGTGAAACTTCCATACGTTATCCCTGGAATAAAAGCTGCCAATTTTCGCACACATCTCGTACTCTTTTTTATTCTTCTGGAGACACCGATGTTCTTCCGTCTCTTCTGCTCTCTTTATACGCTTCCTGGTTAGTTACATGTGCATGCCGGCATTCTTCATCTAACCAGGTATTTCTTAGGGACATTCCAGCTGTCAGCTCAGTCGTTCATACACCTCCGCGGAGTTTAAATGTGTTCGGCTAGAAAGTGAGAAGTTGATTCCCTTAATTTAGACATTTAACGAACTGGATTTAGGCTCCAAATCCAGTGATAGTGTGTTCGCTTGAGACAGCAAAGGTTGTGGGTTCGACTCCGCGTCGTGGAAAAACTTTTTTTTTTTTCTTCTTTTTTATTTGAAATTAGAAGATATATAATAAAAACAGTGAAAGTGATACTAAGTGTTGTAGTAAACAGCACGCGATGGATTGTGGAGAGCGGTCCGCTATGCCAATAGCGGGACCTGCTGAATTGTCAGGTGAGGCTTCAAGCAGTGCAAGCCAAACACCAACAGCTAAGCGAAGGAGGAAGCTAAGGCCAACTTCCAACTTAGTCCAACGTCCCTCCCAACCAACTTCCTCTGTAAAACTGCTTGGTGGAGCGAGGGAAGAGAATAGCTTCGCTTCATTGGCACCGAGCGAGTCAGAAGATGAAGAGGAAGAGATGATGGCCATAAGTAGCAGCATAAAAATGCCACAAGAAAGGGTACTGGCCATCAAAGAAAGGCAAATGCTTAGAAGGAAGAGGGATGAGGAAGAAAAATCCCAGCAACAACAGCAGACGCTGCTTGCTCCAAAGCAGAGCCAACAACAACACCAACAAAAACATAAAAAACACCAAGAACAACAAAAAGAGCACATGCCACAACAACGGCATCAGCAAAAACAACAGCAGCCACAAAAACAGCAGCAGCAGCGACAACAACAACAACAACAAAAACAACAACAACAACAGCAGCAGCAGCAGCAGACGAAGAAGAAGGAGAAGGTGCCTCCTATCAACACCTATAAATTGGAGGTAAATGCAACCAAGGACCTGTGTAAGTTGGCCATTGGAAGTAATTTTAATATTAAGCGATTGGGGAACGATCGCCATGCCATCCACTGTAATACAGTGCTACGCGAAAGTGAAAGAGCTCCTAAAGGAAACGACGACGGAGCACTACTCATACACACCGAAGTGTGAAAAGCGGCAATCGATGCACTGCTCAAAGAGAAGGAGTGCGAAGGACTCAAGTTTGTGGGGGTAAAGCCGTTTACCACAGCCAGAGCTAGGCAGGAGAAACGGAGTCTGCCGTTCTTCTTGGTGCAGCTCAGTCCCGAAAGCCGTCTGGATAGTCTAAGGAGTATCAATGTCCTAGACTACCAGGTGGTTCACTGGGAAAAATTAAAAAGGAGCGAAGGCGTTATACAATGCGTTCGCTGCCAGAGGTTCGGGCACGCCGCGTCGAACTGCCAAATGCAGCCTCGATGCGTGAAGTGCGCAAAGAACCACAGTTCCGAGGAGTGTGCTCTGGGTAGGGACGGACCATCCGATAGGACGCAGCTCTCGTGCGTGTTATGTGGGAACGTGGGACACACCGCAAACTATCGGGGTTGTCCTAAGTTCACCGACATTAAAAAAGCAAAATTGGCTCGGCAGCAGAAGGTGGAGGTCAAACGTTCACCTCTTAGATTTCAAACACCAGCCGTCACGTCCCAAATTTCCTACGCCCAAATGGCGTCAGGTAGGGGGGCTACGGTACAGCAAGCGGCTGTTGCTTCTCCGGCGCCAATGCCGAGAACAACGGAAGCTGCACCTAACATGCTAGCCATCTTGCTCGCAATCCAAGGGCAGATGGCTCAGCTGCAAAAGCAGGTTCAAGAACAGGCCAAGCGGGTGGCCCAACGGGCCTAACGCAACACTTGTCGTAATGGGTACGCACATGGTGGAGCAAACTTTGAAGGTCCTTGCGGTGAATGTTAATTCACTGATTAGGATCGAACGAAGAGCCGCGATGTTTAAATTGCTACAAGACCAAACTCCTGATGTGCTTTACGTGATGTGCAATACGAGTAATTATATTGTTAGAAGAAGAAATCGGCCCAGATCCAAACGTGGAGGCGGTGTCGCGATCTTCATTAAAGAAGGTATAAAATTTCACAGAGTGTACAAGGGAGTGTTACGCAGGTTCCGGGTGTTGGAGGCAGTCGTCATTTACATACCGCTCCGCAGTGGAAAGCGGCTGTACTTGGCCTCTGTTTATGCACCTGAGGCTTCACAATCCACCCTATTCATTACAGAGCTCGACACGCTTTTTCGACTTCTGAGGCTGGAATCGGGAGAGAATTATTTTATAATCGGCGGGGATTTCAACGCTAGACATAGAGATTGGGGAAATAATTTGCCAAATACTAGAGGGAACCTACGACTACGATTGGTGGGGTCAGCACGATGTCATGTACAGACTCGGTCTTAAAGCGACGGATAACCCGTCGTTTCCCAGAGGCGGGTCTTATTTGGATCTACTGCTGTACGACGAACGTATACGACTGACAGGTACGAATTTACAAACATTAAACTGTCTGCGCACATTCGTGTATGACAGCGACCATTGCGGTTTTAGAACCGAAATTACAGTTCCCAACGAAATTGCGGAATTGGAGGAGTTTGTCCAAAGATATTCTTACAACTACAGTAAGACTCGATGGACACGCTTCTCAGCAACCTTGACAAGAGCGCTCTCCTCGAACACGCTCCACCCACCGTCCAATAGGAATTTGTCAAACGAGGAGATCGACAATTACCTAAAACAAATGGACGAGACAATTAAACAAACTATGGACACTACAATACCGCGGTATCGACGCACGACTAACGAAGACCTGTTCCGCAATCCTACTATTGACGCACTGCACCGACAGAAAAGTAGACTTCTGACAAGACTTAAAAACTTGTACAGACAGTTAACTGACCGACGAGACCCGGAGATTAGGACACTGAAGTCGTCGATTAAAAATATTCAAACGCTGATAAAAGAAAATTACAGAATTTCTGTAAGTTTGTATTGGAACAACAAGGTTCGGGCTGTAAACACCAGCAACCCGAATATGTTTCCGCAAATAAATAAACTATTTCGGAGAAAAAATCAAAACGACCTTCAGTGTCTTAAAATAGCCCGGACAACAGACAACGAACGGTTACTGACAATAGCAGGCATTGATCCAAGTGAGGCCGCTGATGATGACGACTTTTTTGTGATCGAGGATCCACAGGAGAAGGTTGAGGCCATAGGGGCGACTTTCCAGGAAGTATACAAGGCCATTGATAACATTGGCCGTAATTATGACCTGGACAATCGCGTCTTGGTGCACGACTTCTGCATTCGAAATGAAATAGGGAGCTGGCGATCCGAGGGCTCTGGTTTCACCCGCTTTAGCGACGAAAATATGGCCAATAATGTCATTGCCAGAGAGGGTGACCTACACCTGCTCATTTCGAAGGAAGAACTCCATGAGATCTTCGACACAATCAGGGCTAAGAAATCAGTAGGGACCGATGGTATTCCGAACATCGTGCTTCGACATCTTCCTCTAGAAGCGGTTGCAATGCAATGAATAATGCACATTATCCAGCGCATTGGAAAACGGCGGTGGTTCAACCTATCCCCAAAAAGGGAAAGGATACGAGTATATCCAATCCGGCGAATCTCCGGTCGATAAGTCTCCTTCCGAATATCAGTAAGGTTTTTGAAAAAGTAATCAATAGAGCTCTGTCTAGGTGGGTTGAGGACAAACATATAGTTCCGGATAATCAATTCGGTTTTAAGGCGGGACATGATATCTCACATGCCGCGTCTAAACTGGTGTCCGATATCCAATGGAATAAAGGCAAAAAACAATGCACTGGTTGTTGACTTGGAGAAGGCATTCGACACCGTATGGTTAGAGGGTCTTTTCTATAAGCTGACTAGGCTGGGGATCAGTAAACCTCTCTTGTACATTCTTTATAATATGCTAACCAACAGACAGTTCATCGTGAAAAATGGCGATGTGACTTCTGTTGGAATATTTCAAATTAAAAATGGTCTTCAGCAAGGCGCGGTCAATTCGCCGATCCTATTTAACGTTTATACAAGCGACTTGATAGGTTCACTTCCCCATACTATTGCGTACGCACACGATTTGATAGCGTACAGAACAGGTCCAAAAATCGAGGTCATTAATACTCTTTTGCAACGTGACTTCGATAAGATAAGACGATTTTGCGATGACTGGAAGTTGAAAATCAACTTTCAGAAGTCGGAAACCATTCTCTTTAGGACGCCGTTGTCTGGAGCCTCTAGGGATACCAGAAAAAATTGGCGAAAGTTCTCAATCATTGGACAGCACGGACAGCCTCTTGCCTGTCGAAATGTAGTCAGATAGCTTGGGATCTGGCTAGATAAGTTTCTGTATTTTGGCAAAAATGTAGATGCTGCTCTGGCCAGAGCTAAAGGCGCTTTTGCCCTTACAAAGAGACTGTTTTATAGCAGCCAACTCGATGCGAGGGTAAAGGTAATCTGCTACATGGCCCTTATTAGGCCCATGCTGGTATTTGGTTGTCCCGTGTGGTTCAATGTACGAGCAAGCTTAATGGAAAAGATTCGGGTGTTTGAGAGGGCTTGCCTTCGCTTGTACAGAACACCAGAGTCGGAGTACAAAAAATTTTATCCTACAACAGTGTGAACCTAATAAGAGTGGACAACTTCGTAATTAAGCTGACTCGAAGGCACATTGCAAGAGCAATGACCTCGACGAATAACCTGATATCTGGGGCTTACTACCCCAATTACCTTTACCACGAGAGTGTGCGCTCTGACGGCTTCGTTCCACCGGAAGCATTCCTCTACCTTGATCAGATAGGGTTGATCCAGGATAGATCAGCGGTCCCGTTAATCTTCCATGTCGCTCGGACAGCTGGGGACAGGCGACTCAACTACAACAGAGACGTCGCACACGGCAGTGTCGATCGTCTCAGGTTCAGTAGGGCGGTGGGGAATCGCGATAAGAGGGATGTCGTTCGGCAGCACCAGCATTTCTGGTGGTTGAATGATGGAGAAGATGTTCCGTCGTCATTTCCGTCAATTACGGACCAGCCTCAATAATGAGGCAGAGCTGACCAAATTGTTTTCTCTGCGCATAGCGATGGCCAGCTTACATAGGTTTAGGTTAGCATTTAAGAAATATATACATGTGTTAGTATATATAAAGGTATATACTAATATATGTATATAATTGTGTATAATGTCTATGTGTTTGTATGTGAGTATTGTGTATGTAGGTTAAGTAGGCTAAGGTTTATTTTAAGTTAGATATTAAGTTTTTATATAAAAATAAAAACAAACTCCATATGCTAAGTTTTTTGTAAACAAATTTTTTTCTTAGCCTTATTATACAGAAAATAAATATTAGTAAAGCAAATGTAAATAAAGTCGAAAGACATAGTTATAAGAATTTAGAGTAGCTTAGAGTGCCTGTGTGGGACCAGTAAGTTAGTATAAGATTGTTAAGTAATTTTAAGCTAGCATTTAAGCATTTTTTGTTAGTATGTAAGAGTTAATGATTAAGAAAATAAAATGCTTTAAAACTGAAAACTGAAACTCAACAGGTATTTCTTAGTGGTGGTCGGGTGAAGCCCAGAGCATTATTTGCGGGATATCTTGCACATTGGCAGAGTTACATACCTAGGTCATATAGAGCGAGTGGACATTAATGCTCCGGCCCGCAGGGTTTTCTACCTCTTAGTAGAGGAAGACCTTACTTTGGGTGGCGTGCACAAGTAGAAGGGGACCTCAACCGACTTGGAGTGCGCAACTGGAGGCAGTTAGCTAAAGGCCGGGCTAACTGGAGAGGCTTGTTAGTTAAGGCCCAGGATCACCCCGAACTGTTGCGCCACCAAAGTAAGTAAGTTATCCGAGATACTAGGCTTCTTTGGAAATGTTATTTAGCACTTTTGGTAGGCAGGTCAATTAACATACAATTACAATTAAAACTAGAAATATTACCAAAATATCAGTTAATAGTCGATTACGTCTATGGGTGCCTGTGCTAGTAGGCTATATTTAGGCATGACCAGATACATAGTGCAGCTATGTCTAAGAGTATATATTAGAACTATTAGAGCCGACAATTGAAAAAATCACATAAAAGATAAGATGCTGACACATGCGCAACGCAATCATCACATCCAACCGCAGTTTGATTCAATAGTCTTTTTTTAAGCCACAAAACTAGTGATTTTACGTCTAGAATGTACACGGTGTCCGGTGAAAAATTTATGAACGTGAATAAGAAAAAACTATAAGACTTTTGTTTTATTTCTTACTTTATTATAAAGAGGAAATGTGCGGATTTTATTGAAAACTATCCATCGTGTTTCGTACCACACGCTGCAGTAAGCTATCAGGAAGCATAAAAGAAAATCTAAGTTAAGTCTGGAGACCTCGGTTACCACGGAACGTCTCCAAATCGGCTGATCAGTTTCCCTGGAAACGTTTCGCATAACAAACTCATGGTGGTTCTGGCAGTATGCAGAGTGGATCCATCTTGTTGAAACAACGTGTGTGGTTTCAACAATGCAGTTTTGCATATTCACAAGTCCATTGAGGTGGAAGTCGCCCTAGTCAATCCAGACGATGTAATTTACTGTACGGAATCTCTCCATCATTAGTTCGCAAAAGTTTTTTCGTAAATTAAAGTCGCTTTCTTTGAGTTCTTGCACCACCTAAATTTTAAAAGGACGGAATTTTAAATATTTCCTTAAAATTTCAATAACTATAGTTTTTGGGAGGCCTAGAGATGCGGCTCTTTTTCGAATTGGAGCTTTCGGATTTTCGCGCAAGCTTTTTTGCACGGCTTCCACGTTTTCGATGGTCCTCGACGTTCTGCTGGGCCCTAGATGTGGCGCATTTAGGGCTGAATAAGTTTGTCGGAACCTTTGCACCACGAACGAATTAAAGTAACACTTGGCCCGTCAATCAATCGGCGAATATTATAGCGTGAACAAAACTCCCAGAGCGTAATAACGTAAGAATCATCACTCTTAAAAAAAGTTTCTATAGCGAATGCACAATGCTCTCCCTACCACTGTGACATTTTAATTAATAAATCCGCACTCAAAAAGATTCAAATGAGAGTAAAACCGCCCCCCGGCTTATAACTGTTCGCGATATTAACGTTTTAAAACATAAATTTTCCACCGGGCACCCTGTATTTTGTTAGGTCGAATCATTGGTGCTGTCAAATCCTGTGTTGCCTAATACACCCTCAATATCAATGCCAAGTACAAGTTCATTTCTATATCTTGAACTTTAATCAATATGCCGTTTTATATTGCGGTACGAGTATTACTCGGTAGAAATTGGATTAGGAATAAGACTAAGGAGATACTGCTAACTAAATTTATTATTTCAGTCTTTACCTAAACCTTTATTATCAAGGATAACATAAGCCGATTTTAGGGATAAATTCTTTAAAAAAATTTGTTCCCCTTTGCGTTACCGAATGTCGCAGAAGGAGATTCAATGACAAACGATTATAGCTGCACAACAACAATAAACAATAAAAAAAACTCAGCATCGGATACAGTGTTGAGAGACTTTTGTGGAGTCGATTCCCTTTTTTTCCATCAAATTAAAAAAAAAATCCTCAGTTTTCCCGCCTTTTTTGGTATGTTGGGAGCAAATCCTGTTTGAAATGATTTCCCAATGGATGATTCCACGTCTGTCCCATTAAACACACCACATTGCCTTCTTACACTGAAAGTCTTCCGGTATCCCTTCCCTGAGAAGCGCAAAAATTCTTTCTTTTGACAATTTTGAAGAGAAGCCACGATACATATCCAGTAATGAGATTCATCAGGAACGGAGTTCGGCCGTTCCGCTGAGGCAAATCTCTGAAAATTTTGACACGTTCGGTTTTGTTGTTATCAAAGAGTTGGAGTGGGAGCCATCCAGACAATTTCGACATTTTGCCAATTGACGGACGATCGTTGATTAGCCGATTAGTCTTTGCCCAGCATTTGAGTTGTCATGCTTTCGTCCTCTTCACGGGTTGAGCTGGAATCATTTGTATCCCTAGATCAACTCTAAAGTTTCGCTTAGGCTCCAAATCCGTCCAGGCCCGTCCACAGTTTTGACAGATGAGGAAGAGTTTGTAATCGTAAAATGGGTGAAAGTGTGCCAGCGAAAAGGATCCCCCAAGCAAAAAGAAGACGTCCTGTTTTTGCAACAAAATGAGAGTGAACATCCATTTGCTATTGACGGGATTCCAGGAAAAGATTGGTTTAAATCGTTTTTAAATCGACATTCAAGTTTGACGTTTCGGACAGTTAATCCTGTGTCATAGGCTAATGCTAATGTAGCTGTTACGGGTATACTTGGGTGGCTTGATTCCATAGAAAGGTATTTGGTTGAAAATAATTCGCGTGCAATACTTAAAGATCCAAGCCTAGTATTCAATGGTGACGAAACAAATTCTGTCCTAGCTGCAAAAGGAAAATATTTATGAGAATGAAAGAGGTTAAACTAAGGCAAATTTGACGGTCATGTTTTCGTTTTCCGCTCCATTATTGGATGAAGTACAAGAGCATTTCTCCAACAAATATTGTAAATGGTTTCAAATCTTCCGGTCTATTCTCATGGGACAAAAATGCCATTTATTTTTCCAAATGTCTTGGTAAATCGAATTGTCATACCAACACCGGACATCATAGAATCAAATAAAGATACTTTTTGACACAATTGGGAACTTGAGAAATATTCAGTTCAAAAAGCAATTGTAGCGAGGTTTTTTCGAAATTGCATGAACTTTACACATTTTTCAAATCAAATGAATTTAAGAAAATCGGACGAAAAAAAATTGCTAACATATCTGCACAGACAGATCAAATTTAATAATAAACTATAAACTATACTATAAACTATAGGGCCAATAATATATACTATAAACGATATACTATAAACTATATACTAAAGGGTCCGCATTTCTAACGTTTTTTTTTTCAACTAGTGCTTATTTCGTGAATGGTAACACTTAGCTCATGTCTGATTTGACAGATAATTAGTTTTATCCTTCCGCTGAATGAATATGGTTGCGTGTACGCTTGAACAACGCTGGGAAATATTGCCTGCGAACGACTTAGAGAAGATGCCGATTTTGCCAAAAAAATCATCTTTTCAGATGAAGCTCATTTTGATCTTGGTGGGTATGTAAACAAGCTAAATTGTCGCATTTGGGGCACAGAAGACCCGCACGCATACATTGAAAAGCCGATACACCCAAAACGAGTCACTGTTTGGTGCGGATTTTGGTACAGAGGCATAATTGGGCCATTTTTCTTCGAAAATGGGCAAGGAGTGGCCGTTACAGTCAATGGCGATCGTTATCGGGCCATGTTGAACGAATTTTTGTTCACAAAAATTGAAGAGGAGGATATTGGCAACATTTAGTTTCAACAGGACGGCGCTACGTGCCACACAGCCGAAGCTACACTCGATGTTGTGCGCCCTATTTTTGAAGATCGCATTATCAGCCGCAGAGCTGATGTCGTTTGGCCACCTCGGAGCTGCGATTTGACACCGTTGGACTATTATTTGTGGGGTGCCGTAAAAGATAAGTGTTACGCCGACAAGCCAGAGACAATTGACGCTTTAAAGGACAATATTCGTGAAGCCATTGGTGAAATACAGCTGCACACAATCGATAATGTGCTTAAAAATTGGACCGATCGTGTAGGCTACTGCATGGCCAGCCAAGGCAGCCATTTGAATGAAATTATATTCCATTATTAACCGGAAGGATAAAACTAATTACCTGTCAAATCAGGAATGAGCTAAGTGTTACCATTCACGAAATAAGCACTAGTTGGAAAAAAAAACGTTAGATGGCGCACCCTTTATAAACTATATACTATATACTATAAACTATAGGGCCAATAATTGTAGTTTATGGGTGCCAATAATTATATCAGGGTGCCAATAATTGTAGTTTTTAGTAAGCGTTTTTGAAATTGACATTTTAAATATATTTTCAATTTATCTTTATTTATAATACTCAATCAACGCGAAATTTAATATTTTATACTCTGGTATACAAAAACTTCATTTAGGAAAGTACCTAAGTAGATATCCCCGATCGATAAGAAATTATTTCCATTATCAAAACTTACGTCCAAAATACTCGGAAATTTTTCTTAGAAGCAATATCTTCTTCATAAAGCAGTCGACAAGTGTATTCAGAGTTAGAAGAATTTTTTCAAAAAGCATGTGTATCTGTACATCTTCCGACAGCATTTTCAAATTAAATTTGTTGAATAGCAGCAAAAACAAATTTAACAACTCGAGATAAAATAGTGTAGTTGGTTTATCTAAGAGGCGGTATATCACGAGACAATATAAAAAGTTAGAAGTGTATGGAATAAGAGTGGATTGTGTTCGCTAAGTACAGGTTGGCCCAAATACAAGTTTCTTTTTAAAAAATAAAATAAAATGAACAAAAATCAATTAATTTCTGTATATTTGTATGTACGACACTTCTTTTTGTGAGAAATTTGTAAGAGCGAATATAAAATTTAATCGTGCATTATAAACGTTTTCTGTGCTGGTTTCCCCTTTGTCCCTTTAGAGTTAAAAAATACCGGAATTAAAAAATAGGGGAAAATTCCTCAATATGGAACCCCTGATCAGATATCTAAAATAGCTGGCACGCGTAAAGTGAATAGACAGTTGCCCGCTAATTCCAGCGACCGCTTTTGATTTTTTAGAACTGATGTTTGTACTGTAGATTCTCGATCTTTGAGCGCAGCTTGATTATCGGCCAAGGTGACGATATCCCAACCATATTAGCACTATTATCCTAATAAACAGCAAAACAGCCAGAGCTTGTGTTTCGAAGCCAGCGATGATGATTGCATCTGCAGAGAAGATGAAATAACCTTTTTCTTCCGCTTATTTAAATTCATTTGTGTAAATAGCAATTTAATTTGGCATTATTTGTCTCTCTATCATTCATGCCTTTCCGGATGTGATATATCGTATGCAAATGCTAAGGGCAATCAAGGGATAAATTAAATCCGTGATTATTGTCTCCCCGTCAGTCAGAAGTTGGCTTGGAATAGGCGATTCGCAAGCGGTAGCTACCTTTGCAGTTGGATGAACTGAAGCAAAAAGCGGTTCAAACTCTTTCAGTTAGATGAACTGAGACAAGTAAAATAAAAGAATACAAAAAAACTCGTGACCTTTGCTTTTAAGATCAAATTTTTACTACTAGCCAACAATTAGGCTGAATAGTGATTCAGCATATACATTTTTTTTCTCTTGAAGCTGCTGATGGCTTATGTATCACTCAGCTGTTTCTTTTAAGGTCAATCATCCTGGCTTATTTACCTTAGTGTAATATGTGTTGTTATAGACCATCAGACATGAGTGGGGTTAGCGTGCATTGTGTTGTATGTCCACTATACTCACTCACATGCAACTTGGCCATCCTGGATTTTTTCTGCTATTGGTCAGAGATTATGACCATATTCTTTAAATCTCGTTGAGATGCATCAAAGTGAGATCGATAGTTCCTTCATAGCTCGGCATGTTGACAATTTGACAGTTCTCGTTTTGTCCCGCGGCAAAATACTTGTCAAAAGAGGTAAGGAAAGTTTCAAATAAAACCAAATAAGGCATATCAGATTCAAACAAAACTGATTAAGATATACCAATAATTCATCTTATTAACCACACTCTCTTGCAACAATAAATTACTGAAGCAACGTGATTCAATAAGATTGCAATTCATCTTTTTCGATAGCAGAACAAATCGTTATTGCCAGAGCCGTCGAATCTGGGTCAACAGAAATGCATCAAAGTAAGAGCCATCTGAAAGATCTTGAAAAGAAAAAAAAATGCGTACGATGGGGCAAGTTAAAAGTTGCTCTATCGCCTCTTGAATAGAGTCTTTTCATTTCTAGCATCAAATAACATACTGACGTATGTACAAGCATCTATAAAACTCCAACTGAATGTCTCCAATGCCATGACTTTTATGCCATTGACTACATTCGAGTACTAGCACTTGTATATACATATAATGTCTATGAACGAGTATCAATCAGATTTGACCTTCACAATGCTCATTAAGCTGCTGTATGGCATTTTAAACTTGTTTACTTTAAAAGGAACCATCTTTGAATACCACATACACGATTTAAAATCGTACATCCCACATATGTAAGTATATGCATATATGTATTACTATTCAATGGTTCATGTGGGCATAGATATATGAATCAAAAGAATAAGAACCATAGAAATCTGTATCTTCAATTTAATTGGAAAAGTTATGCTTTCAGGAATCCAGGTTATCTCGAAGCTTATAAAACTAACACACAAAACTAAACTCAACACAAGTGAAAGTAAAAGACGTACCATGCATTGTAAACAAACTACTGAGCTGAGACTACGAGTATGTATTAGATTTACCTACTTATGAAAATTTGTTTGCACTTTCGTTGGCTCTAAAAACTGTCACCGAACTGGAATTGCCCTGTGCAAAATTACATCGTAAAAATACGAAAATACGTCAATGAAATCCTAAAAAGGTAAACACAAAGCAAACCACAAAAATAAAGTCACACAAAAAAAAACCATATAAAATGTTCAATGCAAATGTAACAAAGCAAGGTTTACTAACATTTGCTGGTAAAAAGACAACATATGTACCTTGGTCATGTTGAATCTAGGCATCGATGGATACTTTGGACACCTTCCGAATCCATAACCGAACGCTGAGGAAATCCAAAATGTCAATAACACAATAATTGAACTTTGGTGAAACTTCATTTTTTCCAGATATGTAGTTGGTATTCGTTATCGTTATCGTTATCGTTACCGTTGTCGATGGAATGCGTTTCACAATTCTCTAATTTTCAAGTAAAGTAATTAATTCAATATTCAATGTGAACGACACTGCCACTACCGCCTCGTGCCAAATGTCTATTGCTGCGCGTATTTGTATTTTCAAAATTCGAGTAAATGAAACAAAATTCAATTCCGCACTGCACCGCGATAGACAAATTACTGGTAACGTCTCTTAATATGCTGCGACAATGCCTATTTGAAATTTTCGAATCTGTACTATTTGCTTACGGTTTGTTGATGATGGTAATAGCACTACGTACCAATTAGAAATTCCATGAACATTTGGCTGCGCGAGGAAATGAGAAAGAAAAAACCAAAAACCGATCGAGTTATAGCGTCTAGTAGTTGCAACAAATCATGGGGAATATCGACTCTTGCAACATACAGCGGTGTCTTGATTCGCAGTTTTTGTTTACGGCTTGTTATATAATGTCTAAGTTGGACTGGACTATTGGTCCAACAACGATGACGACGACTATCTCTAGTAACTTCGTTCCGCGCAAGTAACACGCTACGAGATATTCATATACAAGTTAAAGACACACGCGTGCAGGCAGACAACCGCTCCGCTAACTTGCACTTGAGTGAATAGAGTAAGACAATGCGCCAAGAGTTTGTGGAAGTGGTAACTTCGGGAAGTGGAAACTTGACTAGGAATAGGAATCAGGAAGAACTAAGGTCAAAACACTTTGGCACAGTTGAGGAAAAACCAATATGGATGAGCAACTTGCGCGTTTTTGTCGAAATAAAACGAAAACAAAATTGAATCACGATAGTAACTATTGTAAAATGAGGCCGGAATTGGAATCGAAATGAGTTAAAGAGAAATGCTACTGAAATATAACCACTAGTACTCGTGCGAACGTACCGGACTCAACGACTACTTGAAGCGAACTAAATAAATTATTGCTACCAGAGCGATGGTTTGGTTCCAAATATACGAATAGTGCCTGTTTGTTGGAGGATGATAGCGTCGACGACGATTTCCTACGGTGTTGAGGAGCGCATGTTGGTTTTTAACTGAGGTTTGTTATTTAATGCTCTCTCTGCAGTTGTGGGCCACAACTTGTGGCAGTAAAGCGTGTGGTTAGTTGAATAGTTACTGAAAAAGCTCGATGTAGCTTTCATTTGCAATTGATAGGGTTGCCAATACTTGCATTTGAGAGATGTTACTACGACTCAATACAATCAATAGAAAGAAGATGGCGCTGTCTGAATTTGAAAATGTGACTGTTACTTCAAAACTTTTGCAGAGCTATAGTTATGGCCATACTGATGGGATATTCAAATCAAGTTTATGTAAAATGTATTTTAAATGGTCAAATGCTATTTTGAATTTAACAAAAAATAGATAGTGAGTGATCCCGGGGCGAATAGAATTGCTTATCATATGTACATCATGTGTACGGGTACCAAAACCAGGTTTCTTAGCTCTAAGTATAGTAAATAAATATTAGTAAAGAAAATGTAAATAAAGTCGAAAGACATAGTTATACGAATTTAGAGTAGCTTAGAGTACCTGCGTGGGGCCAGTAAGTTAGTATAAGATTGTTAAGTAATTTTAAGCTAGCATTTAAGCATTTTTTGTTAGTATGTACGAGTTAGTGATTAAGAAAATAAAATGCATTTAAAACTAAACTAAACTAAACTAACCCAAACCAGGTAGATAAACATCTAAGTTGGAAAAACTTTAATTGGAGAGTAAAAGATTATAAAGTTAAATTGAAAATCCCTACAAAGTCAGAACAGACTTTGCAGAAGGCGAGAAAATAAATTGGTACAATTTAAACAAAATAATGGTTTCAAAATGACATAAACCAAGAAGAAGAACTAGACGCACAAAGAAGACGGAAATTGTAAGCCTTCCTAAGTACAGACTACAAATGTTGCAAATGTTGCGTCTGCAGCACGCGCGATGGAAATAGAGGCATAGTAGTACTTCAGCCGACGAATTATATTGATGATGAGCAGAGACACCTACGAAGGGGGTATAACCAAATATTCAGTGGATGGATAAAGAACTTTAGCATGTTAGATTAGGTTAGGTTAGGTAAGACTGGCTGTTGGAAAAACCAACGAACTTAGTCCTATACTTAGAGCTTCTGACAAAGTGTAAGAAACTGTTAACCTCAATATTGTTTAGATCACTTAAGTTATTATAGAAGAAAGCTCCTAAGTCGAATTTACAGGAGGATTGTCTCCTCCTCCTCCTCGTCCCTGCAGCTTCTGTAGAAGTAGCTTGTAAAAATGCCAAGGCTTTTTGCAAAAAAGATAGTGTTCAGTGATGACACCTATGATAGCACTGAGATGTTTCCTATTTTGAAAGACCAAACCCGCTGAGTGATTCCGATCCAGCTTTGGTCAGATTTGTTTGGTCACTAGACATGTTGGCCCAACAGTCCACCAAAGGTTTCTTCTATTAGCATCCTCTTTATATTAGCTTGCATGTATCGATTGGTATACTGATAATACCTTTCTCAGTTAGGATAGGTAGAATGGTTCCAATTTTGGTGAGTTCGTCAGCCCTACAATTCCCTGGAATATCTTCTGGAATGCAGAAGGTGAGGCTAAGTTGAGCTATCTGAGATAAAACCGCCAATAACCCCGCTATCAGTCTTTGATACATCCGTATAGAAATAGATTGGCTTGCCATCCATGAAAACATCTTCCTCCCAGTAACATTTGAGGGGATGCTTATATGAAAGTCTTTGTCAAACCAATGTTGGTGCATAATGCGGTCGATGTTCTCTGGAAGTATTCCTATTGTGTTAAGAATGTTATTAAGAATAAGTTCATTTGTCCACTATGTAGTCATTTTAAGGCGAATAGCTGCGTCAGCAGCCACTGGTCTGCTGAAAATATTGAGGGTTTTCAAGTGAAACAAAGTATCCAGTGCCTCGAAGGGAGTAGGAGGTAAGTCTCTGCTTATGCACAGATATGCTGTCCTTTGGACTTTGGTTAGTTTTCTGGGTTTGACTGCAGTGTCTAAGGCCGTCCACCAAACGTCCATCACGTAGGTTGGTCTTACAACCGAGACGTATTGTCAGTTGGTAATGCGAGTTTGAAGGCCCTTTTTGTCCAAACCGCTCATTTGAGAATAAAGCTTTATAGCTTTCTTTACTATTTCTTGAATATTAGGTTTCCAGTTTGGTTCGCTGTCAAAATAAGACCCATTCATTTCGCTGTATCGGAAAAGACTAAGTTGTTACCTTTGATTGAGGGAGGGTCTATGATTGGAATTTTATATTTCCTGGAAAAGAGGGCAGATCAGTTTAATGTGGGTTTACTCCCAATTCACCAATGGGTCAAAATGTTAAGATTTTGTTGTAGGAGTTCTTTAACGGTATTAAGACGCTTACCTGAGATGGCTATAGCAACGTCATCCGCATAAACAATCACCCTGCTACAACCCACTTCCAGTTATATCAGAGAAAGGGTGAAAGAACACTGCCTTGCGGTCTACCTTTGCAGTCACATCCCAACCCAGTTTGGAGTTGATACTCCTGGTGTTTAGTATAAGACTGTTCAGCTCCACAATGAGTTATCTTCAGAGTTGGCAGCGCAGTTGTTGTGATGTGTTGCGTTTTTAAAGGCACCTTCTCTGTCCAGGAACGCTACCATGTGTACTCTTTATAATGTAGCGGTCGCTCGATATGTCTTGACAGTTAATGTAGAGCGGTTTCCGCAGACTTTCCTTTACAGTAGGCATGTTGAGTCGTAGACAAAAGTCGTGGATCAATCCTAGATCATATATGGATATCATTTAATTATTCTAAAGATTTTATAGGTCTGAGGTCCATTGGGACAACATGGGTTCATTTTCCGGCTTTGGGAATGAAAACTACATTAACTTCTCTCCATAACAAGGGAATGTGAATTATTTCTACGCTGCTCATCATAATATTCTCTAGTGTTGGCAGGACAATATCTGAGGATCTTTGTAGTTTTTGTCGGTTTGGCTCGGATAATACCGTCTGGACCAGCAGACTTATATGGTTTGAAGCAATGCAGTACCCAAACCAGGTTTTTGTACAGTCCAGTAGCAGGTTGAGTGATTCATAACTTGAGGTGGTCCAAGAGGCATAGGCCTTTTCAAGCAACTAGTCATCCTAGGATTTGTAGAGAGGATTTTTCTTAGCCGCGATGCCTCAGAGGTTTCTATTATTTTGTCACAGGATTATGGCTTTGCCTTCCTCAGTTCTTTTTTGTATAATTTGAGTAATACTTTGTATGAGTTCCATTCAGTCACTTTTCTTGTGCTTTTTGCTAAGCTGTAAAGTTTTCTGCAAGAGTTTATAAGCAGTCCCAGTGCTGATGGCCCACTAATGTGGCGTTTTCTTGCCTCTAGGTTGATTAAGAGGGCAGGAAGCCTGATTGAGAGCCAGAGTGAATTCCTTGACTTCCATGACATGCTCATTGGTGTCACGCGTGGGACTTGATAGTTTTGAAGATAGTGTTTCAGTCGGTATTCCTCTGTATTTTGGCCAAACTGTTTTCCGGTAGTTCCGGAAAACTGGTTGGCGGGTGAAAGTGCCATTCAGACTGAACTCGATATATTTGTGATCTGAAAAAGGGTTTCGACGATACGATCCAGCACTTCCTGTCGGTTTTTACTTATGGAAGTGGACTTATTAGCAATATGATAAACAATGAGGTTAGTAATTATAATATAATCAAAACGTGACTCACCTCTATCGTTAGTGTCGGTATGGGGTAGTATACCGTGTGATGTGCGTTAGAGTCGCATCCGATGATGAAGCCAGATTTTTGTCTTTCAGCTTCCAAGACCACCCTTTCTAGGTTGTCACCAAGGAGAGGGCCCACATAGTCGTGGCCAAAAATATGCAGATTTCGTCCAATAGGTGCCTTTGGTAGTCTTCAATGTAGCAACGGTTATGTCGGGGTCGTTGAGTTTAGGAAGTAAGAGTACATTATGGCTATGTTTCGCTAATATGCAAGTTATCTTTGTTTTTACATATAGCGGAACGATTTCAAGTCTCCCAAGTCTCCCAAGTCCACGAACCACGTCTTCTACAATCCATGTTTCCTGAATTAGGATTATATCTTCTGTGTTTTTAAACTTTTTTGAGTGATGAAGGTTAATCTGAAGGATTTGAGACCTCCGATTCTAAAAATGTGCCCAGAAGCTCATCTTTGTCATCTGATCGTAAAGAATCTGTTTTTGTTTCGTCGTTGGCTTCCATTTCTGACAGCGTGTCAGAAGCAGAGACCGTCGGCTTGGTTATCACCTTAGAAAGATTGGAATCATCGCTCTCTATTTCAGGAAAATATATCGACGTTCCAAGATCTGAGGCTGCGTTTCCTACTTCGTTTAAAGCAGGAGGATTTTGGATATCAGCAACCAACTCATCCTTTTAGTAAACCCTTAGATTTATGGGCTCGAATCTGAATCGAATCATGCCCTTAGTCTGCGCCAGAGGGTTGAAAGGTTTCTTATTGATCACAATTACCGCGCGCCTTAGTTCCTCCAGTTTCACGACTTTCCAGTCATGATCTCAAGGATGTCTTCTGGAGCGGAGGGTTCAGCTGGGATCTAGGTGCGTGTTCTATGTCTGCTAGGGATATCCTCTCTAGTCACAATTTCAGGCTTCGCACCCTTCACATCCCGGCCAAACCTCTCCTAATACGCAGCGACTTGTGTAAGCACAACATTCGCCTGTGTGGCCAAACCTTTGACACCTGTAGCATTTTACAATTGTTTTTTTATGCTTTTTGTCCCAATAAACTCTCTGGTGAAGCAAATACCTTATGTCTTTAGGGGATGCACCAAGTTCTAATTGGATAACAAAAATATTTGATTTCGTATAAGACTCTCAATGGAATGTAGTGTAGTAAATGGAAGAATATTGCCAATTTTGACATTTGGAGCAGCGTTATTTAATGCCTGCATTAACTCTTCCACGGGTGTATCACCGTCAAGACCCTTCAATAATATGGACGCTCGCTTATTTTCTTTAGGAGAGAAAGAGAAAGTTTCAACACCTGTTCCACGAATTTTTTCAATTATTAATTTGTGAACATTTGTATTATCTACATATACTTTGGTTTTCCTATAACCTAAATTTACAAATTTATAATTGAGATTTTCAACTTTACATTTACATGTTTATTAAACCATTATTTTCCACTGTTTTTGCTTATTGATTGTTAAAGAGTCACTATCTCCACTATACTAGGTGGGGTGAAAAGTAACCTCTTTGGGAATGAAAAATTTTTTTTTTAAATACTTTTTTATTTTATTCAATATAGTCAGCCCTCTTTTAGCTTGGTACACTTATTCCAGCGATTTTCCAACTTCTTGATCCCGTCCGAAAAAGTAATTTTACGGAAGGTCTGCAAAATACTCCCCCGTGGCATCGATGATTTCCTCGCGTGAGCTGAATTTTTTATTGGTGAGCCATCTTTTGAGGTTTGGGAAGAGATAATAGTCCGAGGGAGCCAAATTGTGCGAATGCGGTGGATGCGACAGCAATTGGCGCCGTAAGTCATTGAATTTAGCCGTGGTTTCGATGCTCTTGTGCGCCGGTGCATTGTCTTGCAAAAACAAAATTTTTTTTTGTTTCATGTGAGGCCGTTTTGCAGGGATTTCGGCATTCAATCGCTCCAATAATGCACAGTAATACTCGCTGTTGATGGTTTTTCCTTTTCCAATGTATTCCACCAAGAGTATGCCATGACAATCCCAGAAAACCGACGCCATAAACTTTCCGACCCATCGAGCCTCCCCCGGCCGCTTCGGAGCACTCGTGCCGGTTTCAGTCCATTGCCGGGCACTCATTCTGTTCTCTGGTGTGTAATAGTGGATCCAAGTTTTATCAACAGTTACCAATCGACGCCAAAAGTCCGCCCGATTCCGCATCAGCAAGTCTAAACACTCTTTCGAAGTGCTCTCGCGTTCGTGTTCGTCTTCGGAGGGTCTGGCGTTGCGGACTTGATCGGTAGTGGGGTTGCGGCCACCACGAAACTCTCGAAACCAATATTTGACGGTATAATCTGACGGAGCATTAGCCCCATAATAATTATCCAACTTTTCTTTTATTTCCTTCGCCGTTTTTCTTCTCAAAAAATAATATTTTATGAGAGAACGAAAATCGTTTTTGTCCATAATGATGCCAAACACGTCAACAACAATCAGCTGTCAAAACAAAACTAAAGACAGTATCGCTCTGAAATTTGGCATGTCTGCCTAAATATGAATGGACCTTCAAGGCACCATAATCTTTTTTGCAGTAGCAGCGCATTCTGGCGGTCAAGGAGGTTACTTTTCACCCCACCTAGTATAAGATTTGATTGGACGTAATGTTTGTGCCCGGCACTTTATAAAAAACTTTTTGTAAAAAGAATTGCATTTTCATTTATTTCCTCAAAGATGTCTTAAAGGCACTGTTACTTACTACGCACAATTGATATTTTCAATCGATTAGACCTCTACCTGCGAGTGATCTGGGTATTAAACTTCAATTTTAATAATAAACTTTTCAAAACTACAGTAAACCATAAAAGCATCTGTTTCCGCAATTCATGGTCAACGATAGATATCGTCGACGTGATAACAGACTGTGTAAATGACACTATTAAAGAAAAACACTGAAAAGAATGCATTATAAACTATTTCGTGATAACCGTCCTAAACGTCAAAACCGTAAGAACGAATTAAACATGCCCCAGATGAATGTGGTGCCGATGTTACAGTTTCGTCTTTGATAGCAAGACAAATTGGCAGCATTTGAGGACCGCGGCAAAATCGAAAACTTCTACTTGCGCTGATCTTAGTTGAAATGTTAGTTAATTAAAAGCATTTAAAAATAATGATGAGTTTTGTTCGTTTTGTAAATAATTGTCTTATATTTATTTTGAATTGTCCTACAACATGCATTTACATCTGGGGCTAAGATTACGTTTATTCAATATTTACCCATCGTACTCGTAATAATATTGTATATTGTATTTTTTTTCGATTTTTTTGGTTTATCTAAAATCTATTTTATTGTACACTAACGCAAGATTTATTTAGAAAAACCACTAACACCGACTTATCTACGTTTTCTTAGGTATAAAACATACAAACAGATTCACAGATAAAATTATACATTGATGTTCTTATAATGTAATTATATGTTTGTTTATTTATTTATTTTTTAAAAGACTTGCCACAGTGAACACAGACAAATTACAAATTGTAAAGTTTTAAATTTATTCTTGACGTTCTAAATAGTTTTCATTTGGCAGTGTGAATGGGATTTAGTGTATTAGAATAAATTTACCTACGCTTAGTACATACATAGATTTTTCACTTTTAATGGTTGTTTAAATTACATATGAACTTTTAGTTACTAATTTTTATTTTATTTTAAAGATTCAAAATAAATCTGTCATAAAAGAAGGTAATGGAAGTTTAAAAAAAAGTTGATCATTACGTTAATTGGTGAAAGTATATTGAAAATATTTCGCAAACGTTTTCAAATTCAAGATCTCATATGAGATTATATTTGTGTCTCATGATAGCAACCGGAAGGACCTAGGTATCGAGGATCCCAAACCATCTCGTGGTACTTGCGGAATCAAGTACCTTATCACTCATATTAATGGTAACAGGAATACAACCCAAATAAAGCTAAAAGCTTACCAGATAACTTGACGACATTCACTTCTCTATGTCCAAGAGTATGCTGAAAGCGGGTACACGAAAGACTACCGAAAGTAGAGAAAAAGGTTGGCCCTTTTTAAACAGGAAATATATATCTTTTATGTATTAAATAGTGGTAAAAACGTTGCTTCTTAAAAAGATGCGTCCAAAGCAAAAGTATAGATATACAAAACGCGCTGATGAAAATTTGATATATTTGAGGAAAAATAGAACGAAGACTCAATAACTTTGATTTACATACGAGTTCAAAGCGGGCTCGGGCTGTATGGTGTTGCATTGTAAATATAAAAGTACCATGATTGCATCAACCACATCACATTCATCATAAAGCCGAATTTTTGGGGAGGTATATTTTTCTTAAGCTGCGGATATGGGGGCGGAAAAGATCTCCATCAGAAAGCATGCATATCGACCTAAACGTGAAAATAGTAAGACTATTGGTCATATCGCTATAGAGCTCGAACTATAAAGCTGCAAAATGGGCTTCCTTTGAGGTGACGATAATGCCTTGAATATGCTTTAGGTTTGCGGGGATACCAACATAATGGCGAATTCTTTATAGCAGAAAAGATAATATTTAGTAACAAGTAAGTACATAAACATGATACAGAATTGAAGATTTAGGAGCTCATTCAAACTGTACAAAGCACACATTACTTCTGATTTTTTTTACTGAGCCAGATATCGCCAGTACTGGATGCAGAGACGAGAAATTATATTGTAGTAAACTCAGAGTATTCCGCTAATAGATTTCATGGGCTTATCACAACGAAAGTTATACGTTCCTTCCATGGTCTTAAAGTTAGATTAGGGTTCAAAGGCTCGAGCTCGAGGTGCGCTGTTTTCTGATATCGCCACTGATGTCAAACAGAACGCGAACAGTTTCAAGCATACCAGTTACTAAAGTGATTTTTTCTAAGCACACACATCGATGTCCAGTAGAGATGAGCTAAGCACTAGTTCGGATGAACATGCATTACTTCTTCTTACATCGTAAGAAATTGGATTTATTTATAGAACGTTTTATCGATTTTATTTTGTATCCGCTGATAGAAGTTTTAGACTAAAAATTTGTAATAATGATCTTGTGCACCTTAGACACAATCTATTTACCAATTTCTTTGTTCCATTAAATATTTTGATGTTTACCGCTTTGTAAGGAAAACTACAACCTGATATCTGCTCGCTGCGTTCTAGATTGCGTCCTTGTAAATACACTTTCGGTCTACGCAATACGACGAAATTCTACGTAATTCAGCCAACGCATAGGCATAATCATTTGGCTATATTACTGAGCCGCGTTCTCTTCGATCGAGCCTTAGGAGAATCTCAAGAGTGAGCAATATCCTATATGGTTTGATACGAAGCGACAAAAAGCCTCCGAAATGATTTATGTTGCATTCTGCGAACGCCGCAAGCTAAAGATGGTCAACGAATATCGGTTCGTATGCCCAATTAACGGGGACTTTATACCATTAAAAAGCAAACATCATTGCTATACAAAAAGTGCGATGGAATAAGGGGAGTAATAGGATGAAAAACTATATAACTTACTTTAGTGAGTGGTATAAAGAACTAAAATAGGGCTCTTTTTGAATGCGCATTTGTCGTTAGAGCAAGATATTCTGAAAAAAAAACAGCCTTATTTTTCCCAAATCGACCTACATATGCATAAGATGCATTTGTGTGATATGAAAAAGGTGGTCTGCCAAGCTTATATACTTTGGAGTTGTCGTAATGAACGCAAATTGAATTTTTAGTATATACTGACATAAGGGCCCGTAAACAGACCCACAAATAATTAATCAAAAGTCTCTAATATTTCTGGACTATATCAAACATTTTGGGGTGATATGATAAAAGAAAGCGCTTGGAGCGGAAGATTTATATAATCTCTAATGCTATGAACTAGGATATGCAGTTCCAGCTCCCGAGTTCAAAGCGAGATGAAACTGCAGCTTGGGCGATCAAGTTTTGGCGGAAGCCAGAGTGCTTAGTCTGATAAATCTAAAGCAAGCCAGCAAATAAAACAAAACAGTAATTTAATTTTTGCCTGTGACAAACCTAATACGATTTGCTCCTCACGAAGTAACTTCGAAGAATATCAGAATCAGAGAAAACAACTTTTAATCCAAGGAAAACCATCCAGGTTAGAGTATATAAATTACCAAGAAGAACACTCATTTATAAAATGAAGGCTCGGAAGAGATATATGTTAAGATAAGACCACCGGAACTTCCGTCCATATTAAACGGAGAAGATGATTCGCAGTTTCCAGAATGCATAAAATCAATGGGACAGTATGGCTTTCCAGAATTTGAGTTTGATTTGCGTGTCATCGAGGAAGTAACATACATGTACTTCGTATGTACGTATATCTGAATAAAATTGGATAAGGAATTAAGAGATTTAAAAATAATTTTCCAGGCCCAGATTGGGTAGCTCCATTCACTCTAGATGATTCGCGGCGAATATTAAAATAACCACGTTGAAATAAACTGCGTATCAAAATTATAAGACACTTAACAAATTTAACTTCCTTCACCCATTCATCCTATTAAATTCTATAGAAAATAAACATTTGGTGAATACGTGTGAGACGTGTTTACGTGGATAATGAAATATACGATAGTGTTGGAGAGCTTAAAGTGGGTATTTTAAAAGAGTGGAATCGAGTTTATTAAATAACCTCATAAACCCAATGAAAAGAAGGATTTTTGAACTCGGAAAGGCAATGAGTGGCTCAATTGACTATTGAACTCAAATACTCGTACGTAATTCCAAAATGAAAAAAATAAAAACAAACAAAACTGTTGTTTATAATAATTAACTTGAAAAGGGAAGTGTCATCTTCCACCCTTTTCTCCGCAGTGTTTAGACGCTCACTCGACATTCGATCTCTCCTCGGTTGATAAAGAACCAGTAAACGGTTTTATTATTATGGAGAATTCGGCGGACGAAATACATTAGCATCAGAGGACGTAAAAAAGCGTGGTTGATACCTGGAAAGAGTGTGGCTCAACAGATGTTACCGGTGATAGCCCTACCAGGATATTTTTATCAAAAACTATAGGCTAAATGTTGAATGTGAAGGCCGCAAGGAGATCAGGCTAAATTCGTTGCAACAGTGGTCAAATTTCATTGGCAGATTTTTCTGAGATACCTACCCTTTTGTGGTTTGCAAAATATTGAGGGCTAATACATTAATGAAGTTAGTCTGCAACCGTTTGTAAAAGACGTGGGTCAATTTTTAGTTTTCTTGTATTAACTGACTAGGATCTAGTATCACCTAATGGAAAGTTGAATGGCAAGAGGAATTCTGATTTCCGAAATTGAATGGATTATGGAGTGCTAAGATTTTACTTTAACTAGTTCCTATCAATTTTAAAAATATTTTTTACAAAATAAGGTTAAGCACTTGTTACAAAAACAAACAGTTAATTGCAATGGTCTCACTAAAGTAAATACCTCAATGACATTTGTAATTGAGTTTTTCTGCTTCACTATTCATTTCCTGACACAGCAAAGTTATGTCGGCTGCAAATCATAGATGATAGGGAATACTTGGAGGAAGACCCAGAATGATGAAAATTTAAATATTCATTATTCCAAGTGCATTCCAAATACCCATTACTTAGTTCATGTAAGCACTATTCTAAAAAAAAAATTATAACAGTGCCTGTGAACGCGAGCTATGAAATTTTGGAGCAAAATAGGACTAGATTGCGGTAACAAAAGTAAAGCCAAAGAAAATCAGTTCAGTGACATAACGCGAGTGTCCTGTAGATATTTTTTTTAGTCTAGAACTTATTTAATATACATAATAATAAGAATTGTTTTAATTTTAATTAATTTAATAATTAAATAATTTTGATTATAAGTTTGTCCTATTGGCATTATTAATTTGATTGCAATCATTATCTGCTAACTAAAACAACATACTCATAATTTATATTTCTGTTTGTAGTTCAGCGATTTGACGGTTTAATCGTGTCTCAATAAACTAAATAGTTATTATTCGTATGTTGTAATAGCAATTAAGATCTCGGCATTTCAGAAAACCAGGATTACTCCTAATACTCGTACTCTTAATGCTTCCTCGTATTTATTAACAAATTTACGTATTGAAATTATGTAAACCCTGGTGGTATTAAATACTCGCATAATGTCAATTTAATCTGACGAGCCTACTGTACATATCTAATATTTCGAATTTTGATTTAAATTTTAAATTTTAGACTACTCTCATTAGTTGTTTTTTATTTTAAGATAACGGCAATGTTTTCTTTCTAAAGTTAGAAACAATATTTCTCGTATAGGTATATATTTACTTTTTTTTAATTGGTTTTTAAAATCTTTATTTTAAAAATTAAGTTCGGTGGTTTTTTGATTTTGTAATGCATGTATTACAAAAGATTGTTTAGATATTTGTATGTAAATTGTGATATATTTTTTCCGTAATTTTTTTTTATATTTTTATCTAATGTTTGTTTTGGTTCATTGTTTTTTTATAAATCTACCTTTTAAATATGAAATGAAGAAGGAAATGGATGAGTAAGGAAAAATAAAACCAAAAATAAATATAAATAAAAAAATTTATTTATTTAAATGTGTTTTACAGTTGAAAACGTATTTTAACTCTTAACAATAGGTACGCACGAGGAAAAAAAACTAAAATAAAAAAAACAAAATATGTATAATTATTTTTCTTTAAAAATTTTAACAATACGTATATGTATGTATATGTAACGAATAGGTACGATTTACTAATAATATCTTTAGTCTTCTTAAAGTTAAATGAATTGGAAAAGATTCTGATTTGTGCTTTAGACAATAAAAGAAACAAAAAGGAAATTATCTCGCAACGATGTTTTGTGTTTTTTGTTTTTTCATCATCTTATAGACCTATAACGCTCACTTATGTAATTTTATTATACATAATCTATGTAGGTATTATTGTTTATTATTTATATAATTTTTGAAATTAAATGAGTTTTTTTTTTTTTAAATTTATTACACAAATTGCTTTCGAGTTTTATTACTTTTTTTTTTGTTTAGAAAAGACCTTAATTAGTTTAAATGCGTTCAGTTACATATACTTTGGCGGTGGCTGGAGCATTAGATCGTCTTACGGCAAAGGAAACAATAATTCCTATTGCAACTAAAACTATACCCAAGGAGTTCATTATGTAATGTTCGATTTGTGAATTGGCTTCACTGAAAAAGGAAAAGAAAAAAAGTTCATTGTAAGGACATATTGTTAAGAAATAAAAACGAAAACATTGATTAAAAATATAAAATAAATAATTTTTTTATAATATCTTCTGATACGTATAAATGCAGAATTGTAAGATTTGTGTTAGGCGTGGGGCTTTGGAGCAGAACTAAGAACAGTTTTCTACAATGGACTCGAAAATAATAGGAAAGCTGCTTAAATATTTGATTACTATCCTATCAGAAAGAAGCTTACAAAAACGTTTGAAGAATGGCAGACAGAAAGTGTTGGCAAAAAGTATCGAGAAACTAGATGAAAGGCTACAAGTCCTTTACGCCAACGATGAGACAGCATTTATATTTTATTTTGATAGACGAGCAACTTTAAAGGTAGAAGGAGTCAATATGAAACTTGATGATATATCTTCCAAGGACAGTTTAAGAGCGCAGCAAATTTAACCAATAAGCGGGAACGGAGGAAGACAAACGGCTAACCATCAACTTGTTGAGAGTTCTTAGAGTTTCTGGATAAGGTGTTTTGCTAGTGTTTATGGCTTCCTGAGGAACCATTAGTAGAAAGAAAAACTACAATATTCTCTTATAACTTAACATACTACTCACATTTCTTATACAAGATCAGTGCCAGATTTTAACTTAAAAAATAGGAATAACACACCGAACAGCAAAGAGCAAACCTTATTGTAATCAGATAAGACAAGAAAATCTACAATCTGAACCTAGACTCGGTTAACGTTGCTATCCTTACAGATAAATTCGTTTCGTCGAAAGCGATACGTTAGATATCACCAATAAGAAGCACAATGATCTCGACATAGATAATTTGGACGAAGGGCGCAATAAAGTCTAATCAACTTGGAGTATACGATTATGTACTTCCAAATTAATCAGCAGTAAAGAATATAAACGTATCCGTAACAGACCAAAGTCACCGAACCATTGTCAAAAAGTTCAACGTTGAACGGCTACAATCGCAAAAGATCGCCAGGGCAATTCCCGATCGATTAGTGGGCATTTCTGTGAAACAGAAATCAGGGAGGTCGCCTCTGATGTACTGAGTTTCAACTCGCCCCAACAAAGAAACGACTGGTGCAGGCAAATCTACAGGGACAGAGGATGTAGAAAAAAATGAGAGAAGTTTGCGAGCTCTACGAGGAGAAAAAAGGGAAAGAACATAAGCTCATCAGAAGAAAAAAGAAAAAGCGCAAGAAGCGCTCGATAGAGGCCTTAGATCAGTGCTACCAGAAGAATGAAGTTCGAAAGTTTTACCAAAAAAATAAAACGAATATGTCAAAACTGTAAAGACCGAACAGGGGGCAAGTTCCCGCACACGTTATCGAGCTTTGAGTATCGTAATTTGGCATTTTCTCATCGAGTGTCATTCGCGCACGAAAGCTACCAAGCTCACGTACGAATGGATTTGGGGTATAAGGAAGAGAAATACGAAAATGTAACTATATTCGTACAAATATTTTTCAACTTTATTCTCATAAAAAAAGGCATCAAATCAAGAGATAAATTGCTCACCAAACTCATTTCTCATTGGTCCACCGATTTGCGTGCTGTGTGGCACGTAGTGCCGTCTTGCTGGAAGCACATGTCGACCAGGTTTAGCTCGTGCATTTTGGGCAAAAAAAAGTTCAAAATCATTGAACGATTACGGCACCATTGTTAACGTTGTCGCCGGACAATAAACCGCACTTAACAGTGGGTGTTTCCGGGTGCATTGGCTGCCCTTTTATTGCCTCAGGTTGCTCATCGGACCAAATACGGCAGTTTTGTATTATTTTTTGATAAAAAACCGGATCTTCCTACAGTTTTTCTCAGGCCGAAGACCGAAAATTCGACAATGTGACAGGTCGTTCGGCTTCAGTTCTTGCGCGAACTGTATTTTGTCTGAAGGTTTCAGGCCAAGATCCTTGCGTAAAGTTTTCGACGTAGTCGAGTAACACAATCTCAATTGCTGCGAACGGCAACGAATGGACAAATCACGGTTTTCATTAACACTGGATATAGCAGCAATATTTTCTTCTGTACGCACTATACGCATGTGGGTAGATGGCTTGATGTTCAATAGCGTGAAATTGGTACGAAATTTATTCAAGTGCGCTAAAATCATTTTTCACAGAGCATGAATTTTGATAATAAAATTCAATAATTTGTAAACATTATTGGGGTGTAAGTCTTCCCATGATGAAATAATAATGATAACTGAGCATGTTTGACTTTCAAACATGTCACTAAAAACCCAAGCAGCAAAGAAATTACCCTTTATTTAGGTTATGGGATTTGCAATGAGATATCTGCTATACCACGGTGAATGAATCATTCCCACGTTGACAAGCCAAGCGCAAGACAAAATAGATACAACGTACTTCGGGTCTGCACTTGTAACGTTAGGTGCCTTAATAGAGAACGTTCAGATGAACAACTATTTGAGGCTCTAGGTTCGTATAAAGCAAATGTCACTACAATCCAGCAAACGTGAATGGATTTTCCGACAAAAAGAAGATTTAAAACTGCGATATCTTTTATGCGTACTGCTATTGACATCACCAGCAGCACTTGTTTGTTTGAGATTTATTATATTAGGACGACTTAGATATCTACCTCTTGATGCATCTGAACGCTTCATCCGTATCAAGGTTAAATTCACCATACCATATCAAAGATATGGCTTATGGTACGGCAAAACAAAATGTCCCCTCAGCAACCGGCGCTTTAAAAAATAATTAGACAAATATTAACCTTATAAGTAAAATAAGTCAGAATACAAATAGAATGATATAGATGAGATTGTAGAAATAAGAAACATTTGATTCCAAAACTAGCCTTAGCAGAGGCGTAAGGATACTCAATTTCCAATGCGAGACGGGTCAAAGCTTAATAAACTTTAGCTAGCATTCAATCGAGCTGCTTAAAAAGGTTTGTTGGGTAAAGTTAAAGTATGACCGATATGTGCCATCTATGATGTTTGGGTAATGAATGAAGAAGAAACCAATTATAATGGCGCTATTATTATACAAAACCTTATAGAAATTTATTTTCGTCGTATTTAAATCTGCAATAAGGCAGAGTAGATTAAGTCGACATAAGCGGTTTTTCAGATTTTCAATTAGGATTAATCTACAGTTTGAGAATAACTATTCTATCTCACCCCTATTTTAAAATAGTATTCCGTTGAAGAAATATCGTAAGTTTCCTAAACACTTATGTTTTAACAAATATGCGGTGATTTTAACAAAGCAGCTTATGTTAAACAGTGTTCTTATGTTACATTATTTCAAATTTTTAGATTTAACAGAAAAACTTATGTCGTTTTAAGTAGGCTGAATTTCAAATTTCTTTGGTTCCGTTTGTTTTTTTTTTCCAAAATCTTATGTTTTGTTAAATTCCTTATTTGATTTCATGGGCACTTATGTTAACATAAGTTGTTCTATCAAAATTAAGACAATTTTATTTCCAGAATTTTAGTATGACAGAAAAACTTAAGTGAACATAAGTTATTATGTTGCAACACAGTGTTTAACACCCTTTACTTATGTCAACATAAGTTAGTTTTGTTGGATGCATACCAGTTTGCTCTATTCGCTTAAGAGGAAAGGTTGTTTTCTTCAGTCTAAGCAAAAAAAGTTTCTTATTCGAAGTTTTTCGCGGTGAAGTGTGTTGCGTGTGCATATAGCTCCCTAGACTTAAAAATGAAACGTGCAAGAAAAATGCTGTCTATGGCATTAAAAAAGCAATTCGATAGAAATTTGGAACGGTTTACATCTACAGGCAATGAAAACAATTCAGATAACTCAGCTGGTAAGTTCATATTATAAGGTTTTAAATAAAACAGGAAATGGAACCATACATTTCTTAGGCACAAATAATAAAGTGCAAGACATATCGGTTAATCAATATTTCCAGAACGTAAAAGAAAACGGAGGCAATGCTGGCGAAACTCAAATACTAGTTTAGGTATGGAGCCAGAAGAAGAAAATTCAAAAGATTTTGATAACGACGGTTTTGATTTGATTTTGTTCCATCTGATCCTTCGGAAATTTCCTTCGATACAAGAAATGCTGGGAGCCAAATACTTGTAGAACAAAATCTTTTATTTGGAGATTGCGGTTCATTATGTTCTGAAAACGACGAAAAAACAGCCAAATAAAAAAAGAAGATGTAAAAAGAAAAAAGAAACTCCGGCAAAAGCTATAAATCTACAACTGGAAAATTTGTAAGAGAACAAACCATACGAAGATTGGATGATTGTCGCAACAAATGTAGAAAAAAAATAACGTTTGAAAATCGACAGCTTATTTTTAAATCGTACTGGGAACTTGGTTCTTATGAGTTGAGACCAGCTTTTGTTGCCGGCTTGATTTTGGTTGGCGATACCAAATTTTTAAGAAAAGAAAAGAGCCTTACCAATCCGAGCAAATTGAAATACACCAACAAATATTTCTTGGAGATATGTGGAGAAAGGGTTTCTGTTTGCCAGAAATGTTTTAAATACACCCTTTGTGAATCGGAACAATTCAACAAAACAGTCGGTAAAAAAAAACTGGAAGGCTTTGTGTCGTTCACAAGTGATTTGCGTGGAAAACATCCTGATTCGAAGAAACTTGCTCCTGAAAAAGAAAATGAAATTATTGAATTTATAAAAATTTCCCATCCTACGAATCGCATTACACAATACGCGATACTTCCAAAAGGTATTTGTCGACCGATTTATCAATTGCAGAATTATTTCGGCTCTATTCAGAAAAGTATGTTATAGTTTCACTTTCTAAGTTTTCGAAAATTTTCAACACTCTGAGCTTGAAATTTAAAAAGCCAAAATTAGAAACTTGCCATAAGTGTTAAGTTTTAAAAATGAAAATTAACGTTGCTACTGAGGAAGAACGATAGAACCTTAAAAAGGAGCAAAATGATCACCATCTTGATGCAGATTCTCGAAAGCTATGGATAAATCTAAAGCTGAAATCTCCTTATCTATAAAAGTTCGTTTGACTTACAACAATGTATGCTGACGACATTTTTGAGATCGTCAGTCTCTTTTTATAAACGCTCATTGTGGACCTATAATTTAACAGTTTTGACTGCAATACTGGACAGCCAATATGCTATATGTGACACGAAGCATTAGCAAATCGTAGAGGAAATGAGATCGCCTCGTGTGTATTTAACCATCTTCAAAGCTTTCCAGCTGAAACTCGACATGTGGTTTAGTACAGTGATTGTTGCCCGGGACAGAATAAAAATTCTTTTATTGCTTCAATGTTCGAGACTTTTTTGCAACTGCAATAAATTTCTTCTTCCGGGTCATATTCACATGGAATGTGACGTGGACCATGCCCTAACTGAAAAAACGAAAAAGTTGACAATCGTTAAAATACATCATCCCCATGATTGGTATCAATTCGTGAGAATAGTGGACGTAAAAAACAAATTTGAAGTTAAGGAAATAAATCAAGATGAGATTTTTAATTTCTCAGCTGTTTACAAAGAAAAATTTATGTGGCGAAAGATGGACAATGACGGAGAGAAATTTTGTTAGTGGATAAGGTTCAGAAAAGGGTTTCGAACAGTATATTTCAAAACATCACTTAATGAAATCGAAAAATTCAAATAGCTTAATATAAAACGCAGTGGGTTCAATTCCTACAAAATAACTTCTCTTCACCACTTGAAATTAATGAAAAGAAAAAGCAAGATTTATTGGATATGTTGCCATTGATTGACAATATTTATCGTCCCTTTTATAAAAGTTTAAATGGCATTAAAGAGGCTGACTTTCATCCCGATTTCACCAAAAGTGATGAAGATTAACAACCTAACGTTGAAAAAAATACTGTTTTAATTGAAATCTTATTACTAATGAATTTAGTACGGTTTGAGTTTCTTTAATTACATTTTTATAATTAAATAAGTTAATAAAAGTCTCTAATAATGTCCTTATGTTTTGTTTTTTTGTAATCTGCAATTCATCACAAAATCTTAAGCCAACTTAGGGACATCATAATAATTTCTGAGGGTATGACAGAAGAACTTATTTACATAAAACATTAATAATCACCAAATTGATTTTAGCAAAAGAACTTAATTGCTAAAATCACGTTTTGAATGTATTTGAATTTAGACGAAAACGTCAATATCTCAAAAACACTGTTTTTAACATACGCTACTCTGCTTATTGCCACAGAAATAATTGAAATATTTAATGAACTTACCTCAAATCCTTCTCCACTGACAGTTCACGTTCTTTTTCCACCAGACCGGTCACACATGTTGCAATGGCCAGCATAAAGTTTACTAAACCAAAACTTGCATGAATTGGCACCATAGTCGCCCTGCATCCATACGTTGCATTTTCACAACATAAAAGCACCAAAAAGCTAAAAACAATTTAAATTCTAAATTAGAAGTTCTGAATTTTTTACTTAAACACACGGAGGAAAGCGACCCCACACTAACCTGAAGAATCCAACAACAAATTGCAATACAAACAGACCCATTGTTACGAATCCCAACCAGGAATGTAATGAATAAAAGTTCTCCTTTGGCGGCTCGGATAAATTATGTGAATCGAACACAGACAAGAATCCCAGAACTACACATGGAATGGCGCAGGCATGGAAGAACATGTGCGCTAGTTTCACATAGATGTGCTTCAAACATCTGCACAATCTGTAGAGGAGAATTGCTACAAAATAAGGCAATAAATCAGTACACATATCAGGATGACCGTTTGATTTATGGAATGGAAATTTTTTCCAACGACTTACAGAATCCTGAGAATGTGACAAAACCTGCAACCATTAAAGCCGGATGTAAATTAAACTGCAGTTGTGGATTATCTGACCAAGCGAACCCTCCACGGTAGAACATTATCCAGAATAGCGTTAGGACCAAAACTCCAACTAGGAGAATCGTGGAAAGGATCACAATTAGTAAATACTCGAACCATGATCCACAATTCCATGCGTTGTCCGAATCATCTTCGTAGCGCCTGCAATACAATCAAAGTGAATTTATTAGAGTTTTAGGACAACAGCAAAAGTAAACATGTGAATTAATGAGGGGATCAATAAATAAATAAATCAGTGTCTGTATATTATAGTTAACTATAAACTAAATGTATGGCTTGAAACTATTTAGGGTAGGAAGCGCGACTGCTAATCCCAATCTCGTTTTCATAACGTTTACCTAGGAAAACTTTGTGTCATGATTCAATGCAAAACTAGCTAAACAACTAAAATCATAAACGTATTATACTATATGGTATTAAATTCAATTCAATTTTATTTCACGTAGCTGAAATTACATTTCAATATTACATAATTTGTTTTTTAGAGTTTTAGGATACTCGTACTTTCTTTAATCCTCTTATAATAATATAACTTATAATAAAATTAATACTAATAATAAAGAATAGGAAAGGGAAAACTACAAGCAAAAGCCCTTATATAAAGCTTAAATCTAGTATTGCAATCATCCCGTAAAATTATAGGATTAACCTTTATTAGAATAAAAAAATTCAGTTCAAAACGTTAGTTGCTTTACAAGCTCATTTTCAGAACGAGAACATTTTTCAAAGAAACTTATTTTACAATGATTGATAAGTAAATGTAATACTCGTAAGTTGAAATTGGCTTTTTCATGAAGTTTAGTTGTCGAATAGTGCCATGGCAATTTAAGCATCATTTTTAATAATTTATTTTGACATCTTTGTATCTTCAATATGTGAGAATTCGCGAAATCGTGCCAGACAGGGGCTCCATACAGGAGAATGGCTTGGAATACAGTTTTGTAGATTATTACTTTGGTGTCTACACTGAGATTTGAGTTCCAACAGATCAAGGGATAGAGAACTCTTATCAATGTATTTATTTTATCGATGGTGGTTGATATGTGTTTTTTTGAAAGTTTAGCTTGTTATCTAGGACTAATCCCAGATATTTGCAACTTTCTGACCAGTCTATATGCACGGCACATAAATTAGGTTTAGTGTTGTTTGGTAGAAAACATGGTTTCCTACGCCGTGAGAACCAAATTGCTTGTACTTTTTGAGCATTAATCTTGATTTTACATCTGAAGAAGTATTTTTCAAATTCAGCGAGAGCAGTTTGGAGTACATGATAAACGTCAAGATATAAAGTACCAGATGCGAAAACAGCAGTATCATCTGCCAACTTTACGTTGCTACCTAGACGATGTAGGTCAGATACATAAACGTTGAACAAAGTAGGACCAAGAAGGGATCCTTGAGGTACTCCATATTGAATATTTCTAACCTCAACGGTTTTGCAATTTTGAATACTGACCAAAAACTTTCTATTACTGAGAAAACTTTGAATTATTTTAATAATCATGATTGGAAAATCAAGTTTAAAGCTTTTTCAATGTCCAGTAATACGAGCCATGTACTCGTAGATTATTTTAGTTCAAATTTTTGACGGACGTGATTTTTGATTCGGACTATCTGATGGTTTGTGCTGTGTCCATTTCTAAAACCGAATTGAAAGTTTGGAAGTATATTTTTCTCGATTAGTGTCGTGTCTAGTTTTTTTTTTGTGTAGATTATTTTTTCTAATAACTTGCTTATACTACTAAGAAAGCTTATCGGTCTATTGCTTTCGGGTTTTTCTTTTGGCTTACCAGGCTTCGCAATAGGGATAAGCATCGCCGTCCTCCATGGTACTGGAATATAGCACAGTTTGAGGCATAGATTAAATATAAAAGTTAAATAATTGATACCAGCAGGGGGAGCTTTAAGCAATTTGTTGTTGATTTTATTTAGTCCTGCAGACTTTTTGGATTTAGATATTTTAATCAATTCCTTTACTTTGGTGGCATTCACTAGATAAGTTTCTTATAAAATAACTAGTGAATGCGGTGTTAGCATCGATAAGATGCGCTGATATTATGTTGTAGCCATGAAGTTGGCTTTTTCTTCAGGGGTGGGGTAGAGACTTTTTTGTACCTTAAGTGGTGAAATATGTGTACCTCTCGCCTTCAGAATTTTAGACACTTTCCAGTAAGGTTTGCTCGATTTCTCAAATAAAGAAAGAAAGTTTTCCAGCGGAAGTTTTTATAGGCTGAGATTACGTCTCTAATAGCTTTGTTTAGAAACTTCTGCTTTCTAAAAAGGAGTCTATTCGATAACGCAGCCATTTTCTTCTTTTGGAAATTCTTAAGCGTATCAGATACAGACTTTTTGAGAGAAGTGAAGTATTTAAGCTCTTAAGAGGATATTTGGCTATTGAAAGGTCAGCGGCATTGGTGATATTAGCCACTAAGTTGTTGCACAACATATCCACCTCATCGGTGTTCCGGACAGAGTTTAACGTAATATCATTGAGATTTAGATTACTGTTAATGAAAGATTTAAATAAATTCCAGTTGGCAGCAGAGTATTTGTAAATTATGTTAGTGTGAGTTACCGGTTCAATACTGTTTGTGGTAATATATACTGGAAGGTGATCAGAACCCAGATTATTACCGTTCTTGCCTGGGTGCAAACGTTTGGAATATTGGTAAGGAACAAATCAAGTGTTGAGGGATTTTTAGACGACGACGAAGGAACATATTATGTAGGAGTGATTGGGTATAATATTGAAAAATTTGGATTGCCTTCTACTACATCGCGCAAGACATTACCCCAGCAGTTTGCTCTTAGACAATTCCATTGCTGATGACGACTGTTGAAATCACCACCAAGAGTAATTTTGTTATTTAATCTTAACATTTTATGTAGATCTTTTCGATCAATTTAAGATATTCATTAGGACGCACTGAATGTACAACACCTTCCCTAACAACAACGGCAACACCGCCACCCCTTGAATTTCGCCTACCTAAGCGGTAGCACTTAAAATTAAGATGTGAAAACGATTTTTTTTGTCCTAAGTCTTGTCTCAGTGACAAGCGGAATGTCAACTTTTTCATTGATTATAAAGTTAAAGAATTCTAGACGTTTTTTGTTGATGCCTCTATGCTCCAAGTTGTAATATTTAGAGAGCTGCTACTTAACATATTTGTGTGAGAATACATACTTAATGGTTAATGATGTTATGATGTTGAATTGATCTGCTTTTGAATTGCAGGTACTTAGCTTTATCAAAACTTCATTTAAAAGAGAATTTATCTCTTGAAAAGAGAACAGGCTATAGTCATCGCTTACTCTGCTGGTTGGGAGAATATCATTGATAACCTGTTGAGATTGAATTCGTCCCCTCGAAGATGCTTGTACCGCTGAATGATGCTTGCAAGTTGGGAGTGAATGTTGAGTTTGAGCTGGTTCCCTCGCATAAGCTTCAACTGGTGTGTGACGCCTAGGAGTTGGGAGTCAAGGAAAATGTACAAGAGAAAGATGATCGTGCAGCACTTGCTGGGTAGATAAAAGTGGGAGTGGAGAGCGAATCTTTTTGCCCACACGACGATTTGAGGAGAGCCTATCCCGTATGTCAAAGTACTGCTTACGGCTGATACAATTTTGGTCAGATGATTTGTGTGGTCTGTTGCAATTGGCGCAATGGATTGTCTCAACAAACTTACAGCCAGATGTTTCGTGGTTGCCCGAGCAAATTGCACAAACACTTTTAACGTGGCAATGCATTGAGCCATGGCCATATAGTTGGCAATTATAGCATTGTATCACCTTACCAGGATTGTGTGTTTTGTAGCCCCAGCGAATAATAGTTTTAAACAGGCTGGGAAATTTTCGCCTGAGCTCGTTCAGCTTTATAGTGCCACGTTCTATGTACACAATATACAAGTAGTGCTTATTGTGCAGCTTTGAACTAGAGTTGATGGTGATAATTTTAACATCTGTACATTTAATGCCAAGTGATATGAGCTCGGTTTTTAATACACTGTTGCTGACCAAATGTAGTCCCGACAGTATAACTTTAAAGGGTCTAGCGTCTTTCCGAGAATGTGAAAAGAATTCAAGATTTAATCGCAGAAGCTCATTTTTAATTTGTTCATAAGTGTTCAAATTGGGAGAAATAATTTTTTGAACGAGATATATTTTTTATTAAGTAGTTTTCTACTTTTATATTGTTTATGATACTACGTACTTGTTCACTCGAAGGTTTTAAGACCACAATAGGTGGAACACTCACTTTAATGACGTTAGAACGCTTATCATCATTTATTTCGTCAATATCCTCCGATTCGCATATCAGGCTTTGTAATGGCTGGTAATAATTAGTATTACTCATTTTTGAATGAGGTTGCACTCTATTATTGGATAAATATTCGTTTACGAGAAATTTTTCACTTTTCGTACGAATCGCAATAGAACACTTGTGTACACATCCGCAGATGTATAATAACTTAGGAATGTGTATTATACTATATGGTTTCCTCGACTATATACGGGATTTAAAAGCTGGGCCACGATTTGCTTAGTCTTTTGATTCCAGTGATTCCTGCTACGAGTAGGCTGGTGCAGAGGTTCAACCCATTACCTTCTCTCAAAATTTATCACAGTCTTGTTTCTGACGGCTCGACTCACAAAACCGAAAAGTTTGAATGGGCTTCAAAAGATGTATTAGAAAGGGTCTGTCAAAAGCGTCGCCTAGTTGCCAGTAAGCGAGGATCGAGAATGGTGTGGTAGACCAAAAAGTGGACGCTCTACTGAGAACATTGCTGTATCTATAGTAATACAGGCACGACTTTTGAAAGACACTTTCAAAAGATCACTGTCTAGGAGTAAATTAAAAACGAAAAGGAAGTGTGTGACGAACTGTTTGCGAAAAGAAACTACGTTCAAAAATGCAATTATAAAAAAAGAATAAATATAAAATATATACGTCTTTGGGCAATGCGGTAACAGGAAATAGGTGAGGAGAGGGCCTTCCAATCAAAGCCGATGAAATCACATTCATCGATACAAATGAGATACAATGAGTTTGTGATAGAAACCACTTCCAAGAAAATCAGACAAAGGAGCGGTTGCCTAATTTCTGAAAGTTCGATTTGGAAAGGCTGAGAAAGTCAAAGAAGGCATGTTTTTTTTATAATTTACACGTGCTCAAGGGATTTAAGTATCCTTAAAACGTTTGCACAAAGCGCGGTCCAATGAAAATCAGAGAGGAAAGAAAGAGAGGTACCGATGATCGTTGGTTTTAAATGTTTGAAGGTTATAATGACTACGAAATAAAGGGCTAGGCAGGGCATACCCTAAGTGAGTTGTACAACTTAGGAACGATTCACGATATTTTAGAGTACGTCCGAAAGTGGGCTTGAGGTTATACCGATAAGCAACTATAGCGAGACTGGTGTTACGGTTAAAAGTTTGAAGGAGCGGATTGCTACTGGTAGTTTCGTTTGAGCACTGGTGGTGAAAGTGGCGATAGAACAAGGTGAAGCAGGAAATATTACGCCGGTGTTCGAGGGTGTCAATTGACTGAGTGATATTAGCATCACCTATGAGTTTTATCGCACGGTTTTGAATCATAGGTGCATGGTGGTATCGAAGAAACTTTCAAATAGAAAAAGGGCTTACTGAACATGTTGGTGCAGCTGTATTAGTTTTGACTTATTGTCAGAGATATGTTAAGCTACTGTTCCATTCCTAGCTTGCGTTTGCATCGTTTCAGAGTATTTTTGTCTTAACTTGTTTACTGATGAAATGAACAAGTTTTTTTTAAGTTCCTCCAAGAATGCTGCACGTACACAAACTATTATACGCTTCAAATAAAATGTTGCAACAACTTATGTACATTTATTCGTACATCTTAATCTTTTCCACAAACTTTTCTTGTTATTTATTTCCTCATTATTGATTTTTTGGCAACATTCAGTGCATTGAGTGCAAGTGCAAAAGTTTTAGTCTGGTATAACAATTGTAAATTCATAACATGTTTTGCAAAAGGTTGCAAATTCGTAGAGTGCCCAACCTAAGTCTTCTAAGTTGCATTAATAGGACTCAAAAGTTTTGTCTCCTCGGCATTGCTGTGTTGCACATCTTGTTTACATTTTCAACAACTTACTAGAACACAGAAAATGGGAAACAAAATTTCATTAATGCACCTAAACGTGCAGGCGAAGTTTTACGAGTAAAAGGAAATAAAATTGTTGAACTTCGGTTTTTTTTATTTTCTTTCAATTTTCTTTTTCGAAGCTAATGTTAAGAAGCATGTTTGGAAGTTTTCTTGTGGAATGGCTTGTGTAACATTAGCGCATCGCTTTTGTTCTTTATAAAGATAAGAAACAAAAGAGGTAACAAGCAATTATTATATAATATAATATGCGTAGTATCTGCCATTTTGATTCATTCGTTAGTCACAACAAATGAAATGTACTGGTACAGATATTGAATCCTTTTGAGGGAATAATAAGCTGCTTCCGAAGAGTTTGTTTTTCGGAAGCCTAATTTTATTGTATTCAATGCTCGCAGCAACAGATAGTTGATATCTTCCCGTATTTCGCCTTTGCGTGGGACCATTTTGCATCCAGTTTACGCGTAAAAAAAAAATATACTTATTGTAATAAAAATCCTGCAAATTTCGGGAATGTTCTTACAGCTCAATTTTAGAGTAAAATAGGGAAAGAAATCCTTGAATTTATACTCTTAGAAACCGATACATTCAAGTCTTAACTTTATTTCATAACAAAAGCCGAATACTTTGTCTCAAATGAAAAGTCTAATGTAAAAGACACGCCCCGTTTTTTTCAATGGGTGTGCTCTGAACTTTTGACAGATGTCTTTGTGTTCCATATTGTCTACCATTTAATCATGGAAAGGTAAACGCTTCAACCAGCTTTACAAACCATTTACTATTGACACAGCAAAACTCCAGAAGTGAAGAACATATTACGGCTGTATATGAGTTGGAAAGTCAAAACCGCAATTAGTTAATTCCACGCCATTCTTAAAGGCCGGCACACCTTTAATGTTCCTGTGGCGTATTTTGGTTATAGGTCCGTGTAAGATCGTATTGACTCAAGAGCTAAAGCCAAATGGCCATCGTATATGTCGAACTTGCGATCATTGGGCTCTATTGAAGATGGAAGACGATCCGGACTTTCACTGAAAAATCATTCTCTGTAGCCAGACATATTTTTGGCCTAATAGCTTTGTTAGTTGCAAAATTGCCACATTCCAACAGCAGCTATTGTGCACAAAAAAATTGTTTTTTTGGTATGAGTTTCACGCCCGAGGTGCCATTGGGCCGTACTTCTCCCGAGATGATGCCGGCGAGTTTCTACAGCCAATAGAGATACTATCGCTCTACGTTAACATATTTTCTAGGATAAATTCTAACTGGTGGATTTGAAGGATATGTGGTTTTAACAGGATTGTGCTACACTCGATTTATTGAAGACCAGGTTCAGTGATCGTCTTGTAGTCAGAAATGAACCTGGAAATTGGACGCCCCGCTCGTGCGGTCTACCAATTTTAGACTATTTTCTTTGACGAAACATTAAGTCTTTGGGCTATGCCAATAAGTCAGAGATTTTAAACAATATTGAGGTGAACATTTGCCTTGATACTCCGGAATATCGGCTGCAATATGCGAAAACGTCATCGAAAATAGGGTCCACTCATGCAACCCAAGAGGACATTTGAATGATGTCATATTTAATAACCAATAGCATCATCAAATATCTCTGAAATCGAACGCAATACAATTTAAAAAAAAAACAAAAAAACACCAAAGGAATCATAGGAGCTAGTTTTTGAAAGAACGTATCAAAACTTACAATCTACCTCCAGTGTACATAAACTCTAAAATGTACAGAAATGACTTGAATTTGTTTCATTTATCTGTCGACATTGTTGAATACCCTTCTGTATGATTCCAGTTCAGCTTAGATCAAATGAATTAACTATCCTTAATGGTGTTTTTGTCGGCTTATTGATCGGCAAACAAAGCACAATTGATACGAATATGACTACCAAGCAACCAACCTTTCTAAGTGCTAAAGATTCATAACGAATTTACGTAGCTTTAGTTATCTAAAGCCAACAAATTTCAGTTAATTGTAAAAATATTGAATGCAGCTGGATCTCTTGACACCTAATCGTCATATATCTCTACACACAAACTCTCATACAAAGATACAAATTCATTGAATAAATTTCAATCGTTCGTCTTGCTTCAAATAGGCAAATCAAATCATTGTGGCAATTAAGAGATGACAAAAGTTTCCCTCATCCTCAGCTCCGCCACAATCCGCAATTCCTATAGGCACACAGGGATAGAATTCAAACAAAGTATTTTTGCACTTTTATATCTTTCCATTCGTATCTTTCGTATCTGTCTAAGGTCTGTTTAATTGGGTGAGCCACAGTTAGTACACATACTCGTAAGTGCGTTTGATTCGCATGCCAGTTAAGCAGTTTTAATTTGATTTATAAATACTGCTTCCATCCATTGCAAGCGCTTCTAGTCTAATACAAAAGGGAGTGGTGAGTTCTTTTTAATTATTTATTTATTTTCTTTTTGAGAAGAAAAAGGCGCCCTTAGTAACTTGAATAATAATAATTATTCGTAATGCACAACAATCTAGTCTTTGTTTGGATTTAAAAAAAATATCTGCTGAAGCCCGGCACGTTGCGAATTGTCTAAGGTCTACAATTCGAAAAAAAAAGAAAACAAATAAATAAACTCAAGCCTTAGCTGTAGCGTTAAGTGTGGCTTTTGACGATTCATTTATGAAAATGAATTCAGTTTGTCGTAGTTAGTTCTATCTGAAATTTAGATTTGCCACGGGGCTTTGGGTTTGTGGTATTCTGGAAAGTTAAGGAACTCCATTTTGCTTAGGGTTTAAGTGCATTAATTAACTGCCTTTGCAGATGTATGCTTCTTTCAGCATCTGGGTGATGAGAATAAGTGAGAGTGGTCATTGACTTTGTAGGAAGCTGAAACGAGATTCATGATTCATTTTCCCCATACCATCGGTGGTAAACTGGCAGCCCTGTTGATGGTAAACTGACACATTTGTTTGAGTTTCATTTTGTTTTTGAAATGCCTTTCAGAGTAAAATGTGTTCACAAGAGACTGCTGTCATAAATCCCTACCAGCTACAACGGGTGCCGCTCCTATTGTATTCATTGTTTGAGTTTGAGGAATATCCTTGGCATGGGGTTTGTGCACATGAATGTTGTTTTGTTTTTTCGCTTTCTTCTTTTGTCCTTTTGTATTTAGGACGACGAAATGAATTATGTGTTGGAATCATGCGCTTGTAAATTCTATAAGCCTCACATGAAATGTGATATTCATTTATGTTGTCAAACTAAGTTTCACACAGTTAAAAATGAAAAGTTTAAAGCTATTCACATTTATTATTCAAACATTGCTTGATAATTTAAAATTTAAAACTTCTCAAATATAAAACTGAGTAAAAGAGAGAGGAAAAATTTGTCACTGACTTTCAGACTTTCAGCATCACTTTTAGCAGCTGTTTCTTATTCGCTTAGAAGAACTCTCTTCGACTTTTAATAATATATGTGTGTGTAAGACTCTATGAAAAAAAACTTCCCAATCTATCAATGATTTAAAGGGTCATCCAGCAAGGGGTGTCATTTTAATTCAATAGAAAAACGCAAAATATTAATGAAAAGTGGTGACCTTTTTATTTTAATCTAAAGTATCATACAAGCTCTGAAAATGAGACTCATTACTCAGAATAATTTTATGTTAAAAATCATGATTTTGTTCATTTATTTGTAGCACCCAATCAGCGAATGTACTGCGCTGTACGTGGTCTGCTGGCTTGAATTCTTGAGTCAACTGGAGCTTGTAAGCATGTAGGCCAAGAACTTTATACAAAATGCGGTGCAAATTGGTTGCAGATAGACCCAATTTCTGTGATCGTCTCGAAATGGACACACTTGAACTTTCAGTCACACTCTCAGCTACGGCGGCGATATTTTCAGCTGACCTTGCTGGATGAACACGAGTTGGAGTCTTCACAGCACTAACTGGCCGATGCATTCAAATTTATTGATTAAATTCACTACATCGGTGAAAGAAGGCTCTTATGATGCCCAAAAGCAGTACGAACTTTACGAAACGTTTCAGGGATATCTGCACCGTTTTTGTAGTGAATTTTCACTATTCTGTGTATCGATCCGTATTTAATAACCTCCTAATTTTTAAATATCGCAAGGACAATTCAATATTGACACCAATTGTTGTATGACTCTCTAGAACCAATTCACGTCACGACTTTTCATCGGTACAAAGTCCTCACGATTCCTAAAGGCTTTCCAAATACTAAACCATGGAGAGCCGCTATGTAGCAATGTACTTTGCCGACTCTAATTCTCTTACATAGTTCATAAGTATTATCTCAAAGAAAGTTACCTACTCGTAACGAAGATGGTTTACCAAAATTACTATTTGATTTGAATATAATAGAAGAAGCTCAAATATTAAATTTGAATGAAATCACATACCCGACAGAACAGGTATACTTTGCTATTGATGGAACGAGGATATAAAAGCATTCAGAGCAAGATCGGTCCAATTCCGAAACAAGATTCAACGATCTAGGAACAAATCTGACTTCTAAGGACGTATGGGATGGTATCATATTAAGGATTCTGAAGATATAACAGTAAGGATAGAGTTGCACATTTATTATCACAAATACCTTCACTTTATGGGCAACATAAAAAAAGATTCCGGTTGAACAATTTACACCGAATCAGTCCGAGGAAGGCATACTAACAAAGCAGTAAAGTTCTAAAAGATTTCGACTTAAGTTCCAAAAAGATCGATATTTTAACTTTTTCTATTGTACACCATGTACGGTATTATGAGATTAATGTAAGTGGTGTTTTTATGCATCCGCAAGTCCTACAAAACAATAGTTTGGGAGTAAAATACAGTACAACAATAACATAGCGATGTAGGTTACGACAATTTAAATTCGCTTTGTACTTAGCGGATAGAAAACTTTGCTTCTAAATAAAAGGTGACCAGATAAGAAGTTATGTGTGGAATAGCACATCATTTAAGTGGCCGGCTTCGCTGGCAGTGCTTTAAGCGTTCGGTCCAATTTTTAATGACTCGGTCCAATATGTGCGGTGTTATTTCGCAAAAGCGTATTGAATGTTGGCCTCGAGCTCGTGCAAAGTAGTTGGCTTGTTAGCGTAGACTAAAGACTTCAGAGAAAATAATCGAGAGGTATCAAATCACATGACCGCGGCGGCCAATTGATAAATGCTCGCCGTAAGATGATTCAGTCGCCAAATTTCTCCTTCACAACTTCGAGCGTTGCGTCGCTTGTACATATAACGCTGTCTTGTTGGATCCACATCTCGGATATATTGAAGTTGCCGTACTTTGGCCACAGAATGCCGGTTAACATCGCTCTATACCTGAGACCATTGACGGTAACGGTGTCTCCTTCTTCATTTCAAAAGAAATAAGTTCCGATGATGCTACCATGCCATAAATCGCATCAAACAGTCAATCTTTGTAGATGCATTGATGCTTGGCCGAATACTTGTGAATTGTGTTCGCTCCAATAATGGTAATTTTGCTTGTTGACGTAGCCGCTGAGCCAAAAATGGGCCTTGTCCGAGAAGATGATTTTTTGGTAAATATCCGGATCTCCGGCCAACATTTCCAGCCCCCAATTAGCGAATTCACGGCATTGTCTATGGTAGTCAGGCTTCAATTCTTGCGTCAGCACAATCCTATACGGATGTAGGCCCAAATTAAAACGCAAAATAAGGCGGGTTGAATCTCTGGCGATAATCAATTCAGCTGTTCGGCGCCGAATCAGCATTTCTGGGTCATCTTCGATACTGGCCGCTACGACGGCTATGTTTTCTACATTTCACACCAATCTCTATCTGGTTGGTGGTTCAAGATCCAAAACTTTTCCACGGTGCTACGAATCGGCTGTACATTGAAGCCATGACCTCACAACGAAATTCACGTTGCGTATCTACAAGCGTAAAACGATGCATGATAAAATGGCAAACTTTACTGAATGTTTTAACAGCTGGATGTCATTGGTAACTTTGACAACTGCTGAAACATAACAATTAGAAAAACTATCATTGCTATCTGGTCACCCGTTACTACATATTTTCTAAGTTTGCGATGAATCGTTGCAACAATTGAGACATTGCGCCAACAAAATTTTTTTCGAAACAAATAACAAAATAATAAAATCTATGTATTATAATACTAAAACGCTAAACACACGTATTGAGGCTCTCGGCTTTACACAAAAAAAGGACGTGAGTTATTAAGTAATTCAAGAAGAGGGATGTGATTTCTTCTCCACTAGTAATCCAACACATTGGCCTACAGATAAAATATCAGATCTAATCGGTTTTTTAATAATCTCCCATCACTCTCCAGTATATTTCATTCTTAGTGAATGCGTTATCATGACAAACCCAAATTTACACCTTACATACAAGTTTACTGATTGGCAATATTTTAGAGCTTATTACATCAAAAGTTAGATTTTAGCAAACTGTTGACTGATGAAACCGAATTGAGAAATAAAGTACTTCTTACTAAACAAATACAAAGTGCAGCCTGGAAAAGCGCTTCTGCAGTAACAAAAAAAAACTAGCCGAAATTTTATATCTAATGCGAATAATGGACTTAATAGCTCAAAAGGAAAAAATGGCAGCAGACGAGATATCTACTCTTCAAATTACTGTTAATAATCTACCTGAATTGATAAGACACTATCTAAAGGATTTTAAAAACCAATCATTTAACCGATTTGTGAACGAACTGACTGCCGATAAGCAAACAGAATACTCTCTGTGCAAGTTTACCAAACACGTAAAACGTCCAATACAACAGAATCCATCTTACGATCAAGAAATGCTTGAGAGAAGGCTGACTCGAATTGTTGACATTTAGCCAGAAGTAGAACAGTTTGATGAAAAACTATGAAAAACAATTTCAAACACTCTGTCTCATTTGCCTAAAAACTTAACACGTGCTCGGGCATTTTAAATGAAGTCATACCCACTTGAATGTTAAGTTCTTTAAAAAAAAATCATCTGGGTACGATTTCACAACTGCCGAGGTCCTACATGAATGAATGCGTGCTTTAACCTGAAACATATTCCCTCTCGCTGGAAAGTTGCAGACGTGATAATAATCCACAAGCCGAAAAAAGCTCTGGAGATTAAAATGGTTTGCTCAGCCGTATTTTTGGATGTTTTAAAGGCATTTGACCAAGTTTGGCACGCAGGCCTCCTTAACAAAATAAAACCACCTTTTCAAATAACACATCTATGTTTCCAGTTGCCAAAAACGAACGCAAGTCAACTGAATACCTTCAAAGTGCTGATAGAGTTCTCAGATGGACCAAAAATAAGTGAGTTCCACTTGAATAGCTAAAAATCAGCTCAAGTTTATAAATAAAGAAATCCTACAATTCCCTATACTTATTCTAGAGTTCAAGGTCACTACTTTAATTCAGACAAATATGGAATGATTATAGACTCCAAGCTTAGATGGAAGGAACACGTTCAAAAGAAAAAAAGAAGAACTCAATTTCAAACTAAGAAAACTTAACTGGCTCATTAGTAGAAAATCGCCACAATTGATACAAAACAAACTTTTAATTTATAAACGGATACTGAAGCCAGTATATATATATATATATATATATATATATATATATATATATATATATATGGGGATGTACGAGTACTTCTAAAACCGATATTGCTATAATTCAATGGTTCCAAGACAAAATCGTAAGGAACATTCTCAAGGCACCCTGGTATGTAAGAAATTCCGACTGACACCGGGACTTTAACCTCGAAAAGATGGGGGAGACCATCGCCAAGTATGCGAGAATGCACTTCGAACGGCTGAGACAACACATCAACCAAGAAGCAGCCATCCTGGGTAATGCCACTGGACTGACCCGAAGACTTACACGTATCAAACCACACGAGCTTTATATGTAGATAACTTAACGTTTTTTAACTTCAACATGTATAAACGTATTAATTTTAAAATAACAAATATTGGCTATAATTGTAAATTTAAATAACATACTATAACAGTTACACTGTATAAAAACGTATTTTTCATTTTTTCAAATTAAAAATGTTCGTTAGTTCATACTAACTGTAGTATCCTGAATTGTTAACAACTTTATAACGTTTAAATAATAATAATAAAATAAAAAGCAATTGACAGATGAGCTATCATTTAACGTCTTAGATACTCGTATTGGTGTTTTTCTTGTTACAATCGCTAACATGCGTGTAAAAACACTGCTGTTGTCACAAAGAGTAAATATTTTGGATTCTCCTGAACATCGTCCATTAAAAACACATTTACAAAATAGAATATATGCCGTTTGAGTAAAATTTAATTAAAATAATCAATTTCGTAGATTTGAAGAGACTTTAAAAATTACAAGAAATATAGCGTACATTTTTATTTCGAAGGCGCCTTCAGGCCCTGTTCAGTTTGAAACGAAGTTTCCAATGGGTATCCATGGTAGATGAGCTACCTTCTTTTTAAAATAAGTGTCAAACAATGTTGAAATTATGCTAAATCTATAAGCAAACTCTCAAACTGTATCAAAATCTTGTGGAAATCCGTCGTAAGATTAGCCTATATGGATTAGGAGTATATTTATATATAAAAATTCAACAATTTTATTTCTAGATTTTGTCTGTCTAAATTTTGGACTTAAAAAAATCGTCGAAAACTCTACATCACCTACAAAATTGACTCCGCAGAAAAAGACCTAACTGACACGCTACAAAGACGGATTAACAACTAATTTTATAAAAACGAGGAACAAAGATCACAAGGAACGGACAAATAACAAGGGGATTGGATTCTAACAATTAAAAAAACACAGAGATCTCTGATCGCTCTGGGTTGGTATCGAAACAAAAGGGTTCAACCAAGATCTATACAGGCTTTCCAAGGAAGTCAACCTTGAGAATAAAATACGAACTGAGCGACTTCAAAGGTTGGATCATGGAACATAGTTGGCATGGGTACGAGAATCCCATCTTTGATTTTTTTTTTAACTTCATCTCCAAGAATAAATTCTAGGGTCATCAGGAAGCAGAACAAGTTAGTTAATGTATATTGCACTATCTAGAAATGTCGTTTACTTTATTGGCTGCTTCTCGTACCAGGAAGGCTTAAAGTAAAGAATCCTAAGATTTTGAAAAGAATCCAGGTGAGATGTCGAACTAGACGTTAAAAGGTTAAACAGTATGAAAATGACTCCATAGAATTACACTCCGGGTGATACTTCGCACGACCGGGTCACGTGTTCTAAAAGGGCAAACCATCATGCTAAAAAATCCCTCGATGAATTGGCACTGACACAGGAGTTGCTAGATCTTTCGATTCGGATGATTTTTGCGGCTATTTCTACGACATGTATGGTAGATAGGGCTGAAACGATTATAATGAACAGGTGGTTGCTCGGAGTGCTGCTTTTGACTCCTCATCCCGGAAAAACAAATCGAACGGGTTCCAGAATTGCCTTACCCTGAAGAGGAGAAGAAGGCGTGAGGCAAACCACCGGGCGCCAGGTAACGGACAGTGCTATCGAAAGCGCGAGTGGTAAAAATCTCACTCCTACAGCATCGACAGAGAAGAGAAACAGATCGGCAGAAGAAATCTTAAGTTTCAAACAGTTCATTTCTTTTAGTCACTTCTATATTGGATTCTTATGAATATCTACTTGATGATAATTCCTCCAATCCTGAAAAGGAGTAAGCCGTTTAATATACACGGTTACAGAGTCCCCGGTTCTTGGGGTTCTTCTAAAAAAGGAAAAGTTCCCGGATCTTTTACTTGTTCAGAATTGGCAAAGACAGAATCTAGTTACGAAAATGTAGTTTTGAGTTCGCAGTTGTGATCTTTGGATTTACTACACTTGGACGAAGACCAAATCAATTTCAAATATAATATCAAATTTACACAACAATTACAAAACCATAAAACAACAGTGGTACTTTTTCTTTAATAACTTCACTTAAATCGAAAAGAAGTGCAATATGAAAGAAATGGATCACGGTAACCTCAGCCCTAATTGGCCTTTTTAATATTTAAACATTGACAATGAGATAAAAATAGCATTATGACTTATGCTATCCACATGATTCGGAAGATATTTTCGGGCTGCAAATACTAAAATACTTGTATTTTATTCGCCCTTTCCAACAACAACAAGTTTATTTAAAAGGAACTAAAAATGTTTGCAAAATTCTTAGATATATTTTATTATTAGATTTACATATATTTCAAATCGAAATTCAAAATGAAGTCACCATTCAAGATGGCACGCGAACGGCATTGTTTTACATTTTGTAACATTTTTGCTGAAACAGAAAATATTTCGCAGGAAAGTAGGGGCCTGGTTTGTCCGAAATCCGTTGCACACTACCGGAGATAAGGCCGAACAAAAAGACAGTCATTAAAATTTATGCATAAGTATGTATATAGATGGGAGCACACACACACACATACAGAGCAATCCAAACAACATTTAGTTAATTTTTATATTATCGTGTATTTCAGAAATTCAGACTCAGTGAAAAGTGATGAAAATCTTTCTCTTCAATTTTCTGTATACCATATATCTTGTTCTTCTAGCTGTAAGATAACGAAAGCGTGAATAGAAAAGATGCAAAATGATTTTTTTTGCAACAATTTCATCCCGTTTAATCAATTGTCTTTCAAGGAAACTTTAATTTGAAATGAAGTTCGTTTTCATTGGAATACCACAAACTAGTTCATTGTTCGCTCATCAAAAAATAATCATTTAAGGCTGTCAATCTTCTTTAAAGTCACATCGATTCGCTCGTGATAAAGTGATAAATGTGTAAATGAACATGTCATGACTTTTTCAGTAACATCTCTGAAATTATTTTTGTATCACCAGTAATACTCGTATCAATTGGAATTTCATACCTTTGAGCGAAACTACATACGTAGGTGTCTGCCAATTTTGACCTTCAAACGATTACCTTAGGTATGTAGATAAATTTCATGGTCTTGAGCCAAGCGTACAACATGAAATTAATTATTGTAACTTTCCAAATATGTTAAATTTAAAATCCTCGAAATTTTTTTTATTGTGTAACAAGGATTTCATATACGAGACTCTTCAAATTAATTTCTTGATCTCCTCGTACGTACTTAATTATCACGTTAAAGATTTATTTTGGTTTCATATAAATGGTAACATTTAAGCCTCAATTATTTTAATTTCCCCCTTTAACTGCGGTGTGCTTTCATTTATTTCAGCAAGTTTTCTTGTTTGCAGAATCTCTGAGATCATCCCACTGCTATGGGTCTTAACTCGTTTTCGTAGGCAGCTGTTGGAGTTGCGGTTTTATAAGAAAAATTGTTTCCAGATGACAATTAAAAAAAAATTGGAAATCCTTCTCCAGGCGAAAGGCAACAGTGATGCGTTAACATTAACGAATATTAACATTGTGACTCGTTTCTGCTGATTTTTAATATGGCTACATGTTTTAATTCGGTCCTTTAAATGTAGAGATATAGTTTCGTTACAATGTGGCCGCTGTTTATAAAGTATGATATTTGGAATACTTTCTCATTAAATCATAATTCTTCAACTTAAAGAGTTTTGCCTCCTATGTGATCTACCAGGCTATAGCTTCAACCTGTGTTAACATTAACTTTGAAGTTCCACAAGGTAGTAATTTCAGGTCTTTCATTTTAGTGCTGACTATGAATAATTTAAGACTTTTTCTAAGAGAATCAGACTTAAAGATGTGCGCGGGAGTTAAAGGTTAGGCCGAAAGGTTTGCCAAAAGAAAACACAACTGGTATTGGTCAGAGTAACGCTGTAGTTAGCTTTATTTACAAGACTTCAAAATTATTAGTGTTATATACATATTTTATGCTTACTTTATAATAATTGGAAACAAATTCTATGGGAAAGTGCACTGATTAATTCAAGGTGAACAAAGTGTTATAGGATAAATTTAAATATGATAAATGTTAAAGGTTAAAGGTTAATTAAAGCAAGGTAAACAATATGTGGAAATTGAGCCCTTATGAATATGTAACTCGGCCGGCATTAAGATCTAAAAAATTACCCTCATGCAGCGTTTCTTTCTTAGATCTGCAAACTGATCTTAACATTTTTCATTTGATGTATGTTGCAAATAAGAAAACTCGCTTGGATTTTGACATGCTTCCCTTCTTTCAATGTACCTCATTCGTCATCTTCCTCTTATGGACTTGTTTACCCTATACTCATCCTGGTTCTTCATCTCACTTAGAATATTGTTCACTCCTCAGTACTCCTCAAAACAGTAAGTTAAGATTCTATGCGCATAGGATTTCAGTTATTTTCCTTTTATTTAGCAAATAAACCTGTTCAAAATTGACTAAAAAAGTTGCCACCTCAGATGGCGGACCCTAGTGTATACGTGCGCAATCTGAAGCAGCTTGCGAATATCGCACTTAATGAAAAGAGTATATTGTGGAGATCCAGATTCAGCCCAGAGTGTTGTGCCAAAGCTGAACGGTTCTTTTGCACTGGCTATTATTTAAAATAAATAAAGTGCTATTCGTATGTCACCTTTATAATAGATGTTTTTGTTAGCTGATATTAAGAGAGACTCTCTCCCGCGTTAGCTCCATATAGGTATGATGTTCTTTTCTTTTTTGATGCGTCCATACATATTGGGCCTTATTTGCGACTTATTACTTATTTGCGACTTAAAACATGTGTCGACTTAAATATTAATACAGACTTAAGTCTAAAGTGTACCAATAATGATTTAATCAGCTTTTACTTAAACTTCACTCTTTCAAAGAAACTACTACATTTTCATTGCATCTACTCGTACTATATAACATTGGTTTGACGTTTGTATTAATTTAAAATGATTTGGATTTCTTACGAGGAAATGTATGATATATGGATAATCAATTAATTGCGGAACCAGTTTTTTCGCGAAGGGTAAAATTAATTAGCAAATCTTTCATCTCTTTTGTCCAATTCATGTAGCATGGACGTTATTTTACATACACACATCATATACATCAGCAAACGCCAATACTCCTGGCACTCGAAAGTCGAAATCAACAAAATCATTGTTTGATTTGTTTTTTCGTTTGTGGATATAAAAAGGTGATGCCAATGTACTGAAATTAATACTCTGTGTTGGCTACTTTTTTCCTTCCTAAATGGAAATTGGATTCCATAAGTGTTCTTTTTAAAACTCTAATTCAATATTATTTTCACCAATCAATAACTTTGTATAACGAAATATGTAGTAATTAAGAGGACATTGCTAAAATTTTGAATAATATTTTTTTTATTGCTTTAAAATGTTCTAAAGGTTATGTAGAATTAATATGTATTTAAAATATTTTCCGAATGCTACGAGGGCGGGTCAATAAGTCCGTGACTTTTTGAATTTCTGACCTCTTTACTGAAACAGCAACACTGCTCCTGTCAACAGGCATCTGTCAGTTGACTCCTGTCAAAATTTAAACTTGCTGCGTCAGTTAGTTTGTGTTTGACAGCTATTTTTATCAGACTACTCACTAATTTGAGGAGAAAATTAAAGGACAATATTCGTGAAGCCATTGGTGAAATACAGCTGCACACAATCGATAATGTGCTTAAAAATTGGACCGATCGTGTAGGCATGGCCAGCCGAGGCAGCCATTTGAATGAAATTCTTTTCCATTATTAACCGGAAAGATAAAACTAATTATCTGTCAAATCAGACATGAGCTAAGTGTTACCATTCACGAAATAAGCACTAGTTGAAAAAAAAAAACGTTAGATGGCGGACCCTTTACTATACTACATATATTCGTATTTATATAAACTTTAAATGTATTTTTCTCGAAACAACGTTTTTTTGAATCTGAACACACGATAATTAGAAAACGACTGCATAAATCGCGTTAAAATATTGCATGCTACTTTTAATTTGTGGGTAAATCTACAAAATGTTAAATGTTTTGATAAGAAATATGCGCTTTTTAATATTTAAATAACGAAATTTTTAAGAAAAAATCGTACTTTCGTTTCCAAGCTTTCCATTGACTATTCACTTTTCATTTTTTGCACATTTTCGAGGTTTAGCTACGAATTATACTTGTTATTAAGATTTTTTTTCATTGTCCTTTATTCTAAAATAAGAACGGAGAGTGTACGCAAATTAGACGCTTTATTCTTTGCATTTTAGTTTATTGCTTCAATAAAACATTTACGTAAAACACATTTTAACACAGTTTTTACTGCAATATATTTCAATAAATTATAATGAAGATAAAGGGAATTTTAGATTCATGAAAGTTAAATAACACTTATACAATTTGAACTAAATCCACTTAGCAGTTTACGCATAATTTTAGTATTTTAGGTATCAAATCAAATCCTTTTCTTGGTATTAAATTAATGCGTTGGCATCACTCTGTTCTTTAATGTCATATTTAAAAACTTAGACATGACTTTCTCTACATTAAAATTTAACTCCATACTAACACTAAAGAGAAAATTAAAAATCGTTTTAGATTTGTCCTAAGACGCTACGTCACTGAAATACGATTTTAACAACACTGTTTAATTTGAAATTTAACGTGTGTCGTTAAAGGTTTTGTATTAAAATTAATTTAAATAATAATAAATAAGCAGAGCGTTTGGCATAGATGACGTCACAATGGAACTTCGTCAACCTGGGCTGCATGTGTAAGCGGAAATGCTAAATCTATTCATTAGGAGGCCATGAAAAACGGAAGTATTTTCAAATATTTTAAGAATGATTGTCAAACTGTCAAAAAAAAGAAGGATGTCGGAGTATGCCATGTTTCCAGCTGTATCCAGATTCAAGGCCAAGGCCCATAGAATCCGTTGCGTCCGTTGCGTGAATTGCGTCGACTGACAGCTCGATAGAATATACACGTTGTTATGGAGGCAGGCCCATAAACAAAGGCTATGACGGAACGGACGGATAAAGTAGATTTAATTTCTACTTTTCAATCCGTTGGCAGTTAACACATTCACACATTGAGGACCCTACTTTCACATATTGAGGTTCACGCATTTACAAATTGAGAGTAAGCACTTTCATTGGTGGAGACATTGAGAGAATGAAGAGAAATTGTCATAGCTTGAAAGAAAATATTGAGATTAAATGATATTTAAATTTTTTTGTTTCGTTTCGTTCGTTATTCTGTCAACGTATGCAACGGATTCTATGGGACTGTCATTTCCGTCAAATACATTAACGTCAACCTATCCGGCATCGTAACGGACGCAACGTAAATCTATAAAGGCTCCGGCCCATAGAATCCGTTGCGTCCGTTCTCAATTTGTGAATGCGTGAACCTCAATATGTGAAAGTATGGTCCTCAATGTGTGAATGTGTTAACTGCCAACGGATTGAAAAGTAGAAATTAAATCTACTTTATCCGTCCGTTCCGTCATATCCTTTGTTTATGGGCCTGCTTCCATAACAACGTGTATATTTTATCGAGCTGTCAGTCGACGCAATTCACGCAACGGATTCTATGGGCCTTGGCCTTTAGAAAGCATTTTAATTCAACAGTCGGCAACGAACAGCCGAACTCTTACGTCGACCATGTCAACACCATGAACAGGTAGTCGCTTTCGAGAAATTAGAAGTAGAGCGCGACGGAGCTGAATTCTTTTGGAATTGCTGTTTCTTGTTGTGATCAGCGATGTGTTTTTGGCAGTATTGTCTGGAGTTAACATGGGTTGAGAAGGACGATGATATCAAACCTGAAATATCTTGATTACGTGAATGATATCTGCCTTCTCTCACTAAAGACTTATTGGGTTTGTACCAGATGATCCATGGGTTAGAAGCAGAGTAAAGCGAATTAGAACTTAAAATGAATACTGAAAAGTCCAAAGTGCTAGGGACTTCTGAACAACACCCGAGCCAATATTTCCGGACAGCAATTTAGGAAGAGAGCTAAACTTCACAAACATTTCTTATCAAGGACATATGGTTTCGGAGAATTTTGCAAAATTCTGTAAGCAGAACCCGCCTTCAATTGGTTGACGCAAATTTCGAAAATCCGAGTTTTAGTCCCAACATTAAACTGCTTTAAATCAAACATGGCACCGCCTTACTTTTTATATGTAGTACCGGAGAATTGATCAATATTGTCACAAGAAAGCTGCTAACTTTCATCAATATTATAGATGTCTTCCCATTCTAGTGAAGTGTTTGCTGAGTTTATGAGTTCTTAAATTAACTAGAATAATTGAAGTGCTTTTAGCGTTAGGGTCAACGGATGGATATAAAGAAATGATGCGGTTTTTGTTTATGAGCGCGGATATGGTAAACTGATTACCTATCAAATGCTAACAAGGTTTGCAAAGTACAGATTGAGAACCTTAAAATTAACTTTTAATGTATAAAGATGGTACTGTGTTAATATTAATACATACGCATATAAGCGGCTAGCTGCATTTGTATCTAATCAAAATCATCACGTTTATAGTAATATGTACATATCTGTAGTTTATCGTGCTCGTGATAAGAGCCTTATCCATCATATCAAATTATTATACTAATTAGGTGTTGAAAAGTAGCTTCATAGGAGACCAAACAGGTTAGGCTTTAGCCATAACAACGTTTAATACAAACATGTTTACTTACTTACTTAAGGTGGCGCTCCAGTCTGGAGTAGATGTGGGCCTCACCCAGCAAGGGTCTCTAGCCACCGCGATCTAGCTGCCTCCAGTTTCCCTTGCTAAGTTGGTTGAGGTCCCCTTCCACTTCCGTGCGAACGGAACATTGATGTTCATCGTCGTTGTATCTCCTCCTCCACTCACCGTCTATGCAGATGGGACCGAAAATCACCCGAAGAATTTTCTTCTCAAAGCAGCCAAGAGTAGGTACCCTCATCCATTATGATCACTTTTATTGTTCGAGGGAGGGCTTTGCTTAGCCCAAAGAAGCGATTGATAAGAGTTATTTTTCGTTTCATCTCGACTCTGGTGTCACTGTCTGAATTGATAGCGGAGGCTAGGTAAACAAAGCCCTTAACTACCTTCAAGTTGTATTTGTAGACGGTGACGTTCTGTCCGAGATGTCGGTGTTGGGTGTCCTGTATTATTGACAGCATATACTACGTTTTGCCCTCATTGAAAGTTAAACCCATCTTCGCTACTTTCGTCTCAATACTAGCGAAAGCGCCACTGACATCACGCTGCCTTGTTCCGATTATATCAATATCATCAATGTATCCGAGTAATTGGATGGACTTTCGAAAAATTGTTCCTCTGGTATTTGCGCGTGAGTTTTGCTCTATTCTTTCAAGAATGATGGTAAACAAATCGCATGACAGCACATCGCCTTGTCTAAATTCCTTTTTGACATCAACGGCCTCGGTGAGTTCTTTATCGACCTTGATGGAGCAGCGTGTATTCTTCGTCGTCATCCTGCCCAAGCGGACGAGTTCGGCAGGGATGTCAAAACTATACATTGCTCTGTATAGCCCATCTCTATACATAAATGGTGGTATACCCGGCCTTAAAATCAATGAATGGCTGGTGTGTATCAATTTGGGACTCATGGGTTTTTTCCAAGAGCTGTCGTAGTGTGAATATTTGATAAGTGGTGGACTTTCCTGGCCTAAAGCCATACTGGTATGGACTAATCAGATGGTTGACGAATGGTTTCAGGCGTTTACACTATACGGCAGATAAGATCTTGTAGGCGATGTTAAGAAAACTGATGTCTCTGCAGTTGGCGCAGCTCAGAGAGTTTCCTTTCTTGAGGATTGGACAAACAATGCTGAGGTTCCATTCATCGGGCATACTTTCGCCCAACATTTTGGCAATGTTGCCACTGATCTGCCATACTTGATGCTGGCGGTATAAGATTTCTTAAGAGATTAAGGGAAACTCGATCGGAAAAAGATTTGGCGATCTCTTGAGATTGTAACCGCCCTCCTACGTCAAACTTCCTCACGGTATTAACCAATCTTTGCTATGTTCGGGATATCCGCAACCCTACCTTGGATACAACGTTCGGACATCCATAATACAGAGGGAGTGCCCTACGTCGATAGTAATGTGGTCCTCTTATGAATATCGAGTCAAAGTCGATTATCCTAAATCCGTTATCGGAGGTGGTGTCGTGCAAACTATACTTTCCGACAGTGCTACCGAAGATACTCTCTCTTCCAAGCTTTGCATTGAAAGCGCGCAGGACAATGTTATATGACAATGTCATAGCTAGGACACTGCTCGTAGGTCTTTCCCAAGAGATCGTAGAAGCTATTTTTGGCGTCATCAACTTTCTCCTCTGTGGAGGCACGCGCGCATATAAGGCTAATGTTGACAAATTCGGCCATAATACGGATATGCCGGAAACCCAAAACTTCTTGTCAAAGTCTGCCTCTAACAACAAATTCCCATCCAAATAGGGGTGGCTTTTTTTGCCGACAACAATCGCAGTAGTAAATGCTGCAGTTTTTCATTATTGTTTTTGACCGGCTCATCCCATCGCATTTCTTAGATGGCGGTAACATATGCTTTGAAGCAGGGCCTCCACTAGTTGTTCGGCTGCACAAGGCCTATTAAGACACTTAAAATTCCGCGTACAGATTCGAAGTTCGTTGTCCTCCGTAGATCCCTCCGTATCCGAGGCTAGTTCTTGCTTCGTAACTGTACATTTTAACCATGGCTGGCCAGTTACCCTGACGGCACAGTAAACAGACAAACCGAACCAGTAATCTGTTCGGAAATTTGAGCGCAGCCCTTGGTCCATTGAGGGCTCATCCGCCACCATCTCTTTTCCAAAACTCTGGGCTAACTTCGTCTCGAAAATCCTTACCCGCCTGAACTTGAAATATGTCGGAGTAGCCCGGATAAGGTCTTATTTGTTTTATTTCGGGATTTTACTTCACCGTTGATTATAGAGATCATGTAGTAGTGCTGTTATATTTGTCTGCTGGTCAGCACTTGTTCTTATACTCGTAGGTTTGGCAAACCGAGTCCGGATGAATATCGAATAGTACCCGATTGTTACCATTCGGAGGTAAATTGATGTGTAGAAACAGTTAAAACACTTTCATTACCTACCCTATTTCTATTTCTACAGCACCCAACAATCAACATATTTATGAATGCGAAAATATAGTTATTGTCTTTTGAATATTTTATAGCCATCTAACCACAGCTAGATAACAAACCAACGTTCTCTTGTTTGAATCGATGATTAATAAGTGAAATATCAAAATATGCAAACGGCTGCCCAATTCACATAATTTGATGAGCTCCACGCCTCTGATTACTGATTATGGCAATGAGCCGGGGAACCATAGGAACGATAGGTACCATGGCAAATGATTTTTTTTACATTCGAAAGCAAATGAAAAACCTCTATCTTCATCACCAAAAGCATCTTTGGTAAGCAAATGAAAGTGAGAAGCCGAACTTTCTACAATAGAGACTAAATTAATTTAATCTACTATCTTCCGACGCAAGCATGCATCTTGGGAAAATCCATCCATCAGTTACATTGTGCATCTTGGGCAGCCCCTTGTATGATACGTAAGTATTTGAATGCGACTGAAATGCATTCGTAACTGCCGTGGTAATACGAAATACATACGAAATATCGACGGACGGCTTAGGATGTTAAAACAAACCCAACTCGCCACCTGGATGGAACAACAGTTTTAGCCATTTACAGTTATTTGTTTTAGAGAAGAAGCTTAAGCAACCTGCAAAATTTCTCCAATTAAAAGATACACGAAATTCATCTTTCTGTGCATTCATCTGGCATGTGCCATATTTTACAAGGCGTGCATCTTCATTTCTGTGCCATCCAAGTGGTGAAAAAGTAAAAGAAAAAGTTCGCGTGATTACCTTTCTTTTAGTATTGATACTCGTATGTATGAAAAAGGGAAATTTCCTGGGAAAAATCGAACAGTTAACCAATTTTCAATGACTACAGAGGAAAGAAAGAAAATTTATTTTCTTTTGTTTCAAGGTTGTGCGGATGTTGAGTGAATTATTGATGTTTTTTTTATTTTGTTTTTGCTGCATGGTATTGCTTTGTATGTACATACATACTCGTATATGCTCACAAGTGAAGGAAGCTGTGGGAAATTGGTAGTTCACAAACAAATTAATAAATAAGTATGCCTTTATAAAATACATACTCGTATATTTACACATTAACGTACGTAGGTAAAATTAGAGTTCGTTGACAACGTATGAATAGATCCAGATCTGGATATGAATCATAAGAATGAATTTCCAATCGCTTAAAAAATGACTTCACCGAATGTTACATGGCTTGGTATGCCAGCGTTGCGTATTTTCTGTAATTCATTTCATGGGGTTGGGTGGCCGTGGTGTAGTGGTACAGCAATCGCTTCTCACTCAGAGGGTCAAGGTTCGAATCCTGCTCATGACAAGTCTTTCAAGTTGTTCATTTGTGTGATTGGAACTCAAACAGAAAAATTCTGCATGTGAAGCCATAACACAGACACGTAGATGTGGCTGTTGTAGAGTTTCAAGAACAAAAAAATGCTGCGAATTATAAACTTCGAATCACTCTGAGTGAAGAAAAAACTCTCCGTCCTATTCGGACTCAAACCCCTAAAGAGCGAATATCGAAACCAAACACACCAAACAATTTTTCCTTTTTCCTCCTTCTACCTTTCCGCCTGCGCCATGTAAATTATAAAAAAAAAAATGGAGCTACGTGGCGATTGATCGGCAAACTGCTGACTGTTCTATAGCTTCAATTGTGCCAGTAGCGAAACAATCAAGTTCGTAGCAAAGTGCTTCCTTACCCCCCAGTGGTGGTTAACGTTTACTGAGTAAACCCTTACTCATGCAGGTGGAAATCGCAACGACATGCATAATACTGGCCTACGCCATCATAGTACTCACAACCCCATACGGAAGAGATTAAAAAGATATGACGAATTAACTAATGGTCTCAGATAAAAGCTGATTTACTGTTGATAACCCTTGGAAACGTTTAAAGAACCACGACCTTCCGATCCGTACGTGGAATGCTCGGACCACGTTCGTCTGAGCAATTAGCAGATGCCTTTGACTGCTATCAAACAGATATCACCGCCATCGAGGCAGTGCGATGACTAAGCATAAGGAGGATGGAAAACTGTGATATATATGCATGTTACTATGGTGACTGTTGTAGGGAAAAGAAACTGATTGCTTATTCGGGTGCGGATTTGCCATATGTGGCAGTGGTGTAGTGGTAGTAGCAAACGCTTCTCACTCGGAGGGTCCAGGTTCGAATCCTGCCCATGGCAAATCAGTTTTTCATTGTATAATTGGAACTCAGACAAAAAAATTCTGCGTGTGAAGGCATAACACTGACACGTAGATTTGGCTGTTACAAGAGTTTCAAGCAATGAAAAAAATACTGGGAATTATATCTCGAATCACTGTGAGTGAAGAAAAACTCTCCGTCCTATTCGGACTCCCACCCCTGGAGAGCAAACATAGAAACCAAACACACCTGAGTTTCAAACCACTACAAAAACAATTTTCCTTTCTCCTCCTTCTAACTTTTGCCCGCGCCCTGGCAACAGTAAAAGGGTATCTAACCCCTTAGGCGCGCGTAAATTATAATAAAAAAAAAAAAAAAAAATATGTGGTAGATTTAGGCAAGTGGTCTTGAGCTTCCGACACGTGAGCGAGCGTCTTATGACAACCCGCATCAAGCCTAAGTTCGCTAACATAAGCGTAATATGCGGCCATGTCTCTACGAAAGACAAGGGAAACACCACCAAACAATATTTCTACGAGTTCCTTGACCACACACACATATGAGCAATATCCGAAGGAAAAGAAGACATCTTTGGTAAGCATACGAGTATTAAACATACACGACACCATGTTCGGCAACGGACTTTGGCTTATTGACTTTGCGTCGGGACAAAATATCTCTATAGCAAGTATACGGTTTCCTGAACTCAATATACTCAAGGGGATATGACGGTTTCTGGATCATGAAACGCTAAATCAAATTGATCACACTGCGATAGACGTCAGGCATCCCTCCATTATTCTGGACGTCCGAAAGTTCCGTGAAGCCCTGGCTTACGTGGTAGTGGACTGGCGTACAAATCGGAAGGTTAGGTATTCGAATCTCAACCGCATTCGAAAGACATTCATTTTTCCAGTTAACGAAGATCACGTTAGACTAGAAATCAAAAATAAGCTAACTTCCACTAACCAGCGAAATAACCACCCCTAACATCTTTCTTTCTCTCTCTATCCTATTTTCCAAAAAAATTAACACATGATGAGGCATTATAAGTGTATTCATACCCACTTGAGTGTTAAGTTCTTAAAAAAAAAGTCAAGGTGCGAATGCAGATTTTCCAAGCGACACAAGAAAGAAGAATTACTGTGAAAAGATATAACGTAAAAAGGTGCAATCGCAAGAGACCGCCAGAATCTTCACCGAACGAAACTCTCAACATCTCCTATGCCGCCTGTATCAAGTACCGAAGACCAGTGGCAAAGCTGCTAATGTGCCATCAGAGACGCCGCAGCTCATATGCTGGGTTTCACCCGACCACCACCAAGAAATCCCTGACTTGATGAAGAATGGCGGTGCTTCATGTGCTTACATGAAGCAAAACAAGAAGCGTGTAAAACGGCGATGCAACAAAGGACGAGACAATCTGTACGAGTAGAAGAGACGGGAAGAACATTGCCTTCTCCAGAAATATAAAAATGAGCACGAGAAGCATGCGATCGAAAAAATTTAGAAGTTGTAGTTGTACACCAATAACATGTACTCGTAAAAAGAACGTGCCAATATGAAACCTATATTCATCTCTACAAGGAAACCTTGTAGTAAGGTCACAGTCGTTGCTGAGAATATGCGAACAAGTCCAACATCCCTCCGTCAGGTAAAATAAAGTATTCAACTTAGACGATGATAGCCAACATTTTCGTCCACCTGAGCAGAACGAAGTAAGGATAGCAATATCTAAGCTGAAACCCAAAAAGCAGCTGGTCCTGACAGCCTACCGGCTGAAGTATTCAAAACTGCTAGAAATGAATTTGTGGCGAACATACACCAATTCATTCCTCAAATCTGATTATAAAAATGTATGCCTGATGAATGGAATCTCAGTATGGTTTGGTTGATCCACAAAAAAGCAAACCAACTCAATTGTTCCAAATAGAGAACTATAAGTCTCCTCAGCATCGCAAAGAAGTTCAACAAGATTAACAACCTGATTGGCCACTTTCAGTGCGGTTTCAAACCTGGTAAGTCCGCAATTCATCAAATCTTCATACTCCTGCAGATCCTGGAAAAAACTCAATCTATAACCACCATCTTTTCATTGATTGTAAGGCCGCATATTATAGCATTTATAGGGATGAGGTATATAGAGGTTTGGCAGAGTATGTAACAACTTAACTGAGATCTTTGATGTCAAAAAAGGTTTTACACAAGGTGATGCGCTTTCATGTGACTCCTTTAACATCATACTTGAAAGAATTATGCGGAACTCACTGCACAATTTTTCAAAAGTCTGTGCAACTACTAGCGTATGCCGCTGATATCGACATAATTGGGGAACTTAGTGGGCTGTCCGGTGCTTTCGCTAATATTGAAATGAATCTGTTTAACAGTACATGAGGGCAAAACCAAGTACATGCTGTCACAAAATTGACGAATTAGACTTTGTCTACCTTGAATCTGCTATGAATTCTGCCACTAATACCTCAGCAGAAATAAAGCGACGAATCACTCTTGCCAATTGCTGTTTCCTTGGGCTAAGAAGGCAATTAAGTAACAAGGCCCTATCCCAAAAAACTAAGGAGACTCTTTATAAGACCTCAATCATCCCACTTCTACTTTATGGCCCTGAGGAATGAATCCTATCGAAAGCAGATGCAGATATCCTCAGTCGTATTCCGTCCCGTTTGCGTTGACGGGCTTTGAAGGAGAAGATTCAACCGCGAACTATGCGAGCTATAGCTTTAAAAGCTTTTTGCCTACAAAACATTTTACGTCACGAACGTGACTTAAAAATCCACAATTGGCAATTCATCTGACATTTTACCTGCTACTACATCGTTCAATGGCTCAATTACTGCCGCATGCATGAGTACCTAAAGGTGTTTTTATTTTATTTGGTTTTTTTTCCAGTTTTAATATTCATATCGAATTGGAACTACGTGATCGTAATATTTATTAACAAATGCATTTTACGAGTACACTCGTACGTCCACTTTTGTGTCTGCAGAATATCGAGCATTTTATCATGTGTGGAGAGCACACCTTGTGCCCTGGAATATCGTTGTGGTAGCAAGCCTCCACTCTCCGGCATAGTCAGCTAACAGGTGGGACTGATACGTACTCATGCCACACATACATAGTATTGTATGTCTGTGCATAGTTTTTAGACGCAACTTTCCTTTGGTTTTACTGGTGTAATAGCAATTATCACATTGTGCCTGACTGCTAGACAATTAGGTGATGGATAGATATTATTAGGAAGGAAGTTCATACTTAAAATTCCTAAGAGATTTTTGGAAACAAGTACATACATATGTTTCTTTTTATCCACTTCAAGTGATGATGATGTATAGGTACAATAATTTCTAATTAAAGTATTCCATATGGCTGGCATGCGGTTGACCGAAAGAACTAAATTTGTGGGTCGTGCTAAATACTTACATTGAAAAACGCTGAATCACTTCCAGTGAAAGCTTAGTTCACAGTGAATTTTTTTAGCACATTTTGGGAGGGCTTGGCAGTGTAAACACTTGAGACAATTTTATTGCCTTGTAAAAATAGGACCAGTATTACATGCTTGATCGTCTCAGCTGCCCGGACTTGAATGGTGTAGGGTTTTTCTTTTTCTACGACATGGTTTAAAAAGAAACACTCGAAACTACATGTGTATGGACAAAATATTATATGTAATTTATCACCAAATGTGCTTATTTACTTACTAACGTTACCTTAGGAGTATTTTACTAGCGCTCTTCATTGGTAGATATAATGAATAAGTGTCATGTGCATTGTCGTGAAATGTATGGTTCTTTTTTAAAGGTTTTTTTTTAAGTTTTAGAGCTTGAAAGTATTTATTGGTTCTCAACGAAGCTGACTTTTGATATTTGTTAACCCAACAGAGTAGAGTTGGTTAAGGTAGAAAGGTGTAAAAGGAAACAATCTCCATACAACACTTGACACCATACGTGGTCCATTGCGATGTTTGGAAAACGAGTTGAAATAAAATTCCAAAAGGAAGAATTTAACATCTGACAAACATTCAGTTCCCCTATAGAACCTGAGTAGCCTTGTTTACTTATTTAGGTCAATTACTTTTTATTGTTCTTTATATATTGTGTAAATATGTTATGTTATTGCTCCGCTTTCCTATTGTTTCCCTTGCTGTTTTTCACTCAATGCTTACATTGTAACGTTCTCATATTTATCACCAATACTACGTATGCGTATGCGTATGTTGGATGCACTATTGTCGTGAACGGCAACATTAAAGGTTATCACCATTTTTTTGTCGCAAGAAATGCGAAATTTACATTCTAATTAGGTCACGCCATGAGCCAAAGGAGTTTATATTTTAACGCGTTAAATGCCTTAGAACTAGATTAACTAAACTATGTACTTGCGTTGTTATATTTGAAAAAAAAAATACAAAATTATGTACCACATTAAATATAAGAGTAGTCTTGAGAAATTTGCCTTTTTCAGTTATTAACAAACTTGGTTTCTTTGGCCGGATATCTCAATTATATGTATAGACCTTGCATAGCTATTGAATTGTGTCCATAATTGCTGAAGTCTTAAAATATAAAAACCGCGAGATAATTTTAAAGGTTTACATGTATTTGCCCCCCTGGCTAATAGGACCTAATATCGCAGATACCTGCCCTAATTTCCTGCTAACCTTCCATCACTCGGCGCATTTAAACAGGATTTGCAGGATTTGGGTTCTATATTCTAACTGTGATGCCAACCCAAAATATCAGCGATTGTCAAATGTGACTTATGAGGCTGATATTCGCTACCAGATGGATAACCTTTTTGCCTCTCTCAAAATTGTAGCTCTCAATCGAGATGTATTGTCAAAGGAGTTGAAAGGGAAATTGTTTATCTAAGTACATATGTATTTGTGTGGCCGTTTGCTCAATTGAAGTTCAAGTTTGTGATTTTTTAAAATGAAAGACACTTAAATCGACAAAAGAAAGTTTTATTTCTCAATATATGGAAGTCTTCTTTGAGCTCAATACAATTCACCGAACGTTTCCCCAATGTCTTAATACCTTTCAAGTAATAAGATCGAGGTCCTCTAAATAGGCGTTAGTTTAAGTGGTGATTTTATCGTTGAAGTCAAATATCTTTCCGCGGAGCCATTTGTAAGTAACTGGGCGAGCAATTCGTATCCCAATACATGAAATTTCGCCAAGGCGACTATGCACGTGTTCACTTTTCTTGATGGAAGAGTGATTTCTTTTAAGCCGAATGCTATCGTTTTCTCTTTAAACCGTTCAAACCGTTGTAGGAAACTTTTGCAGGAAACTTTTCAACCAAGCAAAAAGCACAAGAAAAGTGACAGATTGGGACTCATATAAGGAATTCCTCAAAATATATAAAAAAATAACTGACGAAGGCAAAGCAACAATCCTAAAGGTCTACAAGTATATGTGACATATAACTGGTACCGCAACTAAAATTCACGGTCTGATTACGAGAGTAAGTCTGCTTTGGGTACTGCATAGCATCAAATCATACAAGTCTGCTGGTCTGGACGGTATTATACCTGTCAGGATACAAAGGTCCTCAGATGTCATCCTGCCAACGCTAGAGAATTCACGAGGAGTTAATGTATTTTTCATTCCCAAAAGTGATCATACATTATAGAGAGCGCACAATTGTCGCGTTCCTGAACATGAAAAATGCCTTTAACAACGCCTTATGTCTTATGCTAAATAGCAGGATAATCAACTCCAAACTGGGTGGGACTTCTGCTAAAAGATGTGTTATCAGAGGTTCGCCGCAAACTCTGGAACTTGGTGGTCAATTAACTATATACCGGGTGGTAGCAAGATGGTTGAATATGCAGATGACGTAGTCACAGCCGTCTCAGGAAAGCATGTCAATACCATTAAAGAACTCTTACAGCAAAATTTTAACAGATTAACTCTCTTTGCAGTAAATATAAAATTCCAACCATAGACTCTTTCTCAATCAACGGTCCCAGCTTACCCTTTTCCGAGAGAGTGAAATATCTGGGTCTTATTTTTGACAAAAAGCTAAACTCGAAACCTAATATTCAAGAAAAATTAAAGAAAGGTACAGTAGCTTTATTTCCCAGCAAAAAAAAAAACCATTGGGAACAAATGGGGCCTTCAACCTCGCATTACTCACTGGCCATACTTCTTGGTTATAAGACCGATACTCACCTACGATGTGGCCATTTGGTGGACGGACTTAGACAATACAGTCAACTGCAGAAAACAAAGGAAAGCCCAAAGAACAGCATGTCTGTGCATAAGCCGAGCCTTACGTACTACTCCCTAGATATTCTGTTTCACTTGATACCCCTCGATATTTTCATAGTGGCTGGTGACGCAACTATTGGTCTTAAAGTGACTACAGAGTGGACAAATGAACTTATTCTTAATAATATTCTTAACACACTAGGAATACTTCCAGAGAACATCGACCGCCTTATGCACCAACATTGGTTTGACAAAGACTTTCATATAAGCATCCCCTCTAGATCTTACTGGGAGGAAGATGCTTTCATGAATGGCAAGCCAATCTATTTCTATACGGATGGATCAAAGACTGATAGCGGGTTTGTTGGCGGTGTTTTCTCAGACAGCTCAACTTAGCCTCTCCTTCTGCGTTCCAGAAGTCCAGTCCTGGCTGCAACATTCACCTATATTGGGTGCCGGGGCACAGAGATATTGCAGGGAATTTTAGGACCGACGAACTCGCCAAAATTGGAACCACTCTACCTATCCTACCTGAGAAAGGTAGCATTGGTATACCAATCGCTGCGTGCAAACTAACACCACAGCTGGATGCTAATGGAAGAACAAGCCTTAGGTGGACTGTTGGGTCAATATGTCTAGCGACCAAATAAACCTGTCCAAAGTTGAATCTGAATCGCTCCATGAGTCGATTTCCTAGTCGTGTCGCGTAAATTGAGCAAACATTTCGGCGCTTAGCTACTCGACTCGTGTCGAGACCACACGAGACCATGTAGTGCGAGGCCGCCACCGGACTCGTCATTCGGCCGAGAATATCGCTACCGTGGCTACCGATATCACTGAGAACGAAGAAACATCAATCAGACGATGGGCCACGCAATTGTGCAAAGTACAAAGTGCAAACAGTGCATCAGTTAATGCCTCCTGACCGTCAGTCGCGTGTGAATTACTGTAAAGCCATGCTCAATCTTAACAACGAAAAGGACGTGTGTCGAAAATCATCATGAGCGACGAGGCGCATTTCCACTTAAGTGATTACGTCAATAAGCAAAATCTTGGTTTCTGGGCACTGAAAATCCGCGTGTGATGCACAAACAGCCATTACATCCGCTCAAAGCCACTGTGTGGTGCGGCGTTCACGCGTGAAGAGTGATTGGGCCGTATTTTTTTGAGGACGCCATCGGCAATACGGTCACTGTTACTGGCGAACTCTACAGGGCCACGATAAACGACTTCTTACTGCCGGAATTGGATGAGCGAGACTTGGTGAACATGTGGTTTCAACAAGACGGTGAAACCGCACACACAGCATGAGCCACAATGGATATTGTGAAGAAAGCGTTTCCTGGTCGCATAATCTTCCGTTTTGGCGATTTGGCATGGCCCGCAAGATCGCCCGATTTAACCATCGCAGACTTCTTTCTTAGGGGCTACTTGAAGTCGCGGGTTTATGCCAACAAGCCTCAGAAAATCGCAGCCCTTAAGGAATGCGAACATTTATCACCAGAAGTCTTGCGGAAAGTCATGAAAAATGCGATAAAACGGGCACAAATATGTATCAACACTGGCGGCAGCCACTTAACGGATATCACCTTTTTCACTTAACAGAAACAATTGTAAAGTTCCAAATAAAGATTTCCATCACTCAAAATCATTTTTTTTTTATTTAGTAAAAAAGTAATTCAAAAATAAAATTGGATGATTAATATTGGGCCTTGTATAATGAATGGGAGGACCACAGAACCAAGTGGCATCACAATGGGCCAATAGACCTAAGTGGGTTGGTTGGACCAAACCTAACCTCATTGAACCTCAATAAATTGGCATAACATTAGCCGTTAATTATTTTTATCCTTTTGAAGACAATCGATCGTCATGACCTTATTAACCGACCACTTTGGTCTTATTCGCCCTGAGTAACGCTTTGTTTCGACTACTACTTAGTTTCTGGCGTGCTTCATCTTTCACGAAGGGCCGTCCGGACTGATTTTGAGCAAGGCCAAACAGTCCTTCGAAATTGTCATACGAAATTCACATTTCCATTTTTCCACATTTTTCAAAATTCACGCTGTCATTTGTTTGCAATAGGTGTCACAGACCATCTAATTAACGCAGCTTTCTCAAAATTTAACAGTAGTCTACCGACAAATGGGTGTTGATATGAGGAGGGTTGATTTCAAGTAACATCGGGCGAAATTGGCCATCCACCCTCTTGGTCTCATTTGGCTCCGACTTTGTAGTCGTTGGCTCTCTACAATGTTTGGTTTCTGTCAAAAATTAGATATATGGTATTTTCGATTTGTTGGGCTGGAGTGCACATTAACTGAAACTTTTCGATTAGTGTGGGACAGAACAACTTAATTCGTTCACACTCCACATTTGCGTCTGAAGTTTAGTAGAACAGTATTTCACTCGTTCTTACAAGATAGAGGATTCATTTTCTTGTAAGATGCGTTATACAGATGTTTTCTCTTTTTTTTATAATTTGCGCGCCTCAAAGGGTTTGAGTAGCCTTTAAATTCCTGCAAATAGCTCGGGCGAATTTGTGGATTTAATATTTCGTTCTCAATCACCAAAACATAACCTTCGTATTAAAAAATTTCGGCAGCTCAACGTGGTCTTGGATACCTTTTTGTTGGTTCGGAGGCAGTTTTGCTGTTGTTCTTTGTGCTGCCACATTTTCCACAAGTTCCTCGCTTAGGTGTTTTTTTCCAACTCTGAATCTTCTACATTTTATTTTTTGTACCCTTTTGCCATCTAATGCTTAATCTCATTATAGAAAAAATAACAGAAAATATTCCGGAGCGTGCCTCACTCTAAATAAGAATGTAGCTGATTCATACCCTGACATAATAAACGAAGTCTCTGAAAAAAATTTGTTTGCTTTAAAAATTTTAATATGCTTTTCTGATACTGAAAACATTAATAATGGTTTTGGGGGTATATCAATAAACGAACGCATAATTCGACGTTTGTTTTAGAAAACTCAGTTCGGCAGATTTTGCATTGAAAATGATTCAACCAGCAGCAGTTATTGACTGCGACGGGAGTTGCAATCTTAACAAAAGCGCTGGGTGCATGGCTTAGGTCCTAAAAAAGTGAACTCAAGGCGAACTTTCAGGAAGCGACTGGAAATATATTAAATCATTTTTAAGTTATTGTACCTTTGTTAAGAATATCTTCTGATATTATTCAGTATTGATCGGGCACTATAATTTGTTGGCCACATAAGAAGTTTACATACAACTGAAAAAGTTGTTAAAGAAACTCTAAAAACCGAGACTACCTAATCTACGTGCACTTTTGCTAAAGAGCAATTTCCCAAACTTTAATATCTTTTTTCCCTATTGAAATCAACCGCCTTGAAAAAACAAAAAAAAAAACATTTCCAACATCAGACAGCATATACTCGTGTCTTTTCGTTACATTGTATCGTAAATAATTTACATACAGATCCAGTACTTCCTCACATACGGACAAACAATTTTCTATGTATGATAGTTACGTAGACACTAAAAATTCAAATCACCAAACCAAATTGCATTCAATGCTGCATAAATTCCATAGCCCATCCGCATCTGCAGGAGCATCCCTACTATTTCTCAACCAGTTTCATTGACGCGCTATACAGAGAGCTACCGCTCAAAGTACACTTTCGGCTTATAGACTAGATACTACTATCAGCTAGCCAGTCTCCCGCGTGCAGTTTGTTTTGAGGAATTAATCGTGGATAGTCGGCTATAATAAAATCCGTCGACCTAATGGTCTACAAAGTCATCGACCTCATCGGCTTGCACACATATGGTCACATGTATCCGGCGCGGCGGCGGCACAACCGGCATGGCATTCGGATAAATCTCTCACCATATTTATAGCCTATCTGAACGGGCTTAGTCGCTCTATACCATAGCAGAATGCTCAGCATGCCGTCTTTCACTTTTCTTTTGGATTTCTTCAATGGGGCAGAGTTTGTACGAGCATAAGTTATGGTGTATAAGATACTCGTACTCGGACTCTCACTGGTGCTCGCATCAACGTTTCTACATGAACATGGCGGCAATGAATGCATCACAAGTGACAGTCGTGTGCGACGAAGATGGCTAAAAGATACAAGTGCAAGATATTCAACTTTCGACAACCACTCAAAGGCGGCTGATACTGACGTTGATACTGGTGCTTAGGCTGAGGCACTTGATGAGCTGATTGAATTCAACGGAACCCATTTTTGGACAAGAAATCTCATTCTGGGAGAGTTGCAAGTTTTAGTGGGTCACATCATCCGATAAGAGGCTGTTAGCTTTCAATAAAAAAAAGCAACTCATAAGAAGAGCCATCGACGCAGTGGCGGATAAGCGCCCCGGTCCTCCGAAGTGTGTGTACACTGTTTAAACAATTTTTGTTGTTGTTATTTTTTTTTAAGGCAGCTGGTGGTGGAAATGTGGGTCAGAGATTTCAGAAATGTTGTTCAATATTTGTGAGATGTAATTGTGCACACCACTAAGATGTTCGGAAAGATTTTTCTCCCTGGAAACTACATATCTACAATACAAACCGAATGTTGCCCTTTTGGCTCAAAAAGGAAGGTCGGTGTTAGAGCATATGTTTATGTTTATACATAGTTTCTTTCAGGCGGTTGGATGTGAAATATTTCTCGTAGTGTTTATTGATTTAAGAAGTTGTTAATTTAACAATGAGAACTGTATTTCTTTTCGATTAGAAACTTATGTACAAGGGCTAGAAAGTGTAATTTTTGCTTCTGTTTATGGTTGCGTAGGAAATGACATTTGTGGCTAATATGCATATCGGGATAGGTTTATTGTTTATCAGGATAGGCACTTTTTTTTACCAACGCGGCTTATATTCGATATTTGTTAGTTTCTCAGTCAAGAACTGCTCGAGGTGCAATATTGACTCTACAGTTCTTCTTCTTGGCACTCCTACTACTCGTTTAGATCAGAATGTGCATCGAAAGTAAACATGGAAAGAACAACCGATCTCTTGGTAGCCTGAATTCCAAACACGATCGAACTATGGTACTTACTCGTATAATTTCCTTGCCTAACGCCTCATTATCTTTCTTTTTTCTGCAGAAGTTTCTTAAAAAGTTTTGAAAAAAAATGGAAAACATGGAAATCGATCTGTTTCGTTTGATGCTATTTGTCAAATTATAATCAATTCTAAAACCCATCAACAAATCATAAGCTGGGTTGGCGATTTGCCACAGATTGCCGGGTTATTACTTAACTTTACTATTGTAATTTCCGAATTGCATGTCTATTATACTTGCTTAGATAGTCCAATTAGAGACGAACCGGAATCTTAACCAAGTGGCAGGGGCCCTAGCTCCTTTTCTTCAGTTGTGCACTCCAAGGTGGTTGAGGTCCTTTTCCACTTGTGTACGGCACCTTAGGCGAAGCTATTAATATCCATCCGCTCTATATGTTCCAGCCATCGGAACTTCCGATTCAAAATTTTTCTATTAATTGCGCCATGCACTTCAAATAGTATAGTTTGCCGTCGAATCTTCTCCGGAAACCGTCAACTCCAAAGACCATAACTGGGGTGATCAAAATCTTATGCAGTTTCGTTAGTTTTGTGATCGAGTTTGACGGAGATATTCAAACAAAGACTTTACAATTTAAATTTCTTTAATTTAGACCACGATTTGTTTTAAACCCTTGAGGGTCGAAACCGCATTGGTAAGAAGCCATTCTTATTGTAATGTCAAGCATTTACATAGTCGTAATACAAGTATAGTAAGTAGGTTTTATATTCGATGCTTAAGAAATAAATGTATCTGTATATAAGATAAGTATAGGACATCAAATCAGGTTTACACTCACTCGATCATCAAATCAGGTATACACTCATTCGACTAATTTCTAGAAAAGATTTGTTGTATGCGCTCAATAAAATCGCATAAAAAATTAAATATTGTTGGCGTGAGAATCTGGGTGGACCAAGGCCTTGTCTTTTCCACTCACAATGTTGCGAGTGTCTTGTAATTTTATGCATATTGAGAGAGAGTCTACGAATCTTTCCAATTCCGAACGGCAGGATGTTCCATATGCAGAAGATTTTACTCTCAGGGGCTTGGTATTGCTCGCCTAAAAGATGATGGCATCAGAAGAGTAGATTACGTGTTCTACTTCTAGGTGGTGGCTGAGTTTTGAACCCAGATACTCTTGCGTAGTAGTCAGCGAACTGCGCCACGTCACGAAAAAAATCACGTTCAGTTGGTTAAAACTATTGTTACTCACTACGATTTCATCAGGTCAACAGAATGCCGATCCTCATCGTTATTTCATATTTTAAACAAATAGTCTGTTCGTATTTTTAGCAGCGATGGTGAATATACAATATTATAGGTTCCTGTTCGTGGTTTACTTTTAAGTGGGAACTTTTAAGCGTCCATACATTGTTCCTAGTGTAGAAACGCCCTTTCTATTTAAATTTTCTAAGAAGTTTACGTTCTTTCATTGGTAAAGCAACAGAGAAGCTTTTGCCATTTTTGGAGAGTCATCTTTAGGCAGGTATCCTGTTTTGCTGCAATGGTATGTGCAAATTTTTTATCGATGCATTTCTAGAAAAACTTATTCCTGTCATGCCATTTCGATATTGCTCTTGTTGCTTCAAACAACTACTTGTCGGGTCGCGAGATTCAATTTTTTAGCGCACTTTATTTATTTTTCAATCTAATTTCGTGCACTTTATAAATTTATTTCCCTTTTTTTCCGCGTTTTTCGTCATTTTTGACTCGTCACCTCTCTTGACACCTGTCACTTGACATCTACATTGGGCGAAATCTTGACAGAGTTGCCAACACCTCGTTTTGCTATATTATTTTGTTGTTTTTTTTTAATAGAAATATAGAAATATGGTTATTTTGTTCAACCGGAGCTCAACTATGCCCAGAAGTTATGCCTGGTTGGGGATATTGAAATGAAGAAACCGTGGGCTTGATATTGTTACGTCTCTCGCCGCCGCAGTGTCAATTGGTCACGTAATGTTACGTAGGCTTTGCTTGCAGGCTATTTTGCTATAGATATTTTCTTCTCCTTTCAAAATCGTAAAAAATTATTTGAATGCGATGTTTAGAATATACCCGTATATCATAGGTTTTGTTTGAGAAGCAACTTTCTTTGGTGGCGCCCTTCGACTCTCCTTTTAGGGTATCAGTGTATATTAATGTGAGGTTTGCCGTGTTGAGGCTGGCTGTGATTTCTTCTTTATGGCTGTCTAGAATCTTCCCGAGTTGTTTGGCTCCCCTAGAATGTTAGGTATTTTAACACTACACGTTCGTTTCCCGAAATCGTTTTAGTAAGTCATCAGTAAATCTCTCCCTTCTAAGCAGCTTATTATTGCTTCCGGACTATGTTTTTTTTTTTTTTTGTTATTTTCCCAACCTACAGATCCTTCGCTTAAACCATTTGGATAGAAATAGGGTTTTGTTGTGCATATGACAGTCCTTACAGACCTCTGCTTCGAATACGTCCAAAAAACTGTATGCTAGCAAACCTTTTATATTATTCATGGGATTTTATAAAAATTAGATTTTTTGTATAAATAAAATATCAATGTATTTATTTTATTCCGTTTCATTTCAACGTGATGACTTGGATAAGATGTCAATGCAGGCAATCAACGCATAGTACAACAAAATATGATATGATGTCGGATTGCGCTCGATCGAAAAATTGCATCATCTGGCAACAAAGTGTGTAAGGCACGATTTTGAAAGTGCAATTAATCTAAAACGCAGTGCACATTTGTCCAAAGAATGGGCTAAATGCCAATCACGTCCTGGCATATCGTGTCCCAAAAGCTACCACCAGTATTCCTAGAGGTTACTGCTCTCCAAGGTCATTATGTTGCAAGCCGTTTTCAAATATATTCAATGATATCATTTACGTCAGTCCCCGAGTTATTATTTAAAATCAACGGTGTGTTAAATGTACTTTCTATTATTAATGCTGCCTATACATAAAACATACATCTACCTCATCGAAGCCCCCGTACTATGAGTACAATTGGACCATTGCATGTGGTTGCTTCTGTTATATGAGCTGATTACAGCGTGGGACATAATTGCATGCTATGTCATTGCCAGTCTATTTGACCTTTCGATATGATAATTTCTATTATCTAAAATTCTTCAATAAAACACCACGTGATCGTTAATCAGCGTCTTATAAGTTTCTAGTGAATGTTACTTTGTCCAAAACTAATCACTTCTGGGTTTTTAACGGTAAGTAACATATGTTTATGTGCAGTGCCTGTCCGACCGCTCATAGCGCCCCGGAGCAAGTCGTACACAAGCGGCCCTCAAATTTGTGTGCCTCATACATAAGTAACTTGATGTGTGTTTTTTTATTTTTTGATGATTGTTTTACATTTGTTTTGTAAATTTTATAATTTTTTAATTTATATCACTATTGAATATTGCGAGTTTTCATGAATGTTCAATAAAAGAGGCAAATTGTTCGATGATGTCCTCATATTGGATTGAATCAGCAATTTCATGTTCAATCGATATTGTGACTAAGCCTTGTGATATCGAATTGCGTAAATAATTTTTAGTTACTTTTAGCTTTGAAAATGGTCTTTCATCTGTTGCGACCGATAGAGGACTTGTTAAAAAAAAATCTGTATGCGATTACGGCGTTCGGAACCAGATTGTCCATGCCGTTGCTCTTAATTCCGTTTAGTATGTCGATGACTCGAACAAAATTTAGATTTTTCATCAATTCTGCAACCACTGTCATCTCTGAAAACAGTTCATCGCCATCAATATCAGATTCATTGCCCTTTGAAAGCGTAGTTTGAAGCTCTTCTTGTTCATTCTATTTTATTTGATTTTCGTGAACAATGATTGATGCTCTTATCTATTTCGTTTGTCACTGCAAATACGATGTGGAAAAGGATGTCCACTGTGTACGAGTATATTTTGGTGCGCTTTTACTGGATTAGTCGAGTGTCGGTTGTATTTCTAGTGAATTTTTTAAATTTTCAAATACCATTTCAGCGCTCATTTAAATGATTACAAAATATATTTAAACATTTGTAGCGCCCTTTTATGTACTGAAGTCTCGCGCCGTGTTTTGATGAAATTTTTAGTAAAAATGTGTATTTACTCGTTTTTTTAATGAGTACGAGTATACACAAAACTTTGAGCTCGCGCCCCGATTGAACCGATGTTTGGACAGGCGCTGTTTATGTGTTGTATTTTATAAAGAAGAAACCCGCTCAACACGCCATGTTGTTTCATGAACTGAGTTATATTATTGTGTGCTGATAAAAACCAAGTTTCTGAAAATTTGTCATGAGCGCGAAAAATTGTCAGAAAATTTATTTTGACTTTGATCACTCTTCGGCATATGAAGCTAATGTGATCGTTGTGAAAAAACCGCAATATTCCAAAAAGCACTCTATACATTAGGGGATGGATATCATTGTCTTTTATGATACAACCCATTAATTTATATTTTTGTTTTAATCTTGGTGGGGGCTGAGGCTTCCATTTATTTAGCTTAATACAGGCTTAATACTAGGACTTAAAAACTAACAACTACTCGTAACAAAAAGGGAGGTGGAGGAGATTTGAGTTGAGACGATGAGTGCTCAGGATGAAATAAAAAACGGAGAGGTTTGAGTTGACCTTACGGATCATACCGGAGATTGGTTCGTTGGATAGGGAGGTAAGATTAAAGGTTTTGAAAAGATTGAACCAGGGGAATAGGTTGACCATAGAGAAAATAAATGCGGAGAGGAGACGGGTTGGTTTTTTACAGATTTTATTACTATTTTCTTATTTATTAAGCTCATCATATTAATGTTTTCCGTGAAGTCCTTTGGCTTACATATCTCCAGAAGGTTACAGTTTGAAAGCTATCATTACATAAAATTATTATTTTTAATTTCTTTTTACAATTAAAATATAAAGTTTTAACACGAATTTAACTCAATAGCACTTCAAATAAAATGTATAAAAAAAGAAATTGGTTTCATATGAGATAAAACTCGCTTAACTGCTTTTTACCGTAACTTTATTCTTTGATCTCTTTTTGTGTAACGGGATTATAAATAGGTCTTCCAAATTTGAGGAAATTCTCCCTAGTAGGTGATAGACGAAATATGTAATAAAGGAGGATAGGCAGGTTTGGTGGAGCATAGAAAAACGGTGGGGAGGCTATCTGGGCTGTGTAAAAATTCATCTTTAAGTTTTTGTAACTTTTCTTCAATAACAGCAGAATGGAAATTTTGAGTGAGAAAGGGACCAATGAAATTTGGTAAGTCATTGGAGTGGTACGAAGGAGTTGTTGAAAAGTGTAGCAGAAAAATTGGTAGGAGGACATTTGAAGATTTGTTTTCGAAAGAAAGGGAGGAAGGATAACCGTCGGTCTTACTTTTGCAATTGACAAATTGAAAAAAGGGCTTGGGGTCGTTTATAAGGTTGGTTTGCGCACTATTTACGTAGCGTTGATAGAAAAAGTGGTAGAGTTCGATACAATGAAGATATGCACCTGGATAGTTTGAATAGTCAGAAGAAGAATATGTGCGAAAAAATACCACCCATAACTTTTTTTCTTTTGTTTCTTAGAGAGCGGAGTCTACAGTTATGCTAAGAAAGGGATGTAGAACGGCACATGAAGAGAAATAGATTTGAATATTTCTCTGAAAAAAAAAAACCGAGAGGAGGACATCGACCAGAGATAGATTGGTAAACTCGAAGGAGTTTAAATAGGTTTGTTTTTTGATTTCGATAATTAGCTTTGGGAAAATTGTAAGGGGTAAGAATTGCGGGTGGAGGCAACTGGAGGGTAGAATTGTGCAACACTGAAAGGAGAAGAGGAGGCTGAAAGCTATCAATAGTTGAAGGTGCTATTAGACAACACGATACTGAGGAGTTAATGGGATCAGTTATGAAAATAAGGCCTAATTGCCTTTCCATATAATAGGAAACGCCACTAATTTGACATAGACTAGAGGCTGTTAACCGATCTAAGAAGAGATATTCGTTAGTAGAAATGGGATTAGACCATTTCAGCTGAGGCATATGATATTATCAAGAGAGTCCTATAAGTCAATCAAATTGCCAATAGCAAGTTGGTAGGATTCGATATGTTGGACCGGAAAAATGTAGCATCGCATAGCTTACAAGGATCTACGCCTAATTGTTATTTTAACTGACACAAAGTCGAACTTAGAAGAAGATGAATTGACAAGAAAAGATGCGTCAAAAGAACCTCGAGAAGAAGAATCATTATATGAGATGCGCGATCATCATCCCGAAAAATATTGAAAGATTGAGGGAATAACTCTGTTTTTTTTATGTTGGGAATAAGATTAGTTTCCGTTAGAGGGTAGATAACAAATGGAAGAGCATGAGATTGATGCAAAACGGGATGAGTTTTACAACGCAGTCGTCTTACATTTTGGTAGTAGAAGATGAGAGGAAGACTTTTTCATGAGATGTTAGGTTCGAAAAAATTTATCGTGATCAAGCCGCTTGTTTGGAGGTGTGAGACTCCTGTAGGTGTACATAATGGCGAAGAGCAGCAAAATTATCTGAAAACTTTTTGGGAAGGATTATTGAAAATCTCGTGATACTTTATATAAAATTTAATGGTAACATTGATAGCGAGGCCTTCCTACTGCACGCCGTAGCACACCTATCCAGATTTATCGTGTAAATAGGAGAGATATATAAGTGATATGTCCAGGCAAACCCTTCCAAAACGGAACTGGTTCTTTTTACCAGAAAGTACAAGATACCGCAATTCAAACTCCCAAAACTCAACGCAAAATTAGCGGCAGTTCAAAGAACGGCTTCTATAGCCATTACAGGTGCGCTCCGTACCACCATTAATCACCTTTTTGTTCCTAACATCGCTAGATTTACAGATCAAAAAACTTGCTGGCAATAGTGCGATACGACTCACTAATCTGGGTTACTTCAAGAGCAGTAATTTCGGACATGGTACGGTCATAACGGAGCTACTGCGAGGCCATCCAATTCTAACGGATAAAATTCCTTCTTTGGTCGTCTTCGACATACCGTATGATATAATATATCCGGAGAGGGAGGACTGGGAAAAAAATGCAATAATCAGGTCAAATGAAATTGCAATTTTCACAGATGTCTCAAAAACAGAGGAAGGAACAGGTTCTGGTATCTTCTCAGAAGACCCAGAACTAAGAGCGTCTATAAGACTACCGGACGCAATTAGTGTCTTCCAATCAGAGGTTCTGGCTGTCCTCAGGGCTGAGCTAATGCAGATGAGATCGGTATCCGAAAAAGATATCGCTATCTACATCGATAGCCAGGCCGCATTCAAGGCAATGGAATCAAACAACATCAACTCCGATACTCTCAGGTTCTTTCGCACTTTGCTCAAGGCACTATGCAGTCAAAACCTGGTAAGACTGTGCTGGGTGCCAGGACACTGCGGTATTAAAGGAAATGAACCAGTGGATGAGCTTGCAACAAAAGGAGGGCTACTCGACAATAGTGAGGTTGCCAACATTAATCCACCCCTTTGCATAGTGAGGGGAACTATCGAAGAAAAAACCACAAAGACTGCCAAAAACTGGTCAAGTTTTGAAGAACACAGGGTATATCAGGCTCTTTGGCTGCTCTTTGACGGCAAAAGATCTAGTAAATTAATTTATTATTTATTATTTAATTAAAATTAAGCTTAGCACAGTAATAGTAATCCTGACAGGACACTGTCTCTTGCGGTATCGCAAAGAGAGTCAAATACACATACTGTGTGAATGCGAGACAATATCGCGTAGTCGAAGAAAATTTTTAGGGAAATACTTTTTCGAAAACCTAAAGGAAATAAACGGCACGAACTTCAAAGGCCTTCTAGGCTTTGGCAGGAAAAATTGTGTGTTTCACCATTGAGATTGTTTAGGTTTTTGCCATTTGAAGACAAATTCCACTGGTTTCACAGGGATCGCAATGGGCCCGTTTTGGTGCCTGATGTCTGTGTGATGACATATCCATCACACCCCTATTTAACCTAACCTTGTCATGACTTTTCCGCCAAGAGTTTTTGTTCACCTTAATAGCCGCCGGTCGCCCATCTATTTTTTCGCCATTAAATGCATTTAATTTTTTCTATTACATTTCATTAAGTTTAGATTTGTTTTTTTAATAAAAGTTGTAATTACACATATGAATTGGTTTTTTTATTTAACATGAACGTGAACACAGAACCCTTAAAGATGACGGAGCTTCAACCAACTCCAATATTGACTAGGTGCACAAGAACTTACATTCTCGTTGCTTGAACCTAGATCAACTTCATTGTTTTATTACTATGTTATAACAATTGTGTTATTCCCAAATAGTGGTAATCACCCACAGGGTATCAATTTACGGTAAACTATTCGCAACAATGACACACACCACAGCATATTTGTTATGCTTGGATATTTAAGTCATATGTCAATAATATCAGAATGCTGAGAAGGTATTGCTTCCGAAGCGGATTATCATCATAATAATGATTTAACACTTTCCATAAAATTTTCATCTCCTTAAATCCAAAACGAATCTCGTTTCATACTCTGCTTCCTCGATTGGAGATTCTCGCAGGCTGCATGTCAAAAAGGAACATGACTTGCTACAAATGGAAACATAATATTCATTTTGGAATTAATTTTCAATGAAGATCCCTCATTCATGTAGCAGTTCAACTGCAGGTGCATTGCCTCATGCAGTCGCTGTATGAATAATCAATTATCTCACCTATGCGATGCGTTTCGAATACTAGAGATATGAGTATTTACTGAATTACAAGCCGAGAATTTCAAATTTCGTAATCCTTCGTATGTGAGTTGAGTACAAATTTAATCCGATATACTCGTACCATATGTGTTTGTAAATTCAACAGTCAGCGACTTAAAAGTACATATATTCGTTACGATCTAGATCATTTTCGGAAGATTTCTCTTGTTCGATTATTCCCATTCAATATTCTGATTCAACAGAGTTTTGTATTTTTTCAGGATCTGCGTTCACTTTTTATCATTTCGATAGAATTTATTCAAAATTTGATTAAAATTATTTCTATAATACCATTTACAGCTGTACACAGGATACGATTTATTCTTATCACTTATTCAAAATTCGGAATGCAAATCATAACAACAGATACTCGTATCGCAATCTCATCAAAATCTTTAACTTAAAGCGTAAAGCACAATCATGGATTTTAAATACATACGAATTACGAGTATACAACCCTTTGGGAGTTTATCCACAACGGCAAACATGACGTTGACAGTTCACTTGCTGTGACATAATAAGGAATTTCAACTTATGCCCTCCCGCAATTTATGTACCATATGTATGTATGTTTAATGAACGTTCTCAATGACAAGCTAACAAAGTTTGAGTGAATGAAAATCCATGCTTTGACAAGATAACTACACATTTTACGAATATTCATACTTGCAGATGTACGATACGCTTGGAGGGTGTATTTCGTACCCCCCAGTGTATTTGTCTGCTATAGAGTAGAGTTACTTTGATGGATATGATCTGCAGCTACAGGGAGTAACTCATACTCGTATCATCATCCGGTTGATTGCATTTTAAACCGATCCTGGGTAAACGCCACGCCATGTGTTGATGTGTTGGAACGTCTGATTCGTTACGAATCTGAATGAATTTTTTTGTTCTTTTATGAGAATATAGCGCATCTACCCCCTGAATTGCATAGATGTTTTTTTCCATACCATATCATTCGTGCATATCTCTGACTGTCTGTCTGTAAAAATTGTCACGAACTAGATGTATGTAGGTATGTTTGTTAATAAATTGAAACAAATTAAAAGCTGGCGTTCTGCAGTTGATGAGCATATGTCGGACGTAGACACGTCTCATATCTATCGAGCAAAAATTGTAAAAAAAAAGGGACGCAACCGACAAATACCGCAATGTACAATACTATAAAGTGATCTACCATTAGAAGTAATCAACACCATAGGCACTGATGATCAAATTTCAAATGACCTACAATTTTATTTATTTGCGGCGAATAAATACGAATAAAGTTAACAAGAACTCGTAGTTTTGTCACCTTGAACCCGTTTTTACCCGACTGCGCGATGCAAAAGGATGGGTAATGTGTTTTTTATGTAAAAACATATGTTTTGTTTGAATTTAAAAAAAAAATGGATCCTGGCATACCATTCCCCTGTCTGTACCCCGAACTCCAACCCGACCACTTATAAGTTGCACACTACAGTTTTCAGCAGCTCCTTAAGAAAGAACATTCATTCCAATTTCAAGATTACAGGACTTTCCATATAAAGAGTTAATTTTTTAGTAGCACTAAGTTAGGGCGTGGCGTAGTGATTAAGTTTTTCGATTACTATGGAAGTGAGTCTAGGTTCAAATCTCACTCAATACCGAAAAACACTCACCGCAAATTCACACACTGTTCTGTAAGAAAGTCTTGCAGTTTTGCAACCGTATGTTATGCCTTATAGCATTGCTTCTCCATATTGCAGAAAGTATATTAAATGCAGGCTTCGCTTTGCTCATAATATATCTTCTTGAGTTCCGCCTTCAGCCGAGTCAACATTTATAAGGTATTGAGAACTTTCCAAAGGTTGGAGCAGTTCGCCAGCATGGCCAGTATACTTGAGTTTAAATGTAGGAGTTCCCATATTATGCCAGTTGAATCGGCGCGAATTTCCGCCATCTTACCTCAAAGGTCAAAGGTCTACTTAGCTTACTGGGCAAATTGTACCAAATAATGTAGATTCTATTTTGACATTGTCGAGGGTATTTGCATAGTTAACTTACAGCATGTGAAACGGCAAATTCATCTGAAAGTTCGTGCGACACAATCGTGCATTCAGTTACGCTAATGTCAGTTACTCCGATCAATTGTTCAAATTAACAATTACTTGAGTGCATCGCAAGAAAAGTGATTCAATTTGTCAAAGGCGAAATGACGCACACTCGGGGTAATAACTTAGGGAAGCAAAGTTTATAACGATTTATTTAGTTCAGCTAACACGCACTCAATGGAATGATTTGAAGTACTCAAGTACGTTTTTATTTTTACTTAGCAATTTACATAAATAAATAAATAAAAAGAGTCATTTGTCTGGCATTTCTGAATATGTAAGGAGTGAAAGTAAAGTATTTATAGTCAGTAGTAAAGGATTGTTTGATTAAATACTTATTTTTTCTAGTTTGATGTGATTGTAGAACACCATTTCTATTTTTTCAAATTATTTTCCATTGTTAAGGAATCGTGCTGTTCAGTAGTCAGTCCATCAGAAAGATGACCTTTGCTGGTTGCAGCTCCTGCCTTGTCTAGGCATCGTGTGCGAGAAAAACCACTACTGGTTTTGTTTTGTTGATAAGTTTGACCGCTTCATCCGATTTTCGTACACTGTAACTGGAATCTTTGTTAAGTGCAGCAAGAAAGAGCCAGACTTGCGCCAATAATGGGAATATCAAACCACATTTGTTGATAGGGGGCTGCCATTAAGGATATCACAGCAGTTGAGATTAAATTGAGACTTGTGAAGCGTTGTCGTAAAAAGATTAAGGTTCCGCTCTGCCACAAAGAAGTGGCAGGCAATGAATATGCAGACGAGCTAGCTCGAAAACTATCCTCCCTAGAAAATCAACTAGCAGATCACAGTATGGAATCTCCATTCTACATTCTAAGAATACAAGAGGAGCAAACGATACAAATAAAAGCCAATGAAAGGTGGAAAAACCTTCCAATCTGTTAAACCTCAAGATAATTATGGCCGCAACTCAGCAAATCCAGAACACGTAAGATTTTCTTGAAAACCAGAGATGAACCACAATCTTCTGGGTCCGCACGCATCAGAGCTGCGCAGTATGGTATTGGGCACATAGGCTCAGGAGAGTCTATCTCCACTTTCTGTGCCACCGTCTCAGCCTCAATAATTTGAGACAAAGAACTTTAGAAAATTACTACTTCCACGACCTCTCAGAGTTATCTACTGCTTCACTTACACCCCCTTTTAGATTCGCGGATGCAACAAGATGGCTTAGACGCGCTCAAGGAAAACCAAACAATCAATGCGAAACGAAACCGCAATATAATTTCCATTCCCTCCCAATTGCCCCGCCCGGGTATCACAATGGATCTACACAGACCTAAGTGTGGTCAGGTATAGAGTGACTTCAGCTCCAGATACCATCCTAGTTGCAGCAACGGTTTCACTTGGACATCGAGCGCGGGGAAGTCCATAGGTAGAGGAAATACCAGAAACTTTTTACTTTAGGCCCTGCAAAAACAGCCTTAAAGTCGTCAACATACTCGTATGTATGGTAGAATGGTAACAAAACAAAAATGAGAGACTCTGGTTTAGGTGAGTGCTTTAAACAGCAGTAACGATGCAAAATTATATCCGCTTATATGGTGCACTCGTCAATTACTGCTTCTTAAAGATGAAATACATGTTATCAATCGGATCGAAATCGGGTCAGACAGCGAAGTAAAGTCTAAGGTTGTCGTCCACAACGAAGAGACCTAACTACATTCATTTCCTGGATAGGATACTTTCTGAAACCAGTCCTAAGGACTAGGTAAGTAGACTTCGTGTTCTGTCACCAACTGTAGTTGCAATGCCATTGCGTTACACGAGGCATCCATATAATCGGAGTCAAATGATGCTAGACCTTTTGCTTTTAGTCAGAAGATGGCTTTTAGAATGCAGCCAGTGATATGAATACAAGCGGGAAGGAGGAATCATAAGTAAAGCTCTCAAATAGCCAAGATAAACCGTTCTTTGGAGACTGGTGAAACCTGAAATGACGTATTTGTGTGAACGCCTATTCCAGCAAACAAGTGATGCATGGGATAGAATGATAGAATAGGTATTTTCAAAACATCATTTCTTTCCAAAATCTCTCCTACACGGTCAGAAATCTGACAGAGCTTTGGAAGCGACGTGTTTTGAAAGCAGTTTTAGTGTTACAATTCCGAGCTCTGAGTACTGGAACACAAAAACCCACAAAAACACTGACATGGCGGTTTAAAACCGAATCGAGTGGTGGAGGTGGTTTATTCTTTGCCTTCCATTATAGTATATTTCAGGCGGAAATCTTAAATCTTTCTGTCTTCTAAAGGTTTACCTTTTTATAATTATCTCGTGCTGAAGGATGAATTAAACTTAGGGAGGAAGGAAACAGAGGTACATTGGTCTTAAATGTTTGCAAGTTACAATGACGAGGAAATAGAAAGCTCGGCAGGACATTCCATAAGCGAGTTGTACGTCTTAGGAACAAATCACGATATTTTAGAGTACTCCCGAAAGTGGGCTTGGGGGTAAACTGATGAGCATTCAAAGCGAGATGGGTGTAACCGTTGAAGATTTGAAGACAGGGAATGGTACTGACAATTTCAATGGAGCACTGGTGGTGAGAATAGCGATAGAACAAGGTGAGGCAGGAGACGTTACTCCGGTGTTCAAGTGTGCACGGTTTTGGATATTATCTAGCAGGTGCAGAGATGTTTTAGGAGCACCTGACCAGATGAATTTTAGGCGGATGAATGTCTTATACATATATTGAGGACAGACCGCTTGAGGAAACCTAGACATTGCGCAGCATTTTTGGCGACATCAAGACATCAAACAGAGGTTGTCATTGACACTCATACCGAGAATGAAAAGTTTTTCGGTTTCGACGGTTCATGGATAATGGCTGGGTATTCAAATTTCGCTTTAATGACAGCAGAGAGCATTGTATTTTGGAAGCATTAAATTCCACTCTGTTGTAGTTCCCCAATTGGTTATGCTGTTAATATCGGAATTTAATGAGCTTAACATACGCCACCGTTCCTCTTCTACAATCGAAGAGCAGGGACGTGAATCTGGGCACGAATATGGAAAGCAGAGAATACTGTCGCCGGCAAGGAAATAAAAGAGGGTGTCGGAGACAGTGGGGGACACACCAGCATTTTTTTATGAATATCAGTCTTAAAACCATTAAAGATAACTGGAATTGAAAGGTTCCGCAAAGTAATTTCTTATCCATTGAAGAAGAGAGTCGTCGATCCGAAATGCACGCCTTTTTGACATGCCAAACTGTGTCAAATGCCTTAGAAATATCAAATGCAACTATCTTGCTTTCGCCAGATTGGTGTACGCTTTGGTTCCACTTTTCGGTGAGATATGTCATCAAATCACCTGTGGACTAATTGTTGCGAAAACCACCGGTCATTGACATGTTTTCGTGTTTAGTGATATTTCATGAGCTGACGGTTTATTAGCGTTTCCATGACCATGGACAAAAGGGACGTAAGTGCAATTTGTCTGTAGGGGAAGAGAAAACAAGATTCGCCTTTTTTTAGGGACGGGTTGGATAAATGCTGTCTTCATTCTACTCGGAAAGAGTCCTGAACAGAATGCTTGGTGAAAAAGCTTACGCAGTAGTTTTTCCAGCGTTGTTCTTCTCTTTAGAAGAAGGGAAGATATACCATCTAGACCAGCGATTTTGTGAATGTTAAGATCTTTAAGAACTCTTGTTACTACACGAGTGCGAAAGCGGATTCGTCCGGATGGAGGATGAAGCAGAATTATTAATATTTTTGACCAATGGACAAACATTTTTACTACCTTTGGGACAATGTAGTATTTCTTGCCTCCGTTTTTGGTCGTATTAAAATAGTACATATTTAAGAAAGACATTGCAGTCGTTCCTGTCTCGTTTGAAATTTTTTCGGTTTTCTTCTGTAAATTCGGTCTTGTAGTACCGAAAAAACATTTCTCCAACCCTGACAGTCTCTTTACAGCTCGAGTCGTACCATGCCTTTTCTTTTGGTCTAATACTCTTAGTCCAATGAAGGATATAGGATCTCATTCCAAAGAGAATAGTGTCTGTGATCACATCAGCATTATTATTTTCGCGGAAACATAACGTCCGCTCCAATTGGATATTTTTTATTGTCATACGTTTCTTTTAGGAATCTTTTCTCTAACTGTGTAGTCCACGCACAAGAAACATATGTATATGCACTTACACTTACTTACATCGAAGGTAGTTACAAACTGCAGCATATCTCTCGATGAGGTAGCGAAGCAATACAAAATCCACATTTGCTAAATAGCTATGCATTCTTGGAAACTGGAAAGGGCGATAATCTTGTCGAAAGTTGCACGTCTCTAGCTACGCCTTCAGTCTCTTAAGACGTAGGGGAAGTCACCAGTTACATACGTGTAAATTCATACTCAAACTAGATTGACAACGACAATTGCAAATTATCAGATGGCATAACCTGAACTTAAGCAACTAGATCTGGCGTCAGCTTGGTGTGAAACGAACAAGAAGTCTCCCAACCCTGGAAAGGTCACATATCGGCATAAGCAAAGAAATCCTGTGGTATCGTAAAGAGGCTTTACTACGCTAAGTGAACAGAATATCACCCCAAATCGATTTTTATTTTATTTCACTTTTTTTAATATAGACGCAATATGGAACTGAATGCGACAAATCGCACCTTTTTACGACCACAAGAAGTGGTTTACAATTTGAGTCAAAGTGGGGGAGCCACGCATGAGACCACGCACTGTGCAGACAACGGATCCCATCGCCTCCAATCTCCTTAGTTCCCATATAAGATATGGCTATTTCTGTTCATTGAATTGATTATTTTAATTTTTTTATTTATTTATTGTATATTTGTATGTAAATTTTCCGCAGCCCATGTATGAAGATTATGAGAATTTGTGATCCCATCTCTTGTAAATTGAGATTCCACCGTCCAAAGAATAATAAACTCGTTGTCATCCAAGCTCCGCTCCAGCAACCAGTTAGAAAACTCAAATCTCTTTTCCAAATCATTGTGAAGCAGTTCTTATACTGGTGTATGGTGGTGGTATGGATAAAGATTTTCTCCATACATTACATTAGAAATGTTATGCCTGCAAACATTGAATTGCAAAGCTAAGCGTCTGATGCTGGTTGATAGATCAGTTGGATCAGATCAGATAGATCAGATACATCAGCTTCCAGTATTCTTTCATCAGCCGAAATCCTTCTTACTTGTTGAGCTCCCACATTTAGTCGTGTATTTGAAACTGATCCCGTTTCTTGAAGCCTTCGATACGTATTTCCAAATACTCCTCTACTAGGAAGTCGTCGGTTAGGATAAAGTTTGTGGTATCTTTGTCGCGCATTAGTTATACTTCCATTTCACGGCCCGTAAACGTAAATAATGTCTGCGTATTCTTGGTTTGTAAATGCAGACATTTCAAATAGCGTTTCTAAGCAAATTTTTGGTAGGTAAATTTTCGAAATAGGCCTTCAAATCCCAAACCAAACTCTTTCTGAGGTAAGGAACTGAGGGTTTTGACACGTAGTCAAATAAAAGAGCACGCTTTAAAACTCTTTAATAGCTATGCAATTTTAAAGAAATATTGGAAAATTAGTAATAGGGACTTGGAAAACCACTCTTACGAGTACAGTATTGTCAACTGTTGTTAGAAACGTTTTTTTACCTGCTGCATGTTTTCCCAGGTATCATAAAATCTGTGAGTTTTTGTGCAAACTTGATGATGATTTTTTGTTTTTATTATTGTTACTTTCATAAGAAAAAAATTGTAATGGGCAATGAAAATGGAACAGGCTTAGAAATTGGATATCTAAAGACTGAAACAAGATGTCAACTTTATTTAAACGCCATACAAAGGCTACATGAAGTTTCTACCATTAGTACTAACAGAGCAATTTCCGTTAACATGGGTCAGGGTACACCAAAGAAAGCCTTTTCTTAAATCCTCAATTTTAAATTTAATAAAATCAAGGAATCGGTTCCCAAATTATCGTTGACGAATTAGGGGACATCTTGTATAGATTGATTAGACCAAACTGCCATTTCATACCATACGTAGAATTGAGAAGAAATTAAGTCACAGGTACAATAATAACAAGCCGTCGGTCTTCCCTTCTGACACCCTGTCGGAAATGGAAACCGATGACGAAGGAAAAAGAGATCCTATACGATCAAAGGATGAAGATGAGCCTTTGTGCTGCACATCTTCAGAATCGGAGGACTTCAACAGCACCGTGGTGGAGGCTACTCTGGAAGACTGTAGCAATGATACGGTTTTTCCAGATTAATCTCCATATATCAAAAGAGGCTTCGGCCGCATTCATTCTGCGTCTTTCCTAAAACGCAGAAGACATTATCCTAATCCAGGAACCATGGATTGTAGAAGGCGTGGTTCGTGGACTTAGGACACCTGCATACGCTCCGCTCTCTACAAGAGACAAAGGTACGATCAGAACTTGTATATTAGTGAAACGTAGACTTAATGTAGTTTTATTTCTTAACTTCAGCGACCTCGACCAAACGGTTGCCAGACTACAGACTGCCAAAAGCTCCTACTGGCTGGCATCGGCCTACCTTGGCCACGACCATGTGTACCCTCTCCCTAGTGATAACCAAGAAAGGGTGGTACTGGAAGGTGGAAGGCAAAAAACTGGCCTCATCATCGGATGCGACGCTAACGCACATCACACGGTATGGGGCAGTACCGACATCAATGATAGAGGTGAGTCACTTTTATTTTAAGAAATAACCTCTTTATTTGCAACATTGGCAATGAGCCCATTTTTATAACTAAAACCGACAGGAGGTACTAGATATTACTCTAGTCTCCGACAGCATCACTCAAATGCTAACGAACTAGATGGTATCGTCTGAACTCTCGTTTTCAGACCACTAATACATCCAATTCAGCCTGGGTGTAGTTCCCCCCAGCCAACCAGCATTCCGGAATTACCGGAAAACTGATTAGCCAAAATACAGAGGAATACTCTCAGAAACGCTATCCTCTGGACTATCAAGTCCGTGACATCAATGAGCTTGACATAAAAGTCAAGGAATTTACTCTGGATCTCAATCAGGCTATGGCCGCTTCCTGCCCTCTTATTCAACCTAGAGGCAAGAAAAAGCCACACTAGTGGACATCAGCACTGGGACTGCTTAGAAACTCTTGTAGAAAACTTTACAGCTTAGCAAAAAGCACAAGAAAAGTGACTGAATGGAACTAATACAAAGTACGAGTATTACTCAAATTATACAAAAAAGAACTGAGGAAGGCAAAGCGATAATCCTGGAAGTCATTCTGTGACAAAATCACAGGAACCTCTGAGTCATCACGGGTAAGAAAAATCGTCTCTACAAATCCTATGATGCCTAGCAGTTTGAAAAAAACCGATGGCTTCTGGACAACCTCAAGTGATGAATCACTCAACCTGCTACTGGACACCCACTATAAAGGTCCCAATTCGCGGGAAGTTGCAACCCAAACAGGCCTACTGCAACCGGGACCAAAATTCATCGTCTGATCACAAGAGACAAACTGCTCTGGGCGCTGCATAGCTTCAAACCATACAAGTCTGCTGGTCCGGAGGGTATAATACCTGCCGAGCTACAGAGATCCCCAGATATTATTCTGCCTACGCTAGAAAATATTATGAGGAGCCGTGTAGAACTTATCCACATTCCACTTCAACTGGAGAGAAATCATTGTAGTTTTCATTCCTAAAACCGGAAAATGTTCTCATGTTGTCCCAAATGACCTCAGACCTATAAGTCTATCATCTTTCCTTCTGAAAACTCTAGAACGACTAATTGATATCCATATACGAGCTAAAATTGATCCAAGACTTCTGTCAACAGCTCAGCATGCCTACTGTAAAGGAAAGTCGGTGGAAACTGCTCTGCATTCACTGACTAGCCGCCACATCAAACGATCCCTACAATATAAAGAGTACACAATGGTTGCTTTCCTGGACATAAAGAGTGCCTTTAACAACGTCAACACATCCTCAATCACGACTGCGATGTCAACTCTGCAGGTAGAGGACTTACTTGGGGAGTTGATCAGTCTTATGCTAAACAGCAGGATAATCAACTCTAACTGGGTGAGGCTTCTGCTACAAGATGTGTCAGCAGAGGTACGCCGCAAGGCGGTGTCCTCTCTCCCCTTCTCAGGAATTTAGTAGTTAATGAACTGCTGATATATTGCCTATGCGGATGACGTTGCTATAGTCGCCTCGGGAATGCATCTCAATACTATTAAAGAACTCCTTCAAGTAAATCTCAATAGATTAACCCGCTGAGCAGATCACTGTGGATTGGGAATAAACCCCCATAAAACTAATATTGTCCTGTTTTCCAGGAAATAAAAAATTCCAATTATGGACCCTCCTTCAATAAACGGTACCAGTTTAGTATTTTCCGATACAGCAAAATATCTGACAGGAAACTAAACTGGAAACCTAACATTAAAAAAAAAGTCAGTAAAGTTACAGTAGCTTTATTCTCTTGCAAAAAAGCCAGTGGGAATGAATGGGTGATAAGACCGATACTTACTTACGGGGTGGTCGTCTGGTGGACGGCCTTAGAGAATGCAGTCAACTGCAATAAACTAAGCAGAGTCCAAAGACCACCATGTCTATGCATAAGCGGAGCCTTGCGGTCTACCCCCTCTGCGGCATTAAACATTCTGTTTCATTTGACACCCATCGATATTTTCAGCAGGCAAGAAGCTGCGACCGCAGCTATTCGCCCTAAAGCGACTACACAGTGGACAAATAATTCATTTGCCCACACCAACATTCTTAATACATTAGGAATCCTCACAGAGAACATCGATTACACCATACCTGAACTTTGGTTTGACAAAAACTTCCATGTAAGCTTCCCCTCTAGATCATTCTGGGAGGAAGATGGAGGACAAGTCAATCCATCTCTACACAGATGGATCAAAAACTGATAGAGGAGTTGGTGGCGGTGTTTTCTCAGACAAGCTAAATCTGAGAATCTCTTTCCCCCTTCCAAATCACTGTAGCGTGTTCCAGACGGAAATTTTGGCGATTAAAGAAGCTCTGTCCTGGGTGAAGAAAAACGTGATATCGGCAAAGGATATCCGCATCTTTTCGGATAGTCAGGCCGAAATTAAGTACCTGGACTCGGTCTCACTATATTCTAAAACCGCCTTTGAATGCCGATCATCTCTCATGGAGATGGCAGAGCAGTTCAAAAATCACCTTTGTTGGGTGCCGGGCCACAGAGACATTCCAGGGAATTACAGAGCCGATGAACTCGCTAAAATTGTGCGGAAAAGGGTAGTATAGGTGTACCAATCGCTGCGTGCAAACTAACATTAAAGCTGGATGCCAATAAGAGAACAGACTTTAGGTGGACTGTTGGACCAACAAGTCTAGCTGGCCAACGTCTCCCAGAGACGAAAGCTGCATCTAGTAGCTTTCTTCTACAACGACCTAAACGATCTAGAAAATACAGACGTTAAAAGTCTCCTACGCTTTATCATAAGCTCAAACTTATACCACTAGTAAGAGGATCATAGATCCACGTGGCATCACAATGGGTCAAAGGCCTAAGTGGGTTGGTATTTCCAACAGCCACTCTTATCTACCTACCTACCTACAATAATAACAAGTTAAAAACAGTTAAAAACACAAGATGTGCGGGTGCAACTATGATTTAAGTGAATTTTAGTATGCAATCTTTAAACAACTACATACGCCAGTAAATACGTAGATACAAAAATATTCGTTTCGATTCTCTCTACAAATGTATGTATTTACATACATATGTATGTACATACTGCTACCGAATGCTTCTAAATAATAATAAATAATATTGCAAATAATCACGAGATTTTGTAATAATAAAAAATTCCCCAATCATCAGGCCTTAGTCTCACAACTACACAGCAATAACAACATCATCATCGCAAATGTAAACATTGTAATTCTCTTAAATTGACTAAAATTTCTTTTTCAATTAATAAGACACAAATTTAGTCATCTCATACTCGTATTTTCAACGAATTTCTGCGAAAGTTACGCAATATCTACAGTCGTACTTACTACTAATTAAATTTTCCACTTTGTTATCGCTCTCGAATGGGTTAAAAAAATTGTTCATTCGAAGGTACCACGAAGATCTTGTAGTAGGAATCTACATATAATATTCATATGTACATGCACATGTACTCGTATGTAAAGTCAAAAATAAAAAAATGTGTACACACGTACACATGCAGGCATGCACATGCGAGTACATCTCTCATCGTAAACAATCGGGATGAAGAAGTAAGATTATCTAAACTCGTGTACTGAGCTGGAAAAAATAAATACTCGTGATTTCGAGATAACACAACAAACTCAGATTAAATTAGGCATTTCCTTCATTGCGACACATCTATCGGTATATTCATCTCATAATTTCAATAAGAAGAAATCCAATTGCTATCCTACGTTCCGTCGTGTGTCTTAATCTCAAACTATCTGCCAGGGTACATACGAGTACATATGAGGGTACAAATTGAAGGAAAGATTCAATTAGCCTGAAGTGGCCGCAATTTAAAGAAACACCAGAGTGGAGTCTTTCCAGCAGCGATTGACCACTGGTCACTTCTTAGCGTGACCATTGCACAAATGCATAGACACATATGTACATATGTATGGATGCAGATACTCGTATGTATGCATATATATATATATATATATATGTAGAACTCGACTCAAACCATATGGGGGATGTTTGCAAAGGTCTTATTTAAAATTTGCGTGTATAACGGAGAATTACTGCCTCGAGGCACTTCCTTAGCTTGACTTTAATTTATTAATAATTTTTCACAATAAACAAGAGAGACCAAATACCAGACAAACAGCATGGAATAAAGAACCCACATCGTTTGTCGTTTCGAGTGATATCCCCAATATGCTCGTACTCGTACTTACGACACCGCAGACACACAATAATTGGCGACAAACAATTGAGAAAATACAATAATTTCAAATATCTACATTCTACTATACTGATGTGAGTCTGACCAAATAAGCGACCAACCCCTGATATTGATCAAGTGTGCCTGCCTTACACACCAACAATATCACCTATTGATGATTTCTTTGAATTAAATGTCATTACTTACGCAGTTGTTGTTCCACCACGCGGCATTTTGTTTCTACGCTCTCGCATCAAATTCAATTGGAATAGCAAATCCGTTCGTACGTACACTACCCAGTATCCAAAATTAGGTTTGGTTCTTGCGTATTGTATCTGCGACAAAGACCCGCAACTAAATTGATCGACTTAATGTTAAATAATGAAATTCACAATCATATAACAATTTCCGGGAAAATTTTGGGATGAGTTATCGTTCTATTGGATTAATGGTGCTTTTCTGAATTGTACCCACGGTAAGATACTCAGATACGGGTACACTGTTATCCGCAATGCAATAGAGATTTAAGTTCTAGCACATTAAATTTTTATTTTAACCGTAGTTTCTTGTTGGGGGACTGAATTTTTCTTTAAATTTTATTATCAGATCAAATTTGAAGATCGAACACACGATAATGTAACTACGAGCATTTTCTAATAATCACAAAACGAGTACAAACTGACTAACGATCACGAATCCATCCGCTGTCGTACTGACAACAAGTGTTTGAACAACTGATAAAACAACCTCATGGATTGATGATGTTCATTAGCTTCAGTTTCAGTTTCTATTCATAACAGTTTGAAAACCTGTGAAGATAACGTACAAAGACAGTCAATGGAACATGTCTTTAGCAAGATCCATACAACATATCCACGAACGTGCGGGATAGTATATAAGTTCGGCCGAGTATGTTGTTTGGCGGGAATTTTATATTTTGAACTCTGCAACTGTAACTGCAACGCGGTTGCATCGATACGAGCCAACAACGAATTTTAGAGTGTGATGTTGGATTAATCAGGGAATGTTTCTTTTCTAACGAGTGCATATGATTCAAAGAAAAAAAATTATAAACTTTTATAGAAGAGGAAAGAATGTTTAAAATGAGATACATACTCGTACATGATAGGATTTTGTGAAGAATAAATGAAGTAGAATAGACTGGACGTGTTGATATGTAATTCACGTTAATAAAGTTCGTAGAGAAGATAAAACAACGGTCACACCTTTTTTGACTTCTCCTTTTTATCATTGCAGAGTTTTGTTCTATTAAATCAAAAACCGAACAAAACTATCATAATTATTGTAGAAAGATCGAGTTGTGGATACTTTGTGATTAAATACGAGTATGTATGTGTTGAGCGTGGTATGCATTAATAAAAAGAAAATCACTTCATGGCGTGAAGAAACTGGTTTTTGGTCTCAGGTGTTTATTAAACGTTGAATCTAGCAGCAGAATGAAAGTAAAAATTATCAACCTTGAAAGTGAAAATGAATGCGCGATGTAAATTTTACAGAAAACTGGATTCCTTTTTGAATGTTAAAAAGGGGTAATATCTGAATTGACATTTAATCCGCATTTTAAACGATTTTTTTTTCTAATAACACATATTGAAAAAAGTCTTAGAAAACGAAATGATATTCTGTAGCTTGATTTTGCGTGCTGTGCTGTTTTTTTTTACATTTTTGTTCAGTATTTCTTGGCAAATCTATATGAATAGACTTATACCAGAAAAGAGATTTAAACCTATTTCATAAATCGGTGTTCAACGTATATGTAGATGATTACGTGCTTTTTTAGGAAAGCGGGAATGTAAACAATCATCGATATTACCTTCATGAGTAACTCCCTACTGCGCAACACTGAATGGTGGGTCAGCGAGGTACATACCTACAGTGAACATCAGGGTATAATAATTGGTATTAAAGAGCAAAGGACATGTTCCACAAAATGATGAATATCAGCGAGTTAATCGACAGCGAAACAGCGGAGACAGTGGCGTAGCTACTCGCACTATAACCAAAGCATGCGACGCAGCAATGCCCAGACAAATATCCAGTAGAAAAGGTACATCGTGCTACTGGTGGAGCCAAGAAACAAAAGCACTCAAAGCAAACTCCTTACAAGCCCGACGGAGAGTGCAGATTTTCAAGAACGGCTAGGCACATTCCGACTTGCAAGAAGGGGCCTAAAAAGGCGATAAAAGAAAGTAAAGCAAGATGCTCCAAGCGCCTGTACGACGAAGCAGACATATGTAGATCCTTGGGGCGCAGCATACAGAATGATAAAGTCTAAGCTGAAGGGCTGTAAGTCTCCACAATTATCCAGTCCAACAATGCTAAGGCCTTACTGAAGTCCGTGGCGATTACATCAATTTCTTTCCCTTATTCTAGTTCGCATAGTGAACTAGAAACAAACTCAATAAGGTTGGTGATCGTTGATCTGCCTTTAACAAAACCATGTTGGTTGGTTGCAAATATAGATTTACATTGAAAATATAGTGCATCATAAACAATACTTTCAAAAACCTTGGGGATGCAGGATAGTTTAGCAATGGGGCGATAATTGGAGATATCATGCCTTGATCCTTTTTTGTGAATAGGTGTAATAAAAGCGCTTTTCCACAGATGAGGAAAGAGCCCTTCAGACAAAGATAGTTTGAAAATACTAGTGAGGGGATTAATTAGATTATCAGCGCATTTTTTAAGACAACTGCGGGCAATCCATCAGGACCGGGGGAAAAATCGTCTTTCAGTTTAATGTATTTTGTCTAGTAACTGCGCTGAAGTAATTTCAACTGACGAGGGAGATATTTGACAACCGTTGTTCAGGTAAGAAAAGTATTCAGGATCGATGTCATCAGATTGGGCCGAAAACGATTGACTGAAGAAGTTCGCAAATAGATTAGCGATGGTTGTTGGGTCATCGGAAGGCATATTAGAAAATTTGAGAGTTGATGGATAGCAATCGGATTTTTTTTGTGTTAATAAATTGGTAGAATCTTTTAGGGTCTGAGATGATGGAAGATTGCATTTGGGTGAGATATCTTTGGTAACGATATTCAACAAGTTGGGAGAAGTGATTGTAAGCTAGGAGGTAGTTTTGTTGGTCAAAGTCAGAACCAGATTTAACGTATTGTTGCCATAACCTGTTTCTCTTATTACGAAGTGTACGAAGTTCTTTATTATACCAGGGAGGAGATGACGAAGGATTTCTGCGTCGAATAAAAGGAGTAGTTTGCCTTATACAGTGGAAAATCTTATCGTAGAAGATAGCTACAGCAGAATCTGCGGTTAAGTTACTGTTTTGAAGAAAACTAAAGTCAACATTTTTGAGAAGATTGTTGAGCTTAGGGTAATTGGTTTTACGGAAATCGAAATGGAAGGGAGTTTCTGAACGGCTCAAGGAATTATTGTTTTCATATGAGTAAATAACGAGGAGAGGTGGGTGGAGACGGTCTAATTTCGAAAGAAGAAGTTCACACTCGAGAGCAAGACAGTTCGTGGTGTCGGATGTAAAGATCAGATCTAGTTTCCGACCCATGAAGTTAGAAATTGAGTTTATTTGAAAAAGGCCAGAGTTTGTGAGGCAATCTGTGAGGAGGATTTCTTTGTCAGAAGTTGCATTTGTGGCAACAAAATAGGATTCTTCGTCCGAGTGAGTCCATTGGAGGTGAGGGAGATTAAAGTCACCGAGAACAATGATTTCATCACAGGGATCTGTGATTTCGAAGAGGGAATCAACCGCATTAGTTGCGATAACTGATAACTGTGTATTGGTTGGGAGGAGCGAACATAGCAACAGAGGATATAGAGTTTGTGTTTGGAGGGAGTAACTTTAACACAGATAAATCCGAAATCGGCTGTAGATGACTTTTTGACGAGCTCAGGGTTCAACCGAATTTTGATTGCCAGAAGGACACCTCTTCCTATAGAATCGTCATTATTATCACGTCCATCGTCGCGAAATAAACGGAATTCTGGTGTGAATAGTTCCGAATCCTTGATATTAGATATTATATTAGTTTCGGTTAAGGCAAAAATATCATAAGGCAGCTTTTGAGAGTTGAGATATATAGAAGATGTTTTTGAACGCAACCCCCTCACATTTTGGTAGTAGAGTGATAGACGATTGTTTGCTGGATTGTGGGGCATGTTAGGGACGATAGTAGTTTTTAAAACTTTAGCGGGTTTTTTGGAGATGCAAGAGACGTTTGGTAGAGACATGAGAGGCGAATGAGGAGAGACCGTTATCGACGTTTGCAGAAGAGATATTGAAATTGTTGTGAAAATCGATAAAGATTCGTCGAAGATCTTTGGGATCAGTGGGGAGTCCTTCCTGTTGGATTAAAACCATGAGATTTGTACGAGTGGTACCATCGATGCAGATAGAATCGGGTTTATCGTGCAAGTAAGCAAGGTAGAGTCGCACGTGTTGATATAGCCGACGGTCCCTCAGGCGGGAAAGGACATAGCGGCCGTCATTTCCCACGTCGGCTAGCTTCTTGGTTAGTAATTGCGGGAGGAAGCAAGGGGTCAAGAATTGTGGAGGTTGGGATTTCGAGAGCATTGGAGGAGCTATGGTCAACAGCCAACGTGGATGACGGAGGATTAAGTGTGTGGGAGCGGATGAAATTCGGATAGGGGGCGGAAAGTGAGGGGGGTTTAGGGTGTGAGGCTTGGAGTTTTGTAGGAGATTGATTGGGTGTAATATTAAAAGAGACACGTTTGGGTGGGACAGATTTTGTGGGGAGGGAGACATCTTTATGTTCTTTTGGTTGGATGACATGAGGAGGGGAAAGCAAGTGATTCCGTGGAGAAAACGAGGGAAATAAGCCAACCTTAAAACTCCAGTTGGGGTCTCGATGGGAGGGCTTTGATTGTATATTGCGCTTAGGCTTATCCGTAGGGTTGCGGTTCTCAGGTAGGTTGGGCTGGTTGGGTGACTTAGAGGTATGAGCGGAATTAATTCTAGACTTAAGAGTTCTTTTGTGCTTGATCTTGTTATCCTTAAAAATCTGCATCTTCATCCCGTCGAGTTGAAAAATCTCTGAAGTTGGATTTCGAAAAAGCCATTCGTATTTATGGGGAATGTTGAATTTGAAACGACAAGACTTTGATTTATTGGGCGATGTGATTTTCTGGCAGTTGTCTATGGTGATTTTAAATCTGCGCCTAAAAAAGTTCACAAGCCAGACTGAGTATGTGGTTCCAGCTAAACAGTCGAGAGTGAATGTTACGCCCTCAGACTTGTTGTGGTTTTCGAGTTTTCGAAGACGTTGTTTCCATTCCGAGGATGTCCAGGAAGTACCAAAACGAGAAATTGTCGCCTCGATTTCCGGTGGATCGACTGCGATTGCCTGAGTTGGAGATGGAGATTGAGGTATTTGTAATAGTGTCTCAGAAGGTTCGATGACAGCGTTCTCGAGCATTTCAGTTAGTAGGGACGTATTTTACATTGCGTTAGATTGGGGCTGGAGTTGTACAGGAAGATCGTCAATTTTGTTAAGCGTCGTTCTAATGTCATCAACGATATCACCAAGAAGTAGATGGGATGCGGCAACATTGTTACCTACTTTATTTATTGTAGTTATGATGGGTCTGGTGGAGGAGCACTTGGGGTTGATGAACCTTGGAAATAGATATCAAGGTCGGATCTTAAGGTAGAGAGAGTATCAGCAATAGACGGTAAATAGGTCTTAAGGGCAGATTTCACACTGTTTTCAATAACGCTTTTAATTGTGTCAAGGTCTATATAGAGCAATTATTCGCACATAGACCATCGACTCTATCAGGGACCCCAGCACAGAAACAGTATAGTAACACCAGACGAACTTTCCAATGCATGCAAGAAGATAGGTATCAACAAAGCGCCGGGACCCGATGACATATCAAAAAAGTCAGGGAAAGCCGCCGTGCAAAAAAGAAACCAGATATGTTTATAACAACGATGTAAGAGGGCTGTGGAAGTTTCAACATTTGGTGCTCTTACCAAAGGGAAACAAACCACCTGGAGAATCAGCAACATATCGCCCAATATGTCTACTGGACACTCTGCCCAAAATATTTGAACGGATCATATATGATAGATTGCTCACTGTGGCAGAAGAAATAGGGGCATTACCAGTTCAAGAGTGTGGATTTAGAAAATCGCGCTCCACCGCTCCACCATAAATGCGGTGGTAAACATAGCAGTCGAAGAAATGAAGGGAGAAATATGGGGAGCAAAGCAATATTGTTCAGTAGTGAAGCTGGACAAAAAAAATGCCTTTAACTCAGCAAATTTGTCATTTATAAGAAGGTTACTAGTCAGAATGGATACACTATACCGCTTGTGAAAGATTATACCCAGGTGCTTCACCAATAGAAGGTTGATACATGAAACCGACGAAGGAAAAAAGTATTATAAAATTTCCGCGGGAGTCCCACAAGGATCAGTACTGGGACCCCTACTCTGTAATATTATGTACGACGGAGTTCTGCAATTAACATTGCCACCAGGGGTAATCGGTTTCGCTGAAGACATCGCCATTGTACTCGTAATTATTCAATTGCAAAGAATATTTGTGAGATGGAGTTAGCTATCAATCTCATCAATGACTTGCGAATATCCGCCGACCTAGAATTAGCAGGAAAATGCAGAATACGTGGACATAAGTGTAGGAAGTTAAACTAAGTAGAAGGCAACAGTCGTCAAAACGATCAAGAAAGAAAAAAGAGCGGCTTCAATTACCAGGTGGCAAGCTCGGTGGAATACCACTTGGAAAAGCAGAAAGACCTACAGATTAATCCCATCCACAGATGTTTCGATAAATCGAAGGCATGGAATAATATCTTACTCAGTTCCTATCTGGTCACGGTGGGAATTGAAAATCAGGGGGAAGACACAGATCGTGTAAAATTCCATTACATACGCTTTCTGGGATGGAGAACTGACATACCACACCAGCAATCAATAATTGACCAAATGCTGCGGTCAGAAGAAAATTGGATGGAGATTTGCATATTCTTAACCAACGTGTAAAACGAGCTACGAATGATCGAAAAAATAAGACGTGCAGATACAGCAAGCATAGGGGATGAAGTAACACCGTAAGTAAATCGTAAAGATAGTACCAAATTGTCATTTTCGGGGTGAATGCAAAACTTTCCTATCAGAAAGTTAACAAATTTTGTAGCACATACACTCTACATAACGCAATGCCAACAACGCTTCAGTGTGCTTGTGAACAAGCAAAATTGTCGTTTCCGTAATGAAGCAAATCAAGCAGAGACCCATAAATTCAAAATTGCTCTGTTCAGTCTAGCTTTCACTCTTCTGGCATCATTGGTCTTTATTTTTGTTTTCTAAAAATGAGGCCTGAGCTCGCGTTACAGTCGATATTCAACGTTACCGTAAAATTATCAGTTGTAATTTCTTCGAGACCATGGATGACATTGATCCAGACGATATGTGATTCCAGCAGAATGACCTTACGTTCCATCCTCCTATGAAACCTATGACTTACTGAGGACTCGATTCAAGGACAACATTATGTTATATCGCCAGATTAACCTGTGAATTGAACACCGAGATCGTGCGATAACTTTTACTTTTTTCAACTATTACCGCAAAGTATTCAGGTCTTTGAATCCAATACGGCATTATTGGTAAGATAGAGCTCCAGATGGGCTAACTTTGTCAAAAATAGACAAGAAAGACATTTGCCTGGAGTCGTGTTCAAAACATAACGTCACGAACCGTTATTCGAAATAAGTAAAGATTTTTGATTGAAACTCAATCTCTGTCGTTATTTTAGAACTCTTAAAATAACATCTTTTATATGTCATATGCTTCCCTTTCTACGAGGTCAAAAAATAACCGTTGTACGGCTTACTGCGAACTTCAAATAACAGATACACTTTCTAGGTACTTGTACATATGTAATTAGCCGTTCATTCGCGTCTTTTTGTGTCGGTAGCTTTTTCAATCGTATACGTATGTATGTCATATACTTACTGTTTGAGGACATGCTTTACATGGATGAAGTACCTACTTGAATTTTATCAGTAGTAGGTACATAGACAGTTGTATTTGTGGTGTGATAGGGTGTTCCCAGTGGCCAACGAAAACGGCATATGTCCACAAGCAAACCCTAATTCATGTTGACTAAAATCATTTGTGTGAACGGTTCTTCATTCTCTATCACTTCGGTTAACATTCTGCGTTACGGAAATCCATTTCCAATTGGAAGTGAATTAGAGACGATCTTGTATGCTGGACGAATAAAGACCATTTTGACGACATTCTCCGGAGATGAGTATGTACCTATATATCTGGCTGATGCTGATGATGTTCACCGCATGAACTCAAAGTCATAAACAAACTGCTTCAATGTCTCCCAAAATGTATAAAGGTACCATAATATCAGACTTTGGTGGGTGCCAGTCACAGAGGCATTGTTGGTAAAGAAATAGTTGATGAATTGTCAGGAAATGGCTCTACCGCAAAATTAATAGATAAACTTTCACTATCAACAGCCCACTAAATAGATAGGTAATGTCATACTGGAATAATATTCAAGGAAGTAACAAAAAACAAAAACTCTAAAAATATGTTTAATTACAACTGGAATACTATTAGAAAATTCACCGAAAACTTCCCCCTCGAATACTGTAGCTTGAGATATCACCTAGGTATATATGAGTATATTACGAGTAAAATGAACCTGTTTATATCATGATGAAACCACAGAACACATTCTACACGTGCTGTCTGCCAATCATAGAAGTGTATCTTCGTCAGGACTACTGTGAGCTTTGTATACCAAAGTATCGACAAGTAACCTCATCAAACACGTAGGAAATTTTGAAGTATTCTTGACATGTTTGTAAAAAGCTCGACACATTTCCATGGATAGGGATTTCGTTTGTAATAAATATACGAGTAGATAATCAGGAGCAACGGGTTCCCAGTATGGAACCAGTTTCGGCTGTTAAGCTTAGTTTCAATTACCTTCCATAAGTTTCAAAAGTTAGGAATGGTAATTTTGGTAATGTTTTCTGGTATACCAAAGTTTGCGAATCATTGATATGGCCTTGTCGCTGGGCAGACTGATAAAAACTTTTGAAGATTATTAAGGAATTTGGCATTCTCTTGTTCAACAAGTGTACGATGGGTCAATATAGACTAGCACCACTCCACTCACTTGTTTCTGTCAAAGTACGAAAGCATACAAGGTGCGTTCAGAAAATAACGAAAACTTTAGTTTTTTTTTTAAATTTATTTATTCGTCTCAAAACATTAATGTTGTCGCCTTCAAAATAGATATTATGCACTTATGCCAGGGCTTCTTCCAATTCTCGAAATACTTCTCAAACTCGATCTTTGCGATAGCCTTTAGCTCTTTCAGCGATGCGAGCCTTAGCGATCCAAAATGCCTCCACTGGGATGATTGAGCCTTAGTTTCGGTGTCATATCCGTAAGCCCATGTTCCGTCACCTGTTATATCACGTTTCAGTAATTCTGCATCGTCGTTGACTTCATTTAGTGACTCCTGAGCAACTTCCATTCGCCGCTGTTTTTGTTCAAAATTCAATAATTTTGAAACAAATTTTACTACCACGCGTTTCATACCCAAGACATTCGAAAAAATTTCATGGCATGAGCCTATCGATATGCCAACATCATCAGCGACTTTTCTGATTGTGATTTGGCGATCGTTCATAACCAATTCTTTCAGTTTATCCACGTTTTCATCGGTTCACGGCCATCTTGGAAACGCTTATACCACTCGTAAACTCTTGTTTTACACATAGCAGACTCACCATAGGCCTTTGTTAACATTTCACATACTTTGTTACACTTTATTTAATTTTTTACGCAAAATTTGATACAAATCCTTTGATCTATTTCTTTTAACAAAAGGTAATCGCCGAGCTGACAAAAACGCGTCTAACCTTGGCGGTTGCCACAGATAAAGTATACAATAAAGTATACAATAACTACAGTGCTAGTTTCTCTAAACTACTAAGCCGACCGCCAGCACTAAATACTATATGTACATATGTCAATTAAAAAAAAAAAAGTCGAAAGTGTTCTCTTTGATGCTGATGAGTGATGACGATCACAAAGAAGTAAAAGGCTAGCTAGTGCAAGTATGTAGTAAGCGGACATGCGGTTGAACGTCAATTACTAACATTTTTAAATATTTTAAATTTAAACTTACAATAGGTACTCGTATAACTCCATAATACAATATAAAAAAGTATATGTACTTGTAATATTGTAAGGAGAGATAGATCGCCGTATCTTCAACCATGTGTGCTAAATTTTTTTAATTTGAATATCAAAATAAAAGATATTAAATTTAGTTTTTTCAAATCAATTGGTGATTTAATTCAAAAGATGGTTATTATTTCCTACACAAAACCATCATTTTGTTCACTCAACAGTAGTAGATATACATTGTAAGGAGTCAGTTGGCCACGGAGGCATCCATGATGCAGGAGTAGTTGGCAGTGGCACGCTCGCGGTTGCTCGGCTCTAGCTCGTCGGGTTGGGTTGGTTCTTGCCACTACCCCGTACATCGCAACTCAACTTACCTTTTTGTTTCGTGCCGAATTGAAAAAAAAGAAAACAGGGATAGCCTGGAGAAAGCTACGTTACTTCACGGACGGACTTAAAAGATAGGAGGAGGGAAAGATGATAGAAGAAAGAGGAAATGAGAAAGCAAGATCACTTCTGTGTGCCATCACCACTGTGCAAGACCGGGACTTTCGCGCTTAAAACTAACTAATCCTACACTAACCTAAACCCTAAATACCGAACTTAATTTTCGCGAATAATAACTAAACCTAAAGCTAACTTAACCCTACGTACCCTACACCGAATAATGTGTCCCAGTATCATACAGCGATGACAGCTCGTTACGACCTGAAATAAGCCAGGTGTTGTTGGCTGAGGATGGCCAACCCACCCTTATCGCACTTGGATGCGACCAATTGCTACCATTCTGGCCAGTTCTGTGAATGGTAGCCCCTAACGAAAGTTCCTCCCAGTCTCCACCTGAAAGAAAAAAACAGCGGAGGTCAGTCCCGTCATTTCCTGTCATGTCGTCATCGTTTGTGCGTCATGTCTAGTCCCAGTCGCCCCATCGAAGGACGGTCGGTCCGCCCATCCACACACCACTTGCGACAACGGCTTTATTCCATTATTTTAATAAAAAAACCTTAATTCAATTCATGACAATAATACTCGGGTTTATTAACAAAAGGAAATTCACAAAATAAAACTTAATAACTAATACGACTTTTTTTTTTTTTGAATTCTATTTAATTTTTGTATTCTATTTAAAAAAAACTTCTATAAGGCTACTGTTATTCTAGCCAAGGAACTTATGTACATACCTAGGACTTACCGCATTTCAGATCCCTCGTAGTTCTGGCGCCAGCACTTGAAGAACCTTTGAAATCTCAAAAAATATTTTTTTTTTTCTCGCGCACAAAACTAAATTTAAATAAAATTCAAAAAAAAAAAAAAAATTAACAACTCGCTTAGCCCTAATCTTACTCTACACATTAAATAAATAAAAAAAAACAACTCAAATCTATCATTTAACCTATTCGCTAAATTCACTATCCTTGTATTTCATGTTTTTTTTATATATATATGTATGTATATGTACAAATGTACCTTTTTTTTTCTTCAATAAAAATATATATATTTTTTTTTTCACTTGTTGGATTTACGAGTATGTATGTATTTTATCTTCTTGTGTTTTTTTTTTTTTTTTTCTGTTGTTGTTGTGGTTGGAGTTGTTGAGGTTGTCCCGCGGAGCACCTCTTGCAGGCGATGTAGCTTGGAATATATGGGGTGGGGGATCGTAAAAAAAATCACAGCACTGCTCACCCGTTGGGCTATTTGAGCCTCCCGGGGAGGATCACTTCAATGCACAAGGGGGATGGGGGAGGTTCCGGTCTAATGACCCCCTCCTTTTTTTTTTTTTTTTTTGTAACGCCTTATCCGGCGGACGCGTTTTGCAGCTTTAACAAAAACAAACACAAACTCCCGACCAATTTCAAGTTTTTTTTTTTTTTTTTGTTGTGAACCGTCGGCAAATTCCTTTTTTTTTTTGTTCGGGGACACCCGGTGGATATCACCAAAAAGGAGTTATCGGTTTTTTTTTTTTTTTCGCGATACGATTTGACAGAACTAAAAACAAACAACTCGAATATTCGCAACCTTGTTGCTTTAACTTTCAGACACCGACTGTCTCGACTTTTTTAACTCCCAAAAAGGGAAAAAGAAAAAAGTCCCACCCAATACGATTGAAAATCGCACGACCTTGCCGTTGTAATCTTCTGATACCCAAACCAACGGCTGGTCGGCATCGAAAGATGATCAGCTGATTTTCTACTAAATGTCATTGACCTTCCTAACTAGTTCTCTTCTTAATTTTTCTTTGATTTCTTATTTGTCTATCTTTATTCCCCATTCTAATTTCTGCCTCTCAACTGTGGGTTCATGCCTAAACTTATACCTATAATAAACTACCTCCCACATGATCTACCTCCTTAGCTAGGTTTTCCACCACCTCCTCCTGAATTTAAGGTAGTCAACACAACTCTCTCTACGACAAAAGGAACATATTCACCATAGTAACAAGAACACAGGGAGAGAGTGAGCCTACGAAGAAAGTGGAATGAGGGAATTTGAAAATAGAGGGAACTTTAATAGAGTCAGGTCTTGTATGAGTTGGGAAAGAGAGATTAGCAGGACAAACTAATGGATTAGGAGGGGAAAAGGTCTGTTTTTGACAATGGGTAAATTTATTGGATTTGGTACAGTGAGTGGTACATATTTATTTATTGTTATTTTTATTTTTGCTAAAAGGCTGACGCTACAGGCTCGAAAGCAGAGTGTGAGTGGTCGTGAACATTCTGAATTCGTAAAATAAACCAAGGAGGCCTTTTACAAGAATTGTTCAGACGAGCGTGCCTATTCCTTTGATACGTGGTGCAAGGGCCCACTCCCTGAGATACTCCTACTTATTTAAAACCTATAACTAAAAAGATCACAGTCAATACTTAACACAGATACCTCTCATACCTATCTAACCTATACTAATATCACAGCTTAATTCCTAACCTAATATAAATAAATAAATAAAAAAAATAAAATATAATAAATAAGTTAATGTAAATGACTAGAAGAAAAGATAAATAAATAAATAAATAAATAAGTCTATGAATAAATAAAAGTATAAATAAATATAATATAACGTAAAATAAATAAATAAATAAATAAATAAATAAATAAAAAAACATCCAGCAACAGCAGGTAGAGTGCGTCAAGTTTATAAGGTTCCCTTTATGAAGCTAGGAATGGAGATCTTTTGCGTGGAAAATACCGACTCTCTCCCCATTTTGGGTGCCAACTTCATAGAGGGAATTGCCTACCACCCTTAGTATCACTGCTTTTAAAAATTTGTGTCCTAATTTGGCATTGTAGCTGTCAGCTAAATTACTTTGCTTAAAGTTGCGTCTATACACTATTTGTCCTACGTTATATTTCATATCTTTACTCCTAGTATTATACGATCGCGTCGCCTTGTCATGTGCTAGCTTTAGATTGTCAAAAATTTTCCTTCGAATAAGCTCTAATTTGTCATTCTTTTCTAATACCTCAGTGTTCAGATATTCTAGTCTAGTCTCTTTAATATTTCATATGATTTGGCATGTTGAATCATGTGTGTCCCGAAAATGGCATAATACGGCTCAAACCCGGTCGAATCGTGCACCACGCTCCTCAAAGAAAATGCCGCGTCGCTCACATGGAGGTCCCAGTTCTTCTGGTCATCATGTATGTATGACCGTATTTTGGCCAGTACAGACCGGTTGACCCTTTCTGACGCATTAGCTTGAGGAGAGTAGAGCGCGGTTCGAACATGTTTGACACCATATTTTCCTAGGAAACTGGCAAACAACTCGGAGACGAATTGTTTGCCGTTATCCGAATGCACATACTCGGGCACACCAAACATATGAAATACGCCTTCCTCTAAATGTTTTACTACCTCTACTGCTGTTGCCTTCCTTACTGGTTTCAAAAACACATACTTAGAAAAATGATCTAACACGATAAAAATGTGGGTATTCCCGTTCTTAGTTCGCGGATAGGGGCCTAGGAAATCAATATAAAGCCTCTGGAAGGGTCGCTCCGTAACGACTTGCTGTCCCATCGGCGGTCTAGATACCGTATTGAGTGGCTTGCAGCACTTGCAGACCTCGCAAGACTTGACGAGATTCTGGACATCGGATACTATACCTGGCCAGAAGTACATCTGCCTCAGGCGAGCAAGAGTCTTGTGAATCCCGCCATGTCCAGCGGCCGGTGCAACATGTGCTGCAGCCACCAAGCTCTCACGCAACTCTCTCGGAATCCAGAGTTTCCAGGATAAGTCGTCCTGTACCGGGTCTCCTGTTCGTATGTCAGTTCGCTTGTACACAAATCCGTCTGAGACGCATGTGTCGGGAAGTCGGTCCTGGTTTTCTGTTATGATTTTCTTCAACTCCTCATATTCCTCTGACGAAAAATATGGGGAGTTGAGATCAACCTGCAGAATGTCGGATTGGGTACTGATCTCTTCCATGTGGGCGCGTGAGAGAGTATCGGGCACTACGTTTAGGGTACCCTTTCTATGCTCGATCTCGAAGTCGAAGCCCTGAAGTTTCAGGCTCCACCTGGCCAAGCGACCAGACAGATCCTTCTGTGTCATCAGCCACTTCAGACTAGCGTGATCGGTTATAATAGTAAAGGGTAAGCCCTCAACATAGGCTCTAAACTTCTTCACTGACAAGACGGCCGCATAGCATTCAAGCTCTGTGACGCTATAATTCCGTTGCGCAGAATTTAGCTTCTGAGACATGAATGCTATCGGTCGTTCGTTTTTCTCTGCGTCCACCTGGAATAGTACACTACCCACCCCAGTCGTCGAAGCGTCGCACTGTATGTAAAAGCGTCTCTTAAAGTCCGGATTTGAGAGTATGGGTGCGGACACCAAAGTCGCCTTAAGCTTATTGAACGCGTTCAGCGCGTCTTCCGTCAAAGTAAAAGTTTGTCCTTTCTTAAGGTAGTCCGTCATAGGCGCGGATAGTCCGGAGAAGTTTGGAATAAACCGCCTATACCACCCTGTCATTCCTAGAAATCGACGAAGTTGCTTAGGAGTCTTCGGTACGGGAAATTTTTCTACCGCCGACACCTTGTCTGGGTGTGTCTTAAGACTGCCATCGCCAACTATGTATCCCAGATACTTTATTTCGCGATAGCAAAATTTGCTTTTTTCGACGTTGATCGTCAATCCTGCTTCCCTCAAACACCTGGCCACCTCGGATAGTAGTTTGGCATGAGATTCAAAATCTGGAGAACAAACCAAGAGGTCATCGAGGTAGACAAAGACATTCTCCTTCAACCGATGGGGAATGACTTTGTCCATTAGCTGACACATTCTCTGGGCAGCATTACACAGCCCGAACGGCATGACCGTGAACTGGTAAAGTGGCCGACCAGGGACTGTGAAAGCTGTCTTCTCCCTTGATTTGGCCTCCAGAGGAATCTGCCAAAACGCATCTTTTAAATCAATACCGGAGATGTACCTGGTATCTTGGAGGCGACTTAGTAAGCCGTCGATGTGAGGAAGAGGGTAGGCATACTTTTTGGTCACGGCGTTGACCTTCCGTGAATCTAGGCATAGACGATTCTTCCCCGGTTTTCTCACCAAGACTACTGGCGAACTCCAAGCACTACTGCTTTCTTCAATTACCCCTAGTTCAACCATTCGATCCAGCTCGTCATATAAGAGTTTTTGTATCGCTGGCGAAATGGGGTAATGTCGTTGTTTGATAGGAGCTTGGTGGTCGTCTACCTCAATCACATGCTCTAGAAGCTTCGTCTTGCCTAACCCCAGGATTGCGAACGACGGAAAAAGTTGTTTCACCCTCTCCAACTGCTCGGTTTGTGATTGGGTGAGCGCTTGGATTAGGGAATCGTTTCCGGTCGGCGATGGCAAGTCTAGTCCCGATATAATGTTAGGAGCGACCGCGAAGCTCTTCCAAAAGTCTACCCCTAAATATAATGGTTGTTGTAAATTCGGGACCACCAATATTTCTAAGTCCCTGGTTTTGCCGTGCCATGAGACAGGAGAAGTAAACCGTCCAAGTATTCTCTGATGGTTGCCATCAGCTGTCCGTATATCGGTCGTCATGTTTGTCAGGGTAATGTTATGTCTCTTCAAAAAGTCAAACGCCCCTTTTCCCAAGCAGGTTATGGACGCACCACTGTCTAGCAGACCGAGGACATCCTCTCCCGCGATATTCACTTGGGCGAACGGTCTGTTGTCATGTCGTGTTGTTATCACAGTTTCGAGTATTCTCTTTAGTCGTCGTCTTTTTATTGCACATTTTTCCCTTAGCCTATGTATTTTTTTATATTTTCTAGTATTCTCCACAGGCACTGTCACTTCTTCTCCGAAAATTCGCTTCCTCTCTTCGTTGTACTCCACTATTCGTTGGTGGAGAGTCTTCCGTTGAGGAGGATCGGGACACGTCGGTGCTCTAGATGTCGTTGAGTCACGCTGCAGAATGCTTACTGGCTGGGTTTGTCGAGGTTCGCCGGGGTTGTGGTCGGTTTCGACGGATGACCCCCGGCATTCCCGCCGATCTGCAGGTTTCCCTGACACTTAGTGCAGTGGAAATTGATGTTCCCTTGCCCACAACTGAAGCAAGTCAACATATGAAATCCGGAAGGACAAGCCTGTGGATTCGTCAAATTTATCGTCGGCTCAGTTTTGTAGACGTTCGTTCTTTCTTTTGTTGGTCGGTCAGGTTTAGTGTAGTTGTTGGGTCTACTTGTCCGTTGGTTTTGCAGAGCCGCTACATCGAAGTCGTCGTTGTCAGAGCTGTCTTGTTGGTCATGTCTTGCCGGTCTTCCGCGTAAAGGTGGTTCGTCAATCTCGGTCACGTGGCGTTTATGACGTTGGTCTCTGGTCGACAAATACCTTTCCGCTCTTCTACACTCATCGCGGAGGTCCTGTATGCTCCGTATGGAGCAACCGAAGATAAGTGTCGCGACTCGGTCCTTAATGTTATGTCGCAGTATGTCTACCAGGTCCAGTTCGTGCGGTCGGTTGGTCATATGTATTGTCATCGACCGTATGTCGGCGTAAAAGTCGTCGAATGTCTCATGGGGCAACTGTTTTCTATCCATGATGGACCTAAGAATTTCGTGGTCCCGTCGTCCATCTCTGAATTGTTTGATCAGCTCAGCTTTAAGATCATGGTAGCTGAGCTGCTTATCCCCCCCGATTTCCTCTAGGTATTCCCAGTACCATCTTTCAGCCGGGCCTGAAACTAGGTGATGGAACTGGGTTAGCAGCTGATCAGAAGACACCCCATTCTTCTTTTTAAGACTTTCGATGCGGAAGACGAAACTCTCTACCGGCATCGTTTTGGATGTGCCGTCGAATTTAATCGCCCACTTATGGATCGCCGTATCTGCCCTCCGAGCATCATCGCGATGGTAGTATCCAGGTGTGTCCTGGTACCTGTCCGTCCCTGTCGAGTGATTATTTCGTCGTGGTCTGTTGGTGTAAGTCATGTGATCGTATGGAGGCGATTCCGGTCTGTCTTGTCGTTCCCTGGTTTCGTTTAAGCGTCTGTTAGTCGTCGTCATGTTACCCTTGGAAGATGAGGCAACTGAAAGCTCGAGACAGCTTATCTTTTCGCTCATGATGGCAATGCTCTTTTCGAACGTTGCCATCATTGCGGTCATCCTGTCGTCGAGCTTCGACATTACGTTGTCCTCTTCTCTTTCCATCTTCCTAGGGTAGGCGTTTTGTGGTCTGTATGTCCTTTGGCTGTCCTCTGGTTGTTTCTGTCTACGTACGTTGTAGTCTTCGTCTTCGTACATTGTTCTGCGCCTCCCTCCTGGTCGTCTCTCGCTATGTTCGTCGTATGCTTCGTACTGTCCAGTATAAGTTTCGTAGGCGTCTTGGCGTTTCATCGGCACTCGCTTGCTTGTCGATGCTCGTGTTTGTCGATGCTCGAAGTTCTCATCTTCCGAGGAATGAGAGCCAGATTCTTCTCCGGAAATTTCAGGAATCCCTGTCAACACGGGAACCGCCTTGTGAGTTGTTGGCTCTGAGGCTTCGGCCTGTTGTTTTTGTTTTTGCCGATCTGGACTAAACCGCAGAAAGTCATGTGAGATCTTCGTGAGGTCCAGTGCATCAGCTGGTTCGGCATTTGCTTTGGGCCGCGTGCAAAGACGTTGATAGTCATACCGCCAACACCCTGGACTTGTTTTTAACTTCTCGCCCTGATCAGTAAACCGCTGATGTGCTCTCCCCTCTAGGTTCGTCAGACCATTGTGTCATATCAGCTAATTTCTCCTACACCGACCACACAGTTAGAGAAAAAATTCCTAAAAGAACCGTATGGCAATACGAGAAAGCCAATTCGAGCGGTCTTAACAGCTTCTTTAGGAATTTTAAGTGGTCGTTATGTTTCCTCGATAACGACGTGGATGCCGCTGCTGATATGATTACAGACACCATTCTCTTTAGAATGAGATCCTTTATTCCTCATCGGATGAAGAGTATCAAACCAAAAGAAAAGGCATGGTACGACTTGAGCTGTAAAGAGGCCGTCAGGGTTATAGAAATGTTTTTTCGGTCCTTCAAGACCAACCCGACAGAGGAAAACCGAAAAAAGTTCAAACGAGCCAGAAATGACTGCAACCCCTTTCTTAAGCGTGTGAAAGGCAGTAAACATTTTGGTCGTTCGTCAAAAACATTAGAAATTCTGCCTTATCTTCCATCCCAACGCTCATTTACAATGACATTCAAGCTGTCAGCTCTTTGGACAAGGCCAATCTGCTTGCTACACATTTTGCGGCCACAGTCCCAGATTGAGCTTTGTCCCCGCCTACACTTGAGTACGCCGAATCCTCAATGGGACGAATCCAGTTTCGCACTCGTGTAGTAGCAAGAGTACTTAAAGATCTTAATATACATAAGTCCGCTGATCCAGATGGTATATATCCCCTTCTTCTGAAGAGGTGTTCTTCCTCGCTGGCAAAACCACTGCGTAAGCTTTTTCATCAATCCTACTCTTTAGGACTCTTTCCAAGCAGATGGAAAACAGCATTTGTCCAGCCCGTCTCTAAAAAAGACGAATCTTCTTCCCTCTCCTCCTACAGACCCATTGCACTTAAGTCCGTTCTTTCCAAGGTCATGGAAACGCTGATAAACCGTCAGCTAATGAAGCGGAAACTTCATAATGACCGGCAGTATGGTTTTCGTAGCAACAGGTCCACTGTTGATTTGATGAACCAAAGCGTACATGAAGCTAGCGAAAGCAATATAGTTGCACTTGATATTTCTAAGGCATTTGACAGAGTTTGGCATCAGGCTCTGATGTCGAAAATGCGTGCATTTAGGATCGACGACTCTCTTCTACAATGGATTAGAAATTCCCTTTCGGAACGTTCAATTCAATTCAGTTGTCTTGGATGGTTTCAAGTCTGATATTCACAAAAAAAATTCTGGTGTGTCCCAGGGCTCTGTTCTGTCTCCGATTCTTTTTTAATTTTCATTAATGATCTCTTGTCTGCTACTTCTAATCCAATATATTCCTTTGCTGAAGACAGTACTCTCTGCTTTTCATATTCCTTCCCGGACTCTCGGCCTGCTCTTCGGTGGTAGAATGAGAACGGCAGGGTATGCTAAGCTCATTAAATTCCAATATCAACAGTATAACCAAATCGGGAACTATCAACAGAGTGGAATTTAATGCTTGCAAAACACAATGCTGTTTGTTGTCGTTAAAGCGAAATTTAAACACCCAGCCATTATCCATGAATATTACTTGCATCTTCGAAACCGGAAAACTTTCCATTCTCGATATGTGTGTTAATGACAACTTACGTTGGAATGACCACATATTTGATGTCTCCAAAAATGCTGCGAAGTGTCTAGGTTTCCTTGCCTCAATTATATATTATATATCCACCCAAAATTGGAGTACAATGCTCACATCTGGTCAGGTGCTCCTAAAACATCTCCGCACCTGCTAGATAGGATTCAAAACCGTGCGATAAAACTTATAGATGATACTAATATCAGTCAATCAATTGACACCCTTGAACACCGACGTAATGTCTCCTGTCTTACTCTCGCTATTTCCACCACCAGTGCTCCATTGAAATTTCCAGTAGCATTCCGCTCCTTCAAACTTTTAACAGTAATAACCGTCTCGCTACGTATGCTCATCAGTTTACCCTCAAGCGCACTTTCGGACGTACATTGAAATATCGTGATTCTTTCCTAAACCGTACATCTCACTTATAGAATGTCCTGTCGTGCTCTTTTTTTCCTTCAAACATTCAAAACAAATGTACATCGGTATCTCTCTTTCCTTCCCCTCCTAGCTTTCCTTCGCCCGCGCTGTGTGCAAACATTTTAAGGCTACCTTAACAACTGGAGCGCGAGTTACATATGTGCAAACACCAGCACCATTGCCAGCACCAGGCGATGAATTTGACACGTTTATCCGGTCGATTACAAAAAATAATTAATTATTTCACAATTTCCTGGAAACACCTCAATTCGGTCGGTGTATTCCCAGAAAATATGTGCAATTGCAAAATCGCTGACATTACGTCTGCCGATTAACAACCCAGAAAATTGAATGTAATAAATAGAGGCGAACTACACGAAATGTGTGTAGTATCCCGTGTTAAGTCTTACAATAAGTTTTTTTGATAATAAACGTTCCTAGTTACCAGTGATTTTGTTGTTTTTTTTTATAATCCGCTCAAACCCCGTTTATGTTATTGGCGCAGTCGGTAGGATTCTTATAAAATAAGAGTCCAGCGAAACGAATTTACGTCGTGTGAAATTAATTAAATATAAGTGTTCCTAAATGAAACATTTCAATTAATAAACACGTTACCCAGTGAAAATTCGAATTAAAATTTGCAATACATACCATAAAATCGACAAAGATTAGTGTGTGTACCTAAAAGCAAAAGAAAAATCACAAGTGAAGTGCAAAAACAGAAGTCTATGAAAAGACATCAAATACACGATAACAACAGGAACATGGAAAATCAAAATCAACTTATTGCTGAATTAGAGCTAAGAACTCAGCAGCTAGAACAAGTAAGGTCAGCGTACGTACAACTCCAACAACGAGAAAACCGAGAGGAAAGGGAAAGGATTTTAAAAGATGTCCGTTACATGTCAATATACACCGGACAAGGAGATGTTACGATCAACTCATTCTTCAGTTGCGTAGAATACTACCTCAATCAAGTAGAAGATCCAGAACTAAGGAAGATTGTAGTGAGAGCTGTTTTCCACGAGAAGATTCAAGGTGAAGCGAAGAACGCCGTGATCAACACACCAGAGACTGACAATTGGACTACCATCAAGGAAACATTGAAGCTTAGATACAAACCGGACACAGAGCCGCACGAAATATACAAAAGAATTACAAATTTAAAGGTCAATACGGTAAGCGAATTAGCAGTAGAATTACAAAGTATTAAATATAAAACTGACGAACTTATTGTATATTATAAAGAAGAAAACTATATAGACTTAAGCAATATTGGTGTAATATTAATAAATACCGCTAAAGAAATAGCGCAAGGCCAAAAAGAAAAATGCCAAAATAAATGCAAACGATCCAAACTACATAGAAGCATTTGAAAAATTGAAAGGACTAATAAGTAGTCACCCAATATTAAGATACCCCAACTTTAAAAAACAATTTACACTGACAACTGACGCATCCAATTATGCGATTGGAGCGGTAATCTCTCAAGAAGGACACCCGATATGCTATGCATCACGTACTCTCAACAAGCACGAACTTAATTACTCCGCTACAGACAAAGAATTCCTAGCGATAATGTGGTCAATAAATTATTTTAGACCTTACCTTTACGGTAATAAGTTTAAGATCTTTACAGATCACCAGCCAATTAAGTATCTTCATGCAAAATATAGAGGAAAAGATCTTTCACCTAGACATCAACGATGGCTTCTTAAACTAGGAGAATATCAGTTTGAAATAGAGTACCTTAAAGGTAAAGAAAACAGGGTAGCAGATTTTCTTAGCAGAATAGAGGTTAACGAGGACGTTAAATCTAAGGAGGGAGAGAATCCCACACTAACAGAAAATTTTTCGCTTAAAGGTAATCAAAGTGATTCAGAACTTGTATTTAATGTAGAAGAAGACGAGGACAATGAAACTGTACATTCGGCAGAGGAAGAACTAATGGATCACATTCCAATTGTCGAAGACATCGTCAATAAGTTCAAAACTCAGCTAATACTAACAAATAACAAAATTAGGGAAATTGAGATCCTGCACAGTAAAAGAATTATCTACATAGCAGAGTATGACTTTGACAGGTTAGGAGACATACTAAGGAGATTTATAAAAAAAGGAAAAGTAGGCATATTCTCAGAACTAGCGGATAACGTATACAATATTCTCCAAGAAAAAATAAGAGAGATGTATTCGAATGACAACTCGGTAAGATTCGTCAAGTGTTCATTTAGGGCACAAGACATCGAAACAGAGGTAGAAGTTGTGAAGCAAATAGCTCTGTACCATATTAAGGAAAGCCAACATTCTGGTATACAGGAAACATATAACCAAATTAAGTATAAAATATACTATCCCAAGCTAATGGAATTTATCCATATTGTTATAAACCAATGCGACGTATGCCAAGCAGTCAAATATGACCGCAATCCCATAAAAGCTAAATTTAAGAAAACGGAAACACCTACAGATATCAATCAAATAATCCATATTGATACATGTAATAAGAAAAATAAGTTTTCTAACCATAATAGATAAATTTTCTAAATTCGGTTCAGCGTACCATTTAACAGACAGAAACCACTCTACAATAATTGAGCAACTAGAAGAGCATTTTACAAAAATAGGAAAACCAAATAAAATAATAGCAGATAACGAATTCAAAGCTGTTCAGATAAAGGAATTCTTAGAAGAAGAGGGAATTTCTCTACATTTAACAGAGCCAAATAGTCATACCGGCAATGCAGACATTGAACGTTTCCATAACACTATAGCAGAAAAATTTAGAATTATTTCATTCAATAAAAATAAACTTTCAGTAAAAAGAATTATACAAAAAGCTGTAAGAAATTATAATCATAGATTCCACTCTACCATTAAATGCAATCCTTTTGACGCACATACTCATAAGATTGATTTAGAAAGAATTCGCCAGAATATAGAGAAAGTAAAAGAAAGAAAATTAGGAAAATTAAATAAGACTAGAGAAGATTATGAAGAACAGAGGTCAACGGGTTTTATTAAAAATTACAAGGCAGTTAGACACAAGCATGAGCCAAAATATAAGAAAGCAAATTTGAAAAATATCCATTATACAAATATTAAGCGACCATTAAAATTTACAGGTAATAGCATGGATAGTACTTCTGACACTGACTACTCAGATTAATTGCCAACACCTCCTTGACGTACAGACGATAAACGAACAGAACGGATACGTTAAACTTCAATTGACTGACATAAGCATTACAAATGAGACAGACATTATACTACATATTATAAACCCAGCTGAAATAATAGCATTAGTAAAAAACATTTCTATTAATCTAGCCCCATTACAACTCGAACAAAGACAAATGTTAAACGAAGAAATTTCAAATATCATATACAAGATTAGGACTTTAGTACCCTTACAACATAGACAAAGACGAGGTCTAATTAACATTATAGGTACGACACAAAAATGGCTATTCGGAACCATGGACGACGACGACAGACAGACTATAGAAGAACACCTAGATACAGTAGCAAAGAACAGTCATAATGCAATCGTAGCATCCAATAATCAAATTAAAATTAACGAATATTTTAACAGTACTTTTAACATGCTTAGAGATACCATTAGTAACGATAGAGTAACAATTTTAAAACAGGTTAACACTATACAGAGAGTAGAAAGAGAATTAGTAATGAAGCAAATTTATTTTGATCAATTATTTAAACTTAAGTATATCGAGTCAAAAATAGAACATATTCAGGATAATATTGTATCAGCAAGAAGTAACATTTTACACCCCAATATCCTTACAAATGATGAAATCGAAGCATATAAAATAGATTTTTTCAAATTAAAACAAATAAGACTTGGAGTTGCAAAATACAAAGAAAACATGTTAATGTTCGCCATTAAAATTCCAAAAAATTATGTAACTATGCCCCTTAAACTTTTAACTCCAGTTCCTAATACAAATTTTCTAGAAATTGATGCCGAAAAAGAATTCATTATAGAGTATAGAAATAAAACGTACAAATATGAAGAAGACAAAAATCTAAACGAATTAATCGAAAGTAAACATTGTGTAATAAAACAAAATTGTAAACTAATCAAAAATGATCAAACCGAAATTGAATCTTTAGATGACGAAACACTATTCATTAAAAATGTAAACTTAAAGATAAACCAAACATGTGATGATAGAGATATAAAACTCACAGGAAATTATTTAATCAATTTCGTCAATTGCACCTTGTATTTCTTAGATCTAAAATATTCTAATGTAAAACATATACAAAAGCAACGATTTTATTATCCGAATTATAAAGAAAAATTTAATTTTACTGAAACAATAAAGTTTGACAAAATTATCTTAAAAAACTTTGAAAATATCAAAGCAATAGAAGAAATAGAATTTAAGAAAGATTAGGATACATCTTTATATATCTTTATATATCTTTAAAATAAATGTAACTTGCATTGTAACAATACTAATTATGTTTTTAATATTATCATGTTTATGTATACAACAAAAAAGGATACAAATGAACTTTAGTAATAAAATTCAGGAGAATTTCACTCTTAAGGAGGGAGAAGTTACATATGTGCAAACACCAGCACCATTGCCAGCACCAGGCGATGAATTTGACACGTTTATCCGGTCGATTACAAAAAATAATTAATTATTTCACAATTTCCTGGAAACACCTCAATTCGGTCGGTGTATTCCCAGAAAATATGTGCAATTGCAAAATCGCTGACATTACGTCTGCCGATTAACAACCCAGAAAATTGAATGTAATAAATAGAGGCGAACTACACGAAATGTGTGTAGTATCCCGTGTTAAGTCTTACAATAAGTTTTTTTGATAATAAACGTTCCTAGTTACCAGTGATTTTGTTGTTTTTTTTATAATCCGCTCAAACCCCGTTTATGTTATTCGCGCGCTAATCTAAAAAAAAAATGTTTATAGCCAAGAAATGCGAAGATATAAAGTATGTACCTTTAAACATTCCCAGCTGGCATTACATTAGACTATCAGTTGATTCGTTGCCATGAACCAAAAATAACGATTATTTTAATATTTCGAACGACTTCTTGAGTCAAAAATTTATTGCGATCTCTACATTGATGCTATATAGGATAAGAGCCTGACTGAATATTTCATGGCTTTGGACACCCGAAAAAAACAAGGTATCAAACAAATTTCATGACAGTATTCTTTTATGCAAAGGCCACCTCAAAGGATGGATATACGCAACGAAAATAGGTTGACTTACTAAATGGAATTTATTAGTGTTGTAATGTTAATTATAATGTTGGTCTTAAAGGGCAACATAATTCGATTGATTTCCAAGATACTGCAACAAGAGGAGATTGAAGCATCACATATCCATATAGAAAAGGTTTTTTTTAATAAGAGGCTTAAATTTAATTTGGTACGTATTTCTTTATGCAATGGAAGAAGACGAAAAGAAAAACAATATAAACCAAATGACCTCCAAGTATTCTGTTGTACATCCACGTTCTTTTGATAAAATTGCTCGTCACATTTTCGCACAATTACATACGAGTACCTCTTTATCCTGTCGATAACAGAATGGATGACAATTGCAATACGTTGTTGAAGCATATGTATGTACATTTTTTAAATGGCGAAGTTTCTACTGTCATCTGCCAAAAATTAACAACTCACAGCGGACTATTCATAATGAAACCCATTATTGCAAAACTGAAAAATAGTCTTATACGAGGGCGGGTCAATAAGTCCGTGACTTTTGGAATAAAACACAGATTTTTTGATAAAAAAATAATTTTATTTTTCAACGTAGTCTCCCTTGAGCTCTATACACTTTGTCCAACGCTTCTCCAATTTTTTTATCCCTTCCAAAAAAAATGATTTTTCGAGGTCCTCAAAATAGGCCTTTGTTTGCGAGATGACTTCATCATTGGAGTCAAATCTTTTTCCACCAAGCCATTTCTTCAGGTTTGGGAACAAGAAGTAGTCGCTCGGAGCCAAATCTGGAGAATGGGGTGGATGAGGGAGCAATTCATAGCCCAATTCATGGATTTTTGCCATGGCAACTGCACATGTGTGCACCCTTGCATTGTCTTGGTGGAAAAGAACTTTTTTCTTGGCCAAATGAGGTCGGTTTTTTTTTCAAATCGTCATTGAATCGGTCCAATAAGTTGGCATAATATTCCCCATTGATTGTTCTTCCCTTTTGAAGGTAGTCAATGTGGATTATCCCGCGTGCATCCCAAAAAACAGTCGCCATAACTTTATTGGCTGACAAACCATGCTTGGCCTTCTTTGGCGCCGATTCACCCTTAGAAACCCACTGTTTTGACTGTTGTTTGTTCTCTGGTGTGTTGTGATGGATCCATGTTTCGTCCACGGTTACAAAACGGCGCAAAATCTCCTCCATATTGCGATTAAACAACGCCAAACCTTCCTGTGAAGTGAAGCACACGAAATTCACTTTTTTCCATTTTCTCCTCAAATTAGTGAGTAGTCTGATAAAAATAGCTGTCAAACACAAACTAACTGACGCAGCAAGTTTAAATTTTGACAGGAGTCAACTGACAGATGCTTGTTGACAGGAGCAGTGTTGCTGTTTTAGTAAAGAGGTCAGAAATTCAAAAAGTCACGGACTTATTGACCCGCCCTCGTAGTTCAAATCACTAAGTATAGCCATCAATTTAATCGGTATTCATGATTCCTTTGACAAAGTTACTTTTGAAAGATTAACCTAGTACTCCGCTACAATCTACCAGGAAGAAATATTTATCTTGTAGATAAGGGCAATGCTAATGACCAGACCCATGGAAGACAAAATAAGCTATACTCATAATATTATTTCAGCATATAAGTTAACACCCAAAAGATTGACTTCCTGTGCATCATCAAACAATCACATGATCAAACATATGCACTCATCATTTTCCCACAACAATTCTACCCGTGAACCTGAACTTGCATTTCGCAGAATTCACCGACCTAATTCCAGACACTTGAACCTAATGGCTGTCGACTCCCGTTTTTCCCAGAATAAACACCAAGCTGCCTAATCAGCGACACCTTTCCAACTGTTGTTTACCCTTGATATAAAAAGCTAAATTAAATGTAATTATTTTTAGAGTTGAATAAAGATCTAAACCGAACGGTCATCCGTTCGAGAAAAATTATTTTTTTAATTCCACGCGACAAATGAATCAATAACTGGCGCCCGAGCAGTTTTGGTGTTTGAAAGTTAATTATGCAAGTGCGTAAATAAAAGTAACATAGTTGCGGTACGCGATAAAGTAGCAATAACTGAAACACTAAGACGAACGACAAGAGAAATAAAAAAGTAGTGTCATAGTGCACGAAAAATAAAATTAAAAGTAGTGTCATAGTGCACGAAAAAAGCAAAAAAAGCTGATAAAATAGTGTCATAGTGCATCTAATAACAGCTAAATAAATAAAATAACCTTGGCCGTGCACGTGAAGATTCAGCTATCTTTTTGAGAAAAGAGGCCCCTTAGTAGCCTGTCACCAGGAAGAAAAGGAGACAGCGAGAAGCTGCCAGCCGCTCCGGAATTACTGTATGATAAGGATCGTATTAGTGTATGTAACTAAGAATTAAGAATTATTAAAATTTATAATATTCATTCATAAAACTAATTTTATCAAAAAAGTAGATAAAAAAAAGTTAATTAAGAAAGAAAATGATTTTTATAAATACAAAGATATTTAAAAAAAGAGTGTTAAAAAATATAGTATTAAGATAATTCAAAAATATAATATAGTACTCAAACAAACGCAAAAATTTGGAATTTTATTCCAAAACAATTTTAAGTAATTAAGAAAAGAATAAGTGTAGTTATAAGTAACACAAAAGATAAATTTTGTTCTCTCTAATATAATGTTTACATCTTGTCAAACCATTTGAAACATGTCTAACGCAAACGATCTTGTGCGACCAACCGTGCTGAACATATCTGATCCACAACAACCTCAAGCACCCCCTCAACACCAAGTACCTCAAACACCCCAAGTTCAACCCCGAACGATAACTTCTGCTGAACTTACTAGTATAGTCACCGGAATTGTTAATTCCGTAATTAACCCAAACGCAGCACTCTTTGCTCCCCAAGATCAATCTATTAACGGTGAGTACAGAAACGACTTATCCGATCTGGAAAAAATTTTATTTTCCATTTGATATCGTGAGAACCCTTCGAGAATTTTCTGGCAGAGCAGCCAAATTTAGCTCTTGGAAAAAGAACTTAGAAAGAATCTTGACAATTTATGAATCCCTTGTTGGTACCCCAAAGTCTTTCGGTATAATTAACGTAATCCGAAATAAAATCACAGGCGACGCAGACGCGGCATTAGAATAATACAATACGCCGCTAGATTGGAGTGCAGTTTCACGTCGTTTAACCCTCCACTACGCTGATAAGCCGGACATCGGTACACTCGAGTACCAAATGACGTCATTAACACAGGGCAACGAAACTGTCCAACAATTTTATCAGGCTGTGTTCACACACCTATCATTGATATTAATAATCATAATGCTGGGTTAAATAATCCAATCCAGAATGATCTTCCTCCACAGAAAAATAATACAATAATAATGGAAAGCCCATAGCAAAAACAATTTTACTCCCAACCAGCACAATACCCACAATACCCACAGTACCCACAGTATTCACAGTACCCACAGCACCCACGGTTTCCCCCTAATCAGAACGTCGCGTCGGTCAAAATTTCGCTCAGACCACCAAAACCCCAACCCAAACCAGAGCCGATGGAAACATCGATTATAAAAACTTCTGCAGTTAACTACCAAAACCAACCTCAACCATACAAATACGTCGGAAAAAGACCCCAACCAAATAATCCCTCAATGCAAAATCGGGTTACTGAGAAGATTCAAAGGAACTTTCATATACACCTTGGAGGCCTAAACCAGCCGAGTCCTGGAAAAGAGTATCCTAACTACAATTACCCCGCACCAAATTTTGTGATACAACCCACAGACAACATTTCGCCGAACGACCTCTACGCGTTCTACCATCAACCGAACGTAGAAGAATTTAATGGTGATTTTACAACATTATACCAACAAGCAAATATCGAAATAAGCAATGATCCCAATCTAAGAAATTACGTACTAAACCAAAAAAAGACACATCTAACGCTGAAGCATCAGAATTCAGCGATCTTCATTTTTTAGGCTAACTGATTCTTCGCTCCCTTACTTTCAATGTAAGAATGAAGAGTGGAACATTTTTTAATTTTTTAATCGATACAGGCTCTAGCAGGAATTACATCCAATCCAATTTAATTGAAAAGCTGGTGATACTAAAATAACACATCATACGAGTACCTTTTTAAATTTATTTGGCCAAACAAATAGAAATTTGAAATTTTTTCTCCTGCCGACATTAAATAACTTTCCACGGTATTTTAGGCAATGACAGCCTAAAGGAATTAAATGCTGTTATCCAGACCCATAACTACATAACAATACTCGACAAAGTCAAAGTAAAAATTAAGCAACTAAAATCACCTTCAGTTAATTCGTTAGACGTCAAACTTGAGCACATGACAAGTCGAGAAATTCCCCTCACTCTTTTCTGAACCAAATGAGAAACTCACTTTTACAACAAAAGTTGTTGGTGAGATCCGTACAAATACAGATTCACCGGTTTACTCAAAATATTACCCATATCCCGCTGCACTCAAAGATTAAATAGAGAAACAAATTGAAAAACTCCTAGAAGATGGTATTATAAAGCCATCTCATTCGCCATACAATTCACCGACCTGGATCGTACCCAAAAAGGCGGATTCAAAAGGAAACAAAGAGCATCGACTCGTACATAAGTCGTAATAGACTATAGGAAATAGTCGTAGTAGACGATCGTCTACATTGACGATATCATTATTTTTAGGAAGAATGAAAAAGAACATGTAGCACACGTAGAGAAAATATTTAAGACCCTATGCGAAGCAAACATAAACAAACGAGATACAGCTAGACAAATGCGAATTCTTTAAGAAGTCGACTTTTTGGTCTTTGTTATATCTTCCAAAGGTTGCGGATAAAACAAGTCCAGCAAAAGTCAAAGCAATAAAAAAGACTTTAAAAAATGCTTCGAGATGACCAATGATGCATCAAATTATGCTATCGGTGCAGTTCTCTTCCAAAATGACAGGCCCATAATGTTTATTTCGAGATCTCTTAGCAAGACCGAGGAACATAATGCGACCAATGAAAAAGAAATACTGGCAATAATATGGGCACTGAACACATTCAGGAACTACCTGTACGGTACAGCCCATGTGAAGATCTTTACGAATAATCAACCTCTTACTTATGCAGTAAGCAATAAAAATTGTAACTCTAAGATGAAACGCTGGAAATAATTCTCGAGGAGTATGACTATAAGCTTTTGTATAAGTCAGGAAAAGCAAGGTTGTTGCAGACGCACTCTCACGTGCTCCGCCATCACCTCAAATTAATACCATGACTGCCTCACAGCATAGTAATATGAATTAATCACACCATCTAATTCCCGCTGTTGAGAGTCCCATTAACGTTTTTATTGAAGAATGAAGCGAATTAAGAATTTAAAATTCCATTTCCCACGTATCATCGACATATAGTCACGCAACCAGATTAATTAATCTCTATATTTAATCAATACTTAAACCCTTCTATTATAAATGGTCTCTATACAAATGAATCAATCATGGTTAGAATTCAAGAAATCTATCCTCAACATTTTAAATCCTTAAAAATTCGTTTTACGCAGTCTCAAGTTACTGATCTTGAAATTCTTTGAGGAAATTCTCAAAGAGCACAAAAGAGCTCATCAACGAAACCGATCCCAATTTCATTTCCTTTCCGACCTAACATCCCAAATCCTTTTGAAACTAAAAAGCCTACAACCCAAGAAAGCACGGAGATCCCTACATTTTTTAGGAAGGTGGTAGCCCCGGCCATAACGACTTCAGAGTAGTATAAGCACAAATTCATAACGTCCTTACAAACAATAATGGACAAGTTGTAATAAATAAAATGCATACAGAAAAAATTAATGAACTAACAAATATATATAAGGAATAACATAGTAGGCTTAATAAAATATATCTATTGAAAATAAATACTTATTAAACATTAAATATAAATTAGAAGTTATAAAAGAAGAACCTACTAATATAGATTATGCCTTACTTTGGGCTAAACCCCAAATTAATTCATTTATATTGTCAAATTCCGAAATAAAACTAATTAATTATATATTTGAAAAAGATAATGTAAAACACATTAATGTAGAAGAAGCACTCAATTTTGCAAAAACTAAAATATAATCAAATCGCGCTACTATTTTATATATTATAAATTTACCTATAACTGAAGATATAAATTCTAGAAATCTGTTAATAAAACCAGAAAAATATGAACAAAAAATTATCAAAATAAAACACAGCACATCCCAACAGTTGAAACAATTCATACAGGAATCCTTATTCTCAACCAATTCAATGGAACAATCATCATCGATAATGAAAGTTTCAACCTATCTGGAACCTTCATTCTTCGATATCATAACTCTTCTCTATTAGTAAATGGACAGAATCTCACATCAAAGGAAATATCTTTAGCAAAACCTTTACCCGCAGTTCTCCATTCAATTTCTTCACATAATCCCTACGAGGAACTTTTGTCTTTGGAAACCATTGAAGAACTATATGTCAATAACACAAAGCACATAAACCAGTTAAAAGGAGAAAGTCAGAAGCACATTATCACAAACTCCATAGAAACCAAGCCGAAATCAGAATCTACAAAATTTAGCCCAGAAAATCAAATCCCCTTACTCTATATGGTTTCAAGTGAGGACATTTGAACTTAAGGAGGGAGGAGTAACACCCAAAAGATTGACTTCCTGTGCATCATCAAACAATCACATGTTCAACCATATGCACTCATTTTTCCAAAACAATTCTACCCGTGCACCTGAACTTGCATTTCGCAGAATTCACCGACCTAATTCCAGCCACTTGAACCCAATGGCTGTTGACTCCCGTTTTTCCCAGTATAGACACCAAGCTGCCTAATCAGCGACACCTTTCCAACTGTTGTTTACCCATAATATAAAAATCTAATGTAATTATTTTTAGAGTTGAATATAGATCTAAACCGAGCAGTCGAGAAAAAAATTATTTTTTTTTTAATTCCACGCGACAAAGGAATCAATAACTTATACCTCAACTGTCATTTTGCTGTTGCCAAACCCTCACTCTACAGATTTAGAAATGTTTGTGTCTGCAACCAGCAGTGATAGATGATGTTGGCATGAAATCATTCTCAAAATCGTAGAAAGTTTTCATATAACTGCGTCAGAGTGCCGACCGGAGTGTGTGGGGGTCTCGTCCCGAAGATCTCCGTTATGAAGTAACTTTGAACGGGTACCTATTGAGATTTTTAGATCAGAACTTTAGGTCTTTGTGTAAATTGGAAGCAATCTATGCAAAATAGTTTAACAAATTAAATAAATAGAAAAATCTGAGAAGCAACGTACTCGTATGTAAAGAAACAAAGAAATTTAAAAATCGGTGAATTCTGCAACATCACCAAACAACGTATACCATCGTTGTGGTACTACGATTTATTTGATTTTCTTCAAATTATCGTCGACCTATTTCAGTTGCTTTGACATATTGACGACTATGGAAAATGGATAAGGGACAACGACGTTCGCACAAAACAGGCCACGAGCAGCCGAACAATTAGAGAAGATGAGAGTATGAGAAACTGTTGCACATACTACGGTGATTGCTATAGAGAATAGAAACACTGTATATGAACTTGAGCGAACACCTTATAGCAATCAATCTTAAAGTTACATTCGCGAACATTAGTCTGATATGCGCTCACGAGCTCACATTAAAAGGACGATGCTATCAAAAAATGTTTCAATGACTTGCTCGATAAAGCATGCGATTAAGCATGCGAACAATGTACCCGGCATGACGTTGAAACTGTTCTATGTCATTTTGACACTAAAATACGAGTAGCAAAGCGAATATCTTCGGCTAGCATAGACTACACGCCATGTCAGAATATCTCTACAGCTAGCACACAATTACCTTAAATTAATAATGTTGTAGTCAACGTCACATTCCTTTCTGGTAATTTATAATAGATGTGCGGAGATTATACTCGCAACTTCGTTCTCATTGGTATAATGAATACTTAATAAAAGGTCTCTTACGGTTGAATATTCGCAATTTTATATAGGCTTTAGAATATTACATAGGCATAGTGATAGTGTATTGGCTTCGCAATCGGACGGTCCGGCGTTCAATCCCAACGAAGGCCCATCCTAATGAGAGTTAAGTTCTTAAAAAAAAAATAGAAAATGAATTTCATATTTTACAAAGGTAAATCCAAAGTAAATGTTTAACTAATTTTTATTGAAATTACATTAGTATTTTTAATTCGTTGATTTTAGGCTTTGCGTCACTAACAGCCAGGTTACATTGTTCAGTGAACAGAGACGCTGAAAGTGAGATGAATTCACTCCTTTACTTGCCGGAGCGATTCAAATCAAACCGAATGTTATGGAGTTAACTTAAATCAAGGCCTCTCTGTATGCTACATTACTTGTTTGGTTTGGTTCTCGGGAACGTAAATAATGAGATTCGAGGAATCCCTAATCCTCGAATTGGCTACGTAGATTTGACCGTGGGCGAAGCAAGGCGTTTGGAAGCCAGCGACCGTCTTTAGCGTCTGGCCCCACGACTTGTTGACGGTCCTGGCGGTGAATTGGAAGGTGAAATTAGAAGAATTATCGGAATTCACGAGACGAAAACATCCTATCCGCGACCACAACCGTTTAAGATTATGACTTCTTTGACGTTCCTTAGTTGTTTTTTGATGAAGAATCCCATTGCATAGTTTCGGGTGATGCAAGTTGCACATGAGCACTACAGATGCCCAAACTTTTAACTTCAGCTCATGCGCAGGGAAACCGGATGCACAAATTATCCCGTAATTTCACACAGCGGTCAAACTTTTGCAATAAATAGTCTTAACATTTTTTTTTACATTTGCACACCGATTACAAATTTTAATTCGTTGTAAAGTTTCTATACTTACCCCAAACAATTAATATTAGTAGATTTGTTTACCTTACAAAATCTAATTACAACCCAACGAAAATCATTGAAACCGGTGACACATCTTTCTCTTTTAAGTGAGATTGCATGTTTATGTATTATACGAGTATATGATGTTCCATGTTTATGTTTTAGCTGGCTCGGCGACTTCATCTCTCTGGTTTTGAACTATGTGAGTAGTACATACATATGTATACATATGTATACATATATGCATGTACATGCGCAGAAATGTGGACACGTACAGCAGATGTAGTAGTAGTTCAAATTTTTAAAATATTCTTATTTTGAAATGTTTTTTAATTGCGAAACATATTACAGTTATTAATTTGGGAAATGGGCTAGAGGACAGTAAAAGCCTCGTTTGAATTGGCTCAGTAGTTTTCTTGTGATGCTCGAACAGACAAACGGACAAAATTTCTAAAAATAAGTGATTTGTGTAATTTAATTTAATTTTGGTGGGGGCGAGTGCCCCCATTTATTCGGCTTAATACAAGCTATAACTTAAAAAATAAACTTAAACTAAAACTTAAAACTAAGGTTGGTTGGAGTGGTGAAGGAGAACAGATTTGAGGTAGGAAGTGGTGCGGTGAAAGTCAAAAACGGTAGGGTTTGAGTTGATTTGACGTAGCATACGGGAGATTGGTTCGTTCGCGCCATAGGAGGTGTGGTGGGTTGGTAGATAGAAGAGTCGAGGGGTACGTAGATTACGAGGGTTAGTGTTGAGGAAAATGGAGTTGTGAAGGGACGCGCATTCAACGTGACCTGAAAGGAGTCGATGAATGAAGAGAAAGTCTGCTGCATCTCTGCGATCTTCGAGGGTGTTTAAGTTGATAAGGTTGAGACGATTTTGATAGGGGGGCAGATTAAAAGGATCATCCCAGGGCATACCTCGAAGAGCAAATCGAAGAAAACGACGCTGAATGCTTTCAATTCTCGAGATATGAACACGATGATATGGGGACCATACTTGACTGGCGTACTCTAGGAGGGGGCGAACAAAGGTAATATAGAGGGACCTGGTCACGTATGGGTTGGTGAATTCTTTGGACCACCGTTTTACAAAACCTAGTGCAGAGTTGGCTTTGAGGATTATCTGATCCATATGTAAACGGAAGTTGAGCTCGCTGTCACACAAAATGCCGAGGTCGCGAAGAGACTGTACGGAGGAGATAGGTTGGTTATGGAGAAGATAGAGTCGGGGAGGAGATTGGTTCCGCTTATGTGAGAAGGTGATGGATTGGCATTTGGCGATGTTAAGTTCCAAAGAATTTTTGAGGCACCAGATCGAGAAACTATCAAGATCTTGTTGAAGGAGGAAAGAGTAATGGGGAGAGGAAATGGTTTTGAAAAATTTGGTATCGTCGGCGTAAAGGGAGACAGACGAGTGTTTGATGATCATATCGAGATCATTTATGGTTAATATAAAAAGAAGGGGACCGAGATGGCTGCCTTGTGGAACTCCAGAGGTGGCCAAAAATGGAGCGGACTGGGCTGACCTAAAACGAACACTGTAAAAACGGTTTTCGAGGTAAGAGGATATCCATTTTAACAATATGGGTTCAAAGCCGAGGGCAGACAATTTAAAGATAATTAACCGATGAGAGATTTTATCGAAGGCTTTGCTAAAATCGGTTGCAACTACATCGACTTCATTGCCATTCTCTAGGGCAGAGAGGGCAAAGGATACGAATTCAACGAGATTTGTGGTGGTTGACCTACCCTTTAAGAAGCCATGTTGTCTAGGGGAAATAAGTGATTTACATTGGAAGCTTAGAGCTTCATACAAAATACTTTCGAAGAGTTTGGGTATATGGGAGAGTTTAGCGATGGGACGATAGTTGGTTATTTCATTCTTTGATCCTTTCTTGTGGATCGGGGTTATGAAGGAGGTTTTCCAAACCTGAGGAAATTCTCCTTGTGAAAGGGATAGACGGAAGAGATTAGAAAGGGCAAGGGAAAGAGAGGAAGAACATTTTTTAAGAAATATGGCAGGGAGGCCATCTGGGCCGGGTGTGAATTCGTCATTGAGTTGGTGTAATTTATGTTCGATATAAGACGGATCAAAAATATGAGAGAGAAGTGGGCCATTAGAGAAGTTCAGTAGGTAACTAAAATAGGATGGATCTGGTACAAAGGAGTCGTTGGTGAAGGATTGTTTAAAAAATGTGGCAAATAGGTTGGCAATGGTGAGTGGATCGGTTGATGACCTGTTGTTGAAAGAGAGGGAAGGAGGGTAACCATCGGACTTTCTTTTGTAGTTAACAAATTGGAAAAAGGACTTAGGGTGGTTTATAAGGTTGACTTGCGCATTGTTAAGGTAGCGCTGGTAAAGGGAATCGTAAAGTTCGGTGAAATGAAGATAAGCACCAAGATAGTTGGAATAGTCGGTAAAGGATCTGGTACGCAGGAAAACAGCCCATAACTTATTTCTCTTATTTCGTAAGGAACGAAGCTTGCGATTATACCAGGGAGGACTAGTAGATGATGTTTTAAGGCGGGAAAACGGAACGTAAAGGGAAAAAGAATTAAATATTTCTTTATAAAAAATGGATAAGGCATCATTTATACTTAAGTTGTGAAAGTTAAAGTGGGATCTGCTGAGATATTCACTGATTTTGTGAAAGTTTGCTTTATGAAAGTCGTGGGATGAGAGAGTTGTGGGGGGAGTGGACTGGAATGAAGAGTTATGAAAAAATGAAAGTAGAAGGGGGGGATGGTAGTTATCGATTGTTGAGAGAGATAGGGGACAAAGTGAGACTGAGGAGTTAATTGGATCTGTTGTGAAAATAAGGTCTAATTGCCTGCCCATATAATTGGATATACCACTGACTTGGCATAGACTTGAGTCTGTTAAGCGATCTAAGAAGAGACATTCCTTAGCTGAGATGGCATTTGAAGCGATGAAAAACGATTGATCATCTGATGGAGTCCACTGTAGCTGAGGAAGATTAAAGTCGCCGAAAATAAGGATATCATCAGTAGGGTCTGACAGGTCAATTAAATGATCGATCGCATCAATAACAAATTGGTAAGATTCGATAGGTTGAGCTGGTAGGATGTAGCAACATATAACGTAAAGGGACTTGAGAGGCAGTGATATTTTTATTGCGACAAAGTCGGCTTTAGAGGATGAAGAAATTGTAATGGGAGAAGAGTTAAGGCTGTTGTCCATCGCCAGTAGAACGCCTCAACAGGGGGAATCTTTATTTGTGCGGGTAGGATCGTCGTCGCGGAAAACATTAAAAGTAGGAGGAAACAATTCCTGGTTCTTTATGTCGGGAATCAAATTGGTTTCGGTCAAGGCGTAAATATCAAAGGGAAGAGCATGCGATTGACGTAAAACAGCATTGGTTTTAGAGCGAAGACCTCTTACATTCTGGTAGTAAAATGTAAGAGGGATGTTGTGGGGTGGAGGTGTGGGGCAGGATGGTTTAAGCGCTGGCAAGGGAGGCACGTTATGGACGAAAAAATTTGTCGTGGTCGGCTCGGCTTCGTTGTAGGTGTGATACTCGTTTAGAGTGAACATAGTTGCCGAATGCAGCAAGGTCGTCTGCTACTTTCTGAGGGGACATGTTAAATATCTCGTGGTACCTGACATAAAGGTTCCTGAGACTGATAGGGTCGGTAGGGAGGCCTTCCTGCTGGATGGAAACCATGACGCTGGTTTTGGTTTTCCCTTCGTAGCAGACCGAGTCAGATTTGTCATGTAAATAGGCAAGAAAGAGACGAATGTTTTCATATATCTTTCGTTCTCTGAGCCTAGAGAGAGCATATCGACTTTCTGTAGTGCCATTGGTTTGCTGTGTTAGTTTAACAGTGGGGGAAAAAGGGGATCAAGAATAGGAGCATTGGAGGAGGGAGATAGAGATAAATGATTGGATATGGAGTTGGACGAGGGATGAGATGTGGGGTTTAAGGTATGGGAGTTAATGAAGTTAGGGTACTTAGCTCCAGTTTTAAGGTCGAAGTTGGGAATTGGGTTGCTAGCTGGGTTTGGTGGCGTAGAAGGTTGAGAAGGAATAATATGGGTGGTTGGGGTTAAGTTGAAAGAGACGCGTTGGCGCGGGGACTTCGGTGGAACGGGGGGAATTGGGGGATTAGAAGATTGGTGTGTAAGGGCTTTGTGTCGGATAAGTGAGGAGGGAGGACTAAAATTGGGGAATAAGTTTGTTTTGAAGCTCCAGTTGGGGTCGAGATTAGAGCTTCGTTTTTTGGAAGCATATTTTTTATTTGGAATAGAGTTGGACAGGGGTCTTTTTTTAATTTTATTGTTAACACTACGACTGTTTTTAACACATCTTCAATGTACAGACACGGCTTCATTATAATCTTATAATAGTAGATATATATATATATATATGTACTTATATACATGTATATGTACATACAGTGACGAACAAAAGTGGACAAATGTTTTCACTTATTTAAAAAAGTTGATTAAAACTCAGCGCTGCAAACAAAAAGGAAATCATTTTTATATTTTTATTTTGTGCATCTTGTTGAAAAATAATTTCAGAATCACTGTAGCCAATTGTTGCTAAAAGTGTTTGTAAATTATTTTGTAAAATGTGAAGATATTTTTTTCATTCATTATTCCTTCGGTTTTTACTAAAGGTCCGAGAGAACTCCAAGAAAAACACCCCCAAGCCATCACCGAACCTCCACCATGTTACACTGTCCTATGAACTTGATGTTGCTGTGGTAGCTCTCCAAGCGGTGACCAATAATATGATCTGCCATCTGTTCCTATTCGATTGACCTTTGTTTCGTCAGACCAAATTACTTTTTTCCATTGGGCAATGGTCTTTCGAGGTTTCGTAGAGGTTTCTTGAATTTCTCCTTCACAATTAATCCAATTTTTTTGAGAGCCCGGGGTGCACTCCATTCACTAACCGCCTTTTCTATGTTTTGTTCTGCCTACTTTGGTGTTTGGACCCCGCAACCACTCAATTCTCTTTCCATATTGCTTGCATCAAGGTCAGAGGGTAATAGTTTTCATCCTTTTCGTATAACTACTTTGCTTAATATTAAGCACTGAGGTTTTTGAAATCTTTAATGTTTTTGAAATTTCCCGTGATGATTCACAACTTTTTAATAAGGAAATCACTCTTTCCACAACTTTTTTACAGATTTTCTTAATTTTAATTATGATCCACTTAAAGAGCTCTTACTCTTAACACAGTCAATTCTCTACAAATATAATGATGTTAACTGCTACTTAAGAAATTACATATAAAAAAAATATATTAGAACGTGGGAGCCGCTCTTACTGAAAAAACGGTTTTTATACTCGCTGACAGTAAAACGTGCAAAATTGGACCACTACAAAAATTTGCAGGTTTATTAATTTCCGTTATTTTGCAGAACATTTTTTTTTCTTTGTTGCAGAAAATATTAATCAATTAGTAATAGATAAATTAAAAATATAAAATAATTACTTTCTCCTTAAAATCGTATATTTTATGCATCATGCATCAAATGCTAAAGACCCGTACGTCGGTGCCAGTAAATAATGTACGAAAGTTTTACTAAAAGGTAAAAGGAACTTGACAAAGCAACCAGCAAGTGACTGGGGTAGTGTTACAGTTAGTCTTAAGATTATTGAAAAACCACTTTATTAACCGTTAAACAGTAAACCAAATTTATGTTAGGTTAGCTCTTCGTTCAGCTGTTTAGGCTGTTTGCGATCTCACTGTAGATAGAAAGCAGCGAGTTAGAGTTTATTGTGTAATACTCACATTAGGAGGAGATTAGCAGGATAATTGATTCTTCGGAGTGGGGTTATGGTTCAGCTGAACATTGATTAAGAATATCTTTAAGGTCGTTTATAGCAAGAGCTCGTGAAATATATTCTGTTACTTCTCCAAGAACGTCAGCATATGCAAATGTTCGATAACTGCGACAGAGGTGAAAACACTTGGTCCGTACAACTGCGCCCTCGCTTAAGTCCAGACTGCTCTATGGAAACCACAGCGTTAATAAAGCGTTCGGTCGATTTGAATATTTGATACCTTTTGATATTAACTTTAAATTGCTCGAGGAGACACGCTACGAAAGTATTGTGTAGTGTGTAGTGCACAAAACTGATATGATCTACCGTGTGTTGCCATTTTTCGCAGGCTGCTATCGTTTTTGTGCTACCGTTTAAATAAACCATTTAGAAAACTCCTGATTTTTAGCATTTAAAAGTACGGCAGGCGGGTCAATAAGTCCGTGACTTTTGGAATAAAACACAGATTTTTTGATAAAAAAATAATTTTATTTTTCAACGTAGTCTCCCTTGAGCTCTATACACTTTGTCCAACGCTTCTCCAATTTTTTTATCCCTTCCAAAAAAAATGATTTGTCGAGGTCCTCAAAATAGGCCTTTGTTTGCGAGATGACTTCATCATTGGAGTCAAATCTTTTTCCACCAAGCCATTTCTTCAGGTTTGGGAACAAGAAGTAGTCGCTCGGAGCCAAATCTGGAGAATAGGGTGGATGAGGGAGCAATTCATAGCCCAATTCATGAATTTTTGCCATGGCAACTGCACATGTGTGCACCCTTGCATTGTCTTGGTTTTTTGGTTTTTTTTCGCAAGAAATTAGTGAGTAGTCTGATAAAAATAGCTGTCAAACACAAACTAACTGACGCAGCAAGTTTAAATTTTGACAGGAGTCAACTGACAGATGCCTGTTGACAGGAGCAGTGTTCCTGTTTCAATAAAGAGGTCAGAAATTCAAAAAGTCACGGACTTATTGACCCGCCCTCGTATTTCAGGTATTTTTAGTTTTTTTTAATGGTAGTGGGTATCCACCATACGGTCTCATCGCGACCTCTTCAAAACAGCTCCGCGATCACATTGTTGAAATTCCATTTTTGTTTGCGTGCGGATCCAACGATGGCTATGCGAATGCAAATTTAATGACAACAGGCCTAAGCTGGCTATGCAGGCAGTTTGGAAGAACTTTGCAAGTAGTGAATTTTGGTTATTGAGATTAAAGCCACTTTTCCAAAGTTAACTTTGGCACGACGACATTTTTTGCGCAAAGGATGAGGTTGACATGACTCCATTCTAAAAGCCTCATGGGTTTGTTTTCATTATTTTCGCAACTCTAATTGACGGCAGTCGAATTCACGCGCCTATATTCCTGAATGATTATAAAGGGTGTTTCAACAAGAGGTGTAGGATTTGAAAAGCCCATTAAAGCAACATTAAACATTAAAGCCGCCATCGACGATATAGAGCCAAAATTATGTGAAAGAGTGAAAATTTTGAGAAAAGAAAAGCATGAGGATCTGCAAGCAGAACCGATCAGTCATTTGGAAGATATTGTCTTCCATGTCTCTGCTTTATGAAACAATAAAGGTTTCAGAGATATCTTAACAATTAATCGTTTTCTTCAAAAATTAAATTCTACACATCTTGTTGAATTGAAACACCCTTTATATCGGAAGGACATTCTGCGGCTGTGGAAATCACTTTGCTGATTGCATTGAGTTGTATCTATGTATTGCCACGACAGAATTTGATGACGTTTGACTATTCGACAGCCTTGCTTTGATAGATTATTAAGCGTTTCCCGGATTGTATCACGAGGCGCTTTTCCGAAAAACGAAATGTTAAGTGTAGTTTTGTGATACTCAAAGTTATTAAACTTCACACAATGGGTTACCGATTTTAAAAGTCTCTTGACACAAAGTATGTGCGGTTGTTGCAAAAGTACTGCATGCTACAATAAGTTAACTCACACTACAAAAGTGTGAGCGCCCATGCAGGTACAACAAAACTCTTTGTTGTAAATTTAGTATGTGTACATCCAACACTTTTCTTTGTTGAATAATTCTGCTAGCATCGTAATAATTTTTTGATGGATAGCAACAAGAGAAGAAAACCAGGACCTATATATAAGTATATAGAAACCGTTGCAATAATCCACACTCCTTATTCCTTCGGCAGACATTTATATTACTATTTATACGCAACAACGTCGCTTTGTGTCAACCAACTTCATTTATAACACCCACTTAATTCACTCCTCCCATGCCATTATGAACTCGTACTGCAAACTTCCCGAGTATTCCTAATTCTCCCTATCAATAAAACTCGATTAAGTCCCGTAATATTCTTGACGATAAGGCAGCCTTTATGCCTGTTGCCTTATGAAATTTGTAGAAATATCTTCCGACATGGGCACAGCGGCATTTTTAATGGGTAATTCAGGGAAGCTCCTTGGCACGCAATCAACTGTTGAATTCGTTATCTTTCGGCAGTCCACCTTTTACCTTAGTTAATCCAACCTCTCAACCCCAATCCCAGAAAGATAGGGAAATAAGGACACAATTAAGCTTGACACTAAAACAGAAACAGTAGCGGTAGTTATAGGCAGGTATGATGGCGTGTTGATGGTAACCTTTAACTCGGTCTCCAATTTTTCCCTCACCCGTTTTTGTAGGGTGAGTTTATGGTAGGTAAGCACCCGCGTTGCCCAGGGCATTGAAATTTTGAATTTGTTTGATTAATTTGATAGAAGAGTGGGCTATGCGGCGCCCTTTTTGTTGTCTCTTTTCTTTGACGATCTTCAGTTTCTTTAACGGAAAGTTATCCTTAAACACGCAAACTATAGTCGAAGTTTAATAATTCAAGGTTTTAACGCAGTGGGGGATGATTTTATTACCTATACGAGGGTTGAAATTAGGAAATTGTGTTTCTGGAACAAAACGTGAAATGTCAACAAGTATATAGAAGACATTCGAATACAATAGTGTTAATGTGCCACAAGCGAAGATACAAATGTGAAGGGTGTTCCTTTGCCGACCCTTTCCTACTTACGGTTGGAGAGAATCCAAATTACAAATTTATTACTCGTATTCGGGCTTACAAAGAAAGTGTAATCAAGGGTGGTTGCCCTTGTTGCCTCAATTCGAGTTGGAAGAGTGTTGATTATGGTTTAAACCTTTTAGGTCACGTGTTGCCGAGAAATGAGCACTTAAGGTGTATGTACACGTACAAAATATGAAACAATTTGATTTTGTTCAGCAGAACCATTTTCTCTCTTATTTATGCGATTTTAAACGTTTACACGTTGTAGGTGGTGTTCGAGGGGAGTTTTGCCGACAAGACAGGAACTCATGAATAATTGCAGACTCTTTGCTTTACCCTAATGAAAAAATAGTAATTTTTGGAAAGATGAGGGAACTTGTTATTTCCAACTCAATACATAAACGGTTTTAATATTGTTTCTTTTTTAATAAAGCAAGAATTAAATTTAAATATGAATTGATGCCTTAGAGGTCCGATTCAAAAACAGAAAGTTTAAACCAAACGTAGAGGCGAGATAAGATAGTAATAAGAACGAATAGTAGCGAGTCAAATAAAAGTAGAGATTGTAAATAAAGCCTCGTCATATTTACTGACATTTAAGTACATATAGAAAAAAAAGTTATTAATGAATGAAAATGAGAAAAAAATCAAATCTTAATGACCGCCTTGTAGTGGGAAGTTTAACAATTTCTCTCCCTAAATAGAGGGAGGATGGTTGGGTGCTGTGTAAAGGCACTGGCATAGGCACGTAGCCAGGGGGGGCTTGAGCCCGTTGAGCCATACACCCGAAATGGTTTAAAAGAAAATATTTGAATTAAGTTCAGGTTATTAATTATCTCCTTGAATAGATTTCGTTTATTTTTACGGCAACAGTATCCAAACGCCAGATATGTTCACTGTGCAAGTCAGCTCTTGAACCTGACTCTGTCTAATGCCATGTCAACACCCTCGATTCGCAATTGTCTTGGTGTAGTAAGCAAAATACACAATTTCTTCCGAAACCATTCAAATATAAATAAAACAAGCACCAGAAAGCAAAAAAAACGGGTTTTGCGCCTTTGTGAAACAAGATTTATTGAAAAGCATAACAGCATTATCTCATTTGTAGAGCTCTTCAAATGTATTGCGATTAGTCTTGAAGAAATATCCACTAAGACGTGGGTGATGTCTTCAAAAGCATAAACACTCTTGGCTGCAATTCAAAGAAGTGATTTCCTGGTAAGCCTCATTGTATACGAAAAACTTTTTAGTTTAACGCTACTCTTATCAATTTTCCTACAAAATGAAAACAGAAAATAAGTCTTACAATCTCTTAAAAACATAAGAGATTTTTTTAGAGACGCTTTTCAATCCGCATCACAACTTGCCGAGGATTTATTTGAAGTTAACATAACAGCTCCGAGGATTTCTTTGAAATAAACAACACATCGTGTCCTGAAGATTATTTTAGAGTTTCTATACTTATTCCCTGCCTAGATTCTCTAATACAAAATCTTACTGACAGATTTATGGTCAGTGAGGATGTTCTACCATCGTTTCAAGCTCTGCTTCCAGGTTTTGCTGCCGTTAATCGAGAAAATGAAATGGAAAAGCTAACTCTTTACTTTGATAAGGAAATATCCTTGTCAGCTGTTAAAGCGGAGTACATACTCTGGTGCAAAAAAATTTCATCGATTGATCCCTCTACCGATGTTCTGAAACTGCTAGATATATGTGACAAGACCTACTTCAGGAGTATAAGCTACTTCCTTACAATTTTTGCCACACTATCTGTTACAACAGCTAGCGTTGAAAGAACCTTTTCAACGAAGAAAAGGATCAAAACAGTATCCCGAAGCGTCATGGGTCAACCAAGACTTAGCGCACTTGCAATGCTGTCTGTTCACTCAGGTATTCATGTGAATCCAGATGAAGTGATAGATAATATGTCTAAAAAAAAAAACAAGGCATTTATTGCTGTAAAAAAATACAATGGAGTAGCCGTGGTGTAGTGATACTAGCAATCGCTTCTCACTTGGAGGGTCCAGGTTCGAATCCTGCCCATGGCAAGTCAGTTTTTCATTTGTGTAATTGGAACTCAGACAGAAAAATTCTGCGTGTGAAGGCATAACACTGACACGTAGATTTGGCTGTTGTAGAGTTTCAAGCACAAATAATTACTGCGAATTATAACCTTACACTCTGAGTGAAGAAAAAACTCTCCGTCCTATTCGGACTCCCACTCCAGGAGAGTGAATATCGAAACCAAACACACCTGAGTTTCAAACCACTACAAAACAATTTTCCTTTCTCTTCCTTCTACCTTTCCGCCCGCGCCCTGGCAACAGTAAAAGAGTATCTAACCCCTTAGGCGCGCGTAAATTATAAAAAAAAGACAATATTAAAAGAATTATTATTTATTAAATTTAATTTATAAAAGAAAAAATACAAATAAAAATAAAATATTCATGTACTCGTAGTTTTCTAATTATTGTATACAGAATTACTTCTTCGAAATTGAAAGTGGCAGGCGACGACTTGGTAAGGTAAGGAGGTAAGGAGCATGAAACATCATCATTGTTTGTCCGATCCTTGAGAACGAAAACTCTCTGAACTGCACCAACTACAGAGACATCAGTTTTCTTAACATCGCCTACAAGATCATATCTGCGGTATAGTGTGAACGCCTGAAACCGTTGGTCAACAACCTGATTGGTCCATATCACTTGGCCAGAAAAGTCCACCACTGACCAAATATTCACACTACGGCAGATCTTGGAAAAAATCCACGAGTTCCAAATTAATACATACCTCCTATTCATCGATTTTAAGGCCAATTATAACAGCATCTATAGAGCCGAGCTATACAGAGCAATGTTTAGTTTTGGCATCCCTGCCAAACTCGTCCGCTTGGGTAGGATGATAACGAAGGATACACACTGCTCCATCAAGGTCGATAAAGAACTCACCGAGACCGTTGATGTCAAAAAAAGATTTAGGCAAGGCGATGTGCTGTCATCATTCTTGAAAGAATAGTTCATAACTCACGCGCCAATGCCAGAGGAACAGTCTTTCAAAAGTGCATCCAATTACTTGGATACCCCGATGATATTGACATAATTGGAAGAAAGCAGCGTGACATCAGTGGCGCTTTCGCTTGTATTGAGACGGTGGTGGAGAAGATGGGTTTAACTTTCAATGAGGGCAAAACGTAGTATACTCAACAAGAAAGGACACCCAACACCAACATCTCGGACAGAACGTCACCGTCACCATCGACAGATATAACTTGAAGGTAGTTAATTTGCCTACTTATTCTCCGCTATCAATTCAGACAATGACACCAGCGTTGAGATCAAGTGAAGAATTATTCCTGTCAATCGCTTCTTTGGGCCAAGAAAGCAATTGACTAGCAAAGCCCTCTCTCGAACAATAAAAATGATCCTACGAGTATATAGTACCTTAATAATCCCAGTCCTGCTTTAAGGCGCAGAGGCAAGGAATTTATAAAAAATGAATGAGGATATTCTTGGCTACTTTAAGAGGAAAATTCTTCGGGTGGGGAACATCAATTTTCCGGTCTAAAAAGTCTTCGAATCCGCTCCCGTGAGACAGCGCAGTAGAGGAAGACCGCAACTCAGATGGCGCAAGCAAGTGGAAGGGGACCTCAGTGTCAACTTAGAGTGCAAAACTAGAGGCAGTTAGGGAGGAAGAAAGGAGAAATACCGATGTATTGTCTTAAATGTTTGCAAGTTATAATGAATAGGAAATAGAGAGCTCGACAGGGCATTTCATAAGCGAGTTTTATGGCTTGGGAACGAATCACGATATTTCAGAGTACGTCCGAAAGTGGGCTTGAGGGTATTCATAGCGAGACGGGTATTACCGTTGAAGGTTTTAAGGGGCGAAATGCTACTGACGATTGCAATGGAGCACTGGTTGTGGAAATAGTGACAACAAAAGTGAGACAGGAGATATTACCTCGGTCTTCGAGGGTGTCAATTGACTGACTGATATTAGTATCACCTATGAGTTTTATCCTACCTAGCAGGTGCAGAAATATTTTGGGAGCACCTGACCAGATGTGGGCATTGCACTGCGAATGTCTTTCTCCGCCACATTTCCCTAAAAAAAGCTTAACAGATGTTTTGGCATTTAAAGAGTATACATACACTCTTTAGTATTAAGTTCTTTTTCCTTTTTATTAAAACAAAAAAGATACACAAGAATAGGTGAAAAAACCGTTCAACTTGTGAGGCTTCCACAAACGAGTACATATGACAGTAGTATAACAGATCCAAATCTAGTAAGATTCAACAAAATCGTCAACATTATTTGTTGTGAGTAACAAATCATAATTTTTTGAAGCGCATGCTATAAATATACAACTTAGTGACGGCAACCTCGAAAATTCACGGAAAGATATCCTCCACTTTCTAAGCCATTGTCTCAGCGCTATAAATCCAGAGTCAAGAACCTATCTGCTCGCTATCTGCTGTTTCATTTAACAATCTTTCCAGGTTTATGGATACAAGAGGACCATCGTGTGGACCACATGCCAACCAATATGGGATGACAAGCGGTACTATCAATCAAATAAATCCCTGGAGTCTTATTCTTCCCTTCTTTCTTTCTGCTGAAAAGTACTGAGGGAATGACTTGGCTTGAAGTGCGCAAAACCGCTTTGCAAATGCAACCTCTATGACACATGCAGTATGTCTGCCAATGCCAAAAGTTTTGCCAAATTGGTTTTCAAATCTAATTGGTGCACTTAAATATCATACGGCTTTAATCTACTCGAGCAAACCCAAATAAATTTCAAAGGTCATAAACATATACATGCAAATGTAAACCCGTTTCCTTTACACCCCTCACACCTTCGAAAACTTGATACGTTTTCATATTTTCTTGATATTGCCATTTCGAGTACTTGTAAATTAGTCGTTTTTGAAGACTCGTGGCCTCTATGTTCAACCTCTTAAACACGATCTACTTACAAGGTCTACAAGCCAAGTTCACTAAAAGGACAAACTTGATTAAAGACTGTTTTCGCCAGTACATGTGAAAGTTTTACCGTTAAGGAACTCTAACTTCCAACTTACGTAATTTGCCTCTTTGTGTTCACGTAATTCGAAAGTAAGGCGACAAAATTTATGCATATGTTTTCCATTCAACGAACTAACCTCACTATGGCTGTTCTTAAACTTCCTTCAATTAATTCAACAACCCCCCCCACCCCACCCCAGCAGAAAAAAAAAACAACCAAAACAACCGAAAGAAAATCGAAATTGGCATTCGAAACTTTGTCCTTTTGCCTTGCAAATTCTGCTTCAAAGAGTTTAACCTGCTTCCACGGCTCCGAATAACACATTTGGCATACTAAAGCCCAAAGTTACCCATGAGTTTGGGGTGCGTTTTCCTTTTTTGAATTCTGAAAATGTATCCGTACTCGTAAAAATACATTCATTTGGGTAGAATACTTGGATTATTTGTGTACGAGTGCTATTAAGGTTATACAGTTACGAGTATATCCCATATAGTATTGTTCGGTGGGATTCTGGGTCACTAGGCTACGTTATGCACTAAAACGATGGCTTTCCCACTTGGGATTCTAAATCCAGAACAAACAAAACAAGAATATCTACTGAACATTTTCGTAAAAATGCGGTAAAAGTAAATTGTAGAAATCTGTTAGTTTGTTATCCAAAAAGGATTTAAAGAAAAGCTCACTGGAAATTGAGTTCCCTTTTTGGAAGATATAATCATTAAAGGACTTTGGCTGTTGTCATCAGACAGTCTGTTTCTTAAGAGCAGCAGACCAAAGTGAGATTGACACTAATGAAGTAGTTTTTTCTTGTTTGTTCCTCTTGATTGAAAACAACAACAAACAACACTGTTGTCTTCCACATAAATTAAAAATAATATGAGAAGCTTTTTCAAGTCCTTCATACCATTTCTTTGAGAACGATTTCTTGCGAATAAAGTGCAACTCACTTGTTATTGTAGACAGTATACTGTCTTGACAAGGCCTTGATAATTGGGTCAAGAAAGTAGCCAAGTGTAAAAAATGGTACTAAACATTTATAAAGACCTATACCCGTATTCCATTATCCATTTTGGAGTCATCAGTTAATTTTACCTCTTTTGCTTTCGACCAGGAAGATCGACATCCGGTCGAACAAGTTTCCGGTTGGAAATATCGATTTTCAACCACTTAGTCATTGATAAGAACTCAAAGTTGCTTTCACTGCACATCTTTGGTTTTGGTCGGAGTAAAATATCATATGCCTAGTGAAGAGAATCTCAGCAGCGTTTGTCCGAAGCCCAAGAAAAGGAGACAATTTAAGCAGCACCAACTGTAGAAACATTAGTCTTTTTAACATCGAGTACCGGATCTAGTCTGCCATATTGTGTGAATGCCCGAAACCATTTGCCAATGATCTGATTCACGTTGATCAGTGGAATCTTATTTCATGCAAATCCACAATTGACTAAACATTTAAGAATATGCAGAAGTAAAGATCAATATTCAACATCCCTGTATCAATTTCAAGGCCGTATTATGGGAGTACTTATAGAGTCGAGTTATATAGAGCCATCTCTAGTTGTAGCATATCTGCCAAACTTGTCGGGTTGTCGAAAGCGCTCGCTGCTCCATAAAGTTCGCAAGCAATCTCACCGATATCTTTGATGTCAAAAAAAGGTTCAGACAAGATGATACGTTGTCATGCGGTTTCTTTAAGAAATCTTGAGAAAACTTAGCGAAACTCGCAAGCCAAGATAAGAGACACCATTTCCAAATGCATACGAGTATGAAAATCCCACCATATACTTAAGACAGTAACAGAAAGCAGCGAACTGTCACGGGTGCATTTGCAAGCATTGAAACGAAAGCGAAACAAAAATGGCTTTGGCTATAAGTAAGCATACGTTGTCGACAAAAATGGGCGCACGACTATAATAAATTAATTTAAACTATAATAGCTTTAACTTTGAAGTAGTTAAAGATTTTGTCTACTTCAGCTCCGCCTAATCAGAAATTAAATGAAGATTTACACTTGCCAAACAGGGCTTCATTGGCCTGAGTTCATTGAGTAATAAGGCCTTGTCAAGACCTGTCTTGAAAAATGTCTATGTAAGTATATAGCCTTACTTGTATAGACGTGCACATCTGAAGGCAGTTGACCAAAGACCGTTATAACTGAAGAGGTTTATTGTTTGAGTGCCAGGTTCACCTAGGACTATAGCGCAGTTAAAATGCATATTTCGTTTAGATAATAAGTTCATAACTTGGAGACGACTTGACTGAAGTCCGCCACACCTGGAGTCTCTATTCCAGAAAATCACTCACAATAACAGGTTATCTTCAATTCAATCCACTTTCCCATTTGACATACTTATCTTAACATACACAAATCCACTGATCCAGATGATATATCTCCCTTTCTTCTGAAGAGGTTTCGTAAACGCTGGCAAAACCATTGCGTAAGATTCAGAAGTCTTTCCGGACAGATGGAAAATAATATTTGCCCAGCCCGTCCCTAAAAAGGACAAATCTTCTTCTCTCTCCTCCTATAGACCAATTGCACTTACGTCCCTTCTTTAAAAGGTCATAAAAACGCTGACAAACCATCAACTCATGAAATGTCTCGAAACATGAAAAGTTCTCAATGACCGGCAATACAGTTTTCGTAGCAACAGGTCTACCGAAAAATGAAACCAAAGCGTACATCAATCTGGCGAAAGCAAGATAGTTACACTTGAAATTTCTAAGTTATTTGACAGAGTTTATCATCAGGTTCTTTTGTCGAAAATGCGTGCATTTGGGATCGATGAATCTGAATCTGAATGCTCGATGAATTACCTTTCGGAACACTCAATTCAAGTTGTCTTGGACGGTTTCGAGTCTGATATCCACAAAATAAATATTGGTATGCCACAGGGTTCGGTTTTGTCCCCGACATTCTTTTTAGTTTTCATAAATTTTTCTCAACCAATATATTCCTTTGCTGACGACAATACTCTCTGCTTTTTATATTCGTTCCCGGAATCACGTTCCTGCACTTCGGTGGTAGAACGGGAACCGCAGCGTATATTAAGCTCATTAAATTCTGATATTTACAACACAACTGATTGGAAAAGGACTAACAGGGTAGAATTTAATGCTTCTGAAACACATTGCTGTCGTCAAAGTGAAATTCAAACACCCAACCATTATACACGAATGGCACTTGCATCGTTGAAACCGAAAAACTTTCCATTCTTGATATGTGTGTCAATGACAACTTTCGTTGGAATGACCACATATTCGATGTCGTCAAAATTCTGCACAATGTCTAGGTTTCCTCAAACTATGTGAGAAATACTTTTCCCCCTCTGATCTGGTCTCAATATATAAGTCATTTGTCCGCCCAAATCTGGTCAAGTCTGCCTGAAACAACTCTGCCGCTGTTATATAGGATTCAAAACCGTGCGATAAAACTCATAGGTGATGCCAATATCATTCAGTCAATTAACAACCTCGAACTCCGACGTAATGTCTTTGCTATGAATGCTTATCAGTATACCATCAAGCCCACTTTCGGATGTGCTCTGAAATATCGTGATTCGTTCCTAAGCCGTTAACTTGCTTATGGAATGCCCTGCCGAGCTGTGTATTTCCTAGTTATTATAACTTGCAAACATTTAAGAATAATGTACATCGGTACTTCTTTTTTCTAACTCCTTAATTTTCTTTCGCCCGTGCTGTGTACAAACATTTTAACCCCTTGAGCGCGCGTTATAAAAAATAAAAAATAAGAAAAAGGGGGTACACTTTCGTCTTTAAGCTGTAAAGGCTAAAGATCAACGTACACAACAGAAAATATTTACGTTTAATGTACTGCTTATTTTTTGTTACAGACCTAAAAGTTTAATTTCGTGACACAGAAGGTATTCTGAATAAGGAGGACATCTAGTATGATGTCACGTCAAAAAATCTAGCTTTCGAGGTTGGGAGTTGCTCAGTAACCTGACTACCCATGTGAAGTAACTGGAAGCCTACAATAATACTGGATATAACTTCTGCACGAAAACGTAAAATTGTTGAGAAGAGCGTATTTCATAGCACAATCGGACGGCTTAGCCTACAAGGTACCATCTGTGACAAATTATACAAGTTGCGTTGCCGACACGGGATTCCAAATTTGTATATTTTTAGGTGAATCCACTCTAATTCAAACAAATCCCTCCCTGTAGCCAAGATACAAATGTATACGTCCCAAACGACACCAAACCAGTAAAATACTACGAAAGAACTCAAGGTCGAATCGATCACAAGATATCGTATTAGACCTTGACGACCAAGGGCAGAAAAGTCCGTGCCGTTTTATAGTAAAACACAAAATTTTTGCAAAATTTAACTTTATTTATCAATATAGTTGCCTTCGATACACTGATTGAAACGATTTTTCAATCTTTCGATACCAGTTTTGTAGTACGATTTCGGTTTAGCCTCAAAATAGGCCTCTGTTTCGGCGATTACTTCTTCATCGGTCTTAAATCTCTTTCCGGAGAGCATTCTTTTAAGGTCTACGAACAGAAAATAGTCGCTGGGGGCCAAATTTAGAGAACACGGTGGGTGGGGAGGGAATTCGTAGGCTAATTCATTCAATTTTGCCATCGTTTTCATCGACTTGTGACACGGTGCATTGTCTTGATGAAACAGCACTTTCCTTTTCTTCAAATGCGGCCATTTTTCTGCGATTTCGTCCTTCAAACGCTCCAACAACGCAATGTAATAGTCGCTGTTGATAGTCTGCCCCTTTTGGAGATAGTCGATGAAAATTATTCCACGTGCATCCCAAAATACGGATGCCATAACCTTGCCAGCCGACTGTTGAGTTCTTGGTTGTTTTCGACGAGGTTCGTCGCCTGCTCGCCACTCAGCTGACTGCCGACTTGACTCTGGTGTGAAGTGATGGAGCCAAGTCACATACCGACGCAAAAATTCGGCTTTATTGCGGTTGAACAGCTTTAAACACTCCTGTGAATCATCAACACGTTGTTATTTTTGGTCGACTGTGAGCAAACGCGGCACCCACTTTGAACAGAGCTTTCGCATGTCCAAATATGCGTGTATGATATATGCAACACGCTCTTTTGATATCTTTAGAGCCGCAGCTATCTCGATCAACTTCACTTTACGGTCATTCGTAATCATTTTGTGGACATTTTCATCTGAAACATCATCTGAAACAGCCTCTTTTGGGGGTCCACTGCGGGCATCATCTTCGGTGCTTGTATGACCACTTTTAAATTTTTCAATCCACTTGCGAATGGTTCGTTCGGCTGGTGCAGAGTCCGGGTAACACTTATCAAGCAATTTCTTTGCATCGGCTGCATTTTTTCCCATCAAAAAGCAATGATAAATCAACACACGAAATTGCTTTGAATCCATTTTTTTCACAATAACAAAAGTTGCTTCACTCACAACGCTATATCTCGAGAACTAATCGTCTGACAGCTGTCAAATTTATACTCGTATCTTTTGAAGGTTGGTACTAACTGAATATTATATGGATTTCAAGTGGTGCCTTCTCTTAGAAACGGCACGGACTTTTCAGCCCATGTGTTACATTGCATACACTCACCGACGTAATTGAGAAACCTCTTGAAGAAAAAAAGATTTGCTCAAGCGTACTTCTTGATGGCGAGGAAACCTTTGACAAAGTGTGGCTGGAAATTCGAACTATATAATATGACAACGTATCTCGAGAATAGATTTTTCCGTGTCAGACACGGAAACGAGTTTCGGAATTCGAAATTTTAGGCCGCTTTTTGTATCTTCTACGAGTATATACTCGTGATATACCGCAATATGAGGAAACCGTTTTAACTACAATTGCTGATGACGCTGCTATACTAGCAGTAGGTAAAGCGATCGAAGAAAGAACAGTTGAACGGAAAAGGACTGGCGGATTGCTCTCAAGGAAACTAAATCCGTTCAACTAAACTTTACTTAAAGAAAAAACGAGCAGATAGTCCTCATAAACTCGATTTGTATCCCGTCCCCAAAAGAGGCTAAATACCTCGGATTGAAACTCGAGGCAAAATTAAAATGGAAGTCGCATGTGAAAAAGAAACGTAAAATGGTCGACAACAAAAACAGAGCTATGTATTGGGAACTTGGAAAATATTCCAAGCTTAGCATCGAAATTAATTATAACAGATTAAGCTGCGGTTATAAAGGGTGACCAGATAAGAACGATAGGAAAAACAATTTAAATAAAACAACAACGGTGTGAGGTATAAAATTGATTCTGACTTTATTTTGAAGCTACGTTCATGACATTATGTGTGGAATAGAATATTATTCAATTGGGCTTCTCGGATTCTCTGCCTGTGCTTCAAGTGGTCTGTGGAATTTTTTGATGACTTGGTCTAATAAGGACTTGACGTAGCCCTGGAGAAAATGATCAATTGGAGTCAAATCGCATGATCGCCTCAGCTAATTGATGAACGCCTTCACAACTTCGTGCCTTGCGTCGCTTATATGGCATGTAGCGCCGTCTTGTAGAAACCACAGCTCGGATATATCGATCTTGTCGAGTTCTGCCCACAAAAAGTCGGTTAACATAGCTCTATACCTGAGACGTATACGTATTTACGTTAACGGTGTCTCCTTCTTCATTTCGAAAGAAATAAGGTCCGATGATGCCAACATGCCATAAATCACGCCAAAGAGTCAATCTTTGTGGATGGATCATCCGAGAAGATGATTTTTTGGCCATAATCTGAATCTCAGGCCGTCATTTCCAGCGCCCAATTAACAAACTCACGGCATTTTCTATAGTGGTCCGGCTTCAATTCTTGCGTCAGCACATATAAGATTATGGATACAGGCCCAAATCCAACCGATAATATTTTATGCATGATGTAATGCCAAATCTTACTGCATATTTTGACAGCTGGATGTCATTGGTAACTTTGAAAGCTACTGTAACATAACAATTAGAAAAACTATACTTGCTATCTGGTCACCTTAAATAAGAAAATCTTGAATCCGGTATGAACCTATGGTATAGAACTTTGGAGTTGGATAATGCGGATAAAATTTGCATTGTTAGGAGACCACAGCAGTCCTAACATATACTCGTACATAACATATGTATTAGAGATACGACTCAGAGGACTAGTCGGCTGATAAACTATCTGCAATGCAACATGGACGACCCATGTGTATCCCAGAAAAGGCAGTTCAAATTGCCTTTTAACATGAAGCACACATATTAATAACATCAATAAAAAGATACAGTGAAGCTAGAATCCTTCCAGAGCCATGGAAGCTGCAACGTTTTACACTGGCACCAAAAAGAAACAAACCACATTCAGTAAATTAGCTGTATCACACCATGTGTCTCTTTGACAGATTGGGAGAGATCTTAGTGAACCAGCAGCTTCAAGGATATTTTATCAAGCGCGGCAGTACTTCAAAATCGAAATGGACCTATAAGTTAATTCCAACTATCGAGACCTGAACAAACTGAATTGATGGAACTGTTACTGCTATTTGATGGAAGTTGTCTTTGAAACTGTAGCTAACATATTGCAAATATGTGCGTATATCAATTTCGACATGATTTCTAAAGGCTAATTTCTAAGGCTTTCCAGGACAAGAAGTATATATGAAGCACACAGTCCTAAACTGCTTAATGGAATGAAATTAACCTCCGGAGTTCACAATTACTTCAAGACCTATGCGATTAGAACAGAATTTGAGGTCAGAACAAAATTTGATGAGAATATACAAGTCCCCTACTAACGCGCAGATCGATAGAAGCAGAATAGAAGGAAAAAGGCGAATAGAAGAAGCAATTATAGCAAGCATATCTTATAATACCAATTACCCTAACTAACATATGAGAATATTTGTACCCACTGTTCGGACATATATCTTGTAAACAATCACAGTTCCAGCCCCACTTTTGACATGAACTTTACGTTCTTATTAATTCATTGAAAAATAAATCCTCATCTGGAAATGAAGTCTCCAACATCACTCTAAAAAAAATTAGCCCACTTACTTAATCTTAGCGTTAAAACTGGAATCTTTATTAACTCACGCTATTGTGTTGCCTTTATTCAAAAATGGCAGCCGAAATGACAAAAATAACTATAGACCAATTTCATTATTGTCTTCTTTTTTCAATATTTTCGAAAAAGCTATTAAAAGAAGGATATTAGATTTTCTCAACAAAATTACATTTTTTAAACAGCAGCAATATGGCTTCAAAAAGGAACTTTCGACAGAAAATGCTCTTTTACTTTTTTTCTTCTTTTATTAACAAATATTGCGCTGGTCTTTTTATCGATATTACTAAAGCGTTCGATATGGTTAACCACACCATTCTTTTGGAAAAATTACATACTTCAGGCTTTCGTAGTTTTATGTCTAGCTGGCTGACTTCCTATCTCAAAAATAGAACAATGGCAGTAAAAGTCTGACAATCTTTAAGTGACACGAAAGAAATGAATCTAGGAGTTCCTCAAAGATCAGTCCTTGGCCCTCTACTGTTTCTTATTTATATAAACTCCATGTTGTCCCTACCATTCAAAGGAAAAATCACGGCTCTTGCAGATGATCTTCATCTAACCTTTTGGATATAGTTTCTGACATAAACAATGACATCAGTTTACTTAGAAATTGGTTTTACTTACATAAATTAGTTGTTAGTAACAAAACTAAATTAATGTTTTTTAACTTAAACTCAATGGAGTATCCCAATGTGAGTGTCTTCTTTCACTCCTTTGATTGTCCGCGTATGCAACTACATTAAAATCAATAGAGGTTACTTTCAATAAAAACTTAAAATGTTGTGCTGTATCAAAACTGAAATAGTAAAGGAATTTAAATACCTAGGGTTTTTTTTCGATCATAATATGAGCTGGATGCGCAACACGATTTTTTTAAAGGAAAAGCTTAGATCCTTTATTCGCTGTTTTTACCAACTAAAAAAGTTCTTGGGTACTAAAACATTAAAGACGGTTTACTTTGCCCTTTTTCACATGAGATTAGAACATGGAATTAGCTCCTGGGGAGGCACCACAGGCTCCAGCCACTTATTATATTACAAAAGTGTGCCATAAGGAAAATATGTGGAAAAAAGCGTGTAACGAATTCCATGCCATTGTTCAGAAGGTTGAAAATTCTTCCGGTTAGACACACGTATTATTTTAAAGTTTCAAAAGTGGATACTTACAGAGTCCAATGTCCGATTCACTTAATTTGCGCAGTAACAACAGTTCGTTAATTAAAATCCCTGCTTTCCGTACAACTCATTATAGAAACTTGTTCGTTTCCTGCAAATTTTATAACATCCTTCCGGTAAATATTAGACTCATAAGACCGCAGTCGAACTTTTTTTAAAAAAAAAACTAAAAACTTCTTCTTCTTGGATATGATCATAAACAAATTGAAGTTCTCTTGCCCTACTGCGTGTAAAATTTTCTTTTGCAAAAATTGTTTAATGTATTTTTTTATATTTTTTACTTATCCAAAAACGAATATATTAAAATAATGTTTATACCCCACATAAAAAGTTAGAAACCTTGAAGTGACATTAACACTATTTTTAATAATTATTAATATAAATGTCACTAACTATTCTTAGCTAAAATATTTTGTTAAATAAAATACCCTCGCGACAGTCTCACATAAAAAAAGGATTGAACTGTGTAGGATGTCAACTAGTGCAACGCTTGTTCAGGTCCACGAAATACGCATACAAGTAGCCGGCGCTGCTTGTATTTTAGGTAAATTACATATCAAGTGATGATAATATTATAAAAAGTGTAGCATACGCTTGGTAAAAATATATATTTTGTCATATGCACCTGTATACTGCCCGATTGTTTAATGCTATGTATAGACACTAACATACTACTCGTAATACTGAATTGCAGTTTATGTTATCACAAAGCGGCCGCTGACTATACTATAGTGATGTGAAATATCATTAAGAGCCAAACCCAACGTAATAGAGATCATAATTTAAGCAGTGGATGTTCTTAAACTGACTCTCACCCTGAAAATTCCAACCACCACATTACTTTGCTACAGCTGCTGAATTTTCTCGCGTTCCTCATTATATGTAATTGAATGCGGCTGCTAGATATTTCCTTGACCCAATTCCATTCTACATTTGAATAAGAAATGACGAATTTACTCCGAGCTACTAGAAAACTAAATTCCACAATCTATCTGTACATGTCCAATCGTTTAGGGTGCTCTCTTACTTAAATTTAATGAATTCCTTAAGGCCACCCTGAACTACGAGTACAAAACAGCAAGCGCTCTCATCATGTACCTTATCATTCAATCAACAAAGATTACCGCCAAAACGTTTTACACCCCCAAAAGCACTTTATCTCATTTGTCATTCTTGTGTTGAAGAAAATTGCGTAAAAATGACAATGATAGACACTACACATACAAATACGGAAACCCCCCAGCGCTACAGGGTGGTGCACGTTTAAGTCCACACAAATCAATTTGTATTCGGAAAGACAAACCCAACTGCGGATATAATATTCACAACATTATGCATTCTGAAGTACACTTTAGTGCAAACACACACATCGGTACAAAAACGTACTTTTTAATGCTTTATAAAAAATAAAGCACCCCTTGGTTTACGAGTAAAATTTATATATTTTTGCTCACCCTCTGGCAACCCTCACATGCGAAATCTGATTTAAGGTTGTTGATTCATTTTAGCAGCGGGGGACTCGTCGGTTCTGTGTCAATGTGTTAGTTGTATTTGCATAAACGGGATGCAAATATTGTGGTTTTTTTCTTCCCTGCATCCCGCTTATGGTTTACTCAGCAACATTTACTCTACAAATACATGCGCAAGGTGTGCAAGCTAGAATGCATGGGTGCGTTCGCGCCCCGCAATAACTGAAATGAGCGGGTCTTCGGCTTGTTCGTATTTTATTCGTGTTAAATGAATTCGTTTTCCACATTGTTAACGGTAGAAGCGCGGTACTAGGCATTTCCATGATGAAATTTTCATGAAGGATATCAGCAATTTGCTTTGCAGTGAACGTGTATGTGTGCATTTTATGTCGGTAAGCACTCAGATTAAAGTATTTTGAGGAAGTTTAAACAATTTTAAACTTTTAATTGAAGTTTGGTAGATTTTAATCAGACCAGGTAACATAATTATTTTTAAATTCTCTCAAGGATTAATTTTTCCTTCAATTTATTTTTAGTACATGTATAAAATTACTTCAGCCAAGATTGGAGTAACTACCCTCATTCAGGGCGAGAAAGAATTACTGCAGTCAAAGATCTAGGAGCTCTATTGAGTTTGCCTTCCTCTAGTCGTAAAACATGACCGAAATTTTATCATAGGAGTGAGTTGTACATACTCGTATGTATAAACTTCATGTATTAGAGAAGTTTAAGCCATTCTTCATTCAGCTTTTAGCTGAATTTTAATGGAATTTCAGAGTAAAGTAAAAAAAATCACCATATTTTGATTCGCATTCGAAATTGATTTCAAGGTCAAAACGAATCGTTTCTAAAGCCAACCAAGCGTTGCTCAATTATCAATATCGAGCAAAGAAGAAGTGTTGCGCAGCTTCAAAGAAAGGTGGCATCAAGGCATTGCACTGTGGAATATATGGGTCAGTTGCTGATCAAAAATCTATAACTTTTTTGATTTTGAATATAAAGACTTGAAATTTTGCATAGACATACGAGTAGTACTAAGTATATAAATACAGAGAGAGTTTAATAAGTGCAAGAAGTAAGTAGATATTTTTATAAATATATATGTATGTATATATGAGCATAATTTTGTCAAACTACAGTTTCAGGATCCGAGATGAGTTGAGTTACTTTTAAAAGCTGTAGAGTGTCTTCATCTAGTTCCTTGACATTTTTTTACACATAAGGTAATGGAACACATCTTCGTTTTTTAAAGATCTTGAGCATTTTCTCGCATGCTGGAGTCGAAAGTATTTGCAATCTTTGTTGCGAAACTCTTGAGCGCCATCCGAGAGTTATCCAATGGGTAGTACAGCAAAATAGTTTATTATGCTCTTTAAATGAATTAAAATTTTATGGACTAATGATGACATATACTATCAGTTGTATTTATTAACATATAATCTTGCCGTTTCTAGAGCATACTTGCCGAACTTTTGAGCATCAATCATAACACCTGATTACAAAGCTTGTAGAATTACATGCAATCTGCTTCATCAACACCTGTTATTTCTGCAGAACAACTCCGTCAGATCCGTCGAGAAAACTAGGCAGTGGACAATAGTTGAGTGCTCTACTTCTTGATTAAAAATGAGAATTTCACAGATGAACGCAAGAGGAAAATTTTCTTTAAAGTGTTATACAACGACAATCGAATGTACGAGTAATTTGGAAACTAATGAGGAATATGCGACCCCATCCGTACCAATGATACTTGTTATAGGGAAGATAGATATGATAGATATAGAGCGGAAAAAATAAAACCTAGATTTAGTAATCGTTGTTGAGCAAGGTAACTTCGAAGCTAGTTTTTTCTTCAATTTCAAACCGTTCACATTGAACTAAAAAGATATTGGGGTTAGACCGCGCGGGAGAAGTAACCGTCACGAAAATGAAAAAGAGAACGAGAAAGATTGAAAGACTTCCTTATCTGAGAAGCATCGTCTCAGTTGCAAGTACCGATCAGCATATAACCTAACCAGTAAGCCAGGTGACATTCAACGGCCTTGCCACACAGGTACATTTGTATGTACTCTTAAGGTGTTTTTATGTCTTAAATCTAATTAAAGAAATTAACGTAAGCCAGCAATAGAAACTTAGAATGAAGATCTTATAGGAATTATTTACATAAAATTAAATCTTAAATATGTATGTATTCTACGAACCCCTTTCGTTTAACTATCCTTTTTGTTGAAACAGCATCTTCGCAACTAAAAAGAAATGAAATCAATAAAAAAAAATAAAAAAAAAATATATAACAGAAATCATAACACCAATTTGAACAATATAAAAAATTTTCAAAAAAACAAATACTCATAAAAAGCAATAAAACATATGCATACTCGTAGATAACACCCAAAGCAAACGAGAAATTTCATGTTGACTACCAAATGACCAGATATAACACTCTGCTTAGCATTATGGCCATTAAAAATGTGGCAAGCCCTCATTTTATTATTATTAAATGTTTAGCTACTTTATTATAAATAATCACAATCAAAAAACATGATGGCACAGTTTTTTTCATTTACTAATTCAAATCTTTCACTACATTTGAAAAATCTGAATAAATAGATGTGTCATCTTCTCCAAATTGCAAAAGCTTTATATGGGCTCATAAAGACATAAATCATTTTAATATACTACGCTTATATATGGATTGTAGATATAACAGACATGACAAATACAATTGACACCCGAAAATAAAGTCGTAAATAGAATAGGAAGAAACAAGAATTTGGCCGACTACTCATATGATAAATTTGCTTAAAATACGTTGATAAGAGAATCATGCTGTAGCGTTTCTTAACAACATAGATTACATTCTTACTGCTAGATTGTTTATCTTCCTTCTTTTTTATACGTCCACACTAGACGTTAAACTGCTAAAAGTATGGAGGTGACCGCAAAAGATTATGCTCCAGGTGGTACTCGCAAGAGCGAAAACCCATCCGTGGTCTTTTCGACTGCGGCCGGGTGCATGGATACTGAAGGCCCTGCTGGATCACTTAATTCGGATAACTCCTGCTCATCTTTCTACGACACGTTCGGTAGATTGAGCTGAAATGGTGCAGAGAGTACCGGAGAGGCCCTGCGTGTTCCTGGTACGGTTAAACTCCATCAGAATAAACCACTGATTGGATCAGAAAAGTTGGAACGGGTTCCAGAAGAGGCACACTCTGATGAGCTACCGTTTACGGGGCAGCTGACGGCAAAACGAAGACGTTAGACAAACACAAGGCGCAAAGAGACGGCATGTACTGTGGAAAGCGCGAGTACTAAAATTCTCATTCCTCCACCATCGACAGAGAAGAGAAACAGGTCGGCGAAAGTGACACCTACTGAAATCGATTAATCTCTATGAACTGAAACTGCGCCCTCTTGTTTTGTGCCAGACAGTGCCGAGAGGAAGAAAGCTTCCGCCAATCCCTCTTTCAATGATGCTGCTGTTCCAGTGAATGAAAACCGCATGAAGCGGACAAACCACCAGCAAATATAAAACCAGCGGGTATTTTACCTGCACACTGTATCCCTATAAGGTCGGTGTTACAATCAGCAAAGTTCTGTTCTGGTTCTGTTCAACGAAAATTGATTTATTCAGTGAAATCCCAGCTAAGCAACAACTCTGGTGGAAACCTTCCCCGCGCACAAGATCTGGTTGTAACCGATGCTGATGAAAAAGTTGCAGTTCGGGTGGAGGGAACTCAGATGTTGCCGGAAAAGCCACCTCCAAGAAAACCCCGCAACGCCAAAGGGGACGAGACCGACGCATCTATATGGATGCCGCTATCACCTCTCTGACGCTCTGAATTGGGAACGTTGAAAATGAGAACAGCACGAACGACGCTGAGTGGTGTTTCGATCTACTGTGGGAGCTAGCTAAAGCAGAGAATGTTTGCATTCAAGCTACTCTCACAAGGAGATAAAGAATCGGGAAAACACTTGTCGTGAGCTTAGACAAAGCTTCTGTCGAGATCGTTAAGTCTAGGTATGACACACGTCCCTATCTGTACTTTGTTTCCAAGTGAGTGCATATAAGAAAAGGCCACCCCAGCTTTTATCTATTTTATTTACTCAGAACGACTTTCAACATTCTAAGTCTGAAAGTGGATTCCTGTGTAGAAGGCTTTCCGTGTTGAATACAAAACCTCACATAATATCGATACAGGATAAACATATCTGTGGTTTCGGTTGTTCAAGATATTTCACGTAACTATATGACGAATGATCGGAAAGATCGAGAATTTCCCAACATCTAAACTTACTTCGGATGGGAGGTCTCGACTAGACCAACTGGACATAATATAAGGAGAAACTCGACAAGTCCAGCAGTGCCACCTATAAACTCAGGACAAAACAAAAACTAGAGGTAGGTGTTCAGAGCCTGAGCACGACTAAGTGTTTTGAACTAGCATGTCTTGTTAGGAAGCAATCCTGCAGATTGTCCGTTCCTTGGTGCTACGTAGATCTGCAGAAACCAGAAAGCTTCTCAAAAGTCGCTTAAGACTAATTTGGAGAAAGAGTGGAGTCGTTACGGATCGAAGCAAGGATTTCGAAGAGTGCCTGTTTTAGGGGCTTTTGCGAAAAGATCTAAAATGTTGGTTAGTCAAAGTCTTCAAAACTGGAAAATCAACCATACTAGATTCACTCAGAAAATCTGATGGCACCTACACTGAGTTGAAAGCAGAGAATCTCTGTCTCATGAATGAGACTGACTTCCCAGGTAAGCTAGTGAGCTGAACAACACAACACTCTGTGGCTGGTATGTTTTATCGGCTCTAGTGACGGATGAGGGCATTAAGCATGCTATTACTTCCTTTAATAGCTTCAAGTTGTCTAGCACAGATAGAATATATCCGATTATGTTACAAAAAGCTTTAGACCAGCGGCTCTAACAAGAATCTTCACTGCCTGCCTGGCAATAGCATATGTACATACCGAAACCTTGGCGAACAGTAAGAGTAGCCTTTATACCGAAAATCGGAAAAGAGAATTACAGGCTCGCCGCGAGCTTCAGACCTATAAGTCTGACTTCCTTTGTGTTGAAGGGCATGGAAAGAGTGGTCGAGCTCCATATGGGCAAACCTACTTTGCGAATATATCCTCTGTCTAAGGTGCAATATCCTTACCAACGCGGAAAATCCTGGGAGAGTCCGCTTCAAAATCTGGTAGGCAGGATTGAAGGCTCACTCGACAAGACAAGACGAGCTGGGCATTTTCATCGCCATTGAGGGTGTTTTCGACAAAGCAAATTTCGACGGCATGTGTAACTCGACCAGATAACACGGGGTAAGTAAATCACTAGTTTTGTGGAAACAAACAATGCTGGTGAATAGGACACTGATTGTGGATGCTGACTGCGGACAATATGTAATCTAAAGCGCAGGCAGCCATAGAGGTGATCGACGATTAATGCACTAGGAATGGGCTTTCAGTCAATCCTATCAAAACGGAGATTGTTCTCTTTACGTGTAGGAAGAAGCTGACTAGTCTAACTCATCTAGTGCTTAATGCATCACCATCCAATTCTCTAAAAAAAGCTATGTATTTGGGTGTCATCCTGGATAACAAACTTCTCTGGACTAAACATGTTACGCCGAAAGCCTCTTTGATGCTGCCTTCTGGCATTTAGAATATGGCGTTTGTGTCTTTCTGGAGTACGAAAACTTTCACTTCTCGTTAAGAAAACTTGCATCTATCTTCCAAGTGGAGGTATACCCAATCCTGATGGTAACGAACTACATATATTGGGAAGAATCGGTGGACGGAGCGACAGCCAAGCTGCGCTTAGAGCCTTGCTGAACTTTGAAAATACAAGACTTCACTGAACGCAGTTGGAAGTCTTCATTTACTAAATTTTGTCTGGGTCCCATGTCCCCATGTGATCTCATCAAATGAAATCGACGACGAATTTGAAGCCTGATAGTCAGGTCTCAGAGGAGAGTTCTTCAGGACCCGAATTTGCTGCGTCCTCAGTTAAGGCTTCCATTGACAGTTGAATTTCATATGAGCACAGCTGCAGACGGCATGACTCCCCAGGTTGTAGGTAGACCGAACGAATTCCTTCCAACGTCTCTAGGAAATCAATGGCCTGGTGTTCTTCAGGAGGAAAGGCTACAGGTTGCTTACTGGCGTCGTGACAGGGCACCACACTTTTGCTAAGCAGTTAAATGTGCTGGGCATAAGTGATACAGTATCCTGCGATGCTTGCTGTGAAAGTGATGACGACACCGCGGAGCACTACCTCTGTGAAATTTTGCTTAGGATCGCAGGTATAAAGAACCTACAAAGAGTATAATGGAGTGGTTTGTTGCCAAAGTGCTCTGATCCGACAGAAAAAAAAAAGAAAACCTCATAGGAAATTATATCTTCACTAAATGGAAGATGACGTTGACCTGGAAGTGCTGGAGATACTTATTCGAAGTACGAAGGCAAAACATATTCTTGAGAGTATTATATTGACTGCAGTTGAGACAGAACTGGAGAGAGCCAACAACTATCACAAAATATTTGTAGACGTTGCGTACGATTTTTCTGTAGGCATTATGTGTCTAAGACGTAGATGGTAGTGGGACAAATATACGCTTGACAAGCAATCGAACCCACTTACCCATAATGGAAGAAGAGTAGGTCGATCGAGATATATGGTATGTGATGCAAACAATTGGTGGGGTTTAGGTAAAAGTATGCAAAAGTTCCAAGCTATGGCGCGTAAGCTATGGAAACCCTAGATCCACATGTTAGTGTGATCAGCGTCATTTAATGTGATGCATCATATTAAGTTTGATTTAATTGAAAATGATGATTTCAATTTAGAATAAAAAAACGTTATTTGTAGATAAATTATAATTAATACTATAAATTATATATAATATTTCAGTACAATATGGGTGCAAAAGTTCACCTATCCTTGAGGTCTTTGAACCTTAGCACACAACTTCTGCTTCCCTAAACACTAAAGATAAGTCTTGATTGAGGCAACACTTTTTCCTTACCAATATCGTTGCAATGCCCCAATAATTCTCGAAATTTTCTAATGCCCGCTTTTTACCCGTATATAAAAAATGATTCCAATTTTAATTCCCCTTTGGCAGCTAATGAACATCTTTTAAGATTAACTAGCCACCCTCTTACCAACGACCCAAAGTACAGAACGAAATCGTTGCCGTAAAATAAAGGTCACAATTTAGTTGTGTAATTGCTTCCAGCACGTTTGCTGACTTATCCTATCATCGTTTTTACCAAATATTTATAGTTCCAAGTAAAAATATCTCTGATCCATATGTCATGTATGTTACAATGTACATATCTTCAACGAGATGAAATATGTCAAACTACATATATAATAAACTTGGGCTATCTGATTCCAAGTCACGTGTCATGGATCCAACATGTGTTCTGCATTTTCATATGTCGTTCCGCTTCACGTAGGACAATAGAAGAGCATCTGTGATGTGACTTCATGCCCCAGTTGATTTGTAATTCATTTAGATGGGAGTTCGTATCCTTTTTCTTTTCCTTCTTATTTTACCCCACCGCTACCCCTATTATTCACCCACTCTTCACGAAAACTTTTGTCATTCAACCACAAAACCCTTTCAAAAAGTTTCCCCATTCATCAGAAGCATAAAATTGAAGATATATTTTAAGTATACCATACCTACCCCCTAACAAGACAAACTATAAAGTTAGCTCAATCAAAGGAAAGGAAAGATTGTAACTTGTAACTGTACAGAAATGTTGTACTTACTTTTCATCTGGGGGCGGTGGCATATCGTTAGCCGAAGGACTACCAGGTGGCGTCTTCTCGTTCTCCATCATGGCCAAGGGCGCCTCGGGCGGTGGCAGTGGACTCACGGAGTTCGTATCCATTCTTAATGTGAAAATGTTGATGGATTTCTTCAGAACCTGTTGCGAGATGAAAAACCAACTAAGGTTCTTTTGACAGTCTTAACTTGTCTGAAAAGAAAGGATAAAAATTATTTCATTAAATTCGTGTATATGTACGTAATTAAAAACAAAGAGATATAGCGCGGACGTACATATTGTAGATAGCTAATTCGGTGGAACATCTTATCAATGCTCGCAACAAAATTAAATTTTCAGCGAACTTCGCACCCAAAGCCATGCTGATCCTGGGTTTTGTGTCACTTGTAAGAATGTCGCCGGAGGCAAAGAGAAAGTTTGATTTTTCTCCCTAGTGGCAGATAATTTAATTTAAAATCTCGTTCAGACAGTGAATTGTATGTTACGATATTTTATATCACATACAGTTCAAAACATACACACGTTCGAGTAAAGATATTAATGAAACATCCACCCACATAAAGGGTCCCTAAACCTTAAAGCAAATCTCTATTGTACGTGAGATAAGAAGAAATATCTTTAAAATTCGATTCAGTTTCTAATTAGATGTCAGCTTTTGGAGCGGTTAGTTTAGACAAGATATCTTGTTTCGCAAAACTACAGAGATTTATTTTTAATTTGTGACTTTAATGAACTCGAATGAGATTTAATTAAAATGAAGGATAGATAACGTGTTCGTTTTTAGTTTTTTTTTCTTTTTCTAAAATACATACATATTTTTTTCACTGCGTTTTCTTTTCATTTCAATACGTTTACGGAACATTGAAGATGCAGTGAAACGCTTTGTGCTACTGAACAATATCCTCGTGTGATATAAGGTGGATATTATTGCGATACGATCTAGCAGATATGAGTATCGAGTATGATGCAAAAGATAAAAACGAGAAAAATGGGGTTTCCTTTTTATAATAATAAAGAAAAATAAATCGATTGGACAACAATACGGTGTGGACCAAGGCATGGTCTTTTTACTTGTACCGTTCGCTATTTTTTGTTCCCATGACACCAATGGTTCCCAGGCGGAAAAAAACATGAATACGAAATAAGATGCATACTACCTTTACCGTGAGCATCGAACTTATCGAGTTGTAGAGGCTGAGTAGGGTCAATGAATCTCGAGAAATTCTCCAGACGAGTCTGAATCCCCCCCCACTCCCCTAACCAACCTATCCTTTTTCCCCTGGGCTGGATCAAGGTGTCATGCGACCCGTGCCGAAAATCAATCTGGCTGAGGGACAAGCATCTCCAAAAATAGCTCAGTCGCAAACCGAATATCCGGATACCTGGCGGCCTCCGGATCAGCTGCAGATGGACAGCGGATCTCTGTGCAGATGGACCACCCTTTCTCCGATACTCGTGGCACCATATTATGGATAACACCTCAAATAAAACAAAAACCCGAGGCCGATACTCTTTTAATACCGGGCGGTAGAACGGTGACTGTACCGACTACCGGCAAGGCCCCTGCATTATCGACAGGAAGTAAAACTGTGGCAGGCCATGGTGCACCATCCTCTAAAGGCAAGCGCAAAGAGCCTAAAAAGATATCTTCAGGGAGTGTTAAGACTGTAGCAAGCCATGGTCCTATCACCTCCTATCACCCATGGCCACAGACTTGTCGCTGCTACTAAAACTCCTCTCTCCAAGGAGAAATCTGGAGCTCAGCCGCATCGTCCAGCTCCATCTAAGGCGCTCTACGTAAGACGCCGAAATGCTTCACGACTCTTCAAAGACTCTTCCAAGCGCCAGAGATAGTTAGAGGAAGCCGTGACGGAGCCCCAAAACTCAATCCACCAAAACCCCGGGCCATCCAACAGCACATCTCTGAGGCCTTTCAGCAAAATCCTAAAGGACGCAATAATAATCGCGGTAATCGATAGGAACGATACCGACGGTTCCATTACACCGGAACGGTGGCAGCTGGTCAAGCTGAAGCTTTCGAGTAACTTCTTGGCCATCATGCGGTAAAAACTCGGACCACCTCCTATCACAAGCGACTCTGGCTGGCACCACGGCCATGTTAAGCTCATCGCATGTTCCAACCAGAGATCTATCCGGGGTGACATCTATCGGTCTACTTTTCTTACATCCTGTCGGAAATGGAAACCACTGATGAAGGAAAAAGAGGTCCTCTACTATCAGAGGAAGAAGATGAGCTCAACAGCACCGTGGTGGGGGCTACTCTGGAAAACTGTAAATAGAAATCATACGGTTTCTCCAGATTAATCTCCATCACTCATTCTGCGTCTTTCAAAAAACGCGGAAGATATTATCCTAATCCAGGAACCATGGATTGTAGAAGGCGTGGTTCGTGGACCTAGGACACCTGTACACGCTCCGCTCTATACAAGAGATAAAGGTAAGATCAGAACTTGTATATTTGTGAAACGTAGTCTTAATCCATTTTTACTTCCTAATCTCAGCGACCCCGACTTAACCGTTGCCAGACTAGAGACTGCCAAAGGCTTGGCCACGATCATGTGGACCCTGGTGATAACCTAAAATTGGTGGCACTGGAAGCTGGAAGGATAAAGACTGGCCTCATCATCGTATGCGACGCTAACGCTCATCACACGGTATCGGGCAGTACCGACATCATGAGGTGACTCACTTTTTGACTATATTTTAAGTACTAACCTCTTTATTTGCAACATTGGCAATGAGTCCACTTTTATAACTAGAAACCGACAGGAAGTGCTAGATATCACTCTTGTCTCCGACAGCATCACTCAAAGGCGTGGTGTAGTGGTACTAGCAATCGCTTCTCACTCTGAGGGTCCAAGGTTCGAATCCTGCCCATGGCAAGTCAGTTTTTCATTTGTGTAATTGCAACTCAGACAGAAAAATTCTGCGTGTTTCAACCACAAAAAACTAGTGCGAATTATAACTTCGAATCACTCTGAGTGAAGAAAAAACTCTCCGTCCTATTCGGACTCCCACCCATGGAGAGCTAATATCGAAACCAAATACACCTGAGTTTTCAAACCACTACAAAACAATTTTCCTTTCTCCTCCTCCTACCTTTCCGCCCGCGCCATGGCAACAGTAAAAGGGTATCTAACCCCTTAGGCGCGCATAAATTATAAAAAAAAAACAAAAAAACGAACTGGATGGTATCGTCTGAATACACTTCATCTACACTTTCTCCACGGCCAACCTATATTCTTTGTTGAGTCTATCCGGGAGTTTAATTTCCGCTCGCATATTGATGAGATAATTACTAAAGCAAACTCATCACTTGGCTTCGTTAAAAGATGGTCCAAAAAATTCTGCAACCCGTACGTGACCAGATCGCTATACATCACTTACGTTCGCCCCCTTCTCGAGTACAATAGCCAAGGGTGGGGTCCCTTTTAACGAGTTCATGTATCCCATATTGAAAACATCCAGCGTAGTTTTCTTCGATCTACCTTGGAATGATCCTTTAATTTTATCTCCAGTCTCACACTCATTAACCTGAATATCCTTGAGGAACGAAGGGACGGTAGCAAACATTCTTTTCATTTACCGACTCCTCTCAAGCTCCGCCGATTGCACGTCTCTTTACAACTCCATTTTCTTTTGCACTAACCCTCAAAATCTACGTTACCCCCGTCTCTTTTATCTACCAATCCACTGCACCATATATGGCTCTAACGAACCAATCTCACGTACGCTGCGTAAGGTAAACTGCAATCTTTCCGTTTTTGAGTTCGCAATCGCACCACTCTTTCCCTCAAATTTGATCTCCTTCATCATCCCTAGCTTTAAGCACAAGTGATGAGTCCTAGATATACCATATTCCCCTGATTGCTAAACCTTAATTTTTATTAGTTATTAAGTTCCATTTTTAAAGCTTGTATTAAGCTAAATACAATAAATGGGGGCGTAAGCCCCCAAAAAAATTCAAATTCAAATTTAAGCAGTCACTGATTACAGCAAAAGTTTCATTTTTAATTTCGTCCATCTGGTTCCGGTAATATGATGCGGAAATGGAGTTTATTAGTCCAGCGGTATCCCTGCACTGCAAGAAAAATTTTCAGAAAAGTCCATTAAAACTAGTATGTACGTTTCCCTTAAAAGAGTTTTGCTTTCTCTTACGTGTTTTGTTGGTCTGTTATAAAAACGTGACGAATTAAAACACTAAGCTGTTGGAAAAAGGTTTAAATGTGTTGCAAGTGTTTTCAATTCTCACTTCCAAATTAGATCGGTCAGTGTGCGTCCACTGATAGTAAGTTACATCTGCTGTTGCTATGATCACAGATACTATTCTCTTTGGAATGAGATCCTTTATCCCTCATCGGATGAAGAGTATGAAACCAAAAGAGAAGGAAGAGAAGGCATGGTACGATTCGAGCTTTAAAGAGGCTGTCAGGGTTAGAGAAAGGTTTTTTCGGTCTTACAAGACTAACCAAACAGAGCAAAACCGAAAAAAAGTTCAAACGAGCCAGGAATGGCCGCAACGCCTTTCTTAAGCGTGTAAAATTCCAATACGACCAAAAACTGAGACAAAAATACTACAATGTCTCAAAGGTAGTAAGAACTTTTGGTTCTTCGTCAAAAGTATTAGAAATTCTGCCTCATCCTCCATCCCAACGCTCATTTATAATGACAATCCAGCTGCCAGCTTTTTAGATAAGGAAAATCGGCTTGCTGCACAATTTGCGGCTAGCTCAACACTTCCAAATTGTGCTTTGTCTCCGCCTATACTTGAGTGCGTCGAATCTGTAATGGAACGAATCCACTTTCGCACTCGTGTAGCAGTAAGAGTACTTGAAGATCTCAACATACCTAAATCCGCTGGTCCAGATGATATATCGCCCCTTCTTCCGAAGTGCTATTCTTCCTCGCTCACAAAACCACTGCGTAAGCTTTTTCATCAATCCTACACTTTCAGGCTCCCTCAAAAAGGCGAATCTTCTTTTCTCACTTCCTACAAACCCAGGGCGCGGGGGAAAGGTAGAAGGAGAAGAAAGGAAAATTGGATTTTTGTAGTGGTTTGAAACTCAGGTGTATTTGGTTTCTCCAGGGATGGGAGTCCGAATAGGACTGAGAGTTTTTTCTTCACTCAAAGTGGATTCGAAGGTTATACTCGTAATTTTCACTAGTTTTTTGTGCTGGAAACTCTACATCAGCCAAATCTACGTGTCAGTGTTATGCCTTTACAGGTAGAATTTTTCTGTCTGAGTTCCAATTACCATTACCAAAGCTAAGCAGGTTCTGTGGTCTTTGAGATGCATACCTGCGTTTTCTGTCAGTCTTGATATAAGTTTAATATTTTTATGGATGGTGCAAATACGCACGGAATGAGTTCCATATCCCCCAGCCAAAATGCAGTGTGTTGGTCTTAACGACGCGAACCTTGAAAATCCAATCTTAATATTATTATGAACTTCCTTGAACTTAGAATACATCTCTCTAGGATTGACCAAAACCAGGCGTTTTTAAACACAATTGTGTCTGATTTTCAATTCAATAAAAGAGCAAAAGGTCTTATTTTTGAACCTGATATGAGAAAATAATTGTTATTACCTTTAGTGATACATAGTCTTTTTTTCCTCGCATTAAGCAACTGTTATCGTCTTCACAGTAAAAATTTTGAATTTCCGACTACGTCCGTATAAGACTGTACTGACGTAAGAATTGAAGTCGGAAGACCATAGACAACGCCGTGAGATCGCTAATTGGGCGCTGGAAATGTTGGCAGTGGATCCGAATTTTGACCCAAAAATCATTTTCTCGAACAAGGCCCATTTTTGCCTCAGCGGCTATATCAACAAGCAAAATTGCCGTTATTGGAGTGAACACAATCCACATATTTTCGGCCAAGCATCAATGCATCCACAAAGATTGACTGTTTTGTGCGGTTAATGGCATGGCGGCATAGCGAGCATGCGAATTGACACAACTCGATTATTTTCTCTGGAGCTACGTCAAGTCCCTAGTCTACGCTACCAAGCCAACCACTTTGGACGAGCTCGAGGCCAACATTCGGGCAACGGCCAACGCCGCACATATTGGACCGACTTCTTTAAGCACTGCCAGCGAAACCACCAGCGCCATTTGAATGGTGTGCTATTCCATAAATAATGACAGGATCGTAGCTTGCAGAATCAATTTTATAACTCACACCGTTGTTGTTTTATTTAAATTTGTTTTCCTATCGTTCTTATTTCGTCACCCTTTCGTGTTTTGGAAATTTTCTGGTTTGCCGAGTAAACTCACAACTTAAAGCTCAGAAAACAATAACGCGCACAAATGCTAGATAGAAAAGTACCCTTAAAATATTTGGTCCTGTTTGCAATTAGTCGAAATTCAGATATATACGAAATCTAAGACTTCTAAAACATGTCAGCTACTTTGGTTCACCCACATGAAGAAGGGGAACAACGTTGTTTTATCCAAGGGAGTTAATTGAACCCTAGTTCTCAGGTTTGAGCCATTTCATTCATAACTGCACGTATAGTCCAATTAACATACTTCGTTGCTGAAATGAGCGCTTTTACGTCTCAAGCAAAGACTCAATACAAGTCGAAAGCTCGTTAGTCAATAAGTTTCAAAAACTTATTTACTCATCGTCGACCATGCTTCGAAAATAATTTTTGAAACATAATCGCAGAAAACAAATTATTATAATTATAATTGTCTAGCGTTATAATTGTACCGATTTAAGCGAGAAATTGAACGTTTAGCAAGCAAAATATCGAATCGATTTATTCACTCCATAATGTTGCCATGATATGGAGACAGCGAAACTCCAGAAGTGAAGAAAATATTGCAGCTGAGTCAATACCGCAATCAATCGGTCTTGGTTGCCCTGCTCGTGTGATTTAACATCTTAAGATTCCTTTCTTTAGGGCTATGCCAACAATCTAGAGCCCTTAAACAACGTACAATTTCTTGACTTTCGCATCTACCTTGCACAATGTAACATACATCTATAGTCATAAATCCTACAAGGAAAACCGGAAAAATGCGAATACTAGCGAATGAATACTGATGCATTACATTACATTACAAAAACTCACAATACGTGTGAATTGTGATCAATGGCAATTTATCTCCTCTTTTATACAAACCACGCCCATTTGAACCAAAAAACATCATCCACATTACACACACTCGTGCAAATCGCTCCCATTCTAGCAATTTTACTTGTAAATTGCTCTCATTCTAGCAAATTTTGACAAAGTTATAGAGATGCAAAAGTGTTGAAATTCACTTACAGTGTGTCTGTGCGAAAGTTAAGGGTTTGCAAAAGCCTTAGTAGAGTTTGACATCTAGTTTAGTTTATCTATGGCCAGGCTGCGGCTCCTTTGATTTACGGATAGTAAATGGAACGAGCAGTGTGGACTGTAATGATGAATTCACATTTATTGATGCACAAGGGGTGTCAGTTATTGACTACTGTATTATTCGGACTGAATGGAATTCTTACGCCGCGGACATGGAAGTAAAGCATGCGACGTAATCTGATCATCTCCCGATTGCTGATGTCAAGCAGCATCAATATCGAATACATGCCCAGTGAATGTATTGCCTAAACAAAGCGAAGGCCTCCTTGTATACAAAAACAATTGAGAAAAAGTTGGCTATTGATCATGAACTGTCTCTGAATGATATTGAGCAACAAATAGAAAAACTATACTCACGTATAATCCGGCCCAATATGAAGATAAAAGGTTTTAAAAAAGCCTGGTTATATAAAGGCTGAAGTAAGGCCAGGAAACTCAAATTCTCTTGGTTAAGCTTATTTCGACAATACAGTGATGGGTTAACGAAAGAAATGTATTTAAAAGCCAATACTGAGTTTAAAGCAATAACCCGGGAGAAAAAGAAAGCTTACTATGAATCACTAGCACGGAGATTATCCTTATGCAAAAATTTGGCGGATTTCTGGAAAGCAGTCAGAGGATAAGATACAACATTAGCCGTAGATTTAATAGCAAGTTATTATTGCAGCATTTTAACACCCTCTTAAAACCATCTCCCAGGAAGTCCGTTTTCCAGTACGCGGTCTCAGGATTTCCCAGATCGATAACAATTGAAGAAGTTACCCAAGCACCTGATAGCCTAAAAGGATACATGGCTCCTGGATCAGATGATATACTTATTGAATTGTATAAGGCTGAAACCAACCAGCTACACCGTAACCTAATTTTGATCTTTAATACAATTTCGGTACTGGCGAAGTTCCAGCACGTTTTAAAGAAGTCATAATTTTTCCAAACTCTCAAGAAAGGATGCACATCAGATCCTGCAAACTATAGAGGCATTTCACTTTTAAGTGGCTCATATAAAGTGTTTACAACTATCCTGCATTGTTGTCTATCGGCATGGATCAAGAAAAATAAACTGCTTAAGGAACATCAAACAGGGTTTAGTGTTGGAAGTTCTACGATCAATTACATATTTCTTTTAAGGAGCATAGCAGAGGCTTTTATTTCAGCTAGTAAAAAACTAGTCCTCTTTATTGACGTTAGGGCCACTTTTGAAACGGTTGCCTGTACAACACTCGTGTACAAGCTTTATTGTATGGGTGTACCGAGAAAGTTCGGACTGGTCACAATGCTTATACGAGGGAACCAAGGCATGTGTATGGAATGGTGCGGAAATCTCGCCATGGTTCGAGACGATGTCGGGAGTGAAGCAGGGCCGCGCCCTGAGTTCTATTCCATTTATGATTTGCCAGTGCTTTGTAACCTGTGCAACTTGCAGGAGAGAGAAGATGTCTTCCACTTCATTGGATGATGCCCGATTTTCAAAGAAATTAGACCTCAAATCTTCCAGGTAAATGCGCTGTCATCGACTGAGGTCATTTTGGAATCACATTCCAAAAAGTTACACAAATATTGTAAAAATGCCGTACTTTATCGCGAGCGAATACTCAGTGAATCATTTTAATTTATAAAAGTTTAAGAAGAGATTTCATTTTCAACAATTGCGACGGCTTACTACTAGGAAATGCACATTTAATTCTACCTAAAAAATTTTGAGGTCCACTCTCACCCAGGACTTATTTTTAACTTCTCACCCCGACAAATACAAGGTCAATGTGCTATCCCTCTAGGCTCGTCCGACCACTGAGTCTTATCAGTTTATTTCTCGTACACCGACCACACAGTTAGAGAAAAGATTACTAAAAGAACCGTATTGCAATACGAGAAACCCAACTGGTGCGGTATTAACAACTTCTTTAGGAATTTTAACTGGTCTTTATATTTCCTCGATAACGACGTGGATGCCGCTGCTGAAATAATCACAGACACCACTCTCTTTGAAATGAGAATCTTTTTCCCTCCTCGGATGGAGAGTATCAAACCAAAAGAAAAGGCAATGTACAACTCGAGCTGTAAAGAGGCTGTCAGGGTTAGAGAAATGTTTTTTTTCGGTCCTTCAAAACCAACCCAAAAAAAAGTTTCCACGAGCTAGGAATGACTGCAACGTCTTTCTTAAGCGAGTAGAGCTCCAATACCAAAAACTGAGGCAAAAAATACTACAATGTCCCAAAGGTAGTAACAATTTTTGGTTGTTCGTCAAAAATATTAGAAATTCTGCTTATCCCAACTCTCATTTATAATGACATTCCAGCTGTCAGCTCTTTGGACAAGGCCAATCTGCTTGCTGCACACTTTGCGCCCAGCTTAACACTCCCCGATTGTTCTTTGTCTCCGCCTATACTTGAGTGCGTCGAATCTTCAATGTGACAAATCCACTTTCGCACTCGTGTAGTAGCAAGAATTCTTAAAGATCCTAACATTCACAAATCCGCTGGTCCAGATGGTATAACTCCCCTCCCTCTGAAGAGGTGTTCTTCCTCTCTGGCAAAACCACTATGTAAGCTTTTTCATCAATCCTACTCTTTAGGACTCTTTCCAAGCAGACGGAAAACAGCAAAAAAGGCGAATCTTCGTTTCTCTCCTCCTATAGGCCCATTGCACTTACGTCCCTTCTTTCCAAGGTCATGGAAAGGCTGATAAACTGGCAGCTCAAGAAATATCTCGAAACACGAAGACTTCTTAATGACCGGCAATACGGTTTTCGTAGCAACAGATCTACTCGTAATCTGATGTCATATCTCACCGAAAAATGGGACCAAAGCGTACATCAATCTGGTGAAAGCAATATAGTTGCACTTGATCAAGGCCGGTTCGATGAATTTTGGAGCCCGGTGCAGAATAATAATAACGCCACATAAAAATGTACATTTAAACAATATGAGTAAATTTTAAAACAATAGCAAAATCGAAAATATTTAATTATGTATTTATACATTTCCACATCACCCAAGGAGGTAGAATACCAATGCGTTTTTTTTTTTTGGGGGGGGGGTTCCCCAGTAAACCTATTCCTCTATACATATAAATACAAATTAAAAAAGTTCAGATAGGGTTTACTTGTTAAACATTTCACACATTAAAAATAACCAAAAAAGTCAACAACGAAAAAAATTTTAAGGAACTAATAAATATAACTTAAATAAATTTCACGCAACTATTGAATAAATAATACACCATACACACTTATTATTGTACTTGCGTGTTTTTTTTGGTAATAAGTTATTGTCCAGTAACTGAAAAAAAATTGAAAAAGTTTAAAGCTAAAATTAAATTACGTACATTTTACAAGAATAAGGTTTCTTTAAAGAAGTCACAAAAAATATAAACTAAAGAACTAAAGTTAGGTATTTCTATAGGCAAGAAAGTTTAAAATTAAAAAGAGTGTTGCCTTAAAGTGCCTTGAAAATGATCTTACGGGCATTTATTTTGACAAAACCTTGAATTTCTTTTTCAATTGATATGGTTGCCAAAGATACCAATCGTTCCTGGGACATTGAAGAATTTTTTTATAATCTTAAGTTTGGAAGATAAACGTTCTCCTAATGCTACAATAACTGGTAAAGTTAAAACTACTCTTAGGGCTATAACAGTATTTGAAAAAAGATTCATATTATGAATAATACTAAATTATGAATAAAATTAAAAATGTCTATCGCGGAATCATTTTCATTAATCAAAGTTGACAACATGACGATTTCCCCATAAAATTCTGAACCACTTAAATCGGAACTGCCATTACAAGTTAAAATTTTTTCTAATTTGGAACAGCTGAAAGTAGACTTGGGTTTGATTTGAACTTTCCAATATTATATACACATTGATATAATTCATTGTGCTCTTTTACTAGGATCGCAAGACTGCGACAGCTGAAAAAGTGCAAGGAACTTCTAGATCAACAGCTATTATAATAGCTTCTTCTAAAAACAAGGAGAATTTTTCATCATTTCTCAATTTTATGAGAATTTGTTTCGTTGAATACAAAATCTCAACTGTCAGCTTGAAACTGTATTTTTGGATTTAGGGTCGTCAGTTTATGATAGTTCAACAGGGGCTTCATAAACTTCTCCTAACTATAGGTATAATGGCCTGATCGCATCTATTCTGCTCTCCCATCTGGTCGTACATAGGGGTTTTAGTGTCAAACTTATAAGATGTTTTTTCAGCACCGACCATCTGTTTACAGAGCTAGAAAAAAAAACATATAAACTCTCAGCCGTGTCAAAAATGCCAAAAGAACATTGAACAGCATCAAGGAAAGCTCACTTAATGCAGATCCGGTTGTCTCTTCTGCAACTAAAAATCATAAGAAGTATTTCTTAACTTCATCGTTTTTTTTTATGGTCAACTATTCTAACTACCAAAGTTAGCTGCCGTTCCTAGTAATATCAGTCGTACAATCTACAATTATCGAAAAATATTTAGCTGGCTATATTTTGTCTAAAATAGGTATGTGTGCTTCACCTCTTGATGAAGGATTCAGCATAGATGTTCTGCTAGAACCATGTCGAAATGACTTACAGCTTGCACGAGTTGCAGAAAATTGCCGTTGTATTGCTCGAGTAAAACATCGGAGCTTCCTCTAAATGCTAAAGACTGCATAGCAAGCCGTTTCAGAACATTTCTCCAATGCTCAGTTTCCTTGGCCATCTGGTTTTGCATTCCAGAGTCTATTGTCTTTCCTTTTTGCAAACCTAAATCTAAATCTCTCCAAGCCCGAAAAGCTGTCATATGTAAGGGACTTATCTCATGCTCTTGAATAGCCCTTGACAAGTGACTCCGGTCACTATAGCCTGTGCTGAACAAAACGACACTCCTTTTCGCTCGCGGAAATAAGAGACGGCAGAAGCAAAAGACAATTGATGTTTCCTCACCATTTTTTAAACATTTGGTAAGAACGAGTACTAAACTTCCTGCTTTTAATTACAGGGAAATTAAAATTTTCTACTTGAACAGGACTCTAATCCACTAATGATTGAATAACTTGATCACTTAAATTTGGCCATAATTTAGGATCTAAAAATGCTGGTAAAACATTAATTGCACTACTTCCTTCAACATCATCTAACACATGTAAGGCTGATTCTGCCTAAACTGGCTCTGCAATATTTTCTGTAGGCAATAAATTATTGCAACTTAGACTTTCCGATGTTGAAGGACACACAGCAATGTATTTCCTGAACTGTAGCGCCTGTTTTGTATTGCATGCCTCAATCGACTTCCGTTTGCTCCTACACTCACTACCTGATAGTTTTTTCTTTCCTGAATACATTTCTGAGTCCCGACCACAAGGCAACACTTTTTTTGAAAATATTTTTTAACCGACCTGACTCAGTTGTATACAGGAACTTTTTTTGTACACTTTAGAAGTAAACAATTACAAAAAAGAGACAATCTATTTACATATCATTTTAACACTGTCGGGGTTTTCTAATTCTCAAATTTATAGCACAATTCTAAAACTATCCAAAAACAAATCTGTGCAAAAAAATCATGCTCTGACATACATAACATACACAACACAATCTTAACATAACAAGCGCGTACCTACTGTGAAATATATGTATACATATAATATACAACTCAATGCGATTGAAGCTAACAACGCGCTCTCTTCTACCTTCTATGTACATCAAACACGTCTGCCTTAGTTTGCTGGAACAAATTTTATTTGTTGTAAATAACTTGCATTTGGCACAGATCCGAAACTCTGCTCCATAGGAAGTTTAATTTGTTAGTGTTTTCTGTGATTTCAGCTGGAAAAACTATGACGTTAGACGCAGAAACTGTGACGTATCGAGCGGCATAATACAACTGCTCTAGAAGCACATACAACGAAAAAAGTTAATTTAAAAAATTAAAAAACCCGACTGAGTAGAAAATGGACTTTAAATATGAACTAAAAAGAAAAAAACAAGTCCAGTAGTCCAGAATTCTGTTGAGAAATATTAAATAACAACACCATTGAAATAGTTTCATGGTGGAAACACACATAAAACAAATAATAAATTCTAATGCGGAACTTAGCAACTTAAACAGTCGGGACCCATTAAATATCTAGACCAGCTTAAATCTCCCCCATAATGCTCCCTATTATCATGCCAGCACTTGTAATTAAAATTATCAGTTCAGTCCATTAATGGCACTTGCATCGTCGAAACCGAAACACTTTTCATTTTCGGTATGTGTGTCAATGACAACTTACATTAAAAGGACCACGTGTTCGGTGTCATCAAAAATGCTGCGAAATGTCTAGGTTTCCTCAAGCGATGTTAGAAATACTTCACCCCTCTGATGAGGCCACAATATACAAGGCGTTTATCCGCCCAAAATTGGAGTACAATGCCCACGTCTAGTCGGGTGTGGCCAAAACATCTTTGCACCTGCTAGATAGGATTCAAAACCGTACGATAAGACTCATAAGTGATACTAATATCACTTAAACAATGAACACTCGAACACCAACGCAATGTCTCTTCTCTTATAAAAAAAAATAGGCACAAGCATACTGCATCTTAGCGAGAGGACATGCTCGAAGAAAAATTCATGCCGATAGTTCGGAAGCTTTTAGAGAGGGCGTAATTTCTTACTTATTTTTGTATGACCTTATTTTTGTATGAAAATTTCCGTGCTAGCCGTGGAGGTTTCTTTTAAATACCCAAATTGTATCCTGTCAATATACGAGCTGCACCAGGTGATTGAAATATCTTTCATTAGAAATCTATGCTACGGGTTGTGTTAGCAGACCGGTGGTAATTTGATTTCAGTCTCAAGCTTTTGAACTTATGGTTTAATTTTCCCACTTTCATCCCTGAAATGTATGATGCGGACACAAATATGTATGTTGTTTTGGTCACCACCTTCAAATATCTCATCATCTCTGCCTCTAAGCTGCTTTAGGCGTATTTTCATCAATAGTAAACATAAAAGAACCAGCAGTAAAGGGAACTACAGAATCTCGATTATGTGGGTACATGTACGAGTATTCTCATCAGCTGATACATAATACATCTGTATCTAAAAGGTATCTCTATTTGCGTTATTTAAAAAATGACTAAAAAAATTAAATCCCAGTAAGGATTCCTACTCACACCCACGGGAAATAGATTTAAGTAGATGTCTAGAAGATTTTTTTTTTTTATTTAAAGAATGAAATGTAAAAACATTTCCCTGTTTTCGAAACAACACTTTAAAATGCTGGCACTTCAATATTTAACCAGAAGTCTGTGTCAAGTCTGTTCACCCGGATCATCCTCTCTATCTGTTGATACATACATAAATCTCAACAAAAGTTATTTCATCCTAAAGGAAGACTAACGAAAAGTTTTCCTTCGGTAGAAAAACTTTTTATGGATAAAAGCTGGAGGAATATTCAAGGAATAATACAGAAAATAGATATCTTTTCGAAAACAGGAAAAAGTCTCCGTTTATCATGCTTCTCGGGATTTTTTTTGATTCTTAAGAATATTTTCTGTTGTAGTTTTGGTGTTCTTTCCCATTTTCGTATGTACTCGTATTGGCATAGAAGATGATAGTAGCAGTCATCTGGATTTGCAAAGGAAGCTCCAAAAAAATGAAAATCTGAAGAGCATTCAAGATATGAATGCTGGTTTAAAATTGATTTGTTATCTAATATGGATTGCTTCATGTTTTTCTGAATGTTTTACTCTATAAGCATAGCATGTATTTGCGGTTTTAATATGTTTGAAGAAATTTCTTCGATATTATTTTTTTTAGTATTTTATATCTTACTATTAATCTAACTTATAGCCATGTCAAATAGATAAGTTAAGTGATTTTAATGAAATATTTACCAGACGCATTGTCGAAAAAGACTGCCAGAATGCTGTAAATGTCACCAAAATAATATCAAAACAGTGTAATGATGTAAGCATGCTGCTTAAACAGTTCCTTCAGCCTGCGTACGATAGTTTTTACTTCCTCCAAAAATATTTGAAGCTCAGTACTCTGCTCTCATTTTTTTTTTCTGCCGGAACAGAGCACTCAGCAGAGAACAAGTCCATAATATTCTTTGTAAATTCCTTTATATGAAATCTTTCAGTATTACGAAGAAAGATGAGTCAGCGCTTCAGTGATAAGGTGACTGCAGTACCAGCACCGAGCGAGCGTACCCCGGACATTCACAGAGATAGTGCTCCGCGGTTTCGTCATCACTTCCACAGTAAGCATCGCAGGATGTTGTGTCACTTATGCCCAGCACTTTTAAGTGTTTTGCAAAAGTGTAGTGCCCTATAACGACGCCAGTAATCAACCCGCAGTCTTTCCTGCTGAGGGACAGCAAAGAGGCAGCTTACCCCCTAGAGACGTCGGGAAGCATTTGTTTGGTCTGCCTGCAACCTGGGAAGCTATGCCATCTGCAGTTGTTTTTATATGAAACTGGACTGTCAATGGAAACGTTAACCAAGGACGCAGGCAGACCCAACGTAGGTTCGGGTCCTGAAAAACTCTCCTCTGAAAATTGTTTGGCAAGTTCATCGGCGATTGCATTTCCCGCCATCCCATTGTGACCTGGGACCCAGACAAGGGTCACTGAATTTAGCCTTCCGACTGCGTTGAGTGATATTTTGCATTCTTGAACTAGCTTGGAAGTCGTAAGAGGGTTCAGCAAAGCTCTAAGCGCAACTTTGCTGTGGCTACAGATGCAAATGCTTCGCCTCCTCCACCGGTTCTAAAAAATATAGTTCACTGCCATCAAGATTGCATAAATATCCGCTTGGAAGACATATGCGAACATGAAGTGCAATCTATCGTTTTTGTCCTCCAGAAAGACACCAGCGCCACATCCTATATTGGTTTTGGAGTCGTCTATGAAAACCAGACTGCATTCCTTTCCTGGATCAGATTCTGGTCGAAACCAGTCCCGGTCACAGGGAAAGTCGATTTCGTATTTTTTCCGCAACAGGAGTTCTGGTGTCATTGCATTGAACGGCATGTCCATAAGACCAGAGTCGTAAGACAGCCGAGAATCTGTTCTCATACTCATTTAACAAATCTCTGATTATAATTACTATTCACTAATAAAAAAAAAACAAAGCAAAGTTTAACATTGTATGCCCAACCATGCTGGATATAGGCAAAGAATTTAGAGAGTATCTGAGCGAAAATCTCTACAAGTCTGCAAGCCACTATTAGTCCGCATCAACATTAAAAAAGTGGCTAAAATCACTCTAGCTCACCAACCGTCATCAACTAGAAATGTAGTCCTCAAATAATGGCGAGTATGGAAAGACAATGCTGTAGAAAATAAGAGCAATTTAGGAGTATAGAACAGATGGGGATATAACATGAAAAAAGCCTACAGGTCGGTAGCTATTCTAAAAAAGCAAAGTAACTAATAGCTGAAATACCTGAACCAACAGTCCGATCCGTCCCGCCTAGAATAATTATAGAGGTATAGCCCTGTTAAGTATTGCCTCCAAAATCCAATCCATCGTATTGTAATATTGCACCCCATAAATCAACTGACATCAGTGTGGCTTCCGATTGGGATATTAAAAATTGATTAAGGATAAAACAGTGCTCAGGTTATTTCTCGATTTTAATATGTGGCAGCCTTCGTCACAGCGATTCATATTGAAGAGGTATAGAGACGGACGATTTTGGCATCTGGTTACGTCGTACAACAGACATTGTGACTCTTTCAACCTGATTTTAGCAGTCAGACATCAACTTTTGTATTTTCCTTCGTCTGAGTATTGATATTTTTTTATTTATTTGGCAAATCAAAGCCCAATATTCAAATATATACAGTTTAAACTTAACTTAACGTAATATATTTATAATACAAAATTTCTACAAATCTATACAACTGTACGACCTAGAACATGTTCCAGATCGACACTCATTTTTTATAATGATTAGAAAGGTGGGGTTTTTATTTTCTCCTTAAGGACTTTTCATATAGTTAACAAGAAAAGACATTGGGCCTTCGAAGACTACAGTGAATCATTGCACCTTTAAATTAAAAAAAAAAAAACATTTTTGTGGACTGGCGTTTTGCAAGACACTTACTTTTTCCTTTATTTCATATAGTTAACTTTTCATATAGTTAACAAGAAAAGACATTGGTCCTTCCAAGACATATTTTATTTCCATTATCTTTAAGAAATTCCCCTTTTAAATTTTTTTTTAATATCGCTGCGTGGGACCGTTTCTGCTAACAGCAACACAATCGTTTGGATCACCGCTGTTGAAACAGTATCACGGAACGTTACTCCTAGTACTATTGTCGCTGCATGCAACACAATCGCTTGGATCACCGCTGTTGGAACAGTACCACCTAGCGCTCCTTCCAGTACCATTGCTTGCGAACGGAATATTGTTTGCGAACTGCAAGTTTCTCAACTGCTGTAAAAGGTAACATAAGTAAAATTTGGAATTGAAATTACCAGTCATGAAGTTACCCACATTTGGGGGTAAATATGAAGAGTGGAGATCATTTGATGACATATTTGTTTCGCTGATTCATAACAATTCATCCCTGTCTGAAATCGAAAAACTCAATTTTTTGACATCGTGTGTTACTGATGAGGCTGATAGTTTGATACAGCATTTAGGCATCACAATAGGAAATTATACCAAGGCATGGTCTATACTTACTTCTCGGTATGACCATAAACGCATCCTAGTGAATGCACAATTGAAACTTTTCTTCAGTCAGTCAAGTATGCACTAAGAAAACCCCTCAGTTCTGAAGAAGATTCTCGACACATCCACAGAATGCCGGAACTCACTTCAGAATCTAGGGCTTCCGGTTGAACATTGGGACTCAAATCTTATTTACTGCATGCTGCAAAAATTAGCTGCAGTAACACAGTAACTGTGGGAGGAAAAACTAGGTATAAAAAAGGATTTACCCACTTTTAAGGAGTTTTCGGAGTTCCTGGAAACCAGATTTAGGGTATCAGAGGTCATCATTGAACAACAAGGGCAGAAGAATAATAGTCAGCGAACTTAGTCGGCAAGGGCGAGCTCATTTCACACCATACCTAAACAAAGGGAGCAGTTTGGATGCAAATTTTGCAATAAAAGTCCATATTCCCTTCGTACTGGATGTGGATTCGCGAAATGCCTCTGTCAGCGAGTCTCACTTATAGCCATAGCACATATCAATGCCTAAGTCGAGTACGCTGTTATTTTTGCCAGCGGCCACACCATTCTCTTCTTCATACTATCTCAGTCAGTCCACCCAACACAAATTTTCATAATTCTCACTCACTGACCCAATACAATCCATATATTTCAACAACACATAGTATACACAACCCTACACACTCGCGCGCACTACATTGCATACCGACATACACTCACACTTCCACTCTACACTCAGCTACATCTAACCATACACATTCATATCAAACCAGCAATATTAACGCACATGCCCCTGCTTTTCATCCATCTGAAAATATTCGAGAAGTAACACCTAACAGTTCGTCAGTGAATACGTTTCACGCAGCCCACCTTAGCAACGCTCAAGTGCTCCTAGCCACAGCTGTGGTGAAAGTCAGGTCCTCAACAGGAGCGTACATTAATCTAAGAGCTTTGGTAGATCCAGGTTCCGAAGCAACCTTCATTACGGAGTATGCCGCTCAACTACTAAGGCTAAAAAATCGACGAACATTTGTCGAGGTGTCAGGACTAGGAAAGGTTAATAGTGGAGCCTGCAACCACTATGTCAAAATCAAGTTCGGCTCATTGCACACGACCTTTGAGACAAATGTTTATATGTTTTTAAGTCCCTAACTGGTCCTCTACCTGCCAATGAACTGTCTCTCAAATCATGGGGTCACATACAAAATTTAAAACTAGCAGACCCAGCCTTTCATAAACCCGCACAGGTGGACATGTATTCCCAGAATTTGTGCTGCCAGAGATCAAACGCGGAGAGGAGCAAGCGTCACCAATCGCACAAAAAACGCAACTTGGTTGGATACTGCTTGGCAAAATTTTGATTGATCCACCTATGTAGAACAATAAAAACGTTTCACCAATGCTTCGATCTCGAAACGCAGATGCAAAAATTCGGAGGAGCCCTGCGTAGGTTTCTTCAGCTGGAGAGACGGTTTACACTCAACTCTGCACTACTCGTACAAAAGGAGTATTCACAATGTATCAACGAATACTTACAGCGTAACCACATGAAGGAAGTCGATATCATCAGAGACGAGGTACCTAGAACGCCGTTCCAATACTTCGTACCCCACCACGCCTTTTTTGAGGACTCTAACTCAACAACTAAGCTCCGAGTTGTTTCGACACTGCATCTAAAAAGCTTTGACGGTACGTCATTAAACGAGCATCTACACGTAGGGCCTAAAATACAAAACAACATTTTTGATATAATATACTTTTGCATCCGATATTGAATAAATGTACAGGCAAATACGTGTAGCGCACAAAGATTCCTACTACCAACTTATTTACTGGCGTGACAGGAAAGAAGATCCAATGAAGATTTATCGGTTGGAGACTGTAACATTTGGCACTTCATCAGCACCATACTTTGTTATACGGACCATCAATAAGCTCGCTACTGATGAAAAACACAAATACCCTCTTGGCGCAAAGATGATTCACGAAGACATGAATGTTGAAGACCTCATTAGCGGAGCTGGTTCAGTAGAAGAAGCGCTTATAAAACGGGAACAGATTCGGAATCTACTTTCTTCTGCAGGATTCATTTTACGAAAGTGGTATAAAATTGTTTCCATCGGAAGACTATTTTTCTTTTCAGAACGTTTTTAGCGACGCATGTGAGGTGACGAAAAGGACCATTCTTTCGACCACTGCGAAGCTATCGATTGGGATCCACTGGGATGGATCGCACCGTGCATAATAAAACCAAAAATAATGATGCAACAATTATGGTTACAACGATTAGACTGGGATAGCCAAGTTCCTTCCGCACTCGAAAGGAAGTGGCTCAATCTCCGGCGAGAGCTTCCGATGCTGGAGAAAATTAGGATTCCACGTTGGGTAGTCACACACAACTCACAGCAGGACCTTGAAATACATGGGTTTAGCGATGCATCTCAACGAGCATACGGTGCTGCAGTTTACTGACGGGTTTTAGATTCTCAGGGAAATATCGATGTTCACTTGCTCTTATCTAAGACCAAGGTACGAGTATCTCCGCTCCGAGATTGGAGTTATGTGGAGCTGTCGTCTTGGCTATCTTTTTACACCACACATCCAAGGTTTTTGGTTTGGAAAATACACGAAGATTTGCCTGGACCGATTCCACTATTGTTTTAACGTGGATTGCGGCCCCTTCCACCAGATGGAGCACCTTCGTCAGTAAACGGGTAGCAGAGATACAGCGGCTGACAAAAGGAGAAATCTGGAAACATCGGGGAGTCTTACCATCTGACCTGAAAGGAAATAGACTTTGGTGGAATGGTCCCGGATTTTTGCGTACCACTTGGAGTTGCAAGTGTCCACTCCAGCCATCCGATATAAAAACCGATGATGAGCAACGGTCTACCCGCTCGCATTGTGCCCTGAGGCAAAAGGGCTTTATAAGTGAACTTTTCCAGAACCATTCTACACTAATCAAACCTTTACGAGTCATCACATTCTGTAAGAGATTTGTAATCAACACAAGGCAGATACCTGAGATGAGAATTTTCGACATACTCTCGCCCTCCGAAATTTTTGCAGTAAGGGTAGTGCAGAAGGAAATGTTTTCGGAAGAAATACGGCGAATCAAGGCCAGGTCAGGAGCAAAGGCGTTGAAATCACTCAATCCTTTTATCGACAGTGAAGGCATTCTTAGGGTTGGAGGCAGGTTACAGAACGCAAATTTGCCGTACGAACACCAACATCCAATCATCCTTACGCCGAATCATCACTTCACACAACTCTTGCTTAAAGACTCCCATGAAAGAACATTACATGGAGGAATACAAAAAATGATTGGGTATTTGCCATCCAGATACTGGATACTCCGAATAAAGAATTGCGTAAAGAAATATATTGACGGCTGCAATATTTGTTTTCGTTTTAGAGCCCGACCAGCACAACAGATAATGGGCTACTTACGAGCGTCAAGAGTCCGTATTTCGCCACCATTTTCACACACTGGTGTAGATTACGCGGGACCCATCGATGTCAAGACCTGGAAGGGAAGAGGGACCAAGAGAATTACATAAGGGTTATTTTGCTATTTTTATCTGCCTAGCTACCAAGGCAATACATATCGAATTCGTGAGCGATATGACTACCCAGGCCTTTATACCCGCTTCACCGCATTTCGGCGGATTATGGGAAGCAGGTGTCCGTCAAATTCCATTTGAGATGGATCATCGGCAATGAGGTTTTTACCTTTGAGGAGCTCGCGACATTTCTGACGCAAGTGGAAGCGAGTTTAAACCCGAGACCGCTCTGCCCGATGACCAACGACCCGGACGATTTCACACCACTTACACCTGGATACTTCCTAATAGGCGAGCCTATAAATAGTATACTTCACCCAGACCAAAGTGAAACCAAGGTCAGCTCTCTCGATCGGTGGCATTGGATACAGAAACTTCACCAAACATTCTGGAAACAATGAATTTTCGAATATCAAGCACGACTTCAGCAGCGACCCAAATGGTTCAAAACCGAACATCAGCCACAGATTGATGACCTCGTCCTGGTGAAGGACGAACGCCTGCCACCGTTGAAATGGAACTTAGCCCGCATCATTAAAACTCATCCAGGAGCAGACAATCTCGCACGCGTCATCACTTTAAAAACTCAAAATGGAGAAATTAAGCGCCCCGCCCTACAGATAAAATTTGTTGTCTTCCCTCAAACAAAACTTTAACCGAGAAACAGATCTTTAGAATGCAAATACCATAAACACAAATTTCCATAAATACACATTATATCAAAATAATCGCGTCACTCTTACCCCGCGAATCGATTCCGATATTAATATTATAATATAATGCACTTTCATTTTCAGACGTAAATTTATCTACGCATACAATAATTACAGTACATATTTATCGAAATATTAATTTTGGACGCAATTTGCAATCGCACCATACATACATTTGTAAGTCGTTCTACATCCGCATCTTCTACCGCGAGCATCGAACTTGTCGAGTTGTAGAGGCTGAGTAGGGTCAACGAATCTCGAGAAGAAATTCTCCAGACGAGTCCTGAAACCAAAGGATGCTCCCCCCACCCCTCCCCAACTTCCAAAGCACTCATTTCTTCCCCTGGGCTGAATCAAGGTGTCATATGACCCGTGCTGGCTGAGGGCCCAGCATCTCCAAAAATAGCTCAGTCGCAAACGGAGTATCCGGATACCTGGCGATCTCTGGATTAGCTAGCCTTATCTGTATACAGCGGATTTCTGTACAGAGATGTCCACCTTTCTCCGCAACTCGTAGGGCCATTTATGGATAAAACCTCAAAAACAAAATCCGAGGCCGGTACTCCTTCTACTACCGGCAAGGCTCCTGCATTGTCGAGAGGAGGCAAAACTGTGGCAAGCCATGGTGCGCCATCCTCTAAAGGCAAACGCAACGAGCCTAAAAATAAAAATTCAAGGAATGTTAAGACTGTGGCAAGCCATGGTCCTATCACTTCCTAAAACCCTAGCAGCAGCAAGTTCGTGGCAGGCCACGGGCTTGTTACTGCTACCAAAACTCCTCCCTCCAAGGAGGAATCTGGAGCTCAGCCGCATCGGCAAGCTCCATCTAAGGCGCTCTATACAAGACGCCGAAATGCTTCACGCATTATCCATTCCACTAGAATGTCAAAAGACTCCTCTAAGTGCCAGAGATCGTTGGAGGAAAACGTGCCGGTTTCCAAGAGGCCCAAAACATATAGTTCCAAAACCCCTGGGCCATCCAACAGCACATGTCTGAGGTCTTTCAATGAAGTCCTAAAGGACGCATTGGTGATCGCGGTGATCGATAGGAACGATACCGACGGTTCCATTACACCGGAACGGTGGTAGCAAAAAGCACAAGAAAAGTGACTGACTGGGACTCATATAAAGAATCCCTCAAATTATACAAAAAAGAACTGAGGAAGGCAAAGCGACAATCCTGGAGGTCATTCTGTGACAAAATCACAGAAACCTCTGAGACATCGCGGCTAAGAAAAATCCTCTCTACAAATCCTATGATGCCTAGCTGTTTGAAAAAAACCAATGGCTCTTGGACAACCTCAAGTGATGAATCACTCAACCTGCTTCTGGTCACCCACTTTCCAGGTAGCTCCCAACTCGCGACCAGTAGCAGCCCAAACAGGCCTGCTGCAACCGTGGCCAAAACTCATGGTCTGATTACGAGAGACAAACTGCTCTGGGCGCTGCATAGCTTCAAACCATACAAGTCTGCTGGTCCGGACGGTATAATACCTGCCGAGATACAGAGGTCCTCAGATATTATCCTACCAGTGTTAGATAATATTATGAGGAGCTGTGTAGAACTTATCCACATTCCACTGTTATGGAGAGAAGTCAATGTAGTATTCATTCCCAAAGCCGGAAAATATTCTCATGTTGTCCCAAAGGACCTATAAGTCTATCATCTTTCCTTCTGAAAACTCTAAAACGACTGATTGATATCCGTATTCGAGCTAACGTTGATCCAAGACTTCTGTCTACGGCTCAACATGCCTACTGTAAAGGAAAGTCGGTGGAAACGGCTTTGCACTCTCTGACTAGTCACATCGAACGATCACTACAATATAAGGAGTACACAATGGTTGCTTTCCTAGACATAGAAGGTGCCTTTAACAAGGTCAACACATCCGCAATCACGACTGCGCTGTCAACTCTGCAGGTAGACGACTCACTTGGGGAGTTGATCGGTCTAATGCTAAAAAGAAGGATAATCAACTCCAAACTGGGTGAGACTTCTGCTAAAAGATATGTCAGCAGAGGTACGCCGCAAGGCGGTGTCCTCTCTGACCTTCTCTGAAACTTAGTAGTTAACGAACTACTGATATACCTGGAAGCGGGTGGTAGCAGAGTGATTGCCTATGCGGATGACGTTGCCATAGCCGTCTCAGGTAAGCATCTCAATACCATTAAAGAACTCCTTCAAGTAAATCTCAATAGATTAACCCGCTGGTCAGATCGCTGTGGATTGGGAATAAGCCCCCATAAAACTGATCTTGTCCTCTTTTCCAGGAAATACAAAATTCCAATCATAGACCCTCCTTCAATAAACGGTACCAGTTTAGTTTTCTCCGATACAGCAAAATATCTGGAAAATAAACTAGAAACCTAACATTCAAGAAAGAGTCAATAAAGCTACAATAGCTTTATTCTCTTGCAAAAAAGCCATTGGGAACAAATGGGCCTTCAACCTCGCATAACCCACTGGCTATACAACTCGGGCATAAGACCAATACTTACTGGCGGACGGCCTTGGAAAATGCAGTCAACCGCATTAAACTAAGCAGGGTCAAAAGAACAACATGTCTATGCACAAGCGGAGCCTTGCGGTCTACCCCCTCTGCAGCATTAGATATTCTGCATCACTTGACACCCCTCGACATTTTTAGCAGGCAAGTAGCTGCGACAGCGACTAAATAGTGGACAAATAATTCATTTGGCCACGCCAACATTCTTAATACATTAGGAATCCTCACAGAGAACATCGATTACACCATACCTGAACATTGGTTTGACAAAAACTTCCATGTAAGCTTCCCCTCTATATCATTCTGGGAGGAGGATGCTTTCATGGAGGACAAGTTAATCCATCTCTACACAGATGGATCTAAAACCGATAACGGAGTTGGTGGCTGTGTTTTCTCAGATAAGCTAAATCTAAGCCTCTCTTTCCGTCTTCTAAATCAATGTAGCGTGTTCCAGGCGGAGATTTTGGCGATTAAAGAAGCTCTGAAGAAAAACGTGATATCTGCAAAGGATATCCGCATATTTTCGGATAGTCAGGCCGCCATCAAGTCCCTGGACTCGGTCTCATTATATTCTAAAACCGCCCTTGAATGCCAATCATCTCTTATGGAGATGGCAGAGCAGTTCAACATTCACCTTTGTTGGGTGCCGGGCCATAGAGACATTCCAGGGAACGTCAGAGCCGATTAACTCGCCAAAATTGGAACCACTCTACCTATTCTACCGGATAAAGGTAGTATAGGTATACCAATCGCTTCGTGCAAACTAACACTAAAGCTGGATGCCAATAAAAGAACAGACCTTAGGTGGACTGCTGGGCAAACATGTCTAGCGACCGAACAGATCTGGCCAAGGCTGAATCTGAGTCGCTCTAAGTGTCTGATCCTTTTAGAAAGGAAACATCTCAGCGCCATAATAGGTGTCATTACTGGACACTGCCTCATAGGCAAGCACACAAGAAGGTTTAGTGATTTTACTAATGATTTCTGTAGAAAATGCATGGACGAGGAAGAGGAGGAGACAATCCTCCACCTACTCTGCACATGCCCAGCTCTCTCCCAGAGAAGAGAGCTTCATCTAGGAGCTTTCTTCTACAACGACCTAAACGATCTAGAAAACATAGACGTTAACAGTCTCCTACGCGTTATTATAAGCTCAAACTGGTTCCAGTAGTAAGAGGATCATAGATCCACGTGACATCACAATGGTCCAATAGACCTAAGTGGGTTGGTATTTCCAACAGCCACTCTTACCTAACCTAACCTACATCCGCATCCAACATACGGTGTAAACATACATATGTATATAAATTAACTTTACCTACAAGTATTTCAACACAACCTCTAAACATAAACCATAAATTCCAAATAATAATAATAATCATAAAGTCATACATCACTACACGTATCAAACATCAAATTTACAGAACAGAATCTATCATGCACCACTGTCATCATACAAACAGACATATTTAATCCACACTTATCACAAAATAATTACACACCACACTATACAGTTACCAAAAAGAAAAGAAGAAATATATATATGTATGTACATATTTTAGCTAAACCTGACCCGCTCAGTAATACACACACATGCATACATATATACACGCACACTGAACGAAAGCACCAGAAAAGTGCGTAAATTTTACCCGGCGGAGTTAACGGAAATAAACAAATTATACTCGTATTAACTCACCTGGGACGCGAATTCGTATAATCCATTATCAGCGGCAGACTTTGATTTCACTCGATTAATTATTAAAATTTTTTTTTCTTTAACACCGCACCACGTACCAAAACAAAAAATGTATTAATCAATCCCGCACCATTGACAAACAAAAAAACAACATCTTCACCGACTTTAATTCACAACTCGCCGATCAAAGAAACGACAACTCCTTCTACCTTAATTGGACTTCCAGTCCGCAGAGTAGTTACCTTTCACACCCGACTTTGAATTCCAGGCCATCGTCAACGTCAACAAACCAACATCGAGATCCCTCTTTCCGTTCTGTTTTCGTCTCAATTGACTTTTTTTCTCTTTTCATTTCACTAATTGCCTTTTTCCTTGCATGAGACGAAGTTACCAGGGCAGTCAATGAGGAAATGAAGAAATGATGAATTCCAATGCAGTATTGCAGAAAGAAATAACCAAGATGTCAAGCTGAGAACTTCGTTCACCAGTGGGAGAGAATGTTCGACCTAAAACATGTCACAAACATTCGCCCAAAACAAACACACCTGCTATCAACGCCTACACATGGATTGTCAAAGTTCTAATGTCAAGAATTTAGAGTCAAATCACACATCTATGTACATATAAGTTAAAACGTTTAATTAAAAGGTTTTTTAAAAATATATTTTTTCTGAGGATTACCATCTTTATTCAGATGTAACTTAACAACTGACTACATAGAAACTAACAATTTGACTTATCACCTAACTTATTCTAATGTGGAGCATCGCAAACGTGAGGGAATGTGTGGGATCAGCAGATTTCGGTGTGGGAACGCACAGTAGGTTTCAGGTGGTGGAATCCACTGTGGTAAATGATGTGCATGGAAAATATGGGAAGATGTCATGTGCCGACTTGTGTACTGAAATGACAAGTAAATTATGTGGATGAAGAATGACCGGATGCTCGTGGAGGTATTATCTTGCACAATTCTTAGGTGTTTGGGAAAATCACCGATGTCGTGTTAACTTATACTCGTATACATATAAAAATTGCATTATCATATAAAAGGAAGAACAATCAATAAAAAGATACTCATTTTTTATAACGATTAGAAAGGTTCGGTTTTCTTCTCCTTGCGGACTTTTCATATACGAGGGGCGTTCAATATATTCTCGGTATCGATATGAAGAAGCAACACACCCGCTGCGACTTTACCCCGTCTTTTCTTTTTAATTTCCTCCCGCAAATTATGCAAAGTGGAAGCGTAGGATGTGGCGTTGATGGTTTCACCTTTTTTTTGTACTCAATGAGCAAGATTCCCTTTGAGTCCCAAAAAACTGTGGCCATGAGCTTCCTGGCAGACGGAGTGACTTTGAACTTCTTCGGGGGGTCTGTTCCTTTTTTATGCCACTGCATGGACTCTTGTTTGTTTTCAGGGTCATAGTGGTGGACCCATGTTTCGTCCCCAGTAACAATTCGATCCATAACACCGTCCGCGTTCTCACTACACATCTCCAAAAGCTCTCTACAGCATGCGATTCTCACTTTTTTCTGAGGCGCTGTGAGCATTCGTGGCACCCACCTTGCACTGACCTTTGAAAGGTTAAGATGGTCATGAAGAATGGTGTGAATGGTACCAATTGAAAGCTTGCCATCATTTTCACCTTTATTCGGGCATCCTCAAGAACAAGTTTTTCGACTTCTTTGATGCTTTCTCCCGTACAAGCAGTAGCCGGGGCGCCGTAGCGGGGGTCGTCTTCAATGCTCTCTCTGCCTCTCTTGAACTCACTTGACCACTTTTGCACAGTTGATAATGAAGGTGCGGAACCCTGGTAAACAGCCACCATCTCTTCATGAATAGTTTTTTGACTTTTTCCTTGCTTAGTGAGAAATTTAATTACAGCGCGATGCTCAATTTTCACCATCATCGTCTCAGTTGCCATTATGATTCTGTTTAACTAGAGATAAAACGCGAATTAATAATCACATTTATTTGAAATTTTACATGAATGCACTAAAATAATAGTATTACTTGACAAATAAGTCAATTTATATATACAACCACAGCTTCACCCCGATACCGAGAATATGTTGAACGGCCCTCGTAGTTAACAAGAAAAAACAATATCTTAACTAAAAATGTGGAAAATTCAGTTTGATATAGTCGTTAGTTACGAGTACTTTTTAAAACCTTTTGAAGTTGTATTCATTTTTTATACTGGGTGGAAGAGAGTTATACAATTGGCAACCTTTATATACGATCCTATTTTGAGTGATATATTCCAAATATGCAGGCACTCTAAAATATTATCCGCTTTTTAAATTATACGGTTGCGAATCTTTTACATAACGGAGGTACTTCTTTAAATAATTTAGCATATTTTATTTTAAAAACTAGGTGGATGTACCCGCTTTGCTGGGTCCTTTAATAGATGCATACATATGTGTACGAAGTACGTACATATGGATATACAATAATTTTTTTTTCACAAATTGAATACACATAGCTATGTAAATATATTTTTAGAATCCATATGTGAATATGGAATTAAGTGATGAAATAATATTTCAGTTTTGTTTTATTTGTTTTTTTTTATATATATAAATAAAATAATGATTGTGCGTAAATGCAAAGTTTTAAGTTCTCATTTCAGACTACAACAACGGTATATGTAAGAATATATAAGGAAGAATAAGAAAATACAAATATTTCATCATTTTAAGTACAAAGGAAGAATATGCTGAACGGTTTAATGCAAAATTTAAATTTAAGAATAATTTTTTACATTCTAAAAATTTCTTGGTAAACAATATTACGCGTTTTTCCGTCTTTTGTGACGAAAAAAACATTCTGTTGACTTCCAATTTTTGAAAATCCTATGTATAATTGGCCATGGGAAAAGCAAGGTTCCTCTAATTGCAAACCAGCAACAGCTAAAGTTTGCCCTTGGGATTTATTTATTGAAGTTGCGAAACTTAGCCGAATAGGAAATTGGATCCTTTTGAATTTGAAGGTGGTATCGGAAGGTATAAGTGGTATGCATGGTAAAATGGTATCTTCCCCATAGCCAATCCAGTAATTCCAGTAATTACGGTAGCTTCAATAACATGAGGTAATAGTTTTTTAACCATAAGTCTTTTTCCATTACAAAGGTGAGGTTGGTTTAAATTTCGCAGAAGCATGATATGAGCTCCAACTTTTAACTGCAATTTGTGTCTAGGTAAGCCCGGTGGTTCTGAAGAATTCAAAAATTCGGTTGGATAGTTCACAATTTCCGATAGATCCACCACAGTATCAATCGATTTATATGTTTGGCAGTCCACAGGTATTATCCCCAGAAGTTGATTGTTGATGTTGTTAAATGTTGACAGTGATATTTCTTGGTGCGAGACTTGCTCTTTCGCGTAACAATCTACGATCAATGTAATTTTGTTGTAGATTTGGAAATACCTTTTCAATCAGTTCATTGAGCGAATCGCCATCAATACCAGCACTTAATTTTCCTTCTCAAAATTCAATTAATTTTTTTCGCAAACTCATTGGATAGTGTATCGCGATAGTGTATGTGGAAAGCTTCATGGTTTTAATATGACTGCAAAGGTAAGAAGGCTTAAGGCAAGCTTGAGTCTCATCTGCTTTCGTGCCTTTTGGAATGATTGGAAGCGACTGTCGAAAGTCTCCAGAACCGTTATGCCTCCCATCAAAGATTTACAATTTAATATGTCTTGCAGTGTTCGGTCAATGGCTTCTAATGCTTTTTTATGGCCCATTGTACATTCATCCCAAACAATAAGCTTACACGTTTTAATAATTTCAGCCATCCCAGATGACTTGCTTATATTACACACAGGTAAATCATTAGCGATTAGGTTTAATGGAAGTTTAAAAACAGAATGGGCCGTTCGATCTCCAGGAAGTAACGTAGCAGCAATGCCAGATGATGCCACAGCCAGCGCTATTTCTTTTTGCTGTCTTAGCTTAGCAAGTAGAAGCTATGTCACTAACGTTTTCTCTGTACCACTTGGTGCATCAAGAAAATAAATATACGCCACCCATTTGATTTGGCACGACAGTATAGGCATGATGTTGATCTGGTAATAATTTTGGTTCATATTCTTGACTATATTTGGTGGGCTGTTGATGTCATACGAGGTCTCCCGCAAGATCTCAGTACGTAAATTATTAAATTCATTTCTTAGGAAGACCAAAGGAATGTAGGTTTTCACCACCAGGAAAATTATTTTATCTTTTCAAGCAAGCATCTCGGTAAGTCTCACAAACATAATCATTTATAATTCACAGAGATGAGAATGTAGTAGGACCTGTAACTTCATGAAGAAGTAGTCGTAAAAAAACATTCATTTTGGCTGGGATGGGCAGTGTAAATTCTTCCAATAGCAGTATCGTATTTAATGCCTGGATAGCACTCAAGGGCTTTGCCCCTCTTTCTCCGGTTCCATTGGTTGTTGTTCCATGTATAATATGATGGCAACTGATTATACAATAAAGTTCTAGCAAAAGAGTCTTGTTGACATAGTTTGAAGAAAGCTGTCAGTGGCTGAAAGCTGTGAATGAACTACATGGACCATGAACATCTGTGTTTTAATAATTTCAAATAGTCTTTTGTAGGACCTGGAAGTTCTGCAGATATGAATGAATCAATTTCATTGGAATGCATTTTATTTTTAAGTAAAAGTGGCCGTCGAACAGGTTATGAAATATGAAATTTCGTAATTAAATCCATTAATCTTACTAATTTTAAATGTAAGACTCTAGCAATAAGAACGTGGCGATGAAAATAAGTTTGACCAGTAAGTAGTTACCTACTGAATTTCTCCAATGGCACACTTCTCTCTCATATCTTGGACCCGTCTTGTATCGAATATAAATTACACCAACTCAATGACGAATTGACAACCGGCCAAGATGGCCTCCCTGCCATATTTCTTAAAAAACGTTAATCCTCCCTTTCCCTTGCCCTTTCTAATCTCTTTCGTCTATCCCTTTCACAAGGAGAATTTCCTCAGGCTTGGAAAACCTCCTTCATAACCCCGATCCACAAGAAAGAATTAAATAACCAACTATCGTCCCATCACTAAACTCTCCCATATACCCAAACTCTTCGAAAGTATTTTAAATATTTGTTAACATCGATGTAAATGGTTAAAGTTGTTATGGCGAGTCATGCAGTAATAGCTATAGAAATCCATGCAGAATACCGAAATGGTAGCTATCTTCTCAATTTGGGAATAAAAGGGGATATTGTATGGTATCATAAGATCTATGTGTTTCACTGATACGTTTGATACCCCTAATATCATTATTATTTCTATATTTTAGAACAATGTCTCTTTAGCCATGTTGTTCACCACTTGTGATAATAGCAACTTCATTGCATTCAGGAGCATTAAAACTTCGAACATGCTCCCCAGAAAGTCTCTTGTCAGCATCAATAATAATTGTATACTCCATGACAGATAAGTGTTCCAAAGCATACTATGTGTTACTTGCAGCATTTCTTGCAGTTTCAAAATAATGTCTAATCTAGTTCCTTGATGTCTACCACATCTATTCTGTGCTTGTTGCTGATTGTCGCTAATAAAATATATTTGTAAATATTTAGGCTCTGTACCTGGAAGTGGTTGGAGTGATACACCTGCCCCTGTACCTTAAAAGATGTCATTTGAAATGCCGAGTTGTATTTTCGAATGTATTGCAAAAAATTTTTGGATTGAGATGTTGTGCCTTTAAGAAGATCTTTTAAGACCAGTGATGGTTCTTGGTGTGTACTAAGTTTAATTTTTCCATTGGAGCAACATATGCCTGATTGTTCTCTTTCGAATTTTTTTGCACAGCAATGAAAACACAATTTAGACATGGGGCCAATATGTACAATTTTTTCCGACTCATATTCATGGCCGCTGTCTTACGCTATTTCTAATACGAGTACTTCGTATGTTAGACAATCGGTTTATTTCAGCTTGGAGCCTGCGGTGACGTTAATCACTTGTCTCTCTGCGGCGTGCAATCCTTTTAAGAAGAGAACCGGAGGATCCCCAAGATAAATTTTTGTTTTTTGTTAGTGGCATGCTATGATCCAAAACAAAACATTAGTCAGAAAAGGATGTTGGAATAGTTGACACAGAAGCCAGACGACCAAGCACATTCGTCTGTTTGGGTCGATTTACCCTATCACACATTTTAGCCTTTCCATGTTCTATACCTTCAAGCTTTTGTGATTAAAAAAAAACTAATTATTTCACTTACCTGTTCTCTCAGTACAACCAAAATTCACAAAATTAAAAATGTTTTTGTTTTAATCAGCATCAATAATAATTGCATACTACTTGACAAATTAGTGTTCCAAAGCAAACTTGAAACTTTTAATGTTTATATGTTAAAACATAAAAAAAAAATTTTCAGTTAAAAAATCATATAAAATGGGTTTAAAGGCCAAATAACGGACTTAATATACTAAAAACCATCTTATGTAATACACTATATTAGATTTACGAATATTCAATTTGAGATTATTTGCTCTTAACCATATATGCAGTCAAACGATATAGTACCTCCTGCATTCTCTTAACACATTCCTCAAGCATCATCAGCAAACATGACTGTATGTGCGAATCTGCATCGGGAATTTATATCGCATATATATATATTGTAGTATATGGTGAAGACCAGAGCTCAAAAAATGGAACCTTGGGGTACACCCAGAGTTGTTGATATTCTATTTGACATTGCTCCATTAGCTTTTGTTCTCTGCAATCTCCTGCTTAAAAATTAAGTAAACTAACTCAGCTCCGTGCTTCTAACACCATCATTTTGCAGTTTTACCAGAAGAATATTTCTGTCTATGGTCTCGAAGGCCCTCTTGGAATCCAGAAAATTGGCCACCACATAATTTTTTGATGATAGCTCCTCTTTCCAACTGATGAGCACGCTATTTAGAGTGAACTCACATGAGTGCCTCTTTCGGAAGACCGACTGATTTTCAATCAGCTTATTATACAGGATGTCCCCTAATTCATCAACGATAATTTGGGAAATGATTCCTGGGTATATTCTAAGAAAAACTCGTTCTACAGTAAGGGTCTATCTCCAATGCTGACATCACTTATCGAGGATTTAAGGAAAGGCTTACTTTGGTATGCCCTGACGCATGTTAACGGAAATTGCTCAGTTAATATTAATGGCAGAAACTTCGTTGCTTTTAGAAGAAATAGTACCGTTTGTAACTGCATTTAAATAAAGTTGATATCTTGTTAGGGTCTTTAGATATCCAATTTTTAAGCGTATTCCATTTTTCTTGCCCATGCTATTTTTTGATTTTGAGGTCGCTTTTCTCCAGAAAATGCGTAATAAACATAACGTTTAACTATTTTTTTTTCAACGTAGCAATAATAATAAAAAAAATCATAAATACGTTTACAGAAAAATCCATAAATTTTATTATATTTGAGGAAACCTGAAGCAAGTAAAAAAAGGAATTTATGGTTTTTTACCTACGTTTCTAACAACAGTTGACAATAACAGTGGGTTTCCAAGAATTATTAATTTTGCAATAATTTTTTTTAAATTCCCTATCTATTAAAAAGTTTTAAAGTGTGCTCGTCTATTTGAATACTTGTCAAAACCTTCATTTCCTTACCCTGTTCCTCAAAAGTTTTCAGAGCGAGTTAGGTTCCGGGTGTGAAGTCCTATTCGGAAAATTTACAAAACTAAAATGCTATAAAATTTTAGAAAAAAAAATTAATTCATCAGTTGAATTTTTTACGCCAATGTTAAAGTTGCTTAGAAACGCTATTTAAAATGTCTGTACTTACAAAACAAAAATACTTTATCCAAACCGACGACTTCCTAGTGAAGGAGTATTTGAAAATACGTATCGAAGGCTTCGAGAAACAGGATCAGTTTCAAATACACGACCTAACGCAAGAGCGCCACAAGTAAGAAGCATGTCGGCTGATTAAAGAATACTGAAAGCTATTACAACTGATCTGTCAATTAGCATCAGATGCTCAGCTTTGCAATTCAATGTTTCCAGACATAAAATTTCAAATGTAATGCATGGAGAAAATCTTTATCTATACCACCATACACCTGTACAAGAACTGCTTCCCAATGATTTGGAAAAGAGATTTGAGTTTTCTAACTGGTTGCTGGAGCGGAGCTTGGACGACAACGAGTTCATTAGCAGAATTCTTTGGACGGACGAATCTCAATTTACAAGAGATGGGATCTCAAATTTTCATAAACTTCATACGTGGGCTGCAGACAATCCACAAGGAGACATAAATCATTTCAATACAAATTCAGCGTCAATATGTGGGCAGGACTTGGAAACAAGTTAATCGGCCCCTTCAAACTACCACCTAGGCTGAATTCTACAAACTATCTGGAGTTTTTGCGAAAAGATTTACCAGAACTATTGGAGGATATTCCACTGATTCAACTAGCTTCATCATATTTCCAACAGGACGGGGCTCCAGCCCACTATGGTATTGAGGTTAAAAATTGGCTAGATGAAGAGTAGGAAGAAATGGACCAGACCTGTTCACTGGCCTGCAAGATGTCCTGACCTTATCATATTGGATTTATTTGTATGGGGAAGAATGAAAAAACTTGTTTTTTCAACCGAAATAGCAACTTTAAGTGAATTGGAAGAGCGTGTTCTCAAAGCATCATCAAAAGTGAGGCAGCAGTTAGCATCAATAAACATATGTAGTAAAATCAAAAAATGGGCTCCAGCATGCATACAAAACCAAGGAGGACACTTTATACATCTGTTATAACTGTTTTAGTATACACATAAAATAAAAATTATCTAAAACCACACAAAATTATTTTTTATTCATAGCCTTTGGAGTTAAAGCAAAAAAACCCTTTTTTATAAATTTTACCTGCTGCAGATTTTTCCAAGTATAATAAAATCTGTGGGTTTTTCTGCAAACTTATTGATGAGTTTTTTTATTATTGTTACGTTCATAAGAAAAAAATAGTAAAACGGTATGTTAATTAGACATTTTCTGGAGAAAAGTGACCTCAAATTCAAAAATTAACATGGACAAGAAAAATTGAAATGGCTTAGAAATTGGATATCTGAAGACCCTAAAAAGATAACAACTTTATTTAGTTGGTAGTATTTCTTCTAAAAACAAAGTCGTCAACGAAGTTTCTGCCATCAGTATTAACTGAGCAATTTCTGTTAACATGCGTCAGGGTATATCAAAGTAAGCCATTCCTTAAATTCTCGATAAGTGATGTCAGCATTGGAGACAGACTCTTTTTTTTACTTCTTCTTTTTTCTTATAATATACCCAGGAATCATTTCCCAAATTATCGTTGACGAATTAGGGGGTGCCCCTATATATTCTAAATATTGTTCGAGTTGACCATTTTTTGAAAAACTTTTTCGTAAACTGGCAGTGAGTTAATAGGTCGAAAGTGTTCACATTTATCGGTTCCACTGTCTTTTTCAACGGAGATAATAACTGATTGCTTCCATGACCTTGTAAATACACCACTGCTCATAGAAAGGTTAATCACTCGTACAAATATAGCGCCAACTTATTGCATCCAAGAGCATTCTCGCATTGCTAAGATTTAAATCCCTATTTTGATTTAACGAACTCACCACCTCCTTAATATTTTGCTCGTTGATCATTTTAAAGTGGAATGTTGCGTTTGTTTGACTAGATTCCATACTGTGCTCTACATGGGATATCGATTCGTTAATTTTCGAAACAATTTTTACAAAAAACTTGTTAAATACATCGGCATTTCATATCACCACTGATCGATTTTTTCTGGTCACATAGAACCAGTGTTTTAATAACTCTCCACATGGACTTTTGATCATAACCGCTAGTGTGAAAGATTTGGCTCATATCAAAAATTCAACAGTATTTCCTGAAAAATTACTTTTCCTGACATAACACACTTTGCACACCAGACACAGATACAATATATTGGGTTCCGACGCAGTTACTGCTACTCCTGTGCTTGGATTTGTTATAGCGTAGTCAATCAATGGTTTAGTGGTGTTCGTTATACGAGTAGGCTCCGTAACAATTTGATTGCAAAGATTTTCAAATTCTTTCATATTTTTTGTTTTCTTTGTATAAATATTAGAATCGTCGAGCCAATCAATATTCATGTCGCCTACTAACAAAAATTCAACATTAGAAAGAACAAGATCTTCTAGTGATTCTGAACATATACACATGAAGAACATATACGGTACACTGAAGAACTGAGCGATCTATAAACTTCCGCAATATACAGGTCATTATTTGTGATTTTCACCACAGGTATATATATCCGCATATAACATATGTACTTATATGCATTGCCCTCCCGTGTGGTTTGATTAACTATTACACCCAACCGATGATTTATCTAAAAGAATTTCGTCATCCTGTATGCTTGAGGTTATGTGTGTTTCCAAAAACACAATAAAATCAATTTTTTTACCGATGATTGTTCGGCCTCAGTCAGGTTACTAATCAATCCTTGAATATTGCAGGATACCCCTGTAATTTCATGTGGTTGCTACAATATATTGTAAACCATCTTATTTTCTGTCTGCAACAGTCTTTTGTATACCGGACAGTTTACATCGATACAGTCCTGCATCATATCAAGATTAAGAAAATATTTGTTATTATGTAGCTAAAAACAAGACTACTGTATCGACGTATTGTAGAAAGGGACAGAACGCGGTCGGCACCATACCGACCATTTACAATTTAAAAATTATTATGGTGGTGTATCTCAAAGAGAAACGACTTAACTGTAAAACAGCTTCGGGGTGAGCGTAGAAACAGAAACCTGCCCACGATGGGAACGAAAAAAAATACTGCTGGATAGGATAATCCAATATGATGTGAGAAGTCGCATACCGTATCAGACACTAACCCAACCAGTTTCCCACTCAAAGCCTACAGGTTAAACAACTGATCCAATAGTTTCACAAACAGAGGAACAGAGCAACGAAGAGATTCAGAGCATCATCGAATTCAGACGCAACAACACTCAATGACGAAGAAATGCAGGCTCGTGAATGGGATATTATCAAGCGCGAAAAGAAACTCATTGAACAGGTTTTAAATACTGCTCATAATTCAAGAGTAACCTTTAGCATTAGGAAGATTGCTGATGCTCTGTCTACGTTCGCACCATTTCTTCTTCTTCCGCTAATAATTGGTTGGGTCGAGCTGAAAGCTTAATGAAAATATATGATTAGGATGAAAAAGCCCACCTTATGACCGCACTCTCAAGAATTCAAAGACCAGCACGGTTTTGGTTGGACAGTTCTGAATGGGCATTCACGTCCTGTAATGATTTGGCGTATGGTTTAAGAACGAACTTTCTTCAAGATTACAGCGAAATTAAAAACTTAAACCCAATGAAATGATAGAAAATTATTGTTTCGAAATGAATATGTAGGGGAAGAAGATACAGCTGTCTGATAAAACCATTATTCAACATATTCTGATTGGTTTAAATGACACAGTGATGAGTTCTAAGGGTCATTTAAAAATATCGCTGAACTTATCGAAAAAATAAAGTGGTTTAGCAGCATCCGAGGAAATTTGCGACAGGTACTGTCCAGTGTCACAGCCAAGACGGCATATACTAATCGGCTAGTTATAGAAGGAAATGAGAGAGTTACTTGCTATAACTCTCAGCAAGTAGGGCATTATTCACGGGAACGTTCAAAAAATAGAAAGAGACCATTGATACCTAAACGAGATAACACTGGCTTACCAACAAAAAACTTAAAACTGGTAGAAAAGAAATATACAATTAATTTTGTTTATACCGCTACTTAAAAATAGTCAGTATCCTAAAAAAGCAATTCTTTGCTCTCCTTGACTCGGGTAGTGAGCTACAATAATTGACGAAGCCGTTTTGAAAGAAATCGATATGCCTATTAACAAATGCAGCGTTAGACTTGGAGGTGGCAACTGTTATTTGGTAATATCTCATTGTAAATTCAAATAGACTACTCCATTTTTCTAGTGTCTGCTTTAGTCGTACCAGACGACTGTCTACCGAGCCTGTTTTGACTGGTAACGATATACTCAACAATCCAGCGTTGCACGAAAAAGCAAGGCAAGACTCTGATTGTTAACAACACCAATAGATCAACGGAGTGCGACGTAAACGTACATACTACTAGTACACAAAAGAAAACTCCAAATATTTCTTCAGACATCATTCAAGTGAATTCGGACATTGGTTGATCTTCTTAACCAGTACTGAAAGTATGTTGCTCTAACTAAGGCAGATCTCAAACATACGAAGCTCATTGAGATGGAAATAAATGTAACTAAGCAAGATCCCGTAGCTCACCAACCGTATAAAGTGTCATATACCAAAAGAGAAATCTTGTCAACTAATTTCGCCTCACCAGTTATCCTTGTAAAGAAAAAGAGCGGTGAAGGAAGAATGCGCGTTGATTATAATGCTGTTACAAAGAAAGTAAAATAAAATTGCCAATGCCTCTTATCGATCAACAAGTAAACGATTTGATTTGATATCAGTATTTCATTGCTCTCGACTTAGCATCAGCGTACTATCAGATACCCATTAAAAAGGAACATACCCATTACAATGCATTTATCACCTCTGATGGGTTGTACGAATTCGAAGTAATACTTTTCGGGTTAGTAAATGCTCCCTCTGTAATCCAAAAGCTAATAAACACAATAATTTGGACGATGCGGCCACATACTATTATCTGTTACATATATAATGTAGTAATTCCAGCAAAATCAGTTGCAGATGGAATGGACAAGCCAGAGGCATTTTTAAAAATTTTAGATGAAGCAAACTTGACACCTAACTTAGAAAAATTTCATTTCCGTAAAACTGAAATCGAATTTTTAGGGCATGAAATTAAAAATGGAATCGCGAAACCAGGAGAATCCAAAACCCTTGCTGTTCAAAACTTCGAACGACCCACGAGTGAGCATGAGGTTCGACAATTCATTGAGCTTACTGGTTATTTTAGGAAGTTCATTGAAATTTATTCGCTCTTGGCTTTACCATTGACTGATTTGACTCGGAAAAATTGCAAGTTTACTTGGACTGCAAAGGAGGAAGATGCTTTTAATAAATTAAAAAAAATGACTCGGTAATAGACCAGTACTTACGTTACACGAATTACATACAAACGACAGCTCCCATGGAATTGCTGGAGTTTTACTTCAAAGGTTCAACTTTAAGACCCGTCACTTATTACAGTCAGAAAACTACAAAAGAAGAATCATTATGTCATAGCTACGAATTGGAAGCACTGGCAGGGGTAGAGTAAACTCATCGGTTTCCCCAGTAGATTCTAGGAAAACATTTTCTCGTTGTCACCGATTGCCCGGCTCGTAAGACGGCGATGAAGAAAAAGGAATTTGTGCCCAGAATCGCTTATTGGTAGTTGTGAATACAAAAATTTAACTATGAAGTCATGCGTCGGCTAGGAAAACAAATACCGCATATCGACTCGCTTTCGCGAAACAATTGTGAGGAAGCCAAACCAGCAAAAGCAGTAGATATGGGAATCTTAAAAAATAACTATTGGCGGACCAGACTGGTTTAGACTCTCTAGAGCTTCAAGATGCGGAAATGTCTAAAATTTTTGATTTACTTCGAAAACCAATAACCACAATACTGAGAAACAAGTACACAAAGATTATTCACACTCGGATGGGTTAGTATATCGTTTAGTCGATGGTTAGTTGAATCGTTTTGTACTTAAAGGCCTAAGAAATCAAGTCTTACTATACAGCCGTGACCTCATCGGCCATTTTTCGGAAAATAAAACATTGACAAATATAAAACCCGTAATGTGTTTCGTAAAGAAGTATTTAAAATCTTGTGTTGAATGTAACATAAATATAACAAGAAAGAAACACAACTAAGGGGAGAACTGCGTCTGATTGAAAAAAAGAGTAAGCCTCTTGATGCAGTTCACATTGACCACTTAGGACCGTTTCTAAAGTCCACCAAAAATAACGCCTATATCGTGGTATTGGTCGATGCATTTAGACATTCTACAAGTTTGGTACTCCACAACGTGTAGTGACAGATTGTGGAGCTGCCTTTACATCAAAACTTTTTGCAGACCTTATCAAGGAAAACGTTGTGCATCATGTTTTTAACGCAACTACGAGTAGGACTACTCGAGCCAATGGGCAAGTGAAACGTTACAACATAAGTATCTTGCAAGCCCTGATTTCTTCAGTAGAACAAGATAACCGATGGGACCAAAAGACAAAAATGATTCTCTGGGGAATCAATAGTACGAATCGACCGGCAAAACTGCTCATCAACTAATAATGGGATACATTCCTAGAGACCCATTACATGACGTACTGTCAGAGGGAGTAAATTTAAATCAACCGGTAGAGGATATTGACAAGCTGCGAAGTGTAGCAACTTCTTCTATAACAAAACGTCAAAGCTCATATGTACTATGTCATAACTGGAAACATAGAAAAGCCAAAAAATATGTAGCTGGGAGTCAGGTTATGCTGGTAAATGATGCCGCTAATAGTACCGGAATTTCACGCAAGTTAGAAACAAAGTATAGGGGCCCATAAGATATCACAGCAGTACTTCCTCAAGATTACTATCAAATCGCAGATATAAATTTCGCACCGAGGAGTCAAAAACCATATTCCATATACATACCATATGCAGCTGCATATGGCTGCAGATTCAGACTTCGGCAAGGGCGACGTGACTCCTTCGGATGCGCGAAACTGTAGCCAAAAATAATACTACTGTATTGACGTAGAAAGCGACAGAACGCGGTCGGCACCATACTGACCATTTACAATTTCAAAATTATTATGGTGGTGTATCTCAAAGAGAAAGGACACAATAAATTCCTTGTTTTTCTTAATTAAACATTTAAGTGGTTTGATTTGGTGTAAATTTGTTTATTTTGCTTTATTTGCTTTAATTTTACGTGCCTAATGCAATTCACGTATTTGAATTCCTCGTGTCTCATGGATACCACACCATTTAGCACATTTACTTTAATTTTGCAAATTTTTACACTATTTTACAATTTGTGCAGGTCGAAGTGTTCATACGTTCGAAATTTTTCCCAACCTAGGTTAATTCCAATATGCGTTTTTGGTCGTGTTCATGCATAGTACGCCTATTTGTTTTTGGTTTTGAAATCCTTCACACATTTTGCCGTACCTACTGTGTTGTTTTGTTTTTTTACTGCTTCATCTAGTTCTTCCCTTCCCCACTTTTCGCACCTTTCTTCTAGTTTTTGTTACATCGCTGTTTCTTCACCTCTACAATTGATTGTTATTGCACCTTCTTTCCTATCAGAAGCACTATCAACCTTAAGAGAAAGAGCCGGTCTATTATCTCTTTTATATGTCTTCTAATTTTCCTGTTCACTTTTCGTTTTTATATAAATTGTCTGTTTCAATTGACCAGCAAACTAATTAGGGCCTCACTCCTCTTTGATCCACTTATCTATTTTACTCCTATCTAAATGTCATTTTTATTTCCTTCACGCTGTTTACAATCATTTGATTATCAATTAGTTATCCACGTTGACACTTTATTCTTTCGCTTTGAGTTCTAACTGATTCGCTGATTGTTTGGACTTCTTTTACGCTTTTTTCGCATATCTACTCGGCTTTTGTAAAAGCTATTAGACATTCCTCGTACCATGATTCAATCGCTTCCAGCTAGTCTCTAACTCAGTTTCGTTTTTCTTTAGAGATGACTCCAAATCTGCCTTGCACTCCTTAAAGTGTACGCCGGTTTTGTTAACAAAATCTTGCATACGAGTATCTTTCAATATCAAGTCAACGTTGTGTATACGAGTACTTAATTGTACGTAATGCATCATCCCACATATACTTAATAAAAGTGTTGGTGTTTAGCACATTGCTACTGCAAGTGCTAGTCCGCTACATTTCACTGTGTTGTGATATGTCTTACCACATACACCCGCGCAATTCACACCGGTCTCGCCGCGAATTGCGCTTTTGCATTTGGCACAATCTTGCGTTTCATCTATAATTCACATGAAATTATGTCACCAGAGCCAATGAGTGTAGATCGCCTGGTTAAGAACATGCACCAGTTCATTTGAAACAAAACAGAAACGGCGTAGATGGGACCAAAAGTCGAATCAAGGATGCTTTGCTGGCTATGATGATGGAAACCAAGAACACCAATGAAGAGAAGCTTGAATATATAATTTCTTTCGGAAGAAGACGTCTCTGAAGAGCTGAACGCAGTAGTAGAACACCCAGGATCAAACATTAAAGGCAGATTAAAAAAGCGGGATAGAATACAGGGAGTGGTCATCCATTGCATTGTGAATGGCTGTGCTTCTGTAGTTCAGTTATTTACTCCTTACAGCTATGAATCTGTAATCAACTCTAATGATTCAGCCAAATGGAAACAAGCCATGGATGAGGAAATGAAGTTCTTGCATCAAAATCGGACATGGAAGTTGGTGAGTTTCCCTAAAAATCGTAAAGTTATTGATTACAAGTGGGTACTCGTATACCAAGTTATGCCAGCGACTGGTAATGAAGCTTGATGTAAAAACTGCCTTTCTCTATGGGAACTCCAAAGAAGAACTACTCGTATTTATGAGGCAACCGACGGGTTATCAGTACGATACTGCGCGTGTATTTAAACTGCTGAATGGTCTGTATGGACTTAAACAGTCTTCGCATTGCTGGAACAAGACATTCTCGAAATTGTTGAAGAACTTTCGGTTTCGTGCGAGTTGTGCTGATCCATGCGTATTTGTAAGTCAAAGTGAAGTGAGAAATCTGATCCTGGCAATTTATATTGGTTGGTTGCAGCTTGGTTGCAGCGAAGGATATTTCAGAGTTTTTGAAATATTTGAAATTAAATTTCAAAATCAATGTAGTTCCAGCGAAACGTTTTCTGGGACTTGAAATTCATCGGCCGGACAATGGGCCAATCCATGTGAACCAATCACAGTATGTAAAACAGGTGCTAGATAGATTAAGATAGCTGAAGCATTACGTGTTGCCACACCTGCAGATTCGTCTGTAAATTCAGGTTTTTCTGATGTAGTAAATCAGTCAACAGTGGGGATGGTTTCACAGTTTCCATTTCGGCAACCCATGGAAGTTTGATATATCTGAGGATTGCCACAATTTGATTTTTTTCTAAATAAAAATCCGCAATACAGGATTTATTGCATGAAATTGAAAGTTCACTGCACTGCAATAATCAAACGCAGCAATAACTTTGCAACCAACTAATGAAAAGTTCATATTAAACTTTGATGAGCCTGATGGGGTCTCAGAGGCCCGACCCATTTTCAAACTAAAAGCAAAAACAAGTTTATGTTATTATATTTTGTAATCATTTTAATTAAAGTCAAACGGAATAACTTTTTTATTGAAACTACACGTTTGTAGTTTAACTTCATACATATATAAATAAAACGAGAATCATTTTTCTCATAAGCCATTAAATTTAGCTTCCCGGGGTGGGGTCTTCTGGACCCCACCAGGCCCACGGCGTTATTCTGTTCAGCAGGCTTAGGGAAGGTTAACCAACATTCTACTCACTAGCTACTTATTCCATTTTTAGACAACAATAAGAAATAAGAGTAGCAATAAAGAAATAAAACGAGTAAAGGACACGGAAAATTTAGCCCGAGAATACTTGCTTGTTTCTATATGTGAGTAAACCCTTTTTTATGTATCACAGTTTTTTAGCTATCTGGTTGTTTCCTTTTATATAAGTTGCTTTATCTGTGTGGCATTCACGCTTGAACTTATCTTATGAGATTACTTCTCAATCTTGTATCAAAATAAAAAAGTTAATATTCACATTGTATGATTTTTAATCTACGTTCTGAAGGGATTTAGGTGAATGTGTGCGTATGCGTACCCTTCCAAACATCAAATTCGTATTTGCTGTACTTATTACTGAGATATTAACTCTAAGTTGAAACTTCATCCAAAGCTGGTAAATATCTTCTTCAGGGAGGAACAATAACTCAGACAGTAAAAATAATAGGTGAAAAATAAACCCTGAATGGGCCAGATCCCGTTTGAATGACTTGCAATTTTGTTCAATAAAATAATGAGAGGCAAGCAGGTGCCTAACTAGCGGACGAGAGCTTAAAATTCACGGTCTTAGTGCCAAGTCCCATGGAATGGTTCTACTCGTAAGGTCTGTAAATTATAACTCACAAGCGGCGCTGTAGCAATTTAGACACATGAACGAAATATGGACCATTGATATTTTTATTGATATATATATAAAGGACCGAGTCGACCACCGACGAGTGCACACGTTGACCAGCGCACACGTAAATTCGTCTCTTCTGCTCTTCTCGTGTGTTGTGCCAAAATAATAATAAAAAAAAGGGTGTACGCGTAAGCAGCCACCTATCTGACTGAAATACGATAAGGCTCAAGTATCCAGTCAGACGCACCGTAGGAACCAAGGCCATTGGAGTCAATTGTGCCGAGGTTACATTTTGAGTATTAGACACATTGTTAGGCAGTCTTATCAAGTACCCGGTTGAATAAACAACATTTTATAACGTATCCCAAAAATCGTGTTTCATTTTAAAATCCAAGTTGCGCGTCTTGTTCGCGCGGATTATATTTTTTTTAGAAAACTCCTTCTAAAGGACTTTTACTCAGATCATCGCGGGCGAGTGAATAAAACAAAAAAACAAATAAACACAGTGCGGGTATCCCAGCTCTCCGGCTCTTGGTCGAAGTACTGTTATTTGAACTCAGTCACTGCCGTTACTGTATTTATCAAACGGTACGGGCAGTGACTGAGTGTATCTAACAACTGATGGATAGCGGGATGTGAGTGAATTTTTTTTTAGATACACTGTTTCATATTGTTGCAAGGGCATAATCCCAACAGAAATTTGATTCGATAAACCAACGTCAGAATTCTCACTTCGCAGCCTTGCTTAGTGTCGTCGCTGTTTGTGTTTCCTGTGATTGTGATTATGACTAGGGAATTCAGGGTGGACGTAGCTAATATACGCGAGCTAAAAAGTAATCACAAACTAGCTGTTTTGGCACTTAGTGAAACACAGGTAGATCCCCGCCAACACCTCTCAGATAACTGATCTGAAGCTATCTGGCTACGAACTAGTGCTACTATTCTCATCGGGGTCTTGCCATTTACGTGCGTAATGATGTAGATTACTAAATTCCACCACAATGTAGTCGCTGTTCCAACCCGGAATTCAATTTCATGTGGTTATAATTCCATTTCCGTACGCAAATTATCCACTACTGCTTTATTTACAGAAGCCCCAAACTGGACAGTCATTCAGCTGCCTGACTCCATTCAAAGAATTGTATCCCTGTATCCTCATACTGAAATCATTATTACCGGCAATTCTGGGTGGCTTCGACATTCTGGGCAGACAAAACCCGAAGGACGGTGTGTTGAGATCTTCGATGCGGAAAACAACTTAACGCGGCCTGTAAATGAGCCCACGCGAATACTAGAAGTTGATAGTCATACCGCCAACACCCTGGACTTGTTTTTAATTTTTCATTTCTCGTACACTGACCACACAATTAGAGAAATGATTCCGAAATGAACCGCAGGCAATACGAGAAAGCAAAGCGGTCTTAAGAGCTTCTTTAAGAACTTTAACTGGTCGTTATGTTTCCTCGATAACGACGTAGATGCTGCTGCTGATATGATCGCAGACACCATTCTATTTGGAATGAGAACTTTTATCTCTCATCGGATGAAGAGTATCAAACCAAAAGAAAATGCATGGCACGACTCGAACTGTAAAGAGGCTGTCAGGGTTAGAGAAATGTTTTTTCGGTCCTTCAAAACCAACCTAACAGAGGAAAACCGAAAAAAGTTTCAACGAGCCAGAAATTATTGTAACGTCTTTCTTCGCTCATTTATAATGACATTAGAGCTATCAGCTCTTTGGACAAGGCCAATCTGCTTGCTGCACACTTTGCGCCCAGCTTAACACTCCCAGATTATGCTTTGTGTCCGCCTCCATTAACTGCGTCGAATATTCAATGAGACAAAGCCACTTTCGCCCTCGTGTAGTAGCAAGAATTCTGAAAGATCTCAACTTACATAAATCCGGTGGTCCAAATGGTATATCTCCCCTTCTTCTGAACAGGTGTCCTTCCTCGCTGGCAAAACCACTACGTAAGCTTTTCCATCAATCCTACTCTTTAGGACTCTTTCCGAGCAGATGGAAAACAGCATTTGTCCAGCCCGTCCATAAAAGAAGTTGAATCTTCCTCTGTCTCCTCCTACAGGAGTCAATTACAATTACGTCCCTTATTTCCAACGTCATGGAAATGCTGATAAATCTCATGAAATATCTCGAAACACAAAAACTTCCCAATGACCGGCAGTACGATTTTCGTAGCAACAGGCCCACTGGTGATTTGATTTCATGTCTCACCGAAAAGTGGAACAAAAGCATACATTAATCTGGCGAAAGCAAGATAGTTGCACTTGATATTTGTAAGGCATTTGACAGAGTTTGGCATCAGGCACTTTTGTCGAAAATGCGTGCATTTGGGATCGACGACTCTCTTCTTCAATGGATTAGAAACTAGATTTCGGAACGTTCAATTCAAGTTGTCTTTTATGGTTTCAAGTCTAACCCAATACATTCCTTTGCTGACGACAGTACTCTCTGCTTTTCATATTCGCTTCCGGACTCACGTCCCTGCTCTTTGGCTGTAGAACGGGAACGGCAGCGTATGCTAAGCTCATTAAATTCCGATATTAGCAGCATAACCAATTGAGGAACTATCAACAGAGTGGAATTTAATGCTTCCAAAACTGTCTGCTGTCGTTAAAGCGAAATTTAAACACCCAGCCATTATCCATGAATGGCACTTGCGTCGTCAAAACCGAAAAACTTTAAATTCTCGGTATGTGTGTTAATGACAACTTACGTTGGATTGACCACATATTCGATGTCGCCAAAAATGCTGCGAAATGTCTAGGTTTGCTCAAACGATGTAAGAAATACTTTTCCCCTTCGGAGCTGGCCTCAATATATAAGGCATTCATCTGCCCAAAATTGGAGTACAATGCACACATCTGGTCAAGTGCGCCTAAAACATCTCTGCACTTGCTAGATAGCATTCAAAACCGTGCGATAAAACTTGATGCTAATATCACCCAGTCAATGGACACCCTCAAACACCGACGAAATGTCTCGTGTCTCACTTTGTTTTATCGCTATTTCCACAATCAGTGCTCCACAGAAATCGCCAGTAGCATTCCGCCCCTTCAAGCCTTCAACCGTAACACCCGTCTCGCTATGAATGCTCATCAGTATACCCTCAAGCTCACTTTCCGAAGTACTCTGAAATTTTCGTTCCTAAGCCGAACAACTCGAAGAGAACTGCCGAGTTCTCTTTTTCCTAGTCATTATAACATTTAGACATTTAAAACTAACGTGCATTGATTGGTACCTATCTTTTCTTCCTCTCTAAATTTTCTACGCCCGCGCTGTGTGCAAACATTTTACGGGTACCTTAACGCCTTAAGCGAACGCTACTTTAAAAAACAAAAAAAATGTAAGAGGAAAAATAGAAAAATATATTACTTTACAAATATGCTGATTAATAACAGATAACAGATAATGAGTGTAGTAAGAAAGCAGCTAGTTCAATCTAATCGTTTCAATTCAACGAATGAAGCTGTTGTGGCGCTAGTCATCTCCGCATACCTCAACTTCCTAACTCAGAGTATTTAATTAGTTTCCTGCGATAGTCGGGTAATATTCAAAAATAATTTAAAGCTGAAGCTCGACAAACGTAACTTAATTTAACTTTTTTTCAAATGTGAATTCGTCTTCAAAAAACCAAACCTATGTCACCTCTTGACGAAATCTCATTGATCAATCGGTCTGGTTATCAATCGGCACCCCAGACACTTGCTGATTTGGCGTCCATCTGGCGATGACCATTGTGGTGACTACAGTAACCGCTGGGTACGGGTCTTCTCCAACCTGACTCTGAATGAGGACGTACGCTTGACTAAATGACTAACTACTCGTATATGAAGGAGAACATACGCTGAACGAACCTATCTGGCTGTACTAATTGATAAAGAGAAAGAAGCAGTACCTATTTTATCATAAGTAGCAGACTAAGGCAAACGTCTTCGACGTTTTATAATAACCCACATCAGGTCTAAATTCACTAACATTAGCCTTGATATGTGCTTACGACCTCGAACATAGAGGCCGGAATGTTTTTACAAGTTCCTCACTACATCATGTACACAGTTTCAAAATCTCAGTGGAAAAACTTAAGCTAAATTGATCATGTATCTTCAGTATCTCAGATGACCAAACATTCCGAGACTCAATTTTTTCCTAGATTCCGATTAATACTCAGATCAATACTTGCACTAAGATACGTATGTGGATGGTATAAGAATGGACATACACTATTCCTAGCAACCCTCAAATATTAGCTCATCGTATATCCCTAAGTTCGTCGATGCAGACCCTAAGTTTGATAGCGTATACGGGCGAGCATATGTTGCCAAATAACTATAATAGCCTACAAAGCGACGCTGCATAGCACGACGAGCACTACTCGTCCGCACTACAAGCAAAAAAGATGCGAAGTATATCGTCTTCTCCGGAGGAGAAACAAGGAGAGTGAGAAGTGAGAGTTGTCCCAACGCAAAAAGGACTTTAAAAAAAAAATGAGCCAAAAAACCTTGTAGTAGTCACCTTCAGTACTATTGATATGAAACAAACACTTGACTATGTTGACAGCCAAGACAACCCAATTCGCTCTGTCAGGTAGAACCAGCCATTCTGCATGGGCATAAGTCTCCCTAACATCGTCCAAAACTACATTTAAGTGACCTAATTGGCCACTTTGAGTGCATAATGTCTATGCAAAGGTTAAGTATTCCATACAACGTCTTCTATTTGCTGCACTTGGTACTCACGCGTTCTATAATAATAGCCCACATCAGAAAGGCACAATAAATTACTACATTAAGGAGGTCCAGTTCTGAGATATTTATTCAAGTTTGTTTCATTTCTGAAAGTCAACGAAATAACTTAAGTCTAGAGAAAATCATTTGCCTTAATCCTTACCCAACTAAGCCAAGAACAACTATTTAAATAAAATAATTTAGAAGATGGATTCATACACTTAAGTGTAGTAAATTATTTCACAAAAACACACCCAAGTAGAAGTGTACATTTACACAAGTATTACCATAATCATCTACAAAAGTTGTTTACCAGCATTCCCACATGGGTCTTCATACCGAAATATCCATAAGCAAATCAAGCTGCACAATGCATGTTCCTATTGTATTTGCTCATCATGCAAACCAAGGCAAATTAATTAATCACGCAAATTCATCTCAAGACTCTGTTTACCAACATGATAATTGTACTCGTATCTTAATCTATGTAGATCATGTTTAACAGAGTAAGACATCATCGCCACATACATGAGTACTATGTGTATGTAAGTGAATTCTGCACTTTTTCTTTCTTTACCTGACACCAGAAAATTATTTCGTGCATGCAGTTGCAACTGTGGAAAACCAAGTTCAAATGAATTCTCAGATATTTTAGGTAAAATCTCTTAATTAGAATGAATCGACCTCAATTGCCATGAATTGAATAATTCAATCTTATCTTGAACGCAACAAAAATAATTGAAATTGTATCTTTAATGCAACGTTAAGTAAAGTGGATTAAACTATCAGTTTCATTAATAAGTTTGATTAAGATCATTTTGTTTACGGCGGAATATATTTAATGCATAAATATAAAATCACACTTGTGAAGAATGGCAATAGAAAAAGCGGAAAAAATACCAAAAGTCCTGACAGCAACGGGTGCAATAAGAAACGCAAGCTGCCGGAATGGCCAGAATGCTTAGCCTTGCGCTAAAAGAAGCGATTCTAACGGCAACAGAGCCCTTCCAGAGCCCCAATAACTGAATAACATATCCAACCAACAGTAGGGCTTTAGGAAGAAACAAACAACCACCCACGTACAGGTTGTATATGATATTGCGAACGTAACAATGCCTATAACCAGATGGAAAGATGCCAGAAAGCAATACTGCACTGTATTGACTCTTGTTGTTAAAAATTCTTTTGACCTAGCCAGCTGTGACATCATTAAAAGCGCGACAAAATATGCAAGTACCAAATTACCTATTACGAATCATAGGAGATTATTTTGAAAATATTTTACAACCTTCTGCTACGACACAGATGAAAGGCCACAGAAATACAAAATAACAGGCGGAGTTCCACAAGGGTCTGCCCTAGGCCCATTGTTGTGGAATATAATGGTTGATGGCCTACTTCGAATGTGCAGACCAAGAGGAGCGAATATTATTGGACATGCATATGACATCGCACTCGTAGTCTTTGCCAAAACTATAGAGTATAATAAAACTCTGCAACTACTCTATCAGAAATAAAATGACTTTCACTCATCAGGTCTGACCAGGCCGCAGAGCAAAGACCGTTCTTGTAAATAGCCACAGGAAAGTGAGTGCCTATCTGTGGAGGGAGCCTCATATTAAGTACCTAGGGTGCTGTTCGCCAATGGGCTAAATTTTAAAAGGCCGTTGGAAATACATAAACGTGAAGGTTAATTAAGTTGTTGCCGCAGTATCTAGGCTAAAGGCAAATATTTGAGGACCCAGACAGTCTATAAGAAAGTTGCTTGCTAGGGTCATCAAATCAATCATGATGTACGCAGCTCCTATATGCGTATCAACTATAAGAATATAGACGTACCGGAGTACCGAGCTGACTTTCGACGAGCGCACAAACTCGTAAAATTCGCTCCTCGTGTGAAAAAAATAAGAAAAAAAACCTCGTTCACAAAAATCTTTTAATTTACTGCGCAAAAGGACCACAGTGCCTTACTGTTGCTTGTATTCAGTCACCGCCGTTGCTTTATTACAATGTCAAATTCATATGAATTTTTTTGGTGTACTGTTTCCTCTTGTTGTAAGGGCATAATGCCTATAATAATTTGATTCGGTTAACCAACGTCAGAATTTTCACTTCACGGCTTTGCCTGGCATCGTCGGTGTTTGTGTTTTTTTTAAGTTTGTGAATTATAATGGCTCAGGAATTCAGAGCGGATGTTGCAAATATATGCGGTCTAATAAGTAATAACTTCACTGCTTACGTCCACGTTTGTAGATACAGACCAGCTGTTTTGGCAATTGTGAAACACAGGTAGATCCCCACGCACAATACGACCAAAAACGGAGGCAAAAAATACTGCGATACCCATAGGTAGTCGTGAGTCCGAAATATTAGAAATTCTGCCTCATCCTCCATCCAAACTCTCATTTATAATGAAATTCCAGCTGTTAGCTCTTTGGACAAGGCTAATCTGCTTACTGCACACTTTGAAGCTATCTCAGCACTTTCAGATTGTGCTTCGTCCGCGTACATTTGAGTGTGTCGAATCTTCAATGGCACGAATCCACTTTCACTTTCACTTCACGTGTAGTAATAAAAGTACTTAAAGATCTTAACATACACAAATCCACTGATTCAAAAAGTGTATCTGCACTTCTTCTGAAGAGGTGTTCTTATATGGTGGCAAGACCACTGCGTAAGCTTTTTCATCAATTCTTCTCTTCAGGACTCACAGAGCAATTGCTCTTACGTCCCTTTTTTCCAATGTCATGGAAACGCTGATAGACCGTCAGCTCACGAAATATATCGAAACATGAAAAGTTCTTAATGACCGGCAATATGGTTTTTGATGATTTGATCAAATGTTTCACCGAAAAGTGGCACCAAAGCGTACATCAAGACATTTGCACTTTATATTTCTAAGGCGTTTGACAGTGTTTGGCATAAAGTTCCTTTATCAAAAATGTGTGCATTTGAGATCGATGAATCTCTTCTTCAATGGATTAAAAACTACCCTTCGAAACGCTCAATACACATTGTCTTGGACGGTTTCAAGTCTGATATCCACAAAATATATGCTGGTGTACCCCAGCGATCCGTTTTGTCTCCGACACTCTTTTTAACTTACATCAATGATCTTTCGTCAGCTACCTCTAGTCCAATATATTCTTTAGTTCTACATTAGTGAATAATAACTTAAAAATAAAAATATTGGAAAAGAAAGAGTTGTGGAGAGAAGGATAGTGAAAAGATTTAAGGAATAGTGCAGAAAATAGATAAAAGATAGAGGATTTCAAGAGAGTAGTTATGTGTTGCTTATTCAATGTCTACCAATACGGCACTTTTGAATTTAATAGCTTCAATTGTTTGCTTTGTTGTTGTCGAAAGTTGGTTCCAGAGCCTGGTGACATACACAGAGAAGAGACGCGACGAGTTCAAATAATTGAAAGAGGGCGTTATGATATTAAATGTTCTGGAGGACTGACTGAACGTAGGAAGAATGGCCACCAGAGAAACTGGATAGATAGGCAAAGACGTTGGGATAGTTCTGCAAAAGGACATTGAACATACAAACTGGTACTAAATATCAAACAATATACATGTAGAAAATAGAGAGTTAAACTTTTACTTTACGCCGTATTCAGACGGGTGGATGCTTTCGGGACCAGCTGTATGATACAAGCATGTGGGCGTGTTGATGGAGTACTAGAAGCGATCAATTTGCTATTGTTGGTAGCTTAACTTCAACATACACTCAGAAGCCGCACGTGGCCTAACCAGTTCCACGAGGTTATACATTTTAAGGGGAGACTGGTGGAAATTCTTAGTGATATTCATTTCACAAAAAAAAAAGCTATCCTTCATAACCAGCACATACACTCCCCACACACAGCTCGCACACACTTCAAATTAATTTAGGAATGGTCAGGGTAGATAGACGCTGTCCACAATATAGACCATTAAGATTAAGAAAGGTTTACTGCCTTAGTAGCTTACAGGGTTTTTTGAAAATATCACCTTAGTCCCAAGCAAAAAAAATAGATTTCTTGGAACAGAAATTGTGCAGAAATGTGAAACCGCGTGTTTATAATTCGTTGCTGTAGAAATCATTCGCGAAGGAGTGGGAGTGGAATTTTACGAAAATGACATAGGCCATTGTTATGATAAAAAAATAAGAAAACGTGAGCATATCAGCAGTACCAATGCGAAAAGCGATGCTTCATTCAAAGACGACACCAATATTCTTGTCATTAAATTGATTCGCCAGCAGACGAAAGAAAAGAAACGTTAAACTCACAGCGAAATTTTTTGGTGAGAGTTTTAATTACACAAACATCTTTACTAATGACAATTTGACTCCTCATGTACGTGAACTTCTTAATGCAACCAAGAAGATAAAGCTGACAAAAAAATACAAATTTATATGGGTTAGGAAAAACGTAATATTTTTGCGTAAAAAAGAATGGGAAGTTGAAATTCAGGTTAGGTGCTTCGAAGATATTGTAAATTTGTAAGTTAAATCCTTATGTTTAAAATGAATCTTAACTCTTCTAGTAGCATAAAAATAAATCTAAATCCTAATTCTACATTAATACTTGTACATCAAAATATTCGAAATATGCGAAAAAATTGCAAGTCTTTCGTCACTCATATTGATTGTTTAAAATTGTTACCTGACTTTATTATTTTGTCTGAAATCTGGGTGTACGGCTACTACTTATACTATTCCGGGTTATGAATTATTTAGTAGTTGTAGTAATTCGTTTAGTGCAGGTGGTGTAGCAGTATTCATAAAGGATTACGTCCATTGTGAAGAGATTGTGAAATATAGTCTTGGCAGTGCAGATATCCTTAAACTTACCTACAAACAAAATGCTGAAGTTCTTACAACTTTATGTGTCTATCGCTTACATGAAAATGGTTTGAACAAAGATTTAATTGTTTGTTCAAGGAATTCAATTGTTTTAGGTGACATAAACATAGACGTATTGAGTGACAGTAATGATTCTGACAAATATATGCTGTTAATGTCATCATATGGCTTAAAGTCGCTTGTCAATGAACCAACTCGGATAACAGACTTAACTCAAACCTGTATTGACCACATTTTTGTAAGATTCCGCAAAAATTGGTCTCACATGGTTTCATTGAAAATCAGTGACCACTGTATGATAAGACTAGATTTAGATCAAACGACTGATAATAAAAGAAATAGACATATCCCCTTTCCAGATAAACAGGTAATAGACTACCCAAAATTAGTGAATGGCCTTAAGTTTGAATTTTGGAATGTGGTTTACTTAGAAAATGATCCTTTTTTGAAAATACTTAAATGCCACATTGTAAATTCCACCATTATCAAGTCATGTAGCAATATTAAGCTCAAACGATTGAAGACTTGGATTAATGAGGATCTGATTCTTTTGGACAAGCTCTACAAGGCTGGATTCAGGGACTCAGTGTTCACTTGGTTTAAGTCTTATCTGACAGAAAGAACTCAAAAAATTAAGATAAATGGAGTTTTTAGTACTAAGCTGCCATTACGGGCTGGTGTACCTCAAGGCGCGGTTTTAGGCCCCATCCTGTTTCTAATTTATGTTCAAGCAAAATCTGAGTAGTAATGTAACTGCTTTTGCTGACGATATGGCATTTACATATGTAAGCAATTGTTTATTCCATTCACTGGTAAAATTAGAGAGTGACATACAGCTGCTAAGGCAATGATTTGCAAAATATGAATTAATTGGAAGAAAAAACCAAACTCATATTTTTAAAATTAAAAAAATCAAGTATACTCGAAAGTAATGTCGTTTCTCACGCCGCTGCATGTCCAAAACTTTCAATATCTGCTCATATATGTGGTAAGGTCAATTTACGTACTACTGTCTCACATGTTGTTCTAATTGTTTTAAAATAGAATCTGTGAATGTTTTAAGTATTTAGCAGTAACAATAGACAGACACTTGAGTTGGAAAAGTAGCAGAAATAAAAAAGTATATGATGTGTGCGACGCGTAAAATGTTTCTGCTACAACCTTATTGTTCCTAAAAGCTTCTTACAGTCATTTATTATAGTCTTGTTAACTCAAAGCTACATTACGGTTTAACAAGTTGGGGAGGAGCTTGCAGTAATACAATTGAACCACTGCAAATTGCACAAAAGCACATAATCAGAATTATATGTAAAAAAAAGTAGATTAACAAATAGTTGGCCTTTATTTTCCCTCCTTCAGATTTTACCAATAAAACATTTATATATTTACAAAGTTCTCAAAGTGTTTTTCATGTGTAGCGGATACAGTGCAATACCAAGAAATTCAAATATATACAGGTTAAGAGTGAACTTTCGGCAATTAGTAAATGTACCGATATTCGCAAACAAGCCTAATTTTTCCAATTTCTATACTGTGTCAGCACCTAAATTCTTAATCTATAACCGTACGAAATTAGAATCAAGAATTTGTTTATGAGCATTGTTTAGGCTGTCTTTCACGCTTTTTATAATCTCGTAATACTTTATTTTTTGTATAAGATTTTAAATAAATTAATAATTATTATTATAATTTTTTTTTTTTGATTGTATTTTGCAACTACTCCACAACTGTTGTATGTCATTTATTTTAATGGGTCATTCGCCTCTAATCTTTAAGGCTATAGAATGCAACCCTATCATTTCACTTTTTTATATTTATAAAAAGATAAAAAAAAATAAATAAATAAAAAAACAAGATTTAGAGTCATCACAACAGTACATTTTTACCCCAATACTAATCCACAGCCCAATGCAAATAAGTTTGGTACTATTTAGCGGGCAGATAAAAAGTCATAACAAATACACGCTTTAACTACGTTCGCCACCATAAATCCATGTCGTATACGTAATATTTTGCAGTAATTTCCGCCAATGCAAATCTGTCCAACAAATGCTGGCTATGGGAACAAGTGCTATGAACTTCCAAGCTCTTCAAAAGATAACATGACATAAGCAACAAGAATAACTGTCCCATCAAATCTCTATCAAAAGTCACATCTTCAAATGATTTCAAATGTTCCGCTTTGCTTCATTGCCCCTCTTATGTCTGTCTAAAGAAATTTAATACATCAGCCTAAAAACTTGGGACTTTCAAATTTTATTCATTCATCCGCACCAACGCCGTCACAAACATTATTTCTATCAACATCCCTCACACTCCACATTGCAGTTGATGTCATTCAATGTCATAAAGCTATACAAGTTTACTTGCAATCCAAATCATCAATTCTTATGTTTCCAGAACCAGAGTCAGATCCAGAGTCAGTCTTGCATCTCGAATTCAATGAAGAACCGGCAGAATAATGTTCGTACATTTATCCAACATCCAAACGATTTCTGATCATCTCAAGTAGGAGGCGTTTAGCCATGCGGAACTGTTTCAAAGTACACATCATAATATGTACATGCATGTACCCCGTAGCTTCAACTTGCATATATACCAAACGATTTGATTTGATCCACCGCCTGTAGTCCAAGTATCTCAATTGATGCTTATTCCCCAAAGAATGCTTACATATACACATATACACACATACAGAGAAACACATGAGTACGAAGGAAAATGTAGTATCTGGAATTTCTAACATGTTATTGACCCACAGTCTGGATGAATATAGGAAGAAAAGAGCTAATTTCACCCTCAACTTTAGAGTTGCCATTTCTATAACAAAAAATATGAATGTGTGTCTCTAGAAAGTTTAAAAACAAAAAAATCTTCCTCGGTTTAATACTGTCCAACTTCTGTCTTTGGGCCAAACCGATTTGTAAAGTTATGGAAAGCTTGGCATTCTTTACATCACCTGTTGTTTCCATCAGCTTTTCTTAGATAATGAGGTCTAAGATGTTGGTTGGCTAATCCCATAGGCGTTTACTTAGCTACTTTCCCGAAAAAAAACAACTGATACGAGTATAATTATGATTTTCTCATCTATTAGACATCTATTGATTTATTTATCAGCATATATCGCTAATATTAGCTCTCTCCAGAAGGAGACCAAAATATACAGGCCACAACTAAATATTGAGTATTGGAAAAATCGGGAAATTGCTCACTTAAGATTGGTAATTAATTACCATACGGTACGCTTTGCAAGAAAATGGAGTACTCTAAATACACTGCGTAGCTACCGTAGGTGTTACACGTGGCAATCGCCGAAGCCCTCAAACTCAGGGGGCCCCAAACTCGAGGGTAGTTTAGTTCCCAAATCGACAATAAATCAATCCTCTTTTAAAATTAATTCAAGTGAAGGGTTGATTCTTGTCACAGCATGTTTGCGTTGCGGTCGCAGGTCCCGTTATCACAGTCCGATTTGAATTATGGACTACGGAAGGATAATAGAATGATATCGGCTCCTTCTCTTTGTTCCAGTCGCTACGAAGGATATTTTCCCTGCAACAGTCCATAGGGTTGCTCTGATGTGTGGCTTGTGCCAACCTGGATATTGTTTGTTTGCTGGGGATATGCAAACTGTTACTGTGACTGTTACTGTTACTATACCTATTAGCCAAAAAGCAGTAGGTCCCGCTCAGAAGTGTACAAATTGAAACGGGAGCAACACAAATCAGAGCGATAAGCTAGGCCCTGGCTCACACGGGACTGTAGCGCTAAGTACATATTTATTTTTATTTATTTTTACATTTTATTTCCGAAAATGTCCTAAAATTAATTTACTTGAAGTACATTTAAAAGAGCACTTTACGGCATTTTCTGACTTCTTATCACTTATCCCTGACATACGACGCATATTGATAATAATTATACAGAATATATATGTATGTATATGCAAATCTCTTTTGAGTTGGATAAGGGGGCACCGAAAAAATTTTCCGCCTGGACCCGGAAGGGTGAAGCTACGCCATTGACTGCTATCAAGTAAATAAGCCGAAACCAAAAACGTTTTCCACAATTTAACAATTTTTAAAAATACCATACCGCCCATAGGAAAGGGTAAATACGAGTATTTAAGTTGGATGACAACCATTGGAAAGCGATCCTAAGAGATACCACACAACCTTAATGTACCCGATACTAAAAATCTTTTTAACTTACCATATTTCACTGCCCTATTCAATGATTCTGAAGTTCAGAATAAAAGTTGTGTGCCAGTTCATCAGAAGGCCCGTTCATTGAAGTCTGGCATGAAATAAATATCTAAGCATTCACAGAAGTGAACGCCTAAAGCTCGTACCATAGCGTTTTTACTACATTAGTGGCATACTGATTTCTGAATAAATCAGATACACACGGGAAAAAGCTTTGCACTGCCTTAGTTGGTAAATCGTGCAGCTCATTCAACGTAAGCGATACTTTGCAACGAACTCACTTCTCACAAGGTAGTAGGTATATGATGAGTAGCGTTGACGAATCAAACTACTATCAGCTTTGGTGGCAATTCATTCCGTTTTTGTACGCCAAAACCTTCTACGTAATACGAGTTATGTAATGGAATATTCAGTAGGAATCTGTAGGAAAGAGATTCTAGCCAGTAAAAGTCCCAAGCTACTAATGCAAAATGGTTACGAAATTCTTATTGAAAAATAAAATTCATTTTCTTTCCTCACATGGCAACACTGCATTACTCTCAACTCTACTCGACCAATGAGTGCGCCTTCAATGGAAATACATTTCCAACTGACAAATAGGCGCACATATAGCAGTCAGGAACAGAATAAAAAAAGCAGCAAACAGACATCGGAAATACAGCATCTGAAGTTTAATTTGCTGTCTTTTTCGCTTGTGGCTTATACTTGGCATGGATTCAATTTTTTCTAATTATTTTCCATTCCATTCCGTTCACCGCTCTCTCTTCTGAAGTGTGCCACACAGATACTCTGTGCTATGCACTTGCAGCCACGACAAATTAATTAAGAAAAATTGCACTCTGATGTCGCGTTGTTGAATTGAGATGTCACTATGTGCACGAGCGTGTGCATATGTCGGTGACTATCGATATGGATCGACACTTTTCATGGATTGTATAGTGAAGTTTCACTTCATATATCTGAGAGAGGGACCTCAGATAATTTAAAAGATTATAAATTAATCCCATGAGATCAACATGGCAAACATGGCCCTCTGTCGATTTCAATCCGTTACAATTGAGTAGATGTTATTGATTTGAAGGGGTAAATAAAATAATAGGGTTCCTCACTGAAATGAAGAACAGCATTTACCACAAATTCATTCATATCCGATTAACGTAGGACCCAACTATTACAAGTAGTCTCCGTTTGAATGAAGAGTCACAATTTCCATAGTCACAAAATGTCGTCTTGTGAATTCCTAATTCCTAAATTTAATCGGCAGATAAGAAATGGCCAAAGTTGATTTGATAAACATAGGTAAACACAAAACCAATTAATTAATCTTTTAAATAGACGCAAATGACTAAGCAGTTGGTCTACGTTTACGTACTACATGACTAGTTGAAATAAGGATAAATGGTCCGATAGCTTGTATTAATATGTAGCCTCTATCTCTGCGTGACTAATCTTTTTGCTCCACTTAAAACAGCAAATTAGAAAAAAGATATGAAAGTATGACTGGAATGAACGAAGGACATCATCCGAAGATGGTGGCCATTACCAACATACCGCTGGTAGTGTTTTCGAGAGGATAACTGATGCTAAAATACATATATTTAGAGAACCACTTAATTATTACAAAGATAGTGTGTGATCAATTAGAAACTGTTTTTATCGAGAAAAACTCATCCAACCGAGAAACAGTAACCTCAAAATATTCTGAGGTCACATCAGTTCCGCTTATATTAGCGACGCCAAAATTCTTAAAAAACTATGAATTGCATAATCGATCCCTATTTATCTCTCTCTCTCTCTCTCTCTCTCTCTCTCTCTCTCTCTCTCTCTCTCTCTCTCTCTCTCTCTCTCTCTCTCTCTCTCTCTCTCTCTCTCTCTCTCTCTCTCTCTCTCTCTCTATCTCTCTGTTGAAACAGAGCGCTCAGAAAAAGAACTGGTCCGTTGTACTTCATTTTAATGAAATCTTTCAGTCCTTCGAAGAAAGATGTGTAAGCGCTTCAGTGATGAAGTACCTACAGTACCAGCATCAACAACGTCAGAGTATCTGCAGCCTGATGTGAGCGTAATCCGGAAATTCACAGAGGTAGTGCTCCGCGGTGTCGTCATCACTTCCACAGCAAGCCCCATAGGATACTGTAGCAAAAGTGTAGTGCACCGTCACGACGCCAGTAAGCAACCTGTAGTATTGCCTTCTGAGGAAGGCCGCTGACTTCCTAGAGACGTCGGGAAGAATTCGTTTGGTCTTGCCTGCAACCTGGTGAGTCATATCACCTGCAGCTGTGGTCATATGAAATCCAACTGTTAATTGAAGCCTTAACAGATGACGCAGGCAGACCCAACGTAGGTTCGGGTCCTGAAGGACTCTGCTCTAAGACATGGCTAACAAATTCATCGGCGATTTCATTTCCCGTGATTTCATTGAGACCTGGGATCCAGACAAGGCTTAATGAATTTAGCTTCCGACTGCGTTCAGTGAAATCGTGTATTCTCGAACTACCTTGGAAGCCGACAGCTTGACTGTCGCTACAGATGCATGTGCTTCGTTCCCTCCACGGATTCTTCACAATATAGTTCGTTGCCATCAGGATTGCGTATAACTCCGCTTGGAAGACAGACGCAAGTTTTCAAGAAGTGATATCTAATGTTGAGATCCTCTACAAAGACGCCAGCGCCGTATTCTAAATCGGTCTTGGAGCCATCCTTTCCTAGCTCAGATTTTGCCCGTAACCAGTATTGGGCATATGGAAAGTCGATTTCGAATTTTTTCCGCAGGAGGACTTCTGGTGTCATTACATCAGACCAGAATCGAGGTCGTCAAAGCTGCAGTGAGTGTTCTACCAAAGACCACTTCTTTTTTAAACAGAAGACGACTTTGATCAATTCATCAATGCGTCTAGAGCAGAGCCAAGCTTACTACGGAAAGCCCCCATGCAGCCAAGACAGACCGTCCTTCATAGTTTGGTAAAAGCGGTAATGATATATTTTCGTGAAAGCTTATTCCACCAGACAACCGACGCATATAATTGGGCTTATCATAAACGTGTGGAGCCAAAGAACCCTTCCCGGCGACAAGCTCCATGTCTTGCCTACAGTTCGTTTAGACTGTCAGAAGGCATTCGACGTAACAGAGAAGTTTGTTACCCAGGATGGCACCCCAATATTCAACTTCTTTGGAGAATAGGATGCTTAAACTATATGAATGAGGCCAGAGTTTTGAGCGGATTGACTGAAAGCCTATTTCTAGTGCACCAATCTTCCATCACGTCTCTGGCTATATATGCTTTACAGCAGACAATCGCTAGACACAACAATACAGCTATATTATCCACGTATGCTTGTGCATACACCTTAGAACTACTGCGAGCGTTAAGCAGTGAGTCGACCAACATGCATTATAACATGTTTTATGTTTTTTACTACACCAAAATGCCTAAGAACGTGTTAATTTTTTAAGAAAATAGGACAGAGAGAAAAAGAAAGATTTTTGGGCTCAGTGGTTATTTCGCTCCGTATGTCGCATCCAAGCTTTAATGGAGAGACTAAATTATTAATGTAATTGGACTGAATCGTCCAATTTGGAAGCCAACACACTACCACTTGTGCGACAGCCACCCACCCGCGTTGCATCTTAGACCGAGGATGCATTCTCAAATCAGTTTTGCCTACATGGAGCTCGACCATTCTTTCCATGCTCTTCAACATGACGAAAGTCAGACTTACAGGCTTCAAGCTCTTGGCGAGCGTGTTTTTCGATTTTCGGCATAAAGGCAACTCTCACTGTTCGCCAGAGCTTCGGCATATACATACATATGCCAGTGCCAGGCTGACAATGAAAATTCTTTTCAGACCTACCAGCCGCTGGTCTACATCTTTTTGTAACATAATTGAGTATATGCCAGCGGTGTCAGGCGACTTGAAGCCATCAGAGAAAGCAAGAGCATGTTTAATGGCCTCATCCGTCACAACAACCGAGATATACCAGCTACGACGTGTTTTGTTATTCAGCTCACTAGTATCTTCGTTAATAGGAGCTCGTTCTGAGCTGGTTCTGATTAGGATACCTGGGAAGTGACCCAGGGATGACCCAGCATGAGACGGAGAGTCTCTGCTTTTGACTCAGTACAGGTGTCATCAGATTTTCTGAGGGGTTGCAGCCTGGTTAATCTTCCCTTTATGAGGACTTTGATCAGCCTATTGGTTTCACCGACAGTTTCAATCTTCTCACAAAAGTCTTTATAAAAGACAGTCGTCGAATCACTCTTTGAGATCTGCATTATGTACTCGTATGTATACGTAGAGAAGTTCGAGAAGTTCTTCTTTAATGATGGATTTTAGCTTGGCAGACTTTTTGCCTAAGACGAATTAGTACTTATTATTTCCACCAATCCAAGCCGGGTTTATTTTAAAGGATAAGAAGCATTGCAAGCTTAAATTTAATCACGAAATCCTCAACATATGTTATCCGATTGAATTGTTATTTCAGAAAATTTTGCAAGTTCATTCACTGTCTAGAACGTATGCATGTTTAGTACAAATATCATAGTTCGTTTCTAGAATTTCAAATAGATTCAAAGCGAACTGATTTAAAATTACCAAAAAAAAACAACGAAACCTCTTGTTTATTTCAACAGGAAATAAAATAATTTCTTTTAATTGCCTTAGATGCTGCAACAATTTTATTTCCCCTTATCCAAATTTACACAACAAACGACACTATCTTCGCAATTTGAATATCTGAATTTAACTAGGGGATAGCTCGTCTGATTCTCTTTACTCATTTTCATGCAATCCAATCTTTGGCATCTCGAAATCTCACATCTTCCCACAAAAGATTCAACGAAGAATAAAAAAAATGTCATAATCCCAAAACACTTCCCACACTGCAGAGTAAAAAAATAAATAAATTAGTTCATAGAATTGCATCGCATCCGCCGACACTGCCGCTGCTGTAGCCGCCATCACCACATTGTCGTCGTTGCTATTATTCAATAATCCTCCGTTTGCGGCCCGCGTCATTTGAAAGTCACACTTCAGAATCTAGGCCCGGATATTACATTGAACATATACCATGGATATCATTACCCCAGACTTCAAATTACCAATACGCCATACATTAACTGCTCCCCTGTCCTCATCCAACACACATGTAGACGAAGTGACTGTGAATTCAATTGAATCCACAAAAAGACCAGAAAGACGCAAATGAAAAAATATATATATTTTTTTTTCAATAAAGTGCATTCGACACAGGAGAACGCTACGACATTTATACGGCGAATACACGTATGTACATATATCACGAAGCGATTTTTTATTAATGAAAGACTAGGTACTCGTGTGTGCGGGGCCATTGTACCCGCAAGCATGCCACTTGCTCTGGAAAACTGCACACTCATTAGAAAAACCGGCATGCCCCAGAGGGTAGGAGTGTCATTCGTCAAGTAAGCTTCGTCTATCATCGGTAGAGTTGAACACCTTTCGATTGTTAATCGAGACTTAGCGTCTCATGGCAATTGTTATATTGAAATTTCTTCCTCCCTTTCACTGCTTACCATAAAAAATACTTACACTCACTCGCTCACATCTAAACGGAAACAAGCACTAAAGGGTGGCAAGGGATTAATGGAGCGGGCAACATATTAATAGCACTGTCAGTGTGGCTGACAGAATGACAAACCCTTTGGCGGAGGCTGAAGCATGAGCCCCATCATCAGTACCATCAGCAGCACCAGCCCCACTCACATTTCCATCCATTATATGATACTTCTCGTCATCGTCACACACGTTCGTGTTAGGGTTCCCGGCACGACGACGCGACGCAACGGTAACTGAGTTCTGAGTGCGGTGTCCCACGAGTGAACTTCAAAACAAACTCTTTTCGATCCAAACACACGACCCTGAGATGGGCAATTAATTTTATTCGTAATAACCTTTAATGGTGTTTATGCAATAAACGAGACTCGCAAGCCATGTACTTTCGCATAGCTGTCCTGCCTTGTAGGCGAAACGGCTTTTGGGCATTCCATTCAGACGTGTTTTTTATGATGAACATATCCACATGCTCGTATATGTATGTGTATCGGTGTATGCGGGTGATGTTTTTAGTATCCTGGAATTTGTGTTTGTGTTCTATGGGTTTGTGAATTCATGGATTAAATGGGACACACTATGAAAATTAATGAATGTGCGAGTATGTAAAATGTGCCGTTTTGTGATAGATGGTAGAATCTCAGCAAATTTCGTTGAAGAGTTACAATTTAAGATGGGGTTTAGGTTCCTTCCACAGAAGGTGGGTAGCATAGACAAAGTGTGTTTGTGAGACACATTATATGTAATAGAATTACTCCAAGAAGTAAAGCAATTTTTGAGAGTTTTTAAGTGCTGTACGGTCAAATTCTAAGCTACTTGTACATTGTAGAAGAGATGAATTGAACTTTCTCAAACATAAGTATGTATGTATTGTATTTCGCACAACTGCGAGTATTTACGGTTTCGCACCTAACCTACTTAAGGACATTATTTCATATAATTAATCGGGCGAAGTTTGGATGGAAACACGTTACTGAGCCTATCCCAATTTTATTAAGTCATTAATAAGAGTATTCGCTAAATGGATAAACAGACTATGTCGTCAATGGTGATAAAACTAAGAAGCAACACACTGACTATACACCATACAACATGAAAACTTCCATGTCCGCAAACATTTAAGCGTATGAAAAATCCGTTCAGTGCGCTAATTAATACATACATACATACATATGCATATCCGAGTTCTTTTTATTTTACAAAGAGCTAACAATGGGGGCAAAAATATATGAAGGGTGTTTTCTAGGAGGGTTTTCTTTAATATGGCAACACTAGACAGTTGAATCGGCATCATCGAATCGTACTTATTCAAAAATGAAGAAACTCCAAATGTCACCGTCAATGGCGCCCGGTACAGAGCCACGATCCAAGATTTTTTATTTGGAAAAAGGCGTGGACATGGTGTTCAGGACATTTGGCTTCAACCGGGCAGTGCCACATGCCATACTGCTGGCGAAACCAACGTGATATTGAAGAAAGTATTCGATGATATTACAATATTATCTCTAAAATTTAGCCTGTAATCTGGCCTCCAAGATCGTGTGATATGACCATTTATTGGAAGACCCTTTACATGTCTCATAGCAGATATTTGCAAACTTTGATTTCGGGCATTGAAACAGACACGATGATGGTTGAATTAATCATTCGCCAACATCACCTATCTCTCCATTGTCTACGGCCAAGACAAACTGTGGACGATTCTACTCAAAACAAAGCCTTTACAGGCTAAAATGCTCATACCTGTGTACAGAGTGTTTTGGATAATGTGTCGTAGACTTTCAGGGGAGATTTATTGACATGTTTTAAGAAAAAATCGAACCGGTTACAAAATCTCATTGGAGCGTTCAGGCAAGGATTTTGAATTAGATTTTTTTTATATATTTTATTCTCCCCCATATCCTCCCCATGAATAAAAGTCCATTGGGGTCAAGTCCGGAGACCTTGGAAGCGACAAAATGGGTCCATTTCACCATATCCACGAATTTTCAAAAGCGCGATCTACTCGTAACCATTCCCTAACTGCATGGCCATAGCGTGTGGGGGTGTTTGTTTCATTTTTGTTTCACAAAAGTTTGAGGTAAAAATTCGAATTAAGCCGATAGTGTCCGATCAGCTTGTTACCCATGCCCATACATTGACGATGAACTTATGTTGAAAAGCTCTGTGATTCATTGAGTGCTGGTTGCTTTCTGCCCAGGTTGTGGAAATTAGTGATTCTATCCCTGGTGAATCGGGACTCATCTGTGCATAGAATCATGTCAATAAAATTGTCTTCGTCAAAGTGTCTTTCCAGCATGTAAAATAAATGTAGAATTCCAAACGCCTCTATGAATCCACGGGTTGTAGCTCCTGTACTGGTATATGATGGAATGCATCAATACCCCAATACGAAACACCCCTTAAATAACTTAAAAGGACTGACTAATTGAACGCTTCATGACAATTCACATGAATCTTAAACTCATGGAAGTAGCTCCACAGTTCTTCACTAAAAAAATCTAATAGAAATAAGTTTCTCAATTCTTAGATGAATGGGTCTCTCTTTAAGCAGATTAAGAAAAGGGTAAAATAAGTATAAAGCTAAAAAATCATCCAAACAATGAAAATTTAAAAAAGTTCTACCTTATACTTTGTAAAGCTGTAAGCGCAAATGTTAAATTGACTCAAGAAAGGTATTATTTCAACTTGTTTGAAAAATTAAGGGGCAATATTAAAGAAGAATAGAAAGCAATCGACAACATTTTAGAGAAAACTTCTAAGCCTAATATAATAGAAACCATTGTAATTGGTAATGCTACTCTTACAGTATATCCAACAAATTTAATGAATATTTCACAGAAATACCTGCTACATTGAATCAGTCCATTAATTTTAGTGGTGGTTGTAATTGTTTCAATCAACAGTGTATAAATACTGAATTCTCACATCCAAATAGTTTTGCTTTTAATCCTATCACCTCTTTTAATACATACAAAGCCATTTTGCCTGCCTTTTATGTTTCAGATGTTTTGAGTTATATATTTAACTTAAGTGTGGAACAGGGCTGTTTCCCACAACAATTTAAATATGCTGAAGTTATTCCACTCTTTAAAAAAGGAGATAAAACAAATATGGCTAACTATAGACCTATTTCAATCCTTCCTACTTTTTCAAAAATATTTGCAAAACTTATGGTCAATAAAATTACTTCTTTTCTAAATAAAATAAGATTTTTTAGCGATAGAAAACGATAGAGAACGAGCAGCTAAAACTTCAACTCAAGGAAACTGGAGAGAAACTTAGCAATGCTGAGTATATGATACACAGAAACTACATCGAACTGCGAGAGGTGACCTTTTTGGAGAAAGAAAATGTGCGTGTTACGGTTATCCAAATTGTCAACCAAGGTGTAGGTGTGCAAATGGCAGATGACGATGTTGATACATGTTACAGAAAGAGGAGCAAAGGGAAACCTACTGGCACTGCGCTGGTACAACTACGTAGCAATCGGCTCAAAGATCAAATTCTAGCCGCTTCGTATGCCAAGAAGAATATCTTTTCTTCATGTAAAGGTAACATTTTCATCAACGGCTGGTTATGAGGCGAATCTAAAGCACTGCTGAGGGAAGCAAAAAAGTCAAAAAATAATTTCAACTATGAATTTCTTTGGGTACGATTTGGTAAAATTATTATGAGACGTATACCTTGTATGGAGATCATATACATTAAGTATCTTGATGATCTTAATAATTTATGATTAAGACTCAATATTTTTTATTCTTTTTATTATTATGTCACGTAACAACGAATTAATTGATCTCAGTAATATTAGTTTAAGTAACGAAACAATAGTTAATACAATCTTTCGAGCGTCCTTAAAGGATTTAACCATTTTCCACATAAATACATAGTAGAAGTATGAGAACTAATTTTGATAGCTTTTGTTCATATTTGTACAATTGTTTTTCAGTTCTACCATATGTAATAGTATTAAGTGAAATTTGGATTTTTAAACATGAATTAAGCAATTTCTCGATTGATTGCTATATTCCATACGGAAAGTGCAATGAAAAGTATCCAGCCGGTGGTGTAGTAGCTTTTGTCAAAGACGATTTAACAGTCGCGAAATTCTCTGGCCTGATCTAACTAGTACAGATTCTCTAATCATAAAACTTCAACTTGATGATATTTCTTTGGATATTATATGCATGTATCGGCTGCAGTTTGTCCACAGGGATGTTTTTCTAAAAGAAATTGAAGACTTTCTTAGTGGGATGAACAGTCACAATATTTGCTTTGTTGGTGATATTAATATCGACATATTGAACTTTCCTTCGAGTTGTGATAATTATATACTCCTTTTGTGTTCCTTGGGTTTTGAATCTCTCCTTAATGAGCCAATAAGAGCAGCTGATAGTTGCAAAACATGTATTGACCATATTTTTCTCCGCAAGAAAAACAATATTCTAAATGTTCGTCCGTTTGTACTTGAATGGGATATAACCGATCACTATGCTACAGGTGTATCGCTCGTCAATCTCTTGGGATGAACCAAAATCGAAAAAAGTGGGTTAGTTTTCACGTGTTGATTTTCGTAAGTTGAAGGAATATTTGTCACAGGAAACATGGCATAGTGTCTATAACAATAGTTGTTCTTTAGAGTCTTTTAGAGAATTTGTCAAGATTCTTTCTAACTATATGGCTCCGAGTCGGTGTTCAAATCCTAAACGTAGACCACAAAAAATTAAGACGGTTGGTCAGTCAATTTTGCGAAAAAATTTAAGAAAAAAACAAGTTTTATATTAAAAATAAAAATAAAATGCATATGTCTTTAATAAAAAAAGTGTATCAAAGGATGCGGAAATATATACTGCAGTACATAAATATCCAAAAAGAATCCTATTATATACATAAGTTTAACGAATGCAGATGTAATCCAAAACAGCAATGGAACATTGTTAATGATCTGCTTGGTAAAAATAATGTTGACAAAACCATAAGATGTCTAAGATTTTCTAATAGTACGACCACTAGAAATGATACAGAAATGGCCGACAATTTAAACTCGTTCTTCAGAAATATTGCCGAAATTTCAGACCAAATTCTTGCAATAAGCGCTTCGGAATATCTCCTAGACAATGAAGTCCTTTTTCGGTACTGTATATGAAGATGAAGTATCTCTTGTTGTATCCAACTTAAAGTTGAAAAATTCATGTGGGATTGATGGTATTAGTTAGCTCAGTTGTAAAAAAAATGAGTGACCACATCATTAAGCTGCTAACTTATTTAACTAATCTCAGTTTTGAAAGTGGTATATTCCTGGCTTGCCTTAAGACCTCAATACACAAAAAGGGAGACAAATGTGATCCAAATAAATATACCCCTATCTCATTGTTGTCGGTTTTTTCAAAAATCTTGGAGAAAATAATTACAAATAGAATGCTTAAGTTCCTCAATAAATTTAAAATCTTGAACAAGAATCAATTTGGATTTGTCAAAGGCAAATCTACTGAAGATGCCATATTGTCGTTCTTAGAAGATATTCACGATGGACTCGACAAGAGTAAAAAAAACTGCTGCTCTTTTTCTTGATTTAACAAAGGCATTTGATCTAGTCAATCATCAGCTCTTAATAAAAATTCTTCATAGAATTGGATTCAGAAGCAATATTAATAAATGGTTCGTCTCGTACCTCGAAAACCGTAAACAGCTTGTGTGTGTAAACGCTACTCTAAGCGCATCTTTAGATAGCCCCGGGCTTGGCGTTCCCCAAGGATCGGTCCTTGGGCCCTTGCTCTTTATTATTTATATAAACTCGATTTTTAAATTAACACTAAAGGGAAGTTAGTGCATTTGGTGATGATGTGGTTCTCTCCTACGTCACTACTTGTGCGGACAACATAAAAACAGAAATGATTACTGACCTCTCCATACTAAAGAACTGGTTTACGCTCCACCAAATGGTTTTAAGCAGCAAATGCAAAGTAATGTCATTTTCTCTTTGTAATCAGTTGATCATCGAAGGAGTTTGTCTCCACGATTCTAACTGTAACAATGATAACTGCACAAATACTTACATACAACTAAAATCTGTCTCAGAATTTAAGTATCTCGGTGTGACCATTGACAGCAAACTGAATTGGAAAGCCCACATTGCCGATATTAAAAATTGGTTTGAATATAGCTATGAGCAAGACTTTTCACCTACGTAAATTAGTGCCATCAAATCTACTGACCCCTATTTACTATGCGCTTGTCAACTCTCGTTTAAAATATGGTATTTCGTGCTGGGGCAATGCCTATGCTAAAAACCTACAACCTGTTATCACCGCCCAAATGAAGGTAGTTCGTGTAATGATGTTTAAATCAAAATGGGAGCCAACATTTCCATTGTTCCAATCTCTTAATATATTTCCACTCAGACACCTATTTGTTTATAAAGTGCTGAGAATGTTTTATTTGCGAGGCGGTTACTTGAACCGCAGAAGAGGTGGTACCTTAAATATACTTTTAGGCAACCGTCTGCAGTCCAAAAGTGAACAAAGAGAACTACAGACGATTTGCAAACATTATAGCACCCTTCATATACAACAGACTTCCCCTAGATATGTGCAATCTTGTCCAAAGCAAATTGCAAATTTAGATTCCTTAAGAACTTAAGAAACTGGCTAGAAGAACTAATGCAGGTCATTTCTAAATCTTTATATGTGTTTCATTACAATTCGTACGTATTCATCTTTTTGCCCCCAAATTGTTGCCTTTCTTTTCATACTGTTTACCTTTCATTGCATGTAACGAAAATTTTTTATTTCTCTTATAGCGGCTTTCATGAAATTAATTAATATATTCAATAAATAATACACTTACCACTGGCAATCCAAGTACCACCTAGTTTTCAAAAGACACCATTTCAATACGTTCATAAAGTATATTAACTGCTAAATTCATGGTTTAAAATTCTAGAAAACTATCTTAATACCTGTGAATGTACCTTTTAAATTATTGGTTCTAAGAATAATTAATTGTATAATAATGAATTTGTAAATTTGAAATGGAATAAATAAATTATCTATCTAACTATTTATCTACCTATCAATTTGGTTTCCGCCCGGGGAAGTCAACCAAAGATACAATTCTTAGACTATCCAGCCACCTTTATGGCAGCTTAAATGATAATAAATCTACTATGGCCTTCTTCCCTGATATGACAAAAGCGTTCGACTTGGTTGATCACGATACACTACTAGGCAAATTATATAGTCCAGGATTTAGAGGAGTGATTTTTCAATGGTTGAAATCTTATTTAAAAGAGAAAGTTCAAAAAGTTATTATAAACGGCACACAAAATGAAACTCGGCTTTTAAAAAATGGAGTACCACAAGGATCTGTACTCGGCGCTTTGTTTTTTTTAGTATACATTAACTCAATCTTTAAACCCCCGTTAAACAGTCTTTCGACGACATTTGCAGATGATATATCATTTACCTATCAGTCAAATTCTGGTTTTCTTGGTTTTCGTACCATAAACTAATAATTAGTAAAAAAACTAAGTTCATGACTTTTAAAACCTCTGGCCATCCAGTTTGTAATTACAACCTGTTTTCTCATGATTCGAATTGTAGGCAATTTAGCTCTACAATTCATGATTGTGGTATACGCAAGTTTCAACATAAAAATTCTTGTTCTGATTCGTGTTTCAAAATCAATTTAGTGAAGAATTTCAAGTATTTAGGTGTTATAATTGATTCTAACCTTAATTGGAAAAACCATAGTAAAAATATTAAAAATCATTTGATCCTTATAACACGAAAAATGTATCTCTTAAAGCGATTTTACTCTAAAAAGAACTCAAAACAATATATTATGGCCTTGCGCACTCTAAACTACAGTATAGGTTATCTAGTTACTACTTTTCTACTTTTAGACCTTTAATAATTGCCCAAAAGCATCTTATTCCCTCTTATCTGCAACAAAAATCGTTATACCGAAAGTTGGCCTTTATACAAGGAATTGCAAATTCTTTATATTCTTAAAGTACTTAAAGAATTTTTTAAAAGAAGTGGCAATATTCCCAGCTCGCAATTATATAACTTGAGAATAAACAACATGCACCTGGTCACTGTACCCACTGCTCACAAAACTCATTTCTCTAACTTTTATACTGTCACAACCCCTAAGTCTTTTAATAAATTACCTATGTCTATAAGCAAACTCAGAATTTTAAATCTTTCTCAAAAATGGTAAAAGACTGGCTATTCACGATTGACTTAAATTGTATTGATAACTATTGTTGAAAATGTATTATTAAAAAAAAAGTATCATTTTCTTGTTATCCTTTTTTTTCTCTCAAATATTGATATACTATAATATATACCACCTACCGGTAGCAGTTATAGCTAACCTACAAATATTAGAAAAAAGTATCTCTCCCGAATTTCGGTTGCTACCTAAACCTACATAAATGGAAGATGAGCGAAATTTGTTCTAGCTGTGGTGTGGACACTTTAGTTTCCTGTACTCGTATATCGGATGCTGCGAGGAACTTTCAAATGTCTGGAAGATACATAAGAAGGCAAAAATGGTTCGACTGGGAGTGCGTTGCCTTGAGGAGAAGGTCATTTGCCTGCTTTCTCAACGAATTATTCAAATTTGCATCTAAAGAGTTCCTGGAAAAATTCACTTTAACATAGAATTACATTTTCGATATGGGTAAGTACCAGACAGTTTTAGAAGGAGTATAATATTCCCGCTATTCAAAAAAGGAGACGTGAGCGATCCAAAAAATTTTAGAGATATTTCCTTCATGAACACTATAATGAAAATATTCACGGGAATCTCTAAAATGGGTAGGTGAAAACGACTTACTTAGTGAGTTATAGGCATGTTTCAAGAAAGGGTAATTAACGGTGGATAATATACTCTCATTTGACTAGCATCGCACGGACTTATCTTGACAAGGGCAATGTGTTGTTCTACAAACTAAGTAACTTAGGAATGTCAACAAGAGTGCTTTACAAGGACAAAAGCTGTATGAAATGGGCAAAAAATTCCAAACTAATTTGTTTCAGAGATGGGGGTTAGGGGAGTCTTTTAAATTCACTCATTTTCTCATTGTTCCTCGATGACCTCACAACTTTTCTAAATGGCGGAATCGTATTTGAGGGTCTCCATATAAAGCCCCTGCTCTACGCGAATGATATTGTCGTCATGGCGGAGTGACCGGCGATGATATAATATAATAATGGTAAACTGTCTTCAAGGATATTACACATGGAGCCTCAAAGTCAACATCAATAAATCATCAATAAAGTAATGGTAACTTAAAGAGGCGAAAAGGGCAATTATTTGTAATTTGAAGGGTATACTTAGAAAAAATCCTCCCAACATGTAATAAATTTAAGGTTTTTGAGGCAACCATGCGGTCCATCATGTACTATGCTGCACAAGTTTGGGGTGTTGATCTGTATGAAGAAGTGGAAAAACTTTTTACATACTTCATTAAGAAAATTTTCAAACTGCCTGAAAACCACACCAAACTATAGTTGCATTTAGAAACAGGACTCTCTCTCCTGCATATCGTTACAATTAGGTTGCATTTCCAGACCTATACGAGTATATTAAAAATATTGACAATTCCATACAGTTGCAAAAACGCAATACGCCGACATTTGCGATTTTTCAAAGAATTGTGCATATTGAGCAAAGAACACAATGTCCCGATTACGAAATATAGAAGAAGCATACCGGAAGGATTTTAGAATGAAAGCTCAGCAAAATGAAAGTGGGTGTATGTATCGGTTACTGAACCATGACCTTATGGTGAAAAACTATTTTCACGACCAAACAGTTTAAACACGATTTCAGCCATTTTCGAGGTCAGAGCGGAGCCTCTTCATCTGAATTTCATGCCACATAGATTCGATCATAGTGCAACATATGTGTGAAAGAACATGTTCAACACTTGATCGGAATCTGTCCCATATCGAAACCAATAAGAAGAGCCCTTTGGGGCAAATCTACGCTTACCGAAAATTAAGTAATTTAATGAACTTTTAAACAAATATAAATAACCAATTACAAATGAAGCATTTTAAAATAAGTTTAAAAGGATATCGTATGTCAATACATTGTACTAAGAAACGATTGAGGTTAAATTATTAATTTGTTACCTTAGTCCATTGAAAATTTTTTTTCTCTCTTTATCCGGCTGACGATAATTGGCAATGCTTTGCATTGTGAATTATGTAAAATGAGCTTAATATTGTTAAATAAAATCACAATTTACTACTACGAGTACTACTACTACTACTACTACTGCGAGTACTTACTATCAGGCAATCATGATTTAACGGATCTTATATTTGAACGCCTAAAATCTTTCATGAACAAATTTATTGCCCCGTGCTACTTTATTTACTTATTTTTTAGGCCAGTGACCACTGAAGCCTATGCTAAAGCTGCCTGTCATCCTCCACGATTCCCCGCATGATGCTTTCAGTTTACTAGACTAGGATTTGTAGCATTTGCAATTGCTAGATATTTAAACCGACCAACTAAACCAACGGTTGTTCTCCCTTTTTTCGTGAACCAGCTGGATGGGGTTAGAGTCCCTTTTAGCTGGAGCATTGTCCATTTGCCCAATGTGGCGGAGCCAGTGCAACGAGAGCTTTTTAAACTACACCCACATGGTTCATACAGTATTATACACCGGATAGGATCTTGTAAGCAACATTAATTTTAATTTAATTTCCTAATTTTTAATTTTAATTTATTTGGCTTAATACAAACTTAATCTAACTTAAAGACTAGGATTTAGAAATTAACAAAAATTAAGGGCTAGGAACTAAGTTAATTGTGGAAGAGATTCCAGTTTGAAACCAGAAGTGCTCAGGTTAAAATCAAAAACGGGGAGGTTTGATTTGACCTTGCGGAGCATGTGGGAGATTAGTTCGTTGGAACAATAAGCGGTGCCATGGCTTGCAATATATCATAGAAGAGATGAGGACATCCTTAATTACGAGGGTTAGTATTGCGGAAAATAAAATTGTAAAGGGAGGCGCAATCCACAGAACCAGAGAGCAGTCGATGAACGAAGATAATCGCAATCCACAGAACTAGATAGCAGTCGATGAACGATGATAATGTCATTTACGTTTCTGCGTTTTTCGAGGGTATTCAGGTTAAGAAGTTTGAGGCGGTCACGATAGATAGGTAAAATAAAAGGGTCATCCTAGGGAAAATCGAAGGAAACTACGTTGAATGTTCTCGATTCGGACTATATGAACTCTCTGAAAGGGGAACCACACTTGCAAAATGTTGTGAAATTCTTGAAACCATCTTTTGATAGTGAAGAGTTAGCTTTAAAGATTATCTCATGAATATGCGACAGGAAGTTAAACTCTCTATCGTATAATGTTCCAAGATCGCGAAGGGATTGAATCTGGGGTGTAGGTTGGCCATGGAGAAAACAAAGTCGAGGAGGAGATTGATTGGACTTATGTTACAAATTCATAGATTGACATTTGGAGACATTAAGCTCCAAGCAATTCTTTAGACACCAAGTGGAAAACCCATTGAGGACTTCTTGATGGAGTTTTGGAGTTTTGATGGGGGCAGCGTTTAATAATCCTCTCAAGATCGTTTATAGTTAAAATGAAAATAAGGGGACCTAGATGGCTGCCTTGTGCGACACCAGAAGTGGCTAAAACGAACGCTGTAATAACGGTTCTCCAGATAAGATATCCAGTTTAATTATATGGGGTTAAAACCGAGGGAAGTCAATTTGAAAAGGATCAATTGATTAGATATTTTATCGAAGGCCTTAGCAAAATCTGTAGCAATAACACCGATAAAGTTGCAATTTTCTAGGACTCAAGAGGAAAGAAAAGAAGGCATCTTCAGCGCTGGAAAGTTGATCGCTTTTAGTTGGTGAGGCTTTTACCGACTGCACTTTGAGCCTCATGTATATCACGTCTACTCCTTCTTTCCAACTGTCTCTTAGAAGGTGCTCTCAAAAGTAGCAGTTTGTTCAACACCCTGTCGTTGTTTAACCGTTAGTTGCTGAGCCTCTCCTGCATACCCTCCATAAGTTCATCCCAATCACCGAACGAGCTGCAAAAACCATCAGAATCAAACGATGTGCCAACTTCGAGATCAGTGCCTTAATTAGCAGAAAGCTCTGATGGTACATGGCTAAAAATTTCGTCGCCGCACCACAAAAACAAACTTCATGTGAAAATATTTGCAGTTGCATCTGCACACAGATCTGAGACGTACAAAGAGTGATTTATATTATCTATAAAAAGGTAACACGTTAGCATCTTAATATGCACAATTAATAAACATGCCAAATGACTCGGTCGTTTTTAAATGAATATCGCAGCTGCTGTTGGAATGAAGAAGAGGTGGAAATCGCACTTCTTCTCCCAAATTAGGTGTGAGGTCATTGAGATCCTGTGATGTCTTGGAGAGTTTTCGCTGGTCTAGTGAGACTGCCCACTGCACGATGCCATTTAACCTAGCATGTCAGTAATTGTGCGCAGCTTTTTTAAAACACGTCCACAGTAACATTGTATCAGCTCTTCATCTTATTATCATAGCTCATGCTATTGTACTGAGCATACAAATCATTCGTAACATACATAGTTACAATCTACTTTTACAATCTTTTACTTCCGCTGTGTCATTCGAAGCAACGCACACTAATCAACCATTAAAATTTCTCACATGATGCTCTCTGTATTTTACAAAATAGTATTTAAAATTTATCAATTTCCATAGAACTAAGGTCAGCCTCCCAAATGTATGATATATAATTTGTTTTTTTCTCAGTTTCAAAATAATTAATGCCATCAGTCCAGGCCCATCTTCCTACTGATCTTTTTCCATTTGCTGACTCGTTATGCATTTATTGACAAACCACGACTAAATATCTTATAACGTAATAAATTACCCACCTGAATTCATTTCAATATTTTGCGCCTTAAACAAAGCAGAGACAAAAATTATCTAATCATTAAAATATTAGGTCTTAGAAACGTAAATGCAAGTTTGTGAGAGACACATACATATGAGTGTATGTATTTGTACTCGTATCACATAATCGTTTTCACTCATTGGAATTCCATTCCCTAAACAGCGATATACGAGTATGTATTCTCCAATTTTCGGTCCAAATATTTAAAGCTGAAGCTGCAGATTGCGTAATTTTGATTTACATTGACAATAAGTCTGAGAACGGGGAATAAAAATGAAATGGAAATTTCAATGCCAATACCTTCTACTCGTATACCGTATTGTCATCAGTAGATTAATTTATTGCGTAAGAATTGTTTTTTTTTTTTAACAAAAATTAACACAGTCATTAGCACGCACGGACTCTACATAAACGACGGTAGTGTCAATAAGATAGTCACAATCACAGACTCGCTTTAAAATTGGTGTCCATCCCTAGTGACCTAGTCTACATAATTAAAGTCTCAGCTACCGGATAAGCAATTTGGTAAGTTATAAAACTATCTAAATCTAAATTGATTTGATTGATAAATTTATTGCTCTTACTGGTTGTGAAAGTTGAATTTACTTATTTTCTGGCTGCGAGGTATTCGGTGGGAATTATTGTAAAATATATGTCAAGCATGCGACGATCCCCCAATATCTGTTTGTAATTGTTGTTTTTAACTTCCTGATAGAGAAGTTCTTACATTCACTCCGAAAATCGAAAATCGTTTTAAGTTGGCAATGTTTTTCGACAGTTTAAGTTTAATGTGTATGAACGTGTGTGTGTGGTTCTTTTTCATAAATACTAGTAGCCCGGACATACATGATTCGCTAGTCTGATTGTTCGATTTCAGGAATAAGCCTACGTAGCTAAACCACACCTTAGATACTTTGTAGATACTTTCGATGTCCACCGTTACCAGATAGGAACTGGTTAAGATGGTGCTTACGGTTTTCATGCCTTCAGTTTGGCCCTCTTAGTGGTGTTCCCCCAAACTTGTCACATGATCATTGAAGTCGCTCTTTCTTCTTTCTTTACGACTGTCGGCTCTTGGTTACTAGAAGTTCTCCTATTATAGACTTTCTGCATCTCGTCATACGAGGCCTGTGCTACAACCAGCAAAGTTCGTAGCTCTCGTAGCCAAAAGGGTAAAATCACCACTGACAAACAACTCCGGTGATGGCTTTCCTAGCGCATAAGAACCGGCTGAAACCAACACAAGTTACACCTCTGGCGGACAGAACTCGGATGTCGCGTCGCTGGAAAAGTAACCTCCGAAACTCCAAAGGGACGAGACCGGCATATCTACACAGATGATGCTATCTCTGCTTTGGCACTTCGAATTGGGAATACTGACAATAACAACTGAACGATGCAAACACTATGTCGATCAACTGTGAGAGCTAGCACCAAAACTAACGCGCGCCATCTTCGGGTTTCCAGAGCGACTCTGAAAAACGGGAGATGTTCTGATGCGTCTTCATTCCCAAAACTCTGGACTAGACACTGAAAAGTGGAAAATCTACTCGCAAAGGGAGAGAAAGAATCGAGAAAACAAGGACATCTCTTCTCTTGTTGTGAACTTAGACAAAACTTCGGTTTCACATAACTTTATGACGAGCAATCGAAAGGTCGAAAGCTTGTCTTCACGTTCCGAATTCACTCTCACCATCTAAACTTGTGCAATTTTGTAACCAAGATTTAGTTGCTACAGACATAAGCTACGAGACGAAGGGAGAATGACACAAATTAGTCGTTGCGTCTGCTTATTTTCCCTATGATTATGATATGATAATGCAACGTGAAAGATAATCATCTCCTGTATTTCATACTATCGTCTGACCTGACTGTCTACAATGTTGGCTCTCAGCAAGCAATCAACTTAACGTTATCCAACAGGTATGCTAAGGAGATTATGGGCTGGAAACACTATCGGAAATCTCCATGTCAGATCATAGATACATCGAATTCAGAATCAGATGCGACGTCTCGACCTTGTTGAAGAGGAGGAATCCGCATAAAACCACGATTTAAGGAGGAACTCCACAATTATAACAGTGTTCCCCCTAAGCTCAGAACAAAACAAAAGCTAGAGGAAGCTGTTCAGAACCTGAACGACACCCTCACCAACCAAGTGTTTCGAAACGGCATGTCCAGCTAGTAAGCAATCCTGCAGATCGTCCGTTTCATGGTGGAACGCAGACCTACAGAGTCTTCCTAAAAAATCCAGAAAACTTCTAACAGATCACTTAAGATTAATTTGGAGAATTGGAATCTTTATCGATCGAAGAAAAAAGATTTTAAGAGACTTATTCGGATTTCGAAGAGCGCTTCTTACAAAGTTTTTTGCGAAACTAGTAGGCAGGTCAAAATCCTCAAAAGTGGAAGATCAACCACACTGGAGCCACTCAGAAAATCTGACGGTAGCTATACTTCCTAGACAACCCAGTCGGAATCAGCTCATAACTAGCTCCTATCAATGAAGTTACTAGTGAGCTGAACAACACAACACGCCGTAGCTGGTATATCTCATTAGTTGTTGTGACGGATGAGGCCATTAAACATGATGTTGCTTCCTTTGATGGTTTCAAGTCACCTGGCACCGATGGTATATACCCAGTTATGTTACAAAAAGGTATAGACCAGCTCTGAAGAGAATTTTCACTGCATTGGCATACATACCAGAACCCAGGCGAACAGTGAGAATGGCCTTTATACCAAAAATCGGAAAAGGGGACTACTCGCTCGACAAAAATTTTAAACCTACAAGTCTGATGTCCTTCATGCTAAAAAGCATCGAGAGAATGGTCGAGATCCAGATCTTGCGAGTTTGCGCTTCAGGTAGGCAGAATTGAAGGCACACTCGACAAGAAGGAATGCGCTTAGGTACTTTCGACAACGCAAATTTTGACAGCATGTGTAACTCGGCCAGACAACACGGCGTAGACGAATCACTAGTATTGTGGATTAGAGCAATCCACATACGTATGCAGACTACGGCCAATATGTGATGGCAAGAATCATCGCTGATGTTCATCATTTTGTCGAACATGTCCTTGCCGAAGAATTTACGAGTATCTTTCCATTTTGGGCCCGTTAGCTTAGGGAATCGCCTTTTGCTCTTTAATATCAATTATAATAGCCTAGTGGTAACTGTGGGTATATTTTTCGCTGACACACTAGTATGAAGTTACTCATGAAGGTAATCTCGATGATTGATACCATTCCCGCTTACTAAAAAGTGATTGCTCGAGAATTGTTTGCAACGCTTTCATTCAAGGATACAAATATTTCCAGTAGGATACGTCCTCTGTTGTTGATGAATCTACCACCCCACTCTATTGCCAGGCAATAAAGTCTCCGCTTATAAGCACTTCAGTCCTTTCACGTGCACTTACGCTTTCTAGCATTGCCATGAATTCAGTTATTGTTCAACTTTACCGCGCGTAGAAGTTGATCCAGTTTATTTTTGCACGAACGTACCAATCCAGATTAATGCGGTGTGTCAGAGCCCGATCTCCACATTTTTACCAAGGGTTTCACCCATTTTTCTCTTGTCTCCTTCAGTTGCATCAGCAGGTCCCCTTTCTGGTTTGGTCTGATATTCGTCACCAATTCACCGAGAACGCTGACTTTTTGGTCCGCTTTAGCTTTCCGAAGTGCTCGTATTTTTCCACTGGAAAGTTCCTCTTTCGTTGATATCACAATTGCATCGGATCCTTGGAGGGCCTTTGCTTCTTGGCTTGCTTCTTCTTTTTGATGACCTTTGTCCAAGTGAGATTGTCATCACTTGTTTTCCGTCACTTGTTTGGTCGGTTTTATGACCTTTCGCAATTTTTCCCTCGCTTTTTTCATTTTTAGTCATCGCGATGTCTGTGATGCATTATTTTCTCGAATGACTTCTTTGGCCTTGTTATCATGCATTCCAATCGCCGACAGTTCTAGATCCCATGGTTATCTGTGCCATTTCTGCAGGATTTCACTCCTGCCTACTGAGGTTACAGATTAAAAATATAATTAAATGGCGCAAATTTAACGGAAGTTTGAAAAAACAAACCGGCCCAGAATTACCTGAGTCATTCAAAGAAGACCAGAGCCGTAAATGGAGTACAACCTACAATTTTGTTCATACAAAGTATTCTAGGCTTGATCTTAACTTCTTAACAAAATTGAATTATTATTTAAATATAACTTTTAAATCCTAAAACCTAAGACTAATTACAAATCTTACAATCTTCCATACATTTCTTTAATCAAAAGAAGACTGAAAAACCCAGTAACTGTACTGGACCCAAACCAAGGGCGAATGTTCCAAAACAAACTGAAGTCCTGACACACTTTTTTTTCTTAACTTTATCGAAACCTTTCAAGCTTAACCGGTCAAGCTGAACCTGTTTTTTGACCATTTTCCGATTAACTTTTCCTAAGTTCTAATTAGATATGAAACATTAAAAATCATTGGAGAATGCTATTTACAAGTTCTCTTTATCAGGAAGTTATTGGCATGACGCATCGGTCGCACCAATTCCAGGCCAAGTTGAAAACGGCGGAATCGCTGACGATAACCACCACCAACATTCCTCAATATGATGGGTGTAAGTACGCAATTTTAACTTAAAACTCGAACTTGCGTTCACGCAGCAAGATGAACAGTGCATACGCATGTTCCAGGCAAAGCTCAAAACGGACGTTTTAGCAGAGGAACTTATAAGATGAAGTCAACTGCAACGTTGACCTTATTTAAGATACTTCGACATCTTCGGAGTCTACCCAGGTTGGCGAAATAGAGATGGTGCTGGAGAAGTTTCAAGCGAACCTGCCAAAGTTCCCCAACTCCTATAATAGGCCACTGGACAACGATTTTCGGCCATGTACATATATAGAATCTTTGTTCCCTTAACCACTGCCATCCAAAACGTCCGAGGAGATGGTCCAGCCAAAAGAAGGGTGGGTAACTGCGACATCTACTTTGATTTCTACAGAGAGTAAACCGAGTACATGTGCATTTTCCATAAGGAAAATTCGTATTAAGGCTGAATTCGTTAAAATAAGCCTGATAATCACTCACAAAGGATAAGATAACCAAAGATAGCCTACACAACATCAGCTTCGAAATTGACCTCAGACTAATCGACTTTTAGGTAGCACTCTTGTATGATTCGGAACTTCAGCCAACTTGGTGCTGATGCCTACTGAGCACGTATTGTACAATAACTAAGTAAATCTGTTTCAATTTTTGAAGTAACGAATGAACATTCAAATAGATATAGTTTGTTAAGAGACAAAATCCGAATTGCTTACTTAACAAGCACAACATTGATATTTTGGAGCATACCTTTGTAAGGAATGCACTTCCCATCTCATTCTTTAAGGAGTAAAATCACAATTTGGCCTGACAAATTGGGGACTACTCGTATGTACTATAATTATAGATTAATGGGCAAACGGTGGAAAAAGTACGTTTTTTGAGAACGTAAGTTTTGAGAACGACGCTTTGTTCTCGAACACCTTTCAACATTAAAGCTACGTTCATGCCATTATATGCATCCATTCAAACGGATACCTCGACTTCGCTGGCGATGCTTCAAGCGGTCGGTCCAATTTTTGATGATTCAGTCCAATACGTGCGGCGTTATTCCAGTAATGGCGAATGTTGGCCTCGAATTCGTCCAAAGTGGTTGGCTTGTAGACTAAGACCTTGACGTAGCCACAAAGAAAGTAATCGAGTGGTGTCAAATCACATGATCGCGGCGGCCAATTGATGCATGCTCACCGTGATATGATTCAGTCGCCAAATTTCTCTTTCACAACTTCGAGCGTTGCGTCGATTGTATGACATATAGCGCTATCGTCGTTCTTTGGCCACAGAATGTCGGTTAACATCGCTCTATACCTGAGACCATAGACGGTAAGGGTGTCTCCTTCCTCATTTCAAAAAAAAAATAAGGTCCGATGATGCCACCATGCCATAAACCATACCAAACAGTCAATCTTTGTGGATGCATTGATGCTTGGCCGAACACTTATGGGTTGTGTTCGTTCCAATAATGGCAATTTTGCTTGTTGACATAGCCGCTGATCGTTAGGCTTTAATTCTAGCATCAGCACAATCTTATACGGATGTTGGGCAAAATCCAACCTCAAAATAACTCGGGTTGACTTTCTGGCGATGTCCAATTCAGCTGATCCGCGCCGAATCGACATTTCTGGGTCTTCTTCGATACTGACCGCTGCGGCGGCTAAGTTTTCTTCATTTCGCAGCTATGTGTCATTGGTAACTTTGACAGCTGCTGAAATATAGCAATTTGAAAAACTATCATTGCTACCTGGTCACCCTATAATTGTAGGTAAAAATAAGATATGTAAACTTAAATAATCTGGCAATTATACAGTAATTGTAAAACTATTTATTTAAATAGACTCGTTTAGTTCCAAAATTAAATCTTTAATTCAACTTGCAGCTCTTAATTTCGTGCCGATGTTACCTAAAACTAAATCAAGAATATATATCTTAGAAAGAACGATTTATTATTTTACCACTTTACTCTTGAAGCTCATGCCATCGCATAAAGCTGCTCAATTTTGTTATGGCGACATTTATAAAATTCTCAAGGCAATTAATATGTTTCAGCTGATAATTAGCATGGTGAATTTAATTAACAATAGAAATTAGCAAAATATTGCTTATTGTATAATTAATTGCTTATCACCTTGCAAAACAAACATTGGAAAGATTTTAGACTTGGAAATTAACTTATCACCTACAATATATCATAGTTTTTAATTCTAAGTTTAAAATGAAGAAGTCCTTCTTTCATCAGACTTCAAAGAACGGTCTGTTTCCGTTGGATAAGGGCCTTCCCTATAACGCCTGGTTCTGCTCTGGAGGCACTCATGAATCTAGCATACGGCTACCACTGAGAGTAATGTATCGATTAGGCATATTTGCAGATGATATGACTCTCCAAGATACCCAGGAAGCCGGCAGACAATACTAAAGTTTGAAGAAGTTTCTTAAAGATCTTCTTTTCCTGCTATTCTGCAGTAGAAAATACTGTAGACCATTTACAGTACAGCAAGCGAAGTTTACTTCTTATGCCCCAGCGCCTAGAGAACTCTATCTTGCTCTCTATCCAGGGGCAGATGGCATTATTTAAGTTGTTTAAAAACCAAGCCTCTGGTGTGATTTTGGTTAGCGAAACGAAGCATACTAAAAGACACAAAATGAGGCACAGAAGATACAAAATAGTACGAAAAAACCGACTCATCTCCATACAAGGAGGAGGCGTTGCGATCTTTGTAAGAAAAGGACTGCATTTTAAAAGAGTGTACATCCCGTGTATATCCCTCTCCGTAGTGGAAAGCGGTTGTACATGGTGTCTGTCTATGCAACTGGGGCTACTCAATTCACCCTATTGATTTTAGAGCTCTAGACACTTTTTCGATTCCTGGGGCTGAGAACTGACCAGAGCACTCTACTTGAATTTGCTGCACCCGCTGTCCAATAAAAATCTATCGAACGAGGTACCTAAACCTAATGGACGAGACAATTAAACGAAGCGATACCTCAGTATCAACACACTGACTGTACATACAATTTATTGACAGTAAAGTCGTCGATTAAAAACCTCCAAATATTAATAAAAGAAAGTTAGCTCACAGTTCATCGTGAAAAATAGCAATGTGACTTCTGCTGGAATATTTCAGTGATCTGATAGGTTCACTTCACCATGCCGTAGCGTAGGCAGACGACTTAATCGCGTACATATCAGGTCCAAAGATTGAAGTTATTAAAATATTTTTGCAATGTGTCTTCGATGTAATTAAATGATATTGCGACGACTGGAAGTTGAAGATGAATTTTCAGAAATATTAAACCATTCTGTTTAGGAAGGCTTTATCTTTGGCTTCTAGGAACACCAGAAACAATTGGCGAAAGTTTTCAGTGGTGGGACAACACGGGCAGTCACTTGCTTGTCGAAATGTAGCCCGATATCAGGCTAGATCAACATTTCTTCGTCGAATTTCTTTAGTAAAAGGTAGCTTCATTGGGAAACAAAGTCGGTCGTCAGCATAGATGAATGATTTCTGGAGAAAAGTGACCTCAAAGTCAAAAATTAACATGGGCAATGGAAATGTAACTGGCTTAGAAACTGGATATCTAAAGACTGAAATAAGATATCAACTTTACTTAAACGCCGTTACAAAGGCCTACACGAAGTTTCTACCATTAGTACTAACAGAGCAAATTCCGTTAACATGGGTCAGGGTACACCAAAGTAAGCCTTTTCTTAAATCCTCGATAAATGATGTCAACATTTAAGATAGACCCTTACTGTAGAACGATTTCTTTCTTAGAATATGCCCACGAATCATTTCCCAAATTATCGTCGACGAATTAGGGGACACCTTGTATAAACTCTTTGTGTAAGCTCAGACAGTCCGTTAGATTTGCTAGCTGATATAAGCCATGACATCCACTTATTAAGATTATGGTTTGCCAATCACAGGTTTATTATTAGCAGTAAAACTAAAATAATTTTTTTCAGCCTGAATACGCAAGAACCACCAGTTACTGACGTCACTTTTCATGCAGTTGATTTTCGTGGATACAATTTAGCTGTCACTGAGTGCTTATAGCAGAGGTCGGAGGCCTACCTTGAAAGTATCGCTTGTAGCAAAGATTGTTTCAAAATTGAAATTGTTAATGATTACAAATATCTTGGTGTAACTAGAAAACAAAATATGAAATGGGGAAAGAAAGCACCTTTCGATATTGAAACAATATCTTAGATCACCCTTAGATCTATCGCCTTAGGAGATATTGTCTGTCAAATACTCTTAAAATGATCTATTATCGCATATTTCATTCAAAGTTGCTGTGTGGAATTACATGTTGCATGTTCAAAAATGTGCTATAAGGAATGTTTGCAAAAGTAGTCGCCTGACTCACTCCATGGATTTATTTAAGAACTTAAAAATTGTACCATGGAAACATTTATACTTTTATAAAGTTTTAAAAGTCTTTTTTATTAGAGGTGGTTACATGCAAAGTCCAATATCTGGCATGCACAATTTAAAAAGCTTTGTAAGACATACTGTTCATATCCCAACATTTCATCCTACTAGTTTCAGAAACGTGGAAATACGATTTATTAGAAACCTATTTGGTTTTTTGAGTAAGGTAAAATGATGGCTTCTAGATTTTAACCACACTGAAATCCAAGTATTGTTGCGCTTCGTTAATTGATTTTTTTGTATATAATGTTTCCAAACAATTTTTTTTCTCCGCCGTTGTAATATACTATATGTACTATTTATAATAATTTTTGAAGAAAATAATTTGTAATTGCTCTTGTCCATTTGTTTTTTTTTTTTGTTTTGTCACCCCACAAAAACAAAACACAAAACTGTGACTAAAACTAAAACTTTTTACAATATGAAGTGCCATTTAACACTATTTTTATTTAAAATATAAATTTCACTACCTATTCTCAAATAATTTGTATATTTTTATATAAAGTCTAGCGTAAAACACAGATGTCAAAGATTTGAATTTAAGAGAATATGGAAATAAAAAAAAAAAAAAAATGTCGCTTAAGAGCAGCACTTTCTTCTTCTTTCCTTAGCTTCATATGATACTCGTACATATGTATGTACATTTCCTATTTTATCGCATAAAATATATATGTAAATGTAGGCTGCGAACATTTTCTTTATCAAATAAAAGCTCCAGCCGAAGGAATAAGGTCATTAGCACAAGATAATTTCCAGAACATACTCGTATCACATGTGTACACTGGATATCAAACTCCCGCTCCAGTGTTACATATTCATATGTATATGTAAAAATTTATCTATCATAATTTCAAATGATGTGCTCATTTCTTTCTACAGATTTACTTGCCTCTTTACCATACAACCAACATCATCAAACAAATTGATCATATATTTTCCACTTCACATATATCTGAATAGAAAATAAAAATGGCACACGCTTATGCATTTACCGGCCATATTCAGAGCACTACCCTAGTGAACAATCATAACGACCCAGTTTTCAACGAAAAACGCACTCCAAAGGACATTGACGCTGCTACAGCGACCCAGAAGCATAGAATACAAAATCAGGATGTAAAACCAACCTACCAAAACCAGTTAAACAGAACGAGACAGAAGGCAGAACAGAACTTTGAGGATGAGAGTTTATTTAATATTTATGTCCAGCCCAGGGGTTATGTATATATGCATGTGTGTACATATTTCACAAAAGGAAGCGAACAAATTACTTTGCATACATACAACACTTTCTGGTGGAGAAATAAAAGGAAACGTAATCTAAAAGTATGCAGCGTTTAAATACACAAACAGAATCACGTCATACTCATCTTGGCCTCAAGGACCAAGCTGGATGATGGCACACAAGTATAAGGAAATACTCACTCACATATGAAGCGCAAAAGTCGATGATGAGCTGTGCAGGGAAAATCTTCGGCACAGAACACAGGTGGGAAAAATTCTGACAAATACAACATTGGAAGGGAACTCTCCTTCACAATTCAGGTGGAGATGAAAACTGAAGATACAGATGTGAACCTTTGCGTATGCATATATGTGCATATTTATATGAAACGACGGATAGGTATAAATAAAGCTTTTTTCTTATTTTTGTATTTTTTATTATATCTCATTCGTTGGATCTTTTATGCAAAAGTATTATATGTGCGAGAAACAAATGAAAAATATCTGTAAGCACTTCAGCTGTATCCCGTTCCGATTCTCATATCATGGTATAAATTTTCGGATCAACTTCAAGTGGATTCTTGCTGAAAACTGCTTATTCGATGAACACTTGAGTTTGGGTCGAAAAAATTGATAAAAGTTGCTGAGATAGCACATTGGAATTAATTTGAGTCACCTCATCCATCAGTTTGAGTAGAAGTTAAAGTTTTAGATTTTATTTCACTCCCATGGTGGAATGCTTATTATGTCCATAGGTTTACAGTACATATATATGTATATATATATATTTGTTGTAAACATATGTACAATGGTAACTATAGGAATATTGGTGTTTTGGGCAAAATATGCTTGTGGGGTCATCTCCAGAAACTTTTACGTGTATACATAACTACTCGTATAACATACACATACGTTTATAAAAATGCATCTTGATTCCGTTTACTGGAAAAAAAACTCAAAAAATGTACAATGAACTCAATTAGGTAAGGGCTAATAAATGTATTGTACTGTAATGGCTATGAGCGGTTACAATGGTAGTTAAGTTAGTTACATTATATACAAATAGAACCCATAAATGTAGAAAAAACGCATCTTTAATTTTGGATGTTTGCAAGGTTTCATATCACTATATGACAAGCAATGTGAAAAACTGAGAACTATGTTATTGTGCGGAATCCACCCTCAGTATCTTCTTTTGGCATAAGTTCGTCGTTGTGTCAACTCACTTCTATGATGCGGTGCACCACCAAAGGGAGCAGCTCATTTCATTGTGTATTGCGATTCCAGGAAGATTGAAGTTATCATATGCGATGGGTCGATTGTTCAGCAGAATAAACGCACATACATACAATACATACGTCACTGCTGCTTCCACGCCTAGACCCATTGATAAATCTCCCTCCCCATCTTTATTCATACCGTAGACTGCGCCAACAACACCAATTTCTATTTAAAAAGGATAATCTATGGTATAACTCGCAGTGAAGTGTCGATGAGCTTGTGCACCCTTATCTTATGGCTCTGGTCTTATGGCCGTACCCTCTGATACAATAACATCAAGAAACTCATCTTACTTCGAAAATGCGGCATCGATTTTGTCTGAACTTATGAATGTTTTCGGAATCTGAGCAAGGAAATGAATGTTGTCGAATCTTCACGAATGACTCCACAACCGGTCTAGAATTCGGCGATACGCAAAGCAGAGGCCCGTCTTAGCATAAACTGCGTTTTTTCAGATTTTTTGTTTAAATAAAACACAAAAAAAATAATTTGATGGCGATTTATTAAATTCATTTAAAAGATTATTTTATGGCATTTAACATTTGAAAATAGTTTCGGTTATATTTTTACCACGAATGCCTCTCTTTTCCGAGCAATTGGGGGCATAGATCGCGTATTACTCAAACAACGTTTTTCTCTAAAATGTCATTCGTCGCTGGTTTATCGGCATAAACTAGTGGCTTGACGTAGCCCCAAAGAAAACAATCCAATGGCGTCAAATCACACGATTTTGGTGGCCAATCAACGGATCTATTTCTTGAAATGACTATTGCCGAATCGTGTTTTCAATAAAGCGAAGCTTTCGTCCGTAGTATGGACTGGAGTACCATCTTGTTAGAACCACAGTTCTGCCATATTAATGTCACGCAAATTTAGAGACAAATAACCGGTGATCATAACGTTGTACCAGTGTCTATTGACAATAAGTTGTACATCGACCTCATTTTTCAAGAAATAAAGATCGGTGGTCGCCGGTGGATGACATGCAATCTGCACCATACGGTATATTCTTCAGGATGCAATAGCATCTAGTGAACTTCTTGAGGATTGTCCTCGCTCCAAATGCGGCAATTCAATTCATCGTAGAACAAAATTTTATGGTAAAAGACTGGGTAAACTTCCAGTTGATTTGAAGCAAAATTACTGAACACACGAAGTAATAAATGGTCACCCGGTTTCTTGCACAATTTTCAGATAGTGGATGGGCCAAGGTTGCGAACAGCGAGGAATCGAAAATTGGGGTCCTCTTCTCCACTGTACCGATTTTTTTTCCGAACGCAGTGTTCTCATTCTTGTTGATGTGTGAGTATCCAATAGATTGAATTGGGACCGAAATTTCTAATTTATGTTCAGATGCCCGATGATATCTACCGTAAATTTCACGAAGTCCTCTATGGGTTTCGCGAATAGAGCTTCGTTTTGGAAATAAATTTCAACGATTTAAAATGAAAAAAACTCGGTGTTGTACTGAAAATAAATATGTGACGGCTGATTTGACATTTAATCCCTATTGAAAATTCTGACACTGCAAAAAAAAAACAGCCTTTACACCATAGAGGTGAGGAAAGAAAACTTTGAAGGCCAGGATCCATAGAATCCCTCGATCCGTTACTGCATCGTTTTTATCTGACAGCTAGATATAATGCACACATTCTTATGGAATGTGGGCCGTATCCAACGGATATATGTATGTATGAACTTCGACAGATAAAGCAGGTTTAATTTCTACTTTTTTAGTCCGTTGATTCGTTGGCAGTTAAGCCTCGGCAGTGCGTGTGCATTATGCTTAGACTACCTTACGCTAGAAATTGGAATGTTGACCACCACAGTGGCAATGAGTATTCAACACCCTGTTTTGTTAAATAGCTAGGGAAGTTAAGACGTTAGGTAGGGTAAGTAGAAGTCTAAATCTTATAAGTCTATATGAAATAAAAAAATATAGATATAATATCTTCGTCTTTTCTTAAACAAATATTTTTTGAAAAGGTGGCGCAAAATTAATCATCCAATTTTGTTTTTTAATTACTTCTTTACTAAATAAAAAAAAATGATTTTGAGTGATGGAAATATTTATTTGGACCCTTACAATTATTTCTGTTAAGTGGAAAAGATGATATCCGCCAAGTGGTAGTCGCCAGTATTGATACACATTTGTGCCCGTTTTATTGCATTTTCCATCACTTTCGGAAAGTTTTCCGGTGATCCTGTCGAATATTCTCCATAAGACCGTATTGCCGATGGCGTCCTCAAAAAAATACGGCCCAATCACTCTTCACGCGTGAACGCCGCACCTTGGCATTAACTGATGCACTGTTAGCACTTTGTACAGGAACATGTGTAAGTCTTTCACTAAAATTCGCTGTAGGGTCCGCCTGGTGACGGCCAATTGCGTGGCTCGTCGTATGGTTGATGTTTCCTCGTTGTCAGCGACATCGGCAGCCACAGCCGCTACCACACCCTGCATGGTCTCCTCTGCTTCCATTCTGTTCGAGTCGAGTAGCTAAGTGCCGGAATGTTTGCCCAGTTGGCACGACACGATTAGGAAATCGACGTCGAAATTCACACTGAGCTAACACCACCGACCGATTATTGGTCAAAAACCTCGACAAAATTATTCCACGCTCTTGCGGAGCGTGTTTGTATATTGCGGCTGTCTAGTTCACAAATGTCAAATATGATTGACGTACGACGCCATTTGCAAAAATGTTACCATCTTCCGATAGGGTGATTAATTTTGCGGCACCTTGTACCACCTTGTATATTATATGTATCTATGATAACTAAGTTTGGTCGTAAGACAGTTATAAGGCAAGGGACAAAAGTTCAATATTATTGTTGAATTTAAAGCGCTTTGTAAGATCCATAATCTTTGTCAGATTATGTTTAAGCAGTTTTGTCTCTTATGCATATAACACACGTACGTATGTAAGTTGTTAGTGGGTTAGTTGTGGTTCAAGTAGTAGTTTATTGGCTTTCAAATCGGACGGTTTAGGGTTTAATACCAGCCGCGCCCGAAAGACATTCTTTTTTTCAGGCAACTTAATTCACGTAAGATGAATGGTTGTGTAGAATACAACAGTCTACTTACACTAATAATTTAGTCTCCATATTAAATGTTTGATGCCACTCATGGAGCGAAATAACCGCTGAGCCAAAAATATTTTCCTAAAAACTTAACACGTGATCAGACATTTTAAGTGTAACAATACCCACTTGAGTGTTAAAATTTTTTAAAAACAAAAAAAAACTAATAAAAAAGAATCAAAAATCTCGAGTTTGAAAGAGTCCATTGATTTTGGGATTCCAAAAAATAATTCTTGTTACGTTGAGTAGTGCTGAAAAAAAAAAATAGAGTGTGATGTGCGAAACTAATCGTGACGTCAATGAGGATAATTCGATGCATATTTTATCGAAAATCAAATTGTTAGCTGCTTATCGCTTGAGACAAAATGTCGGTTTTTCTCAGATATATAATAATGTCAAAACTTAAGCCTAAACTAGAACCTTAGTGCAGATCCAAGAAACATAGTATCTAAAAAACCGTTGCTCTAAAAACTCGAAAAAACCCAACTCGAAAGCTCAAGATGATGCTCCACAAGAATCTGACCTTGTCAAAATTTAAAACGCCAAGTATTAGACATTTAGCAGAAACGTGGGCTTGACACTGGAATCATTGAAATGGAATACACCTTGCTGGGTACTGGGCTTTGTTTATAAGAAGGTACATTAAAAGAACAAGCATAATCCATGGATCTAGGCGCCATGTAAGACTGAACCTGAAATTGTAAGATACCAGCAGGCTTAGTATGAAAGTTGCAACCATAAACCGATTTGAAGTCAAAAGATGGTAAGCTTCAAATTCATTTTATAGAAATAGAAGTTGCATATAAATATAACCATAAATAAAATTAAATATATTATATTGTAGGACAGTGGATTAATCCACAAATCCTGGCTTCCGATTTCTGCAAATTATTATTTGTTTGTACATGTATAATACTTAAGCAAATCTCTTTACGAAAAAAATTAAGTTGGAGTCTATCAACATCGTTTGCATAACCAGTTTGAAGAATTAAAGTTTGGTTGCAAATAATTGTCTATAACAAACCTTTCAATGCAAGACCGATGATCATGTGGGATTAGAATACCAAATAGGTAGCAGAAGATACCCTGAAAGGACTATCCCAGGATCTTTTCCGGTTTGAAAGAAACTAGATAAACGCGGAAAAAGGCGAGAGAAACATATCCTGCTACGTCGACATTTTACACTACGTCAAATCATCCAGGTACAAGCCCCAAACAAATTAAAAGCCATTTTTATCTAAACAAGACTTATGTATATATATCGGGAGAGTTTTTGACACTCAGAAGGCATGCATCCATTTCCTCACATACCTGTGAAGAAGATACAATCCAGGGACTCAGAGAAGCGTTAGTGGAGCAATTACATTTTAGAAACATGCTGAACTAAAACTCTATTGAAGAGATTTTATGGAGAAATGAGTCCCAATTCGATTGGGGTTAAACTACTAAATTTCCTTAATTGCACTTCTAAGCAGAAAGTAACCCTTACTTCACGAAACAGAGGGCTTTTAAACGCAAATTCAAAGTCAATATTAGGACAAGCTTAATTTGGATCTTCATCTGGGAGTTTTGAGGAACGCGTTACAGGAACTACTAGGTGTTGCTACCGTCATGTTAGAGAGCCGTTATATCGCGAATATGAAAATTCGTGAATAAGGAAAGATTATCCCATTCTGTACCTCCAAGATCGCTGAACTTGACTTCAATAGATTTTTATTTATGGGAGACCAATGAAGGATAGTACTCGTATTTACTGATAAGGAATGACAACTTTGAACGGTTTCAAGCATAAAATTGATATGGAACTCCAAAAATAAGAGAAGCGGAGTTCTTTTGATATAAATAAATAAGTAAGTAAACAAAATATGAAGTTTAAAAATTCTTAAATTTAACGTGTTATCTGTTTTGACCAGTTGGGTCGACTCTTAAAAAAATATGGGCTTAATAAGTAAAGGTATGACTGAAGGGTTGAAGGGGCGTAATGCTACTGGCAATTTCATTGGAGCACTGGCGGTGAAAATTACGATAGAAGAAAGTAAGGCAGGAGATAATACGTTGGTGTTCAAGAGGGTCTATTATTATGTATTAGCATCACCTAAAAGTTTTATCGGATGGTCGTAAATCCTATATCTAACAGGTGCAGAGATATTTTAGGAGCACCTGACCAGGTGTGGATTGTACTCAAATTTGGGCGGATGAATGCCTTATACTCGTATATTGTGGCCAGACCAGGCCAGAAGAGGTGAAATATTTCTTACATCACTTGAAGAAACGTAGACGTTTCACAGCATTTTTGACTACATCAAATATGTGGTCATTTCAACGTAGGTTGGAAAGTTTTTCGGTTTCGACGATGCAAGTGCCATTCATGGACAATGGCTGGGTGTTTCAATTTCGCTTTAACTGCAGCAGACAGCATTATGTTTTGCTTTAAATTCTACTCTGTTAGTAGTTTCTCAATTAGTTCTTCTATTAATATCAGAATTTAATGAGCTGCCATTCCCTTTCTACAGCCGAACGTGATTTCGGGAACGAATATGAAAAGTAGAAAGTACTATCATTAGCAAAGGAATACATTGGATTAGAAGTAGCAGACAAGAGATGGAAATTAAAAAGAGAGCCGTAGTCAGAACGGAGCCCTGGGGAACACCAGCATTTATTTTGTGGATGTCACACTTCAAACAGTATAAGACAACGTGAATTCAACGTTCCGAAAAGTAATTTCTAATCCATTGAAGAAGAGACTTATCGGTCGCAAATGCACGTATTTTCGACAAAAGAGCCTGGTGCGAAACTCTGTCAAATGCCTTAGAAATATCAAGTGCAACTATCTTGCTTTCGCCAGATTGGTGTAAGCTTTGGTTCCACTTTTCGGTGAGATATGCCATCAAATCACCAGTGGACCTGTTGTTATCGTGTTGCCGGTCATTGAGAAGTTTTCGTGTTTCGAGATATTTTATGAATTGACGGTTTATCAGCGTTTCCATGACCTTGGAAAGAAGGGACGTAAGTGAAATGGGTCTGTAGGAGGGGCAAATGCTATTTTCCATTTGCTCCGAAAGTGCGCTAAAGATAGGATTTATGAAAAAGCTTACGCAGTGGTTTTGATAGCGTGGAGCAATACCTATTCTGATGAAGGCGAGATATACCATCTGGACGATCAGATTTCTGCATATTAAGATTTTTAATTACTCTTGCTAATACACGGGTGCGAGGGTGGATTCGTCCCATTGAAGATTCGGCACACTCAAGTGCAGGCGGCGACTAAGCACAATCTGGAAGTGTTGAGTTGGCCGCAAAATGTACAACAAGCTGATTGGGATTGGAATATCTTCGCCTTCAATCCTTATTGTAGTGTTAAAGGTGATTGCCTCGCCGTCCACCAATCTACTCTACTCTTTTTTATATTCAAACCTTACCCTTTGCGTTTACTCGTCTGCCATATTGAAGCAACAGCCCAATTGCCTTTTAGGTAACTAATTTAATAAGTATTTAATAAGCGGGACATTCACCACCGTTGTCATGACAGAAAGCATTGATTGATCATTGCTATTGGAGAATCTACCTATACACCCACCAGAAACTATTGCACTTCACGAATATCAACATTTCTGACGAGGTTCAAGACATATCACAAGCTAATAGGATCGAAGAAATGCCGGCAAATGGAAACGAAATTTAAATGCACGAGTGCTGAACAAATTTTGAATCATGCAAAACATACTCCTTTATAAATAGAAATGCATGTCTAGAGGAAAAATAGATCCTATATGCTTTGGACTTACAAATCATGTTCATATTTAACGATGGATGGTACATCATAACTTGTTTGCCGGATGTTTTTTGAAGATGTGTGTGTAACTGAATTCTTTCCTACCTAGAATACGCCATCCATTCATTTTCTGATCACTTCAACGATTCATCCGTGTTCCCAAGTCCTAGGTTTGCATTCGATTAGGGCAGCGTAGTAGAAATCATTCAATATGTGTGATAAGAAGGCTACTAATATCGTCTTTATCTTGGTCCTCCTGTAAGTTGCAAAAGGTGAACCTTTCCAAATCGAATAAAAACTTTCTTTTTTGTATAGAAGGAAAAAGATTTAACGACAAATTGCCCGGAGCTTACACCAGTACGGACTGGGCTAAGAAAACTCCCACAAAGAGCGTATGACCACTAACGACACAACCCAAAGAGGCTTTGGATTAATCCTGCAACAATAAAGTAGCAAGAGAAGTCTCCGCATTACGTGGGGCACATACAAAACATAAACGGGATGTGAACCAAATTGAACTACAGGCAACTAGCTACATCCCAATGTACTTGTATATGGCCCCGTTCAAAAAGTATCTAATACTCGTAGGTGCATTGATAATAACAGTTGTGATTTATTTGAAGAAGCCTATAAGGATAGTCATTTCTGAAGGTAGACTCAATGTTTTCAGAACTTTTTCAAAATTCTAAAAAAGTATTTTGGTCAAGCAATGAAGTTAATTTTCAATTTTTGTTTGTTTGAAATTTAAGAACTGAATTTTTATTTAATATAGAGAGTCTTTATTTGTATCTTTTGCGACAATTAATACCAAAAATATTTTATTCGATTCTTTTTCTAACGAATAGAACCAATCGTGAACCAGTCATACATAGAAACTAGATACGAATCAAAATTGTATACCGACACACCAAATGGTACGAATGCTCATACTGCTGATAATAGTGTGATTCAGATACCGTAGTGGATATTTGCTTAAGTACTCATAAGCATCCCCTGAAGAAATTAAGAAAAAGTCACACTTCTTCATTTTGTATCTGATTCTGAATAATAAATCGATCTTCGTGCTTATTATTCCTAGGGTGAAATTACATCGGATTATGTAAAAGACAGACCGATGACAACTCCCATCACCCAAGGGAGGTAAAGTAGGCCAAAATAAATTTTAGGATACCACTTCCGCTCCATTAGGGGATGTAAAATAGAAATATATTTACTTTGTCCCCCTTTCAGCATAGGGAGTGTATGTACGGATATGCTCCATTCGATGCACGCTGTTAGCATCTTATCTTATGCAGCAGAGTAAAAGAGAACAAAAAAATCATGTAAACCACGGAAGGGGTAAGAAAAGAAAGAACAGTTTAGAAGAAAAGGCAAAAATGAAGCGCAAAAATGGAAGATAAACGGGGTGGTAAGACTATGCGGAACCTGCCAAAAAGATAACCCCAAAGATACTTACTTACCCTATTAAAAAAGCGTTATCCCAAATGCTATGGAGAAGATACAACTTTTCGCGCCCAAAAGTATTGATATCAGGATATCTGGATACCTCTTTAAATTCCACCTACGTCCGAACGGATACTTAATTTCATTGCAGTACACCAGAAATCATTTCTATTGAACCACAACGAAGAATAAGAAAGTGGACGGGGACGGGGATGGGGATATTTGATTTTAGGAATTTCTCTTTTTCTTTTGCTTACGACGACTGGAAAAAAATCAACTTAAAATTAGGGCGGTAACTTGCACATACATACGCGTCCACACAAAAACCGAGAGTTTTACGAGTATCCTGCGTTCTTTGATTCGGGCGTAGTTTGATGGTCCTGGTAAAGGATGCTACGCACAACTGTAAATCACTTAATCGACCGAACTGATGATAAGGGCTTACTAAAGCACAGAATGACCGAATCCTTTGTAAGTATGAGGACAATGCCACTTTTTTTATTTATTTATTTTTAACAAATTTGTGGGATTTGGGGTAAAGAATCGGACAAACAAACGAACACACGCGAACACCTCGAGGGAACTTCTACAACTGGAATTGGAATAGAATATCAAATCTGTGCTCGCCCAAATGAACGCACAGCCATATGAACAACAACAAAACCAAATACACAACGCTAGAGGCAACTGATTGTGCTGTAGATGTGCTCTGGTGCTCTGCAGACTGAGACTGCAGTGCCAGCGTTGTCTCCTCTGTTCACACGACGTGGTCGTAGTTATCAGTTACGTCCGGAGTACCCACAACTCTCGAGGGAAAAGCGATTTTCTTGATGTTGTACGAATACAGAATTTCGTTTGAACACGCACACAAATCTGATGCTCTTCCAATGGATAGTTATGAAAAGTCAAGGGGGTGCCGAAGCACCTGAATTAATGGAAGTTGGGCGTTCATTTTATCAGCATGGAAAGTTGTTTACAACACGAGGGTGTTACAGAAACAGAAATGCGCTTTGGTATTTTGATTTTACCGGAGAGAGAAAGCTTTTAAAGTTTTGGTCAAGAGAGCAAGTACTTCAAGAGTGATTTGAGTGTGTATGTTCAAATGATAGATGTGCGTGAAGAGTTTTCTTGGGACTTTTGTGAAAGTTTTACTCTTGTGGTTGTTGTCCGAAGTATGTAGCTTTGTATATGCTTAATACAAAAAAAAATAATTTAAAAAATTAAAAAGCCCCACTGAGTAAAAAATGGACTTTAAATATGAACTAAAAAGAAAAAAAGAAGTCCAGTAGTCTAGAATTCTGTTAAGAAATATTAAATAACCACACCATTGAAATAGTTCCATGGTGGAAACACACATAAACAAAATAATAAATTCTAATGCGGAACTTAGCAACTAATACAGTCGGAACCCATTAAATATCTAGACCAGCTCAAATCTTCCCAATAATGGGAAGGGCTATAATCGCCAACGATACGATATCATCGACTGTCGTCTATGAGTAAACACACCATCGCCGGCATTAATAGTAGGTTGGCTTAGTTTACATGATATCCTTAGATATCCTTATGGAGCATTGGTAGTTTCGCGTCCATCTCCAAAGAACATGGGTGGTCGTCGCTCAAGTGGCAGCGTATTGGCTTCTAATTCGGACGGTTCGGCGTTCAATCCCAACTGCTCCCGAAAGACATTATTTTTTTCAGGCAACTAAAACTCACGTAAGATGAGTTGTTGCCTAGAATACAACAACAATTACACTAATAATTTAGTCTCCCTAATAAATTTTGGATGCCACCCATGGAGCGTAATAGCCAATGACCAAGGAGCTGCTGAATCATTTGATTCCGATGACTCCAGCGAAACTTTCTACGACACGTTACGGTTAAACTTCATCAGAATAGACCTGTTTTTGACGGTTTTTCTCGGAAAACCGAAACGGTGAAACGGGCGCCAGAAGAGCGACACTCAGAAGGACTAACGTCCAAGTGGCAGTTAAAGAGCAAACGGAGGCGTGGTGTAAACGCATAGCACAAAGAGATGACAAGTGCTGTCGAAGGCGCGACGGAATAGAGATACAGGTCAGGATACAGGAAGTGACACTCACTGAAACCGACCAACCTGTCGGATCCGCACTGCACTGCACCCTCTTCTTCTGTCTCGAACAGGACCAAGAGGAATAATGTTTCCGGTACTACTCTGTCGATGGATTTCTCCGCGTATGATACCCGAATGAAACCGGTGCTAACACCAATTCAGGCTGCAATTCCAGTAAACGAAAATTGCATGAAGCGGTTAAACCCATCGACGAAAACAAAACGAGCTTTGGTTTTTAACCCACACAATGTCCGGATAAGTCCAGTGGTACAACCAGCAAATGTCGCAGTTCTGGTCGACGGTGGTAATGTGGTGGGATCCCCGCTAAAATACAACTCTATTGGTGGCTTTCCCAGCGCACAGAATCCTGCTTATACTGGTACTGTAACCACCCTCCAAGAAAGCCCCGAAACGCCAAACGAGACTAGACTAGCCCATCTTTAAGGATGCCGCTATCTCCTCTCTGGCGCTCCGAATTGGGAAGGCTGACCAGGCACGCAAGAGTCTGAACGACCCGGAGTGCAAACACTGAGTCGATCCACTGTGGGAGCTAGCCCAAGCAGAGAATGTTTGCATTCTACCAAAGGGCTACGATATGGAAAACGGAACTCCACGCATCAAACAATTGAATGGTTGAACAATTCTATGCCGAAAATCCCACCACTTGGAACTAAGACTTTCGAGCTTTTCAGACAACATAAACTGACTCGTGCCATCTGGGTTCCCAGACAACTCAGGAAAACGGGGGATGTGCTAGTGCGTGTTCATACCCAGAACCCTGGACTACACAATGAAAAATGGAAAATCTACTCTCACAAGGTGAGAAAGAATCGGGAAAACTAAGATGGCTCTTCTCTTATTGTGGTCTTCTGTCGAGGCCATTAATTATAGATAACGTCCCTATCTGCACCTAGGATGTGTTAATTTTCAATTTGTATTTAAATGAGTGCAGGTAAGAGACACCCACCCCAGTACTCACATATTTTGTGTACTCAGATCAACCTTCAACATTCCAAGTCTGCTACTGCATCCCTATGTAGGAATCTTTCCATGTTGAATACAAAACCTCACATAATATCCTTACAGCAACCATGGTTATGGAATAAAATTCGGATGTTTAAGGGGTTTCACACCACTATACGCTGAGGGATCGGAAAGACCGAGAACTTGTCTTTATGGGCCGAACTCACTCTCATCATCTAAACTTGGGCAATCTTGCAACCAAGATTTAGTTGCAGCAGACATAAGCAATGAATATTGTGATTCCAGACAACAAGTAATCGACTTAACGTTATTCGAAAGGTATGCTAAGGAGATTAATGGCTGGAAAGTGCTATCGGGGATCTCCATGTCAGACCAACAGGTCTCAAGAGTTGAAGAGAGGAATTCACAGAAAACCAACTGGACACGATTCAAAAAGGAGCTCGACAAGTACAACAGTGATCCTTCTAAGCTCAGGACAAAAACTAGACTAAGCCTTTCAGGACCTAAACGGTACCCTCCTCAAGTCTTTTGAAATGGCATGTTCACCTAGTAAGCAATCCTGCATATTGCCCGTACCTTGGTGGTACACAGATCTACCTAAAGCAAAAAGCCCCCAAAAAGGTCACTAAGACTAATTTGGAGGATAGTTGGAATCTTTACAAATCAAAGCAAAAAAAGATTTTTGCGAAAAGATCGAAACTGTCAGCTGGAACCACTCAGAAAATCTGATGGTACCTATACTGAGTCAAAAGCAGAGGACTCTCCGTCTCATGCTTGAGGTTCAATTCCCTGGTGACCTAACCAAAACCAGGTCACAACCAGCTCTTATTAACGAAGCTGTTGAATAACTCAACATGCCGTAGCTGGTATATCTCATCGGCTGTGGTGACGGATGAATCCATTAAACATGTTGTTGCTTCCTTTGATGGCTTCAAGTCGCCTTTCACCGATGACATGTACCCAGTTATGTTACAAAAAGATATAGATCAGCTGCTGGTAACTTTGAAAGGAACTGCTAGCCCGTCACTGGCATATAAATACATATACCGAAACCCAAGCCAACAGTGAAAGTAGCCTTTATACCGAAAATCGGAAAAGAGGACAGCACTTGCGTCGCCTTGCGAATGCGTCCTCTGTCTGCGATGCAACAGGTTTACCAAGGCGGAGATTCTTGAGAGAGTGCTCCTCAAAATCTAGTAGAAAGAATTAAAGGCGTACTCGACAAGAAGGAATTCGCCCTGGGCATTTTCGTCAAGGTTGAGGGTGCTTTCGACCACGCAACTTTTGATAGCATGTTTAACTCGGCCAAACAACGCGGCGAAGATGAATCTCTAGTTTTGTGGATAAAAGCAATGCTGGTAAATACGGCACTGGTTGCGGATGCTGACTGTGGCCAATATATGATGGCGGAGGTATACAGGAGTTGTCCGCAAGGCGGTGTTCTGTTTCCACTGCTATGAAGCATGTTGTCAATAGTTCTGACGTCTATTCACAAGCATACGCGGATGATGTAGCTGTACTCTCTGTCGTATTACGTCTATAGACTGCATCCCTAGACAAGATCAACGATGGGACACTTAAAATAGGATTTCAATGAATGCTCTCAAAACTGAGACTGCTTTCTTTACGAGAAGGAGGAAGCTGACTGGTCTGCCTCATCTAGTGATTAAAGGTATCACTATCCAATTCTCCAAAGAAGCTAAGTATCTGGGTGTCATCCTGGATAACAAACTTCTATGGACTAAACATTTTATATCAAGAGCCTCTAAAGCACTGTTGGCTTTTTGGCAGTGCAAAAGAGCTATCGACAAGGCATGGAGCTTGTCGCCGAGAAGGGTAACCTCATCTACACGAATATGATAATTTATATCCTATTATATCCTATACGTCGGTTGTGTGGTGGAATAAACTCTCACGAAAATGCGTCATAGCTGCTTTTACCACACTTGAAAGAACGGTCGGTCTTGGCTGCATTAATGAATCTCTGTCCCCTTGATATTCATATCATGGACTGCTTTCTCAACGCCATCTTCTGTTTAAAAATAAGTGGTAAACACGCACTGGAGATATATAATGACCTTGCGCGCCAGCTGTCTTTTGAGTCTGGTCTTATGGACATGCCATCTGATGCAATGTCACCATAATTCCTGCTACAGAAAAATACGAAAACGACTTCCCCTGTCCCCAAGACTGGTTTCGGCCGGAATCTGAGCCAGGTAAGGAATGTAGTAGGAATGTTCGATTTCACTCCTTATTAGAAAAACTCGAGTATATCTTCCAGATGGAGATATACGCAATCCTGATGGCAACGATATTATGAAGAATCGTAGGGAGGGGGTGAAATATTTGCATCTGTAGCCAAAGCTGAGCTGCTCTTACAGCCTTGCTGAACCCTCTTACGACTTCCAAGGTAGTTCCAGAATACAAGACTTCACTGAACTAAATTCAGGCTGAAGGCTAAATTCATTAAGTCTTGTCTGGATCCCAGGTCTCAATGGAATCACGGGAAATAAATTCGCCGATGATTTTGCTAGGCATCTCTCAGAGGAGAGTTCTTCAGGACCCGAACCTAGGTTGTGTCTGCCTGCGTTATATGTTAAGGCTTCAATTGACAGTTGGATTTCATATGAACACAGCTGCAGATGGCATGACTCCACAGGTTGTAGGCAGACCAAACGAATTCTTCCCGACGTCTCTAGGAAGTCAGCGTCATTCCTGCTGTCCCTCAGAAGGTTGCTTACTGGCGTCGTGACGGCGCACTACACTTTTGCTAAGGTGTTAACTGCGCAGGGCATTCCATTAAAATGAACTAACAAAGAGTACAATAGACTACTTCTTTGTCTGAGTGCTATGTTTCAACAGCAAAAAAATTGAAATAAAAAACCGCTTACTAAGAACGGGTGCAATATCCAAAGTGCAACTATTATTCGTGAAAATGAAATCTGGACCCGGAGACATTCAAATCGAAGATTGTAAAACATCAAAATCCAATAGACCCGATGAAATGGCGAGAAAATAGTACGATGTAAAAACGTAAAGGCTCTCGAACAGGTGAACGCGTGTGCAAGAGCTAAGACTCTGTCGTTCACCTTCTATATACCTTTCTTGCCCTCTCCTAAAGAAGAATAGCAATTTATGACAAGTTACTTCTTCATGAAGCAGGAGGACCTACGCAATATTGAGCTAAGTATGCTCCTGACTTTGATATCACCTTCTTAAAAAGGTTCCGTTTAAATGATCAAAGTTCTCTAAATTTGTTGATTCTAGAAACCTAAAAATAACTAATATATATTTCTTAACAAAAAAAACAAGTTTCATTCAATTAAAAGCAAACGTCGCCTAAAGGTTGCCAATACACCACTCCTGGCGAAAATACTTTGAATCATCAATTAATTTTTAATCAACTTACCACTCCCAAAACAGTTCCAGAACCCATGATTTCTCTTACTTCGATTAGGTTTTGTTCATTAAGTTCCGAGAGCTCCAATGAATTTACTGTAAACTACAATATTTAGTAAAAATAACTTTTTAGAACATAGAACAGGCTTGGGACTTTTAAAAAACATTCAAATAAACATATCTTAGAAATTTGCAATTTTATCCTGTCTCTGAAAACTTACTGCAGACTAACCGCATGTATGTATTTCTGTTGGCCACTTCGCTTTTGCGAGCAGTAACAGAGCATTTTCTGTTATTGTTCTTCTATTTATATATCAGGTGAAAGATATTTGGGGCTAAGTGGTTGTAGAGGCAACTAAGTGTCTAAAAATTCCGTTCGCTGTTAGAATGCACATGACTTGTAATACTAATACCAGCTTCTTCTGTGGAGAAAAGTATAACGCAGATAGTTGTCCGCAATCGCTGTTCAAATTAACAAGCTGCGATGTGTTCCAGCCAACAAATGTGAATAACCTGTAAATTTCTTGTCAAAATGTACTTGCGACGAATGAAAGCCTCTCAAGGGTAACTTTAAATAATTAATCTTTTGAATATAGTACGCCTACTGTTAGTTTAAAAACAAAATTACTTACATCGCATCAATTTTACAACTTTGTTTGTATTTGTTTTCAAAATATTCTTATCTGATAAAACTTAAAATCAAAGTCTATTTAAATGGATCTTAAATAACAGGAAATAAAATTAATATTTCAACCTACAATTTTTACAAAAAATAAAACGCCGCTTTACTTTCTGCCATGTTTCCCAAATTTCCCAGGTTTTCCTTGGAACTTTTGATTCTTGTTAAAATTCTTTTTCTGTGTCTTAAGCTTTCCGAAGTCCTTCGCTTTAAAATTCTTACTGCGATTATTTTGGATTGGTTTTCCTTCGAGCAGAGGCACTTCATCTATATCAACTTTTTTCTTCTGTTGTACAATGTCTTTAGCTTTATGCTGAGCTATATTTTTGACTGTGGGATCAGCAGTGAAGTCTGATTTAGCCTTTTTATTTTCATTTGATTTGGATGTCGAACCATTTTCTGAAGGGACGTTGGATTTGACAGGTGGTTTGTTGAATTGTTTTGAATTATTGGATTTTGTTTGGGACGAATTAGTTGCTTTATTTATTCTTTTATTGAAAGGCGTCGATTTCTTCTGTTGAAGTGATCGATCTTGGTTCTCATTGGGTTTTTGATTTAACTGTTGTTGATTTTGACTCTGCGTTTTCTTATTTTGGTGTTGATTTTTATTTTTCTCTTTTTTTCCATGAGACTGCAGGCCATTTTGTGGCTGGGTATTCTTCTTGCTTGCCTCCTTCTGTTTCAAGCCCTGTTGCAGATCTTTTTTCTTCTTTTCCACCTTTTCGGGCTTTTCAAACACATTGGCGATATACTTTTTGGAATTTTCCTTCAATTTCTTCTTTTTCAATTCTAATTCGACTTCGGATATGTTGGGTTGACCAGCTCGCTTGCCAAGCTTCTTCAATGGTTTATTCTCTTCACCATTTTCTTCTTCGTTATTTTGATCGGATTGTTCTGTAGTCAATTCTGTTGATAGTTCTTTCTCATCTGCTTCCTGCTCTTCTTTGCTAATTGGGATTTGGTTTGAGAACTTCTTTAGTTTTGCTACGTAAAATCCGTCCATATTGTGTGTATGTGGATAATACCGTCTTGTCAAATTCATGCTCGGATGAAACCTGAATTGCCTATAATTCACAAAGCCTTCTGTGCCAAAGTCCAACCCAGTTGGAACTAGTTTTACGTTTCGCTTCTTCAGTGCGTAATCAATTACCCATTCGTTTTCCTCGGGCAGAATCGAACACGTAGAATAGACTATGTAACCACCTGTTGCTGACTTGGCATCAACGCAATCAATTGCTGTTAGCAATAGTTTTCTCTGCAGGTTGTAACATCTCTGTACGTCGATCTCAGATTTTGAAGTCTTTACACTTGGATCTTTGGCAACGACGCCAGTTCCGGTGCAGGGGGCGTCAAGTAAAATTCTATCGAATCCAGTCATGATTTTGCGGAACTTGCAACCATCTTCGCAGCTAACAACTGCATTAATTACACCAAGTCGATGGAAATTTGCAACGACTGCCTTAATACGATCACGATTAGCATCGTTCGCAAAAAGTACTCCTGTGTTCTTCATGATGGCAGCAATGTGTGATCCCTTGCCACCTGGCGCCGAGCACATATCCAATATTCGTTCGTTTTCCTGTGGAGCCAGCGCCATAACGGGAAGCATACTAGATGCACCCTGTATCATATAATGACCAGCAAGATATTCAGGTGTTGCCCCAAGTGGAACTTGCGAATTGTAGATAACTAATCCAACTTTTGTCCATTTTCCCAAGGGATCCAGGTTTACACCGCGGTTTATAAGAGCGGCGGCTAAATCACGTCGACGAGTTTTGAGACTGTTGGTCCGAATGGTCAGTGGACGTGCAACCTAAAAGACAAAGAGTTAAGGCACCTTTCTCCGACAAGGAAATTAATAAACTCACCTCGGATGTCTCCAAATACTCCATTAGTTCATTCAGTGGGAACATGTCCATCAGTTTTCCCATTAAGAACTCATTGTAACTGTAATACAAGCACAGATCTTTTTTTAAAAGCTCTGTATATTCTGGACGACTTCTCCCTTCTTGGCGATATCTCTTAAAATCGGACAGAACCAGGGTTATGTCCTTGATTCTCTGCTGAACATCTTGTAAAGTGATTTCTTTTTCTTCATCGTCTTCGTCGGGAAATTGGAAGATTTCCTGGTTGTCTACACTCATCTGCATTTCGGCCTGTGCCAATTTTGCTTCTTTTTCTTGCCTTTTTTTCAGTTTTTTGTTTGCCTTTTCAATTGGTAATTTTTCATCATCTTCATCATTCTCTTCCCCATCATCATCATCGTCTTCATCGTCATCGTCATCATCACCGTCTTCTTCGGCATCTTCGTCGCCAGAGACATCAAAATCATCGTCAGAGTTAGCTTCGTCTGCAGACAAATCGTCGAGTTTTCCAACTTTTAATTTGCTGGTCGAATCGTCTTCTGATTCATCCTCCTCTTCTTCCTCATCATCTTCTTCCCCCTCCATTTCCTCGTCAGATGATTCTATTCCATTACCACTATCCATGTCGGCTTCCTCTTCACCATCTTCATCGCTCTCTCCATCGCTTGCGCCAATTTTTTGAGGAGGAGGTGCTGCTTTCTTACCCAATTGTTTTGGTTTTAGCCAGGATTTATTGTCGTCAGAGAAACCTTTTACAGTGGCAGCAGGCAATACGTCTTCCGTTTCACTGCTAGCATCCATTGCTTCATTTTGATCTTCAACTGATGAGTTATCCTCCTCCTCGCTTTCGCTGTTGTAGTGCTGCTGTTTTTTGGGTTGTATCTTTTTTTGTTGCAGTTTTTTGTGTTTTCCCTCTTTTTTCGTTACTCGCTTAGCTAGCCGCTGTTTCTGACGATGAGAAAGTTTCTTGTCAGCGTCCTCCAGTGGAGCTAAAATGAGTTGTATCATTCATATTGTTCAGGTATTTCAAAGAAACCATCTAAATTTGAAAACTCACCAAAGGTTGCTTTAGGAAATGTGGGAGGTTTTTGTTTCCTAGCTTTGCGACCAGGACCTTTTTTGGGTTTTTCTGAATACTCTGCCTTTCTTCCCATATTAATTAATTATTTTCAAAAGCCTACTTATTTCGTGAACTCAAAAACTTAATAAATTTAAACCAAAACGTGCCTTTCTCACCAGCTCAACAGATCTATGCAGCAACAACACGTGGGGTTGACATTTTTAATTTTTGACAGCTCTGCCGGTAAAAATGCTGCCAAACCAAAAATCATCTTGTGAAGAACATTTAATTTAATATTTCATTTAATTGGACAAAAAGAGGACTCACTTTGTTTCAGAATTCACTCACAACACATTAACACATCTAAAATGAAATTATAATAGTACGCCTCTCCGGGCATTGTCCAAAACTACGCAAGGGTCACTATTATTTTTTACAATGTTAACAATAAAATTCTACATGTATTTCATAATAAAAATGAAAGTCTCATTCTCATCACCTAAACTAACAACATTATGCTCTATTGGTCGTGGCTCAAATGGTAATAGAATGGCTTCCAAATCGAAAGGTTCAAATCCCGACCTAGCCCGAAATACATTCATTTTTCCAGTTAACAAAAATCAAGTAAAATGAGTAGTTGACCAGAAATCAACAACAAGCCAACTTCCACTAAGAATTTAGACTCCGCATTAAATGTTGGATGCCACACATGGAGAGAAATAATTGCTGAGCTTAAACATCTTTCTTTCTCTCTCTATCCCATTTTCTAAAAATCTTAACACATGCTGAGGCATTATAAGTGTAATCATAACCACTAGGTTTCATATCTGAAACTCAATGTTTAATTCGTCGTGTTGGACACAATTAAGTCATTTTACAACGTCCACTTTCTTAAGTGCTTTCATATACAATGGGTTTCATCTTTCATCGTTAATTCCTGTTTTGGATTTCAATAAATTCTTTAACTTTAGCCCATATCAACTTTAACATGGACAACAAAATCGTATTTGTTGCGTTTAGCATTATCCACTAAATCGCCTTTACAAAGTTTTCCTTGAATGGTAATTTATAAGCCACGTTTTGATTTCATCTTCTCTGGTAGAATTTAAATGCGCTTTATAGTTTTCTTCTAATGATAAGTAGCATTATCCTACACTTATCATACACTATGGCATTCATATCCTCGAGGTAATCACCCCTTCTGCATGGAACAAAGCTTCTGAACGAATCCTGCGAGCTTTCAATGTGGGTAATTACGAGCCGCTTTGCTTTTCTGGATCGTGATCGAAGTTCAGATGATAATACTGCATTAAAAGCTTGTAGTGATGTTACAACTGCTGAGTCTGTCCATATCATTTGCTGGGTGTGCCCCTCGCATAGCCGCGTGTTATCGGTAAAACATATTGGGTTGACAACTAAGTAATTGTAATATTTATTTGCCATTTTCTATATAATTATTTATTTCCTGCACTTTTTTTTTTGTTTGCAAGCAAATAAATATCAATATAAACGTCAATATCAGAGACAAAAAAAACATATGTACATTCACTTCATGGCAACACCTACCGCACTAATCGATGATTTAATATTATCAAAAACTTTCTAAAAGCACTAGTAAAAACCTAGCGAAGAAACAATACCCTTTGATCAAATAACACACTGCAAACACTGGTCCTTTCAGAAAATTGAGAGTTATGCAAATGAGCGCATATACAAACTATTGATCATTCTGCCTTCGTCCGTATTGCCAACTAATCGCAAGTGGATTTTGCAGATTAATAGAGCAATTACAAAAACAATTTATTTAAAGAATTTAAAGCCGGAAAGGAGCGAGAAGTACCCGTGTTTGAAAAAAAAACTGCTGTACAGAGTATAGTGCATTGTTTTGCAGTTAAAGAACATGTACAAACAGCGTTCTAATGAATACTAAGTCTTCGGCTTAGTTGTTTATGCGGGTTATTTATGGTTCAACGCATATGAAAATTGTCTTACTGAGAAAGACCTCGCACACTTTCAATTCGTTCCTTGAAGTGACCTTGAAGTCAATTTCAGATAATTGAAGATCGATTGATTGGAAGAGGCCGCAATGTGCCGTTAATAGACTAGCTTGTTCTACACTTTGCTCTTTCCATTGCTGTGTGTCTGTCGCTGTTGTAGAACGACTATTCGATTGAGAACAAAGTTCTCAGGGGGTGTTCACCCCCTATTATCGTTACTGTGTGGCAAGATGAGGTTAATGCCACGATTTAGAGTGGAAGTCCGACACTTTTCACTTGTGTGTCGAACTATGGAAATTGTTTGAGACAAGGGAAAAAACTTTTTAATATTTCTTATATTACAGACTGCTTAATATTTAGAGATTGAGAAGATCTATAATGTAGTGTTTGTACTGCCCTATAAGTCCTCTATATCCTCCTGATTGCGAGTGACATCATTAATGGCGTTTTCGTTTAGGAAGTCAGAAGCCTTTTTTTTGTGTACTCCGATTTTATTTCAAATGGAACCTAAAAACTTCTTTCGAAGTTTATTTTTTAAATATATTTGCTTGCGAATCAATTTGAACACTCAGAATTATAAATTGGCCAAACACAGCCGATTGCACGAAAATAGAAATTTCGTTTAACACAGAATACTATTTGACGTTTATATATTTTGACATAAAATCCAGGAGAGAAACAGCAAAACAAAATTTTGCTTCTCGTTTTCATGTGAGAATCAATCTCTTCTTCATTGACCTTCTGCCATTTTTCTCACATCATGACTCCGAGCTTTGAAAGAAATGAAAATCTGATTTATGATGAAAGACCGGGTCAGTATGGTGAATGTGACATCACATCAGAACCAAGGTTCAGTAAGTTTTCACCGCTTGTGTCTGGTGTCTGGTCGTGTTGTAGCGGTGTAACACAAATCCGTTACGATTTGGTAATTCTGCCCTTTTTTTTTTAAAGCTCAAAATACACGACACCTTTATAATCCCTCCAAATTCGCAACATAACGTTCTTTTGATGCAGTTCAGCTTTCGATGTGGTTTGTGCTGGTTCTTCTCGCTTGGACCATGATCATTTTCGATTGATGGTATTGTAGACGACCGATTTTTCATCACTAGTGGTAACCTCTTTGCAATTTATTGCACAGTCGTATGATAATTTGACTCAACTATTAGTTTGATTTGTTCATCATCAACTTTATTTGGTCGTCTTTGAGTGAAAAATCTCTAGAACGGAATTTCTTAAACTAATTGTGAGACTTGCGTTTTGTCAAATAATCAACTCTTCACATATCTCCGTGTGAGTCCCAACAACTTTCCTGCCTTTATGTCGAAAATTATAGTTTTTGCAATCCATGTTAAAATTGACACAGTACTAACCGGCGTAAACAAGATTTGCTTAAAGTAATATTATACGCGTTTAAGTAAAAAAAAACTAATTTCTCGGCAGTGTTTTGGTTAACCAACTCGACATTTTATTTTTTAATTAATTACATATCATTTATTTACTGCTCTTCTGCAGTCTCACAGAATCGTGTAAAACAAAAAAAAATCGAAAAGCATCATAAAATATAGATAATATATTTGAGTTGAACAGTTAGCCCTCATAAGAAACACAAATTTAGAAAAACAATGCGTTTTTCAATTAAAGGTAATGAAAATAGATATGACTTTTCCTTACACATTGTGAGCAAAATGACTACATGTTTTACAAATATTAGAGGTTCAGCTCATAAACAACATTTGAACTAGTAAATTACTAACAAAAAAGAGTTTAATAGGAAACCGGTCCTGACATTACGGATAAGTTAAAAACACCAACCGATGTGTTCCTTCATATATTTTCATATACAGCCATGGTCACGTAAATACTCGTAGCACAAACCCAAATGAAAATTCTATGTGCACATTTCTTATCATGTATACTCTACTTTTGCTGATGATACTGTTTACCCCTATCGTACCTACTGTATACTCGTATTTCTGGTGAACAAATGTACAGTTATCATTTATATGCTTTGACAGGTGTTGATTTCAATAAGCGAAGTGATTTTTGTGGTTGGACAATAGCACAAATACGATATTTACAATTTCTCGGCGAATTATTATAGTATTTTATTTGTTTTTGTAAAATTTCATTTATAATTACTCTGTGGGTTAGCTAAGTGGCATAATGGGAAAAGCACTCCAGAGAAAAGCAAAATTATATACGACATGTACAAAGATGGCAAAAAGCCAGCTGGAATAGCTAAAATAATAAATAGTTCCAGGACAATAGTCTATAATGCGATTAAGCTGGTAAAGGAAGGTGAAGTTTAATTAAATGAAAACAAAAAACGGGAACTGAAACCTAGAAAAACTACGGTCTTTATCGATAAGGCCATTATCGGAAAATGCAAAAAGAATCCGTTCAAGTCATATCGGTAAATTGGAAACGAAATTAACGAAGAATTTGCCGATTAATCAGAAGGAGATTAAATGAAGCTCAGCTATTTGGACGAATGAGTAGAAAAAAAAAAACACTGTTGTAAAAAAAAAACATTCGAAGACGCTTAACCTTTGCAAGAGTCCATCAAAATAAAGACATACACTTCTGGAAAAAAGTTGTATGGAGTGACGAAACTATGGTAAATAGAATTGGTCCAGATGGCAGGACACCATCCCAAAGGGCAAGTTTTGAATCCCAGATACAGTTAAAAAACAATTAAGCATGGTGGAGGGAATGTAATGGTCTGGGGTGCTTTTTCCTGGCATGGAGTAGGACCGCTTGTAAGAATAAACTGAAAAATGGACAAATTTCAATGTTTAGACATATTACAAAATACTGTAAAATGTTTTTGTGGGCACAAATGATAGAACTTATTCTTTTCAATACATATCGCTTTATTCAGTACAGTTACAATTCACTCTTTCATTGTTTTTCTCAATAAATCCAATTTCTCAACCGCTTATACTTTTGTTATCTTTTACTTAAACCACTTAATCACTTCTCCTAATTAACACTTCAAATTCAACTTTGGAACTGATTTACATACCTTGGGAATGCTGGTATTTACACTCGAATGACATACTTCAAGAACAATCCTCGCCACCCAGCGACCCATACAATTTCCAATTTGCTAGAAAATTCGATTCCACTCTCTAGTCATCAATGGTCGAGACTTTGTTATTCAAGTCTCGAAATCTTCTGGTCTTCGTGTATCGACATCTTCTGCTCTGTAAATCTAGATGTCGCAGCTTTAAAACAATAGATACAGAAAAATAATTAATTTAATTTTCGTGTTGAAACCGCTTTTTTAAACAACAATAAAAAGGTTAATAAAATTAATAAATTTATATTTACTCTTCTTAGAAAAGGTTTTATTAAAACTTTAAGCAAATACATATATAACTTTAAAAAAAAAATTATTGGTCCGGGAACAAAGGGTTAAAGCCGCTTCGTAATGTCGTTTTCGATTGGCCAGCCTTCTTTTTACACTCCGGAGAGAAAAAAGTGACATAAAATTGTTCCGTTGGCACTCTGATCACTTTTTTAAAAGCAACATTTTGCTTCTCATTTTAATTTCTAAAGCAAAATTTATCTTTTAGATTTTATGTCAAAATGAACTAATCCATATAAACATAAACGTCAATTAGTATTGTGTATCAAACCAGATTTTTGTTTTCGACTGTGTTTGGCTTCAAACACAGTGTTCCATTGGAGTCCAAATTGCCCAAATTAGTAAGGGAAACCAGTCGAAAACGCCATAATAGCTTTGTTCAATGAGGTTGTTTCACGTAGTTCAGAACAGAAAACTCGAAATTTTTGAGTTCAAGCATTCTGTCCTGTGACTTATCTCTTTTATGTTCAATGAGGGTGTTCCGAATTTTGAATTTTTTGTACCTAAGCTTGGGATAGAACAGATTTGTGAGAAGTGTCAAAAACAGCTGTAGTTGAATTTTATTTAATTGCAGCGATTTGTGACTGTGGTATTAAACATATTTTACCTTAATTTTCATTATTCTTTGAGATAATAATCTTTGCATGCAAATTTTCGAGCAATCGTTTGGTGCTGATCTAAATGACAATGAGGATTTTGTACCATTTTGATTTTGAACCGCTAGAACTGAAAAATATGGAATGTTTCAATTTTTGGGAGCTACCATACGCCTCTAATTTTCCTTTCTAACTTGACCTGACATTTTTCACGAATTTGTGCTGTTCTGTTCTGTTTTTTTCTCACTGAACAAAGCTAAATGATAGTAAATAGTATATTAAATCAAATTTCAAAAGGATACAAATCATGAGATTGGCAGAAGCGAGTATCAATCAACATAACGCAATCTATGATACTTGTAAAAACCGAAATATTACTTCCTTGACAACTTAATTTAAGGGATGAGCCAATGGGTATTTCACCAAGAGAGAGGCCAATAAAATATAAGTAATTAACAATTTTAGTGATGGACAGATACTTGGTGGAGCAATTAAAATTATCGAGGCCTATAAAGGAAAAAAAAAGAAATGCACATCGCGCATTATGTGATTTTTTTGGTGTTAATAATCGGCCAACTGAGCTTACAATTTTGAACGTGGTGCACAAACTAATCTTATTACTGCGGCTAGTTTTTGAAAATATTATAAGCAAAATTGTATATGATATGGTAATAATAAAAATTATTTTATTATGCATATAGAGAGAAAATGTAAATTGAATATTATATATCTTCGAAAAAAACTAATAAAACAAACTAACTAAATAGCCTTTGCATCATCATATCTGCCATCTGTTGTTGAATTTTATTCTAAACAACAACCGTTTATACATTTTCTAAACGTTATATGCACATAGCTGATTCGATTTCCTGTCGAAAAGATTGTGCTTCCCTCCATTTGTCAGTTGTCTTTCGCCCTGTGAAGTTGCTGTAGGATGAGATACATATTATTTATTTTTTACCTTGGTGACTAATATTCGCAGAAATGCTGGAAAAACGTAAGTCAAATCCAATATTTTCCGTACTTTTCTTGACTTTGTTGCAAAATGCCTGTGCGCAAAATTTTATGTAATCACTCTGCTAGTCTGGGGCAGGAGTTTTGCGATACCATTTGCAGGTATGTACTATCACCAATTTGTTTCTATAGCAAATTTGGCCTAGACACCCAAATAATGGTAGAAAAAAAAAGAAGAAAACGTCGATATATTTTGATTGAAGTCGCAATTTACGGCAGAGTATATATAACTACGGATTTGACCACATGTCAGCCGTAGAACAAACGATCTGCCATAGCATTGTGCAAGGGCTGTCATTGCTTATTAATGGAAATGTTTCTTCCTTAATAAGCGATAATGATTTTGCAACAATTCGCTTTATATCTTTAGGTAGACAAACAAGAATTTGGGTTTTAATAATGATGATTTACATTCTAGGTGTGTCTGGACGTATGTATAACCTCGACTGATACTAAAAATATCTATGGAGAAGAGCTTTTCTAGTGCACGTGGTATGTTTTAAATTTTATTTTTTCTAAGTACACATTAAAAACATTGACTGACCAGGCATTTAGTTTATGCGTGCTGGAATTGTCTTATTAAATAACAGATCTTCATGAGCTTGTTGCGAGCATAGAGTCGCTGGTTTTAAGATATAAAATAACCCACTTTTACCAGTGCTTTTAAATCTGCTCGAAAATCAAAGTATTTCCGCCCAAGCATAACTCAAATCTGTGCTACAAGATTTGCAGTGCATATTCTTTTCGTGGGAATTACAATATTATCACCGAGAGCTTAATTCCTTAACACGCCACAGGTTGCATTTTTTTTAATTTGTTTGCTTTTGTTCAAGGTTGACCTGGGTGTGTGCATCTGAAGCGGTCTACGATTCTTGCGATCAAGCAGTGCTGAAGAGGTAATTATTTGTTTGAATGAATGTTATTGGTAAATCACTTTGGCACTGATGAAACCTAATTTTCTGACACCTCATATGAATCAATGTGATTTCATTTTTAACAAATATCTGAAGATATTTATATTTAGATACTATAAATTTGGCAAACATTTTACACTCTTTCTAATAAAAGACTTTTTTCACAGGTGTTTCCTCGACGCATAAATTGTAGCAGAGTATGGAAGCTATTGAGTGTTAAAATAGAAATGAAATAAAGAATATTTAGTTAAAACAGAATGATTTTTATTAATTTGATGTTGGTTGCATATCTGTTCTAGTAATTGTTCAAAAATTTTGTTGACCCAGGGTTTCTTATTTTATTTCCGTTGTGCACGGACGCTCGCTCGTCTGTGCAGTTTCTGTATATTAAGGGAGTGCTTAGTTTAAATTTTATTCGTAATTCTCTAGGCCGTCGGTCTCAATGACAATGCACAACAAATGTGGATGTTAAATTGTTAATCCAATCTTAGAATCTTATATTTTTTGCTGTGGGCCCGTGTTTGATGGACTTTCATTAATTTCAAGTTGAAATCCAAATCATTACTCCATTAAAGTGAGGTCCATAAGGAGCCTGCCGTCATTTTGCAGGTGCTCAAGGGGCCATGACATATGGTACATACTCGTATGTTAATGTTTTCTTTTCAGTCTATCTTATGTTCTATATAATGCAAGCAATTAAGTATTCTGCAAGTTAAAAATTCTCTTGCAGTAAAGGTTTTTGTAACTTAATATGGTAGGAAAACGGGCACTTCTCCATAGTGGTGTATGTTGGTTTCGAATCACCATGGCCTAATTGCTTCACTTGACTTCCTGGATTACGTTTCTCAATGCAAGGGATACAATTTATCAAAGCATCTGGAAGATACATTCATAAAGGCAGTTAGTTAATCTGTTTGTATTGAGCCTCGATTTGTAGTGGGATATCCTTCTGTCAAGTTAACGATTTGATCCGATTCGATGCACTGGTATGAGAGAAATGAATCTCTTTGAAGATTGTCGACGAATGTACGTATATTATACTGCTGCTTTCGCTAAACCGCACAGTTGCATATAGGTTGTTCTGTGCTTTCATCAGTCTTTAAACAGTTTCCTGAAGGAAGTTGAAAGGCCTGCGGATGTCGTTCCGGGTATATTAGCCGTTCTATTTCTGTCAATACTACAACAGTCGTTCCTTTCTACGTAGCCTTCGTACCTATCGTCGCTTCTTTACTTTCTTATCCACCAGTCACTTCAGTATTTTCAATACTTCTGGCTTAGTACCCACAGAGTAGAACCAATTGCCTTAAATGTTGTTGGCATGTAACAATGTGACAACTTTTATGCCTCATCTGAGATTGATGTTCTTCCGAGTATATACAGCTGTTGGAAAGCCCAACCCACTTAGACCTATTGTTCCATTGTGATGTCGCGTGGATCTGTGATCCTCCTACTCATGGAACTAAATTGAGCTTATGATGAAGCGTTAAGTTCTTAAAAAAAAAAACTATATTCTTTAGATCGCTTGTCATTGTAGAAGAAGCTCCTAAGTGAAGTTTTCTTCTTTGGAGAGAGCTGGACATGTGCAGAGTAGGTGAAAGATTGTCTCCTTTTTCTTGCAGCTTCTACAGTAATCGTTTGTAAAGGCGCCATGTTTCCTAATTAGGATGATCCAACTCAGAGCGATTTAGATCCAGCTTTAGCCAGATCTGTTTGGTCGAACAGTCCACCTAAGGTCTATTCTTTTATTAGCATCCAGCTTTAATATTAATTTGCACGTAGTAATTGGTATACCGATGCAAAAGATATGAACGATTTAAATATATGCTTAAAAGAGGTCCCTGATATTAGTAAAGTTGAGTTAGGCTTATCTCCTATTCATACATTAGATTTTTCGAGTATTTTATTCACGTTTCTTATCGAATTACTATTAAAATGTGGCAAGTGCGTTCTGCAGAAGATAAAGCTAGTCTTGTTCAGAGAATAGAGCTAGTTCAACGGCAGTTTAGGGAAAAATTAGGTTTAATTGTAGACAAACCTCGAAGTGGAGGAATGGCACATCCAATGATGGACACACAGTACGTACATTTTTCCATAACTCTGATATTTCATCTAAAATAACAGGTATTAGAAAAGATCTTATTGACAGATGTAGTCACCTTCTGCAGAGCTTCTGGTTATAAAATAAATTCAGAAAAATTTAAGAGTTATGCTTTTGATACTGCCAAGATGCTTGTGGAGGAATACCCTTGGTATAACTTACCTTCATCAATACATAAAGTATTGATTCACGGAGCAGAAGTGATAGATAGTTCTTTATTATCTATTGGTGAACTATCTGAGGAGGCCGCCGAGTCTTGTAATAAAATTAGATGCGATAATACTAGGAAACATTCCCGAGATGTTACTAACATGGATCTCTTGCACAGGCTTCTTTTTAATTCAGATCCACTTATTTCTAGTTTAACAAATTTCAAAAACTTTATTATCGGCTTGAAGTACAATCAAAACATTTATGAATGGAACTCGACTTCGTTCATATGGCCACCGCGGGCACGTTTACAGCGGTCAATTCGTTGGACCCAATTTTCAACGACTCGGCCACACATTTCGGCCGAAACGGCCGCTATTTCGCGTTCAATGTTGGCTCTGAGCTCTTCCAACGTCGTCGGCGTTTTGGCATAAACCAATGACTTAACGTAGCCCCACAGAAAATAGTCAAGCGGCGTTAAATCGCACGAACGAGGCGGCCAATCGACTGGCCCATTTCTTGAGATATAACACGCTTACCATACTTACACTTCAATAAATCGATTGTAGCGTGTGCTGTTTGGTTTGTGGCATCATCCTGTTGAAACCACATGTCGTCAAAGTCCATATCTTCCAATTCGGGCCAAAAATAATCGGTGCTCATGGTGCGATAACGCTGCCCATTCGCTGTAACGTGACGATCGTTATCGTCGACGAAAAAATATGGCCCAATAACGCCGCCGGCATACAAACCGCTCCAAACAGTTATATTTTGTGGATGAAGTGGTGATTCATGAAGCACATGTGGATTTTCACCCGACCAATGACGCATGTTTTGCTTATTGATGAGCCCATTGAGCCAAAAATGAGCTTCGTCACTGAAGATGATTTTGCGATGAAATTCATCATCTTGGCACTTCTTCTCCAGAACCCAATCGGAGAACGTACGTCGCTTCAAATGGTCCATCGGCTTCAATTCTTGAGTCAGCTTGATCTTGTATGGATGTAAACCAAGATCCTTACCCAAAATACGCCATAATGTGGTCTGAGTGATGCCCAATTCTTGAGAACCCCGTGGAATTGACTGATTTGGATCGTTTACTACGGCCACCTGGACGGCAGCGATATTTTCGACACTTCGACCAACCCGTTGTCTCACTGACACCGCAACATCACACAACGAATATGTAGACTTAAATTTCTGCACTAAACTTGTTATTGCCTGTCTACTAGGGCGAGAATTACGACCGAAAATTGGAGTTAACGCTCTTAAAGTTGCAGTCACCGACTCCGAATTTCGGTAGAAAATTTTTATAATTTACAGACGTTGTTTTTTTGTCTTTTTCTAGCCCTCTAGTAATCATAACAACCATTTTCCAGGCCAAAATGATATGAATTCATTGTAAATCTGCCCAAAAAAAACTCTATGGTCGCCCTTCTTTGCAACCTGAACCACTGTGCAACGGGTTGAATTGTTAAGATTTAGCTAAAGGAGTTCTTTAATGGTATTAAGATGCTTACCTGAGACGGCTATAGCAACGTCAACCGCATAGGCAATCACCCTGCTACCACCCGCTTCCATGTATATCAGCATGTATATTAGACACTAAGTTTCGGAGAAGGGGAGAATGGACACCGACTTGCGGCGAACCTCTGCTGACACAACAGAGAAGAAGCAACACCAAGTTTGGAGTTGATTTAGCATAAGGCTGATCAACTCCCCAAGTGAGCCATCTACCTGCAGAGTTGACAGCGCAGCCGTGATTTTGGATGTGTTGACGTTGTTAAAGGCATCCTCTATGTCCAGGAAAGCGACCATTGTGAACTCTCTATATTGTAGGGATCGTTCGATATGGCTAGTCAGCGAATGCTGAGCCGTTTCCACCGAATTTCTTTTACAGCAGGCATGTTGAGCTGTTGCAAAAGTCTTGCATATCAATCAGTCGTTCTAGAGTTTTCAGAAGCAAAGATGATAGACTTATAGGTCTGAGGTCCTTTGGGAGAACATTAGAGCATTTTTCGGCTTTGGGAAAGATTTCTCACCGTAACAGTGGAATGTGGATCAGTTCCACACAGCTCCTCATGATATTCTCTAGCGTAGGCAGGATAATATCTGATGACCCTTGTAGCTCGGCAGGTATTATACCGTATTAGCCACCCTATAAAATTGTTAATATCACAAATTTAAATTAAATCAAAGTAAGCAGATACGATAAATAAGTATAATAGTTTCATTAAACATACTTAATATTTGACTGGGCCGCCTTTGGCCTTTATGGCGGCAGCAATCCTCCTAGGCATAGAGCTAACTACCTTGCGGTACTGTCCCGAAGATATATTACCCCAGTCTTGCTTAACACGTTTTTAAGTGTTTCTTTCCCTGTAATCGAGTGCTTCTCGATCCTCCGCTGCAGAATACGCCATGATCCGGAGACAGCATATCACTCGATCAAGCCTATGTTGTTGTCTTCAAATCACTTCATAGTTAGTTTACTTGCGGGAGTCCATCCGACCGTCACAATTATACATTTCACCTACACCACTGGCTGCCATACATCGCCAGATGATTATACTGCCTAATCCGTGCTTAAAAGTAGGTACTACACATTCTGGGTTGTACTCCTCTCCAACTCTTCCTCTCAGAAAGGTCATACCAGGGGTGCCGAATATCTGAAAATTTCTGAAAAAAATCACTCACATTTTTTTAATGTCTAAATTAAAAGTGATCAATAAAAGATAGATTCGTCTGACCATAGTATATTGGACCAATCTTCAGTGAAATGTGCGTGTTTTTTTTTTGCCCAATCCAAGAGTGAATTCTTGTTTTTTCTGAGAGCCTGCAGCTTCGTCAATTCTTCTTCTAATAAAGGGTCCGCCATCTTTTTTTTCAACTAGTGCTTATTTCGTGAATGGTAACACTAAGCTCATGTCTGATTTAACAGATAATTAGTTTTATCCTTCCGGTTAATAATGGAAAATAATTTCATTCAAATGGCTGCCTCGGCTGGCCATGCAGTAGCCTACACGATCGGTCCAATTTTTAAGCACATTATCGATTGTGTGCAGCTGTATTTCACCAATGGCTTCACGAATATTATCCTTTAAAGCGTCAATTGTCTCTGGCTTGTCGGCGTAACACTTATCTTTTACGGCACCCCACAAATAATAGTCCAACGCTATCAAATCGCAGCTCCGAGGTGGCCAAACGACATCAGCTCTGCGGCTGATAATGCGATCTTCGAAAACAGGGCGCAAAACATCGAGTGTAGCTTCGGCTGTGTGGTACGTAGCGCCGTCCTGTTGAAACCAAATGTTGCCAATATCCTCCTCTTCAATTTTTGTGAACAAAAATTCGTTCAACATGGCCCGATAACGATCGCCATTGACTGTAACGGCCACTCCTTGCTCATTTTCGAAGAAAAATGGCCCAATTATGCCTCTGGACCAAAATCCGCACCAAACAGTGACTTGTTTTGGGTGTATCAGCTTTTCAATGTATGCGTGCGGGTTTTCTGTGCCCCAAATGCGACAATTTTGCTTGTTTACATACCCGCCAAGATCAAAATGAGCTTCATCTGAAAAGATGATTTTTTTTGGCAAAATCGGCATCTTCTCTAAGTCGATCGCAGGCCCACTTAGCGAAGCGTTGTTCAAGCATATACACAACCATATTCGTTCAGCGGAAGGATAAAACTAATTATCTGTCAAATCAGGCATGAGCTAAGTGTTACCATTCACGAAATATGCACTAGTTGAAAAAAAAAACGTTAGATGTCGGACCCTTTAGTTCCAGAAGCAATTCCGATAAATCAGCTGATAGCTTAGATGAGGTTTTCTTCCGAGTTTTAAGCAAAGATCGTATTAAATTTCTATCCTCAGCACGTGTGGTAATCTTTCTTCTCCCAGAATTGTTGCGATTTTCGTGCGAAGCGTCAGTCTCCGTATATTGTTTAATTGAGTTTTGCACTGAACAACGTGAACATTTCATTTCCTTTGCGATTTGAGCCTTGCTCAAATAAAAGCTGTATTTTTTACACGTTGTGTCAGATTCAGTTCACTTCTTTTAAGGGATTTAAGAAACAAGTAAAATATATAAACTGCACTATTATGAGTAATAGAAAGCAAACTCACCATGTGTCTACCGATTTCGAGCAATGGTCTTGCACTACAAAAAGAGAGGGGAACAGTTGTCTATCACGCCTGGTTCATTGGTGAGCTTGTATAACAGAGAAGCTGATGTCAAAAACTTCATACATATTATCTAGCTACCCCTTGCGTAGAAGTTCAGCAAGAACCGATTTTTCGTTTTTCAGCGCCGCCTTGTAGAAATAGCAGCATTAACTCACACTCACAACAACAACCTCGGATAAGAGTGACTAAACTGTCAAAGTATCCCGCAAGAAGTCTCCGATATATATCTGGAATATGAGAACTCTTAACAGACATGGTGTTCCCGCACTGCTGGTGCAGACACTGTTGATCTATGAAGCTGATATAAACGCCGTCCAAGTGATTTGATTTGGTGGACCGGACAAGAAAACGATCGGAAACTGTAACATCTATTACGGCGAGTGGAATTGCGCGCAGCTCATATTTGTCGTTAAAAGCAGACTTAACAGCAAGCACATGTGCGGGCTAATGAGAGCACCACGGATGCCAACCACGCGTATGTGCGGGCTGAGTTCGTTTGATCTATTTGACTCATTTCTCGGCTAGCACTGATCATAACACTGTTACAATAGATTAAAACGATGCCGTTCTTTTTAATTACACTTTATTTGCTGCCGGTCAAAGTTAAAAGAGAGTGAATTCAACGCTTACAATCTATTTATAGTATATACAAGTACATGGGTGTTATGTAAATAGGAAAACAGATTTAGGGGGATTTATTGGACAACAATTCAAATACATAACATCTTCCCCCTTTTATCCTTAGTCCTAGATACAATTATTAATTAATTAATTTTAATTCAGTAAGGTATAATTATATATAGTTATAATACGAGGGCGGGTCAATAAGTCCGTGACTTTTTGAATTTCTGACCTCTTTACTGAAACAGCAACACTGCTCCTGTCAACAGGTCAGTTGACTCCTGTCAAAATTTAAACTTGCTGCGTCAGTTAGTTTGTGTTTGACAGCTATTTTTATCAGACTACTCACTAATTTGAGGAGAAAATGGAAAAAAGTGAATTTCGTGTGCTTCACTTCACAGGAAGGTTTGGCGTTGTTTAATCGCAATATGGAGGAGTTTTTGCGCCGTTTTGTAACCGTGGACGAAACATGGATCCATCACAACACACCAGAGAACAAACAACAGTCAAAACAGTGGGTTTCTAAGGGTGAATCGGCGCCAAAGAAGGCCAAGGTGGGTTTGTCAGCCAATAAAGTTATGGCGACTGTTTTTTGGGATGCACGCGGGATAATCCACATTGACTACCTTCAAAAGGGAAGAACAATCAATGGGGAATATTATGCCAACTTATTGGACCGATTCAATGACGATTTGAAAAAAAACCGACCTCATTTGGCCAAGAAAAAAGTTCTTTTCCACCAAGACAATACAAGGGTGCACACATGTGCAGTTGCCATGGCAAAAATCCATGAATTGGGCTATGAATTGCTCCCTCATCCACCCTATTCTCCAGATTTGGCTCCGAGCGACTATTTCTTGTTCCCAAACCTGAAGAAATGGCTTGGTGGAAAAAGATTTGACTCCAATGATGAAGTCATCTCGCAAACAAAGGCCTATTTTGAGGACCTCGACAAATCATTTTTTTTGGAAGGGATAAAAAAATTGGAGAAGCGTTGGACAAAGTGTATAGAGCTCAAGGGAGACTACGTTGAAAAATAAAATTATTTTTTTATCAAAAAATCTGTGTTTTATTCCAAAAGTCACGGACTTATTGACCTGCCCTCGTAGTTATAATATATATATATAGCATACATTTAGTACTAGCGTCAAACGTTAATTAAAATAGTTTTTATTTCATTTCATTAGTTTTTAGTTTTCTTTTCTTCTTTGTCCTTAAGTCGACTAGACCTTCTTACTTCTTGAAGGTCTGGTAACCTAGATTTCATTTTCGTAGATCTCTTAAATACTTCCTGCTCAACTTCTTTCTTTACTTCCTGATTATTATTATTATAAATTCGCCACAACGACGTCACAGAGAACGACGTGTGAGAGACACATTTGGGCTTTCTGCAACTGAAGCCTCAGCGGCAGCAATATTCTCGACACTACGGGCACTTCTTTGTCTCACTTGCACGGGAACATTTTGTACTGTGCCTGTGGATTCAAATTTTTCCACTAGACGCTCAATTGTTGATCTGCTAGGACGATTATGACGACCATAAATTGGACGTAGCGCTCTTAACGTTGAGGCCACTGACTCAGAATTTCGGTAGTAAATTTTAATAATTTCGACTCGTCGTTGGCTCGTATATCTTTCCATCATGAAATGGCAAACCTTACTGAAGAGAAATGTCAAAAGAGCGGCAAGAAATATGGCGACGTTTGCAGTCCCTGTCGCTCTACTTTTGTAGCGTCCCTGTTGAAAAACCCGTTACAAACCGCTCATAGCCGTTAATCAAAATGATATAAGTTTTCTTACTACTTATTTTAATAACCCTTGCAGGTATCCATTTAATCATATTTACAAAATGATTTCTATAGAGGATTTCCTCCCCTATTTTAAATATATTGCTTATACTTTTAGAATTATTATATATTCTATTTTTTATAATCTGTTTGTTATTTGCAATGCTTAGATTTATTAAATTATTTTACTTCTTAAACAATGTAACACAGTTTTTGGTTGATAACTAAAATCGAGTTCGGATGGTGATCTGCCAGTCACAGTTGTAGGTGTATTCCGATAGTGTAACAAAAATTCATTTACTTTATTTAACAGCGAAGTTTCATTTCTCAATTCCAAGCAAAACTTTCTTAACACTGATTTCACTGTCTGGACTCCACGCTCAGCTAAACCGTTCGATTGTGGATGGTATGGAGGCGATTTCATTAGATTTATACCCTTGCAGCTAAAAAATTTTTTGAAAATAAAGAAATTAAAAGGAGGCCCATTATCTGTAACTACATATATTGGCTGGTAGGCCAAATACTAAAAACAAGTTTGTTAGGACTTCTATCAAAAATGGTGCGGATGTTTTTGACATCATTTTTATTTCGCAATATTTTGAGTATGCATCAATAATTATTAGAAATTATTTACCTCCGAAATAAATAAAATCTAGATGAATTCGCTCAAAAGGTACCCTAACATCTATCCACTTGCTATCAACTTTCTCTCGTGGAATGTTTTGTGTTTGCTCACATACCACACAGTTCCTAACAAACTCTACAATATTGTTATTTAATATAGGCCACCATACAAAAGAACGCGCTAACATTTTCATACGAATAATTCCTGTGCGGTTTTTATGCAATAATGCGAGGATGGATTCTCGTAACCGTACCGGAATTACTATTCTATGAGCATAAAGAACACAGCCATTTTCATTCGCTAAAGAGTTTCGAGTTTTATAGTAAGGCAGCATACGAGAAGGAATTTCTTTTAAACTTGGTCAGCCATACTTTAAGTATTGGTATACACCTTTTAAAATATCATCCTTTTCCGTGAATTATCGAACCAATTTTGCATCTATTAGGCTTTCTTCTGAACTAAAATAAAAAATGTTAGCTTCTTCTACTTCGGAATTCTCTTGGAGAGGTAAGCGTGAGAGACAATCTACATTTGACATTTTAGACCCTTTTCGATACGAAATTTTGTAATTATATTGGGATAAAATAATAGCCCATCGTTGAAGCCGTGCCGCTGCAACTGCAGAGTTTCCCTTATGTGGATGAAAAATTTCTTTCAGTGCCTGATGATCCGAACAAATCTGAAATTCGTGTCCGTAAATATACATGTGGAATTTTTTTACAGCGAAAATTATTGCTAGGGCTTCTCTATGTAGTTGTGAGTAATTTTGCTCTGCCGGAGATAGAGTACACGATGCAAAATATACCGGCTTCTCTTCCGCGTCAACTACATGGCACAAAATTGCTCCAACTCCATATGGACTCGCATCTGCTATCACAACAATAGGTTTTTTCGGATCATACAATTCTAAGATTTTGTTTTCTACCAATAATTTCTTGCACTTTTCGAAAGACAATTGACATTCGAAGGTCCAGTCAAAACAAACACCTTTTCTCAATAAGTTGTACAGGGAATGTGCCCCTCGCTTGACAAATTCGGAAGAAACTTATTATAATAGTTCAACAGCCCTAAAAAGGATTGCAATTGCTGAAGATTTTTTGGCGGCGGTGCACCCACAATTGCTTCAACTTTTTTTTCATTGGGACTTATACCCATTGCGGACAATGTGTGTCCTAAATAATCAACAGTGTCTACTACGAATCTGCACTTGTTAACATTTATGTGTATGTTGTGTTTGTGCAAGCGATCCAAGACAATAAACAAATTGTTTTTACACTCTTCGGCAGACGAACCGCCGATCAAAATATCGTCTAAATAACAAGACACATGACGTAAGTCCTTTAAAATTCGATCCATTACTGACTGGAATATAGCGGGTGCACAACTAACACCGTAAACTAATCGCGTAAAAGCAAAAAGCCCTTTATGGGTATTAATAAAAGAAGTTCTTGTGACTTTTTGGTTACAGCCAATTGTTGATAAGCACCCTTCAAATCGAGAACCGAATAAAAGCAACAACCCGATAGACTTGCTAAAATGTCATCTGCTAGAGGGAGCGGGTAAAAATTTGTCTCTATTCAACGATTAAGGGTTACTTTACAATCCACACATATTCTAATAGCACCACCACTTTTCGGCACTACCACTATTGGGACTTGCCCATTTGCTAAACTCAACTGGTACTATAATCTCTTCTGTAACTAGTCTATTCAATTCCGACTCTACTTTTTCTCGTAATTTATACGGTACTTTGTAGGCTGCGTGGAATATAGGTGTTTGATTTGGTTTAAGAACAATCTCGGCCTCATACCCCACAATTGGACGGTTTAACTCTTCTATCGTTATGCTTGGAAACTCGGACTTTATATGCGATAAAAGCTCTACTTGGTTACTTACTGCTGAGATAATGCTGTTTTGAAACGTGCTTCTCCAGTTTGGAAATAATTTGTCTATCCACGTACGGCCCATTAGACCTTTTTTTGGCATTTCTCCTTGAACGACTACCAATGGTAACTCCACTATGTGACTGCCAGATCCCACCTGAACGAACAGATTTCCTACCTCTCTTAACCTTGAACCTGTGACCGAAACTAAATTACAATTTGTTTTCATTAATTTTACATTTTTAAACTTATCTCAATATTCCCGCTCGTTGATAATCGATGCAGCTGCACCTGTATCCACCTCCATAGACAGTTCCACTCCATTAACTACCACTGTTATTTCCTGAACTTGATTTTCGCTGTTCACACTGTTATTTTTTTTATATTGGGCTTGATGAATCGACACTTGATCCACATGACCCTTTTTATTACAGGCAAAACACAGCCAATTCCTTGCCGGAAATCTTGATTCCACGTGGTCACGATGGCCGCATCTCCTACACTCCTTTTGGGTCCCCTGTTGGTTATGCTTTTTACCCTGATGTTGCTGCGTTTTTGACATTTTTCCGTATAACTTATGTTTAGCTGCACTATTATATACGGCATACTGATGCAATGGTTGAATATATCTGGATGCCTTCTCGGAGGACTCCATATTAAGTGCTCGTGAGCAACATGTCTCGAACGTGAGTGTATCATCCCTCAACAATACTTCTTGGATTTTTTCATTTCTTACCCCCATTATAAAGCGATCCGCTAGAGCTTCGTCTAGAATTTTTGCTTTGTACTTGCCGGCCTGTTTATCTCTTTGTTTTTCATCCTTAGCGTCTTCCAAAAAATCCCCAAAACGATAGGTTTGAGCAGCTGCTTTCAGTCGAATAATGAACTCACTTAACGGCTCCCCCTCATCTTGTATTATCTTGTTGAATTTGAATCTCTCGGCTCTTTTGTTCTCTTTAGGAGCAAAATGATCTCGTAATAGTGATAGTAGTTCTTCAAACTGCATTTCACTCGGCAATTGTGGCATTGTTAGAGACATGAGAATCTCATAAATCTCTGCTCCAACTATCGTAATAAAAAGTGCTGTTTCTGCTTCTTTACTGATATCATTTATTTTAAAGAATTGCCGGAGACGGCAAAGGTATATAAGCGAGCGACTGGTGACAAACACATGCTATTAGACTTTGCGGGTGGACCGAACATGGTGGTGGTAAGCTCACGTTTCACGATTTGGGAAGATACGCACCCAGTAATCCACATGTCTGCGCTTTTCGAAGGAGCCAGCACTAATTCGAACTGTTACCTAGTAGGTACGAATGTGGATATCAAAGGCAGCACAGCACCAGGAATATACTGTAAGATGGGTTTACGTCGAAAGGCTAGAATCGCAAGATTGCCGAACGCGTCTCACTCAACCACTTTTATAATCGCGTATCATAACCATCAAGCACCAGCGGCAATACTGTAAAGAGGCCACCGGAAATGCAGCCTACTAGGTTTTACAGTCAAGAAACCAATGGTTCGACGATGAATGCCGTCAGGCGAACTGAGCTAAAATGAAGATGCAACACTTGAGGCGAGAACGAGGGCTGAGTTTAAAATTTAGTCGGAGGGGTGCTTGTGCAATATCGTGATCTTCGACTTATCCGCGTTGAGAGGTCGGTGAAGAAGTATACTGATTTTACAGCGACATAGATCCGGTTTAAGTACACAGTTTAAGATGTCTAGATTAAGTAGAGTGCTTGGATCAGTACTCCAGCCCAAAGTGTCTTCGAATCCACCACAGTGAAACAAACATTATAAGAATTTATCGAATATTCGCTGGAATTTTCCTCTTGAAGTTGGGGTTTACTCTGAGATTAATAATATCATTAACTAATTACAAGTTGATACCAGCATGATTCTTTCTTTTTCGACAAAAAATAATCTCATATAACATTATTTTGTGTTCCACTATTGTACCAACTCGTTTTAGCTGTTCCTTATTGCTGTGTAATTTTCTATGCCCAAAGCCTCTTAATGTGACTACCGTTAGTATAAATATAATATTTCTGGCTAATTCAAAATTGCAGTTATAAGTTACGATATCAGGAACATTGTTTGTCGATTTTTAACACTTTTCCTATCGAAAAAAAATCGAACAGGTTTTCTCCCGATGAATACATCCTCAAAACTATTTCAAGGATGCTTTAAAAGTACCCATACATTTTGGATAAAGAGGAGAAAGCTCTTAACATATTTTTTGATTTAATCTTTTACTATAAGTGAAGCATTTATCAGTCCAAAGGGTAAGCGCTTGTATATAAAAACCGAATTTACCTATAGGTCAGTGGAATAATACTTTCAAACAGGACAGAAAAGTACATATCACACAATTTACAGCGTACATTGCATAATTATTTATTACGAAAAACTCGTGAGCTAGCCCTTCCCTATTAATCAATAAGTTAACAGGGAATTAGAGTTATAAAAGGCAAATTATTTTAGGTATACAAAATACTCGTATATACAATAAATCATAACTACTCGTACATATACGCACGACTTCACATAGCTAGAAATCGTTTTTCACTAAATTTGCTCTTTCTCGCAATGCCAGCTCCTTTTCTTGATTTGCAATCATTCGATCACCCTTAGACTTCTTTCCAATGCCCAACTTGGGTAGGCCTCGATTAAGTCCTTCCAGAAGTACACAAGCCTTGCAGGGTTGCTGTGACGATACAAATCCACAACGCGAACATGTCCCCCGCACTGGCTTTTTAACTGTATCCTTAAATGTTAATTGTTCTCCCGAATATATAATGTCCATTATCACAGAAGGTCTAATTTTTTCCAAGTCTTTGAGAAACGCTCTTGCATGTCCTCTGTATGCATTTGGAGCAAACACACATTCAGTGGAAAAGTATATCAACTTTTTGTAATGAGCATACATAACGATTTCCTTTTCGTATGCATACTTGAGTGGTTTAACTCTAGGAATAGTGTCTTCTCCGCCGCCCGTTTTGATGTCTGTACATCTTCGCAATCTAGCAGTGTCACCTCGCAGAATATTCATCAACACTGTCTCGGCTATGTCATCAGCATTGTGACCAGTTGCAATGGAATCAACTTCAAGTAACTTTGCCCCTCTATCCAAAGCCTGGCGACGAAAAACACCACAAAAAGTACAATTGTTGGAACGTCCGATCTGCGCCACTATCCGATCCATAGTCCAGCCGTATAACTCTTCATACGAAAGAATTTTCAGAGGCATTCCATAGTCGTCTCGATTTTGTTTTACTGTTTCCAAACTATCATCTCGATAGCCAGTGATACCTTCATCAATGGAAAGAAGTACTAGATGTAAGCCGTAGTCATGTTTCTCGTTGAGTAGCTTTAAAACGTGCGCAAGGACTGTGGAATCTTTGCCTCCACTAGCAGCAACTGCTACCTTTTCTCCACGTTTAAACAGGGAGTTTTGTTGAATAGTGTTGTGAATTTCAGCTTCAAATGCTCTGAAAAAACATTCCTTACACAAGGCATCACCGGTTTTCGGGCGCTATAATAGACATTTTCCATCTAAGAGTTTTGATTTATATCACATCATCATCCTTACCTTAAGGGATGCCTTATTTCCACAATTTGATTTACAATAAATTGGCATTACTCAGATATAGAGCAAACTTTTATTTACTTGCGAAATGTGCTAGATGTTTGTTTATTAGGAATTGACGTTTGTCGTGTGGATGCATTCAAAGAAGACTTTATATGCGCTGGTATTGATTGTGTTCAGATAATGAAAAAGGAATCTGGATCGCAAATTTTTAATAACTGTATGCAAGGTGGTTTTTATGTTTCCCAATCTGTTTGACAGCCATAACAATGTATTTGAGGAATACAAATATTTAATTTCAACAATTGTTCAATCGTGAGTATGCAAAGAAAATTGCTTGATGTTAATCATGTGTTAAGAAAGTCCGGCATCAGCGTGTAATGAATAATTTTGAAAATTTCCATGCACTAAAATATAAAGCAACATAGCCAACATACACCAGAAAATATTCATGCTGTGAGCTAGATTGCTTTTGAACCACCGAACACCTCTCATCGACGCAGGGTACAGGAATTTTAAAATTTTCTCGCGTATTCACAATTAAGTAAATAAAATTATTAAATAGATAAAATAATATTTAAACTACTGCTTATTTTTCAAAGTAAAAATATTGCCATACACTCATCCCTGTAATGTATGCACACGCCATTCATTTCTGCACCAATCTCCCATACCTTGTTTTGGCATTAATAGCAAATAAATGACTTTCCTAACCATGTTCAGCGACTTTCTTTGTGTCCTATCGTTCAATCTATGGCAGCTGGCCAGACCGGTTGCAACCTGACTTTGTGGATTCCTAAATCAGTTAGTTATTTTAGTGCTATATGATCTATCCGAAGAATGAATCTCTATCCACATACCTATGTACATAGATATGTACATGAAAATGATTTCGACACCAGAAGAAGCTCTCGCCTATTTACACAGCAATTCCAGTCATACAAGATACCTTACTCCAGTATGATTCCACCTTATCTGGGCTATCATACGCTTGAGATATTGACACGCATCTACGATGAACATTTCTCTGGTGCAATAATTATCTTTTAAATTTTTAAGCTCTTTCCACCACTTGAATCGTAACCCATTTTCCGTACGCTGTACCAGACTGTTCGTAATATCTGGGAAGCCTGTTAGTAAAAATGCCAGGATGCTTCTCAACTCGTACATGTGTTTGAAAATTGGTCACACCATTATCACATCATTTACAATATTCCTCGAATATGCATTGCACAATACAAAGCGTGACTGTAAGCTAATAAAGTCAACTTCCTCGACGGAAAATAGTTTTCTATAGTCTTTTAATTGGATCTCTACATGCCTGGAAGTGCCAAAACCCGGAATATTTTTAATTATGTCATTATAGTATTATGGTATTATATTCATTTATGTCTACAGATCGAAAGTTACATTTGACTCTAGAGAGCGTATTTAATCATAAATGAACTAACATAAATAACCAAAAGATGAAAACTTTCCTAATTTTGGCTGTTTCAAAAACCGCTTTCCACTGTGTGACCCCGTCTGTGAATACGTGTGTCAATTCCTCACATATTTTACACGAAAACCTCATGCATATTACACATGCATAGTGAACTTTTTACCATAAATTAACTAAAACAGGTAACGAATTTCCAGATTTTGACCCTTCCAAAAATCATTTTCCGCTGATTGCCCCTATCGGAGTTTGTGCAGTTTCACATCTGCACAAAAATTTGTTTTCAAGGATGGGTTTTAGACTCGTTTTGGATCTTTTTGTAAACTGAGATATTGGTAGTAGCTGCTCGATCCTCTTTTCCTTTAATTGACTCTTCAGGATACAATTAAGGGTCATCATAGTCGGGCAATGATTAGTAAACGACATTAATCCGAAAGATATGTGAATGTGACCCTTAGCGTCATACTATCCAAGAAACCATTCACTTGATTCAACGACTCCACTCTGTTACATCTTGTGGGGATATGTAAAGCTTTTGGTGTATGCTATTGGACCGCCAGGATGCTCTTCATCTAAAACAACCGAGGAAACCATATGCCTGTAGTCGTGTTCAAAAAACAAATGTTATGAGCTATTCTTCACAACGAATAAAGTTTTTATTCAAACTTCAAATATTTACAACGACAAAACCAATCATCTATGTAGTAAACTGTTATTAAAATCAAACTATCGCAGATATTAGAAATCTATTTAGGAGAAATACTATGTAAAAAATCGTTGATATTTTACTTTGAAATATACAAGTATGTATCATATGTTCTGAAACTCTATTACAGCGTTACTTTCTATCATTGCCGATCATGGAAGCAACAATTTTCGTTATACAATTAATGAGATTTTATTTTGAAATTCAAATTGCTCCATTAACTCAAAACCTAATTCAGAAACAAAAATATGAAAATATATGTGGTTATAATAAAAATGTCACCAAGTAACAGAGATGAATAGTCCAGTCGCAAATGCCCTCCAACGGTTGGATTGAGATTGGCCAATTTGATAACAACTTTAAACAATTTAGTTGCAGAAATTGCATCTGAATTTCTCCAATTCTGTTCCGATAAATTTTCCAATGCATCTAGTAGCTCTTTTTTCTAAAAAGTTTACTACAAACTAAATGAAGTCCCTTAAATCAAATGCTCACCTTTAAATTGAAGTCAAACGTCACGCGACTGATATGGACGTGCGTATACAGCAATGGAACTAGGCAAAATGCTGATTCTAAATTAAAGAATAATAATATATTAAAATCTTTCAAACTTCAATGTACATTGTACATCATAAGAGCCCACCAATCGTGTAATAAAATCTTCTTGTTATCAGTCGCGTTCCTAAAAAGTACGTTGAGGCTGTTAGCCCGCATAAATTTAGGAAGACATAAGAAGTCAAAAAAAATTCATAACGATTCATTACCAGGCTATGTAGTCGCCAAATAATATGAAAATTTCTCCTTAATTGATGCAATCTTTCCACTAACACATAACATCCATAGTTGTAGGACTTACTAAGTTGGTTGAGATGCCCAATTTGTTGAGCCATCACTGATAATCTGTTTGACAAGTACCGCATATAGTAAATAAAAACTAGGATACACCATCGGCTAACAGCCGAAGAGCATAAATGCGAGAGAAGCCCTAATGCCCAATTTATTTGAGTTCTGGATGTGGACAGAATCACACCAATTTGCACAGCTAATGGTATTATCGTCATAAGAAAAAAATCTTTTCGATTTGTTTCATCCAAGGAACTTGAAGCAGTACCCATTTTATTGTCCATTTTCGTAATTTGATTCCAAATAGTACAGTCTGAATCTCGTTTCATTAAGGATTCAAATATTAAAATGGCATGAGCTAGAAGTGGCCCAATAATTGATACAGAATCCAGAACCATTAGAACAGGTTTTCCAACAAATGCAAAGATTTCTTTTCTAAGGGTGAATTGCATGATAACTTCTAAGAGAAGAAGTATAAAGTTGATGAAAATTATTAATATAAACTTGCTATTGGAAGCATTGAGCGGTGGTATGCAGAGAAAAAATGAAAGCACTTTAAAGTAAATCGAATTAGGTAGGGTAGAGTCCATTCTTAACTGGTAGTTAATAAATACTATTGTAGATAGTGAATCGACCGCTTTACTTTTACTATGGGAGTTTCAAAGCTATGAAACAAAATTTGATTAATAACTGCTCACGCCAATCAATTACTTACTCGTATCTTGATATCTCTTGTATTTAGGATTGATTGGGTTATAATTAAAACATTTGAGCTGATGACATACATATATGTAGATATAATATTCTTTTGATGATTAACAATTAGTATGCCTTGGTACACATTTTTAAACTACATACATATACATATCAACATACTTAAGGCTCTGCCGTTTTTAGTTTTTAAGGTTGCTTTCCCTTTAAACCGAACCAGAAGCAGGATCTATAAAAGTTTTTATTAAATTATTTTGTGGATCCCAAAAGTACATGAGATGCATTAGAAGTAATTATATTGGTTTTATATCTCAATGGTAAAAAATAGAATAAGAACATCAGACAGGGGACTCAAGGAAACCTTCAGAGCGAGAGTGGTTATAGCTTTGTATCATAGTTTTCTCATAGGCTTTTATATTTCATATTTTTAGCTGTATTTATTTACAACAAAAGGCTTGACTCAGATCTGTACCTGGAATTTTTGCAAGGTGAAGTACCAAAATTATTAGCTGACATACGCCTGCAACTAAGAACTAATCCATTATGTGATATCCACTGAAAAGCATCTGTACACACCATGGCCATGTATAATATGTAGTAAGTGAGTGTTTAAACCGCGGTTGATTTGTGTGTACTTATAAGTAAGTTGGCTGCGGAACAAGAATTTTTTAGACATTAAAATCGGATTTCGACAAGCATTCAAGATCACAACTCAATGGCGCAGTAGGTTCTAGAGAAAAAAAACTAGGAAAAGATAAAGAATTATACTTCTTTTAGCCCTGAAAAAGGCATTCGACAACATAACCAGAAATAAATCGGTTAATAAAGGAATTATAAAGATTATAAAAAGTATATACTATAAGGAAACACATATTGTATTAAGAACAGCAACTAAATGTCGGAAAATTTTAAAATTCTGGAAGAATATAAGGAAGGCAGCATCCTGAGGCATCTCCTATTCGTTAGCACAAAAAGGATGGAAAGCTTTAATGTTGGATATAGATGTTTACCTGAACTGATTATATGTATACTTGCACACTGGCCGATGATATTGTGCTCGCGGAATGGAATCATTTTAGAGCGGACAAAATTCGGTGTTTTTCAACCCCTAATGTCTCTACTCACGATGTTTGGCTCCCGGATCAGCGGGGGAAATCCACATTGTTTTCGGCAATAAATACTTATGTATTCATTCCTGCGTGTATTGTCATTGGCACATAAATCGGGAATACAAAATTGTTCTACTTCAAATGCTCGCGCATTCCCGTTCTACAACAGATAGCTAACCCTAGGATCGAGAAAGTGGTATTGCCATCAGCAAATATTGGAGGTAACAGATATGATTAATGAAATTTACAAACTTATTGGAGGCAGAACGAAGCACTATCGCGCACTTGCATTTATTTTGTGAATTTATACATGCCAGTATAACACCAGGCAGGTCTGGAGAAATGCCTTTTCTATCTAGTGGTTTTGCAGAGAAAAAAGAAAGTTCAAGAACTTTTTTAGGGGCAGGGGAAATTAGGACCAGCAGATCCAAGAGCGCGAAAATAGATGCTCTCCATGAAAGTGTGCAGCAAGTAGATTGGATTGGACAAAATGGACAAATGTAGTTGTAAATGAGCATTGGAACGTAAGACAGGGTACTGTGCCTTACAGTAACGTGCAAAATTGAGCAAATGTTTAAAAATTTCAAGTTTAAAGCTATATTAAAACGCAACTGAATTCAATAAAACTTTTTTCACTTTATTTGTAACTTAATTCTAACAAAATTGTCTTATAAAATAAATTAAAAAAATTAAATAAAAAAGAGTATAAAAAAAAACTTAGGAGGAATTTTATTTGCTCAGTTTTGCACGTTTCGCATACACAAGTACTACCTTGTTTTTTAGTACTTTCTCCACAACCCTTTATTTTTAATTACGCTTTTCATACGTTTGGGCATGCTTTCAACTAAATTTTGAATAAAATTGTCGGGAATTCGGTTCCACTCATATTGAACTCGATGCCATAGTTCTTCCATGTTCTCAGGAGCCCTTTGGTATTTCCCCAGGCGCCTTTTTACTATCCCCCACAAATTTTCAATTGGATTGAGATCGGGGAATTGTGCAGGCCACTCCATTACCTTACAATTTTGCTGAGATAGCCATTCCTTGACTATTTTGGCGGTATGTTTCGGATCCCCGTCCTGTTTGAAAATTACTTCCTCCTCAGGGTATGCGCTCAAGTCTACAACAAAATCTGGAAAATTGGTCTGCAATATATTAAGATAGTCTTCCTTCCTCATTATGCCGTTTATTTTAAAGAGTGACCCAATATGTCACCACGTGAAGCAACCCCACATCATCAAACTGCCTCCTCCATGTTTGACTGTTTGCTTGACATGATGCTTCTGAATATTTTCGCTAGGTCGACGCCGGTGATAACTTATCCCGTCGGACTGAAAACGGTTAATTTTTACCTCATCCGACCAAATCACGCGCTTCATTCCTCAATGCTCCAATCCTTATGTTTTTTGCAGAACGCTAAACAAGCTGTGATGTTTTTGGTCGATAAAGCTGGTTTCTTAATAGCTGACACGAAGCCGATTCTGTACAAGGCACTACGTGCAGTCCACTCAATAACTGTCTTATTTAAAACTTCTGAAGCGTCATCGACTTGTTTTTGCGCATTTCCCGTGTCATTAAACGTGCATCTGAGTCCAATAGTAGCTTAGGCCGTCCGCCAACACTTGGTGGATGTATAACATTTCGTCGCTATCGGACATTAATAACCGTACGTTGGCTTATATTTAATTCTTCCGCTATTGTTCTTGAAGATTTACCTCTTTCAGCCAATACCACGATGCTATTTTCTATTTCAAGATTCATTTTCCTCATACTTGTAATAAATTGGCGGCGTTCTGGCTTTATACACTTTACAACTGATCAAATTAGTTTACAATTTAAAACTAGAAAAGTTTACGTGTAACAAATAAAAGCAAAAAAAAAAGCGGAAAATATTTTTTCATTTTTAAGTGTAACATGACTTTTGCCTTATGTGTGCAAATGAGCAAATAGAGTTTTTCTTAAGTTACTTCCCATTCTCTTTTTCTTATTTGTCTTTTGAGTTATTTTGTGAGTGGACTTTATAAGAATTAAATAACAAATTAAATGCAAAAAGTTTTATATAATTCAGTGTCGTTTTAATATTTTTACAGAGCTTTAAACTTGAAATTCGTAAACATTTGCTCAGTTTTGCACGGTACTGTATATCTTTTGTGAACCAATCAACACTTTTTGTTATGTTTGTTTAACTTGCTAATTAGAAAAACAACAAATTTTCTTTAAAATATTTATTTATTCATTTACAATAAAATAAAATCAAATCGCATACGCACATGTGTAGCTGCTTGTAGCACTAACAATGATTTCACAAAAAAAAATAAAAAAAATTTATGACAAATAGATTTTTATTCACTCGAAAGCGTGTGTGAAATCATATTTTAAGTGTTGTTATTTATTCGCCCACTCTGATACGTTTAAGAATTAAATATTATAGTATTATTTTTAATTGATCCATTGAGAGAAGCAAACTCAAAGGTTTCATATTTGGTTAGATTATATTTGTAATTATTAAAAGAGTTGTTTATTGTACGACATGTACGACTGGTACTTGTTGGCCGAAAATGGACCGACCCACCTAAAGCTCATTAAAACCAAATTGAAATAATCAAAAATAAAAATAAAAAACAAAACAAAACTCCACGCATTCTATCTAGAGTTTAAATTGGTTTATAGAGCAAAGTTGTAACGTATTTCTTCCGGTAACGGTGTGTAGCACTGAGCACCATGACACCGTCTTTAATGGAGAGAGCATACAAATGATTTAACATCACATGATTCGGTTCAGGAAGCAAAGTTGGTTCGCACTACAAAAAATATATATATATTTGAATGTACAATATCTTAATATTAAATATGCTTAGTTTTCCACTTACTGATACTGGAGTATCCTTATTTAGAATAACTTGGAGTAGATGTGGTGGTAAGACTGGAGGGCCAGACACCTTATCCCATGGCTTAGCCTGTGGGACTTCTTGAGAATATTCCCTTTCAGCGTAGTTAATGACGTTTTCACTATCCTTGGCAAGAGCTTGAAACACCTCGAAATCAGATTGACGAACAGATACCAAATTATTTTTAATTCCAGCAGGGTCATCTATACTTTTCTGTGAACAAAAATGTGAGAAAAAAAGAAACATTATAATTTTCATATTATGTAGGTAAATTTTCAAATTTATTTGAAAAATTGCGCGGAAACGGATAATTTTTACAGCTTACAAGGCGCCGTCACAGAGTCAACTCCTAATGCGGATATCCTTCTCGCAACAACGCAAAAAATAGGCATATACAAATACAAAAACATGCAGATATAACACCATCAGGTTTCACGACCCCAAAGTGAGTCGAGTTCAAATCTCGGCTCATGCGTTCTTGAGTTATACCCATAAAAGAAAATATGGTTTAATGCTCCCAAAAAAGGCGACACAGCATGTACACCTATAAACTGAAAGAAGAAGGAAATCTTGGGTAATCAAAAGTATTGAAGAGTGCAGCCAGTTAAATAATTAAATTACATATTTATGGTTATGAAAATTGGACACGAGCACTGCACAAATCAAAATATGATATACCAAATCCTCTTTTTAGATGGCAAAGTATCGCGCATATTAGAGCATTTACGTTTGTCAACTAACTAAAGATCACTGTCTAAAAATATCATAAAATTAAGAAAGAAGCTAAGTTATGTTGTTATGTTGCGGTCCACTATAATTTGTCAATATGTATTTGTTTTTCCATTTAACCCTATGCGAAACACATTCTTCCCAAACACTCAGTCTCATCAAAACAAAAAAAGTTTATTAATTTATAGTGGTCAAAGTGACGAAATTTTTGTTCGTCTTACCCTCATTAAAGTGATATAATTTAAAAATCTAATAAAAAAAATAATGTCTTCCTGTGGATCTGTTGAATGCAATATACCTATTAATTCAGTGGAAATAATTACATGCAATGGGATTTGCGGAAAGAACTTCCATCCCATCTGCATTGGCTTGTGGAGAAATTTTAAAATCCATCTCGACGAGTACAAAAGGCCGTATATCTCAATTCTCAAAAGCACCTCTATGAGCTAATTGCTCTAACTCCAACAAATCTAATTCCTGACATTTAAAACCATTTTTTTTCACCAACTATTTTCGAAATGATTTGAAACAGCTGGTAATCCCTATGTCCGAGGTGTATTACTAGCAATCCGGAACTATTTTCTCACAGCTCCTGTTTCATTCCTCATACTGACAATTTTGAGTTAGTATGTGTCAACATTAACCTCCCCAAACGCTGCATTTACGTACTTTGTTGTTACATTCACCCCTCTCAACCAATTGCCAACTGAAAAAAAACATGCTGATGGTGGACTGCCTAACTAACTCACGTCTATATCAGATAAGTGGAATAACTAATACAATAAACAGACAACTCGACCTTGTTTTCACATCGGATTCCGACAACTGAGTCGTTTATAGAAGTGATCAACTTCTTTCCGCCCTGGAGTGCATTTGAAAACCGCAACACATGTGTCGATTCGGAGCACTCATTTTCATTTAACAGGCGAAGAACCAACTTCAACAAACTTAAAAGCCTCATCAGCAACATTAAATTTGACTTTATTGCTGAGACAATAAACATTGGTCTTGCCCTATCAACTTTTATTCATTAATTTTCTCCTGCTTTATCCAATCAGTTACTACAAGGAGTTGCGCGCTCTGCGTAACAGCAGAAACAAGTTGTGGCACAAATTCTTATGAACTCAAACTGATTCCGACTACAGTAACTGAACTTTGTAATTCTCTTTACCTGAGTACCTCTACCACATGCAATTTGGCTTAATCTCGGACTCTAAGCCTTTCATTAACGAATTGCCAAAACAAAGTCAGACGGCTACTTTCTATTTCTCAAATAGCTACTCTCAAATAGCTTCCCAATCAGATGGTTCGGGGTTCAATACCAGCCGTACTCGAGCCTTTTTTAAGGCAACTAAAATCTCGTGATATGAATGGTTGCCTAAATACAACATCAAGTCAATTTAAACTAATAATTTAGTCTTCCCATTAAATGTTGGATGCCACGCATGGAGCGAAATATCCACGGCACTCAAACATCTTTCTTTCTTTTTCTGTCCCAATTTCCGAAAAACCCTTAACACATGCTTTGGCATCATAAGTGTAGACATACCCACTTAAGTTCTTTATAAAAAAAAAACCAAACAATTTCTGCAAATTTCACAAAATATTAAAACTCATTTCAAGCGCTACTAACTTATAACTAATACATATGTCCAAACATATACAAGCAGAAAGATAGGCCGACAGAATTGCGAACCTTCTTGCGTTTCACCCTAATCGAAATAATCTTTCGATTAAAAACGTTTGAAAAAAGGATGGGATCCGGAATATTCAATACTTTCGTTTGATAAATCAGAGGCTGAGTTGTCTTTATTCCAATGTTATTTACATGACGACTGAAGCTTAATTTGATAAATGAAGCAGAACTACGTTACCGCTCACTTCTTCTGCTGAACAACAAGGGAGTGATCACGGAGCGAATATAATTATTCCCGTCAGAAATCTGGAACGTGGGCACAATGATTTCACACGAAAAAAATGTATTACGGCAATTAAATCGATATACGTTCAAGAAGCCAAGTGGCGAAATGGCGGAAACAGAGTCCACTAATTGAACTTGCAAACGAAAGCGCACAAAATGTATCATAATATTACGGAACAGAACAAAATAAGAACGAAGTGCGATTAATTTGACGGCTGAGCTCGTAGATAAAATCGTTAGCGTAAAGCAACATGACAGATAATTGAACACGAAAAGTGGGATATCGTTGGCGCTTGACTCGGATTGAACAATCGGAAAAGGAAATTTTGAGAGGAAATGCTTTTCATCGGCGTAGATTTAAACGAACATACCGAAGAATCGAACTCGAAAACGAAGACTGATTAGGAGGAAGCGATTTCGAAAAAAGAAACTCTGCGATAGAGGATATACTAAACTCATGCAAAAAAATTCGGGAGAATGACTTCTAAATGCCATAAAACAAGAAGAACATACGAAAAACACGAAAAACTGACCCCAGTATTTCAAAGGGCCGGGATAGGGAATTAGAAGAGGTACCTTTACAGTCTAAAAGCAGGCGACAAGGTGTAGAAGAAGTGATCCACCGAAGCACGGGTAAAGGAGCCTGTGGCCAGGCGAAGAAATAAACTCGCAAGAGCTTCAACATTTTGTGGAAGGCAGGTCGACATATGACTCGGTTCAAAGTTTATGGATAATAACGAAAAAAAGCCTCAAAGGATCTGCATATCGTCTTCATCGACTTGAAGGGCTCTAAGATTGTAATATATACCTGAGATGTGTAAATGAAAATGTTACGAATCGTGATCTATAGTTTATCCAAGAATAAATGTCAGTACAGGGAAGATAGGACATTTGCCTCTTAGTCTGGTTGCAATAACATGCATAAATGTGTCCCTCTTTAAAGCTCTCATAGGATTGCCATCGTGTATATGATCAATCACCACAAAAAGAAAGAGCATTTCGATTAGGGTTACCATCTCCCCATTTAAAATAAACAAATAAAAATATTGCTGAACGGTATAAATTTTATTTATCTTTTTCCTCACCATCCAGCGGCCCATATAATTTCCATTTTGCTAGAAAATTCGATTCCACTCTCCAGTCATCAATGGTTGAGACTTTGCTATTCAAGTATCGAAATCTTCTGCTCTTCGAGTATCGACATCTTCTGCTCTGTCAATCTAGATGTCGCTGCTCACATTTAAGTGGTTATCACAATATGATCACTAATTGCACAGTCAATGAATTCTAGTTTCGAAACACCGCGAAAATAATCCTTTTTTTTCTTAAACACAACATTAACACCGACACAGCAGAGTAATTTGAACCACTATTATTTAACACAATATCACTAAAACGCACATAGTCCAACAATAATATGATCACTTATTGCACTGCTTTGTTGCAATGCATTAAAATAAATAAAATACAAAGTCGAAAAAAATGGTTTGACTACATTTTAACGGTTTCTCAAAAAGAGGAGAAAAAAACGCAAATGACAACAACACCACACATATTATTACACACAAATTCATTTTTGTGTTCTCAAAAGCTTCAAATCCCATGTGCTTTTTAACAATAACAATAATTTTTTTCAATCAGTAACGATGTGCTAACATTTGAGAACGGTAACACTGCTTTGATGAGATTATTTTCAATGCACAGCCAGCAGTAATGGCGAATGGTGATTTTATGATCATTCTGCCCACGGCTATCGGGCAAGCAAGTCATAGGGTGGCTGTGGCTAAATCTGAAAATAATTACAACAACAATTGTACACAAAGTTCAGTGGCTTCCTTTGTGTTTCAGTGGTAATGTGCCATTGAGTCCACCTACAGACACCACTGTTAGAAAAAAAGCTTTCCCATAAGCCCTGTGCTGACATGTTTTGTTGGATAAGGTATAGTAGAAAATGTGCGCATTCACGGAAGACACCACATAAGGAAACCGATGGTGGGTAAACTTCAGGATGAGCAAATAAGCTGGTTTTGCCATGTTCAACGAAGGTCGTCGGAAAATCTGGGCCAAAAAGCAATAGAGACTCAAGTTTCAATCGAGGTTCAAATAAAAGGCTGAACGAAAAATAATTGAACCACTCAAATGCGAAAACATCAGCAAACTTTTGGTCTCAAATAACAAGGTGGTTTACTTAAGGAATTTTGCCTTAAAATGTTTGCACACACCTAAGGAAAGAATCACGATTTTTCAACGTGCGTCCGATATTGGGCTTGAGGGTAAACTGATGACCCCTCTCATGGTGTTACGGTTAAAAGTTTGAAGGGGCGTAATGCTACTGGCAATTTAAATGGAGCACTTGTTATGAAAATAGAGATAGAACAAGGTGAGACAGGAGACATTTTGTCGATGTTCGAGGTTGTCAGTTGACTGGGTGATATCAGCATCACCTATGAGTGAATCCTATCTAGCAGGTGCAGAGATGTCATTCTAGCCTTTCTAGTTTTCATTGGCACTCATACCGAGAAAGGAAAGTTTTTTCGGTTTCAACGATGCAAATGCCATTCGTAGATAATAGCTGGGTATTTAGATCTCGCTTTAACGACAGCAGACAACAATGTGTTTTGGAAGCATTAAATTCTACTCTGATGTGGTTCTCCAATTAGTAATGCTGCTTATATCGAAATTTAATGAGCTTAGCTGCCGTTCCCGTTCTGCAACTGAAGAGCAGGGACGTGAGTGCGGGAACTAATGCGAAAAGGAGAGAGTACTTTCATCAGCGAAGAAATATATTGGGTTAAGGGTAGACGACAAGAGATCATTAATGAAGATTAAAAGGAGTGTCGGAAACAGAACGGAGCTTCGGTGCATACTAACATTTATTTTGTAAATATCAGACTTGAAACCATCTAAGAAAAGAGTGATTCGTCGATCCCAAATGCAGACATTTTCGACAAGAGGGCCTGATGACAAACTCTGTCAAATACCTTAGAAATATCAAGTGCAACTATCTTGCTTTAGCCGGATTGATGTACGCTTTGGTTTCGGTGAGACATGCTGTCAAATCACTAGTGGACCTGTTGCTAAGAAAACCGTACTGCCGGTTATTGAGAAGTTTTCGTGTTTCAAAATATTTCATGAGCTAACGGTTTATCAGCATGTCCATGACCTTGCAAAGAAGAGACGTAAGTGCAATGGGTCTGTAGGAGGAGAGAGAGAAGAAGCCTTTTGTATGTTTAGATTTTTAAGTACTCTTGCTACTACACGAATGCGAAAGTGGATTCGGCCCATTGAAGATTCGACGCACTCAAGTATTAGCGGAGACAAAGCACAATCTGGAAGTGTTGAGATCGCCGCAAAGTGAGCAGCAGGCAGATTGGCCTTTCTTAAAAACTGACAGCTGGAATGTCATTGTAAATGAGCGTTTGAATTTAGGATGAGGCAAAATTTCTGATGGTTTTGACGAACGACCAAAAGCTTTTATTACCTTTGGGATATTGTAGTATTTTTTTTCCTCAGTTTGGTCATATTGGAATTTCGCACGCTGAGGGATAAATGATCTCATTCCAAAAAGAATAGTGTTTGTGTCCACATCAGCAGCGGCGCCCTCCTAGAATTGTGTACATTGAAACCCCCTGTAATAAAGATTTCAGTACGAGGATGCAGGATACAATTTCTTGTATGGAGTTAGATAGCACATCAAACTCGATAAAAGTCGAATTGTGGTTTGAGGCTTCTGCAAATAAAGTAGTGGATAGTTTGATTATGGAGATGGGAATTTAAATCACATGAAATTGAATTCCGGGTTGGAAGACGTATTGCGTTGTAATGGAGTTTGGTAACCTACATCACCACGCAAGCAAATAGCGAGACCGCGGTAAGAAAAGAATAATGGCACTAGTTCGTAGTCAGGTAGCTTCAGATCAAAGTGATCTGAGAGGTGTGGGCGGGGATCTACTTGTGTTTCACTAAGCGGCACTAGCTGGCCTGTATTTACAGACGTGGACATACGCGGAGAAGTGATTGCTTCTTAGCTTGCGTATATCTGCTACATCCCGAGTCATGACTACAAACAAACGCAAAAAACAAATACACCGACAACGCTAAGCAAAGCCGAAAGTGAAAATTTTAGGTGTTATGCCGGGTGACCGGGCGCAACAACAGGACTATGAACAGGGGCAGGAAATAGAGGATGCCCGCAGTATGATTTTATTAATTCTTTTGCACTAAACGGCACTCATTTTTTTTGGTTTTGTCACTGAATACATTTCTTTTCTCACGGAATAGGTCTTTTTTTTTTCAATGGGTGCACTAGCGCGCGGGTTAGCTGGGAGATGGATGGAGTATTAGTATTTTTTTTGCAAATTATACAAGTGCACTGATATTGCGTGTGCATTTGTCGAGAGTCAACTCGGCTACCATCTAAAATAGAGTGGTATATAGAATAGTTCTAACGTCCCCAAATTTAATGGCGCAGTAGCTATGCAGACATGTGTATAGATGTAGTTATGAGAGTTACATATTTCAACGGTTAATAAAAGACGAAGAACAAATATTGAAAATGTAGCTTCGAAGAGGTAAACTCCTAATAATCTTTTAGATTAAGAATCTGCTTCAAAAATTCAGGAAAAAAATAGAACTGATAAAGGAATAAGAATTGGTAGCGAGAAAAGTTGATGGGAGAAGCCTAATTTTGAATGGATGATGAATGTATGTACGAAAATTGGATTATCACCTCTAAAAATGTTAGGCTTACAAATGGCAACTTACTGTAAATTCAACGAAGACTAACGTTGTTTAGATGCGAATTTTAATCGAAAGAGCAAGATGTACTTCTACAAGCATACTTCGTAGCATATCAGTCGACCACACTATTGTATAATAAATGAGCTGAACCAAGATGTAAGATGTAAGGAATTCATTGGGTTGATCGCTTAAACGAATCGTGTCTCCAGTTCATGGAACGTGCGACTGCGGATGCCTAAAACTAATATCGACAAACTTGAAGCCCGGGTCGTAAAGGAGAAAAACAAGGACCTTCAACGGATCCGCTACTCGTTAAGTAAAAAAATTATTTTACATAAATGAAATAATAATAAGGGAAGGCAATGCTAATGCAAGAGAAGATTGGATAACGTTGCTGAACAGAGCGATGCGAAAAAGTAAAAATGTGTGGAGGCTGGGATTTCATCAGCCTATCTAATGAAGTGCTTATTCATTTAAGGGTTTGTTTTCCTTTGCTGTAGGCGTCTAACAGCCGACCAGTTAATAGACATTGAAATAAATTTTCAGAACGCTTTTTTAGATGAAATGGCCAAAGAGAACTACGACTTTTTCAAAACTGTAGCTTACAGTAATAAGCCGTCAGTAAGTTTTCCCGAAACTTATTCAGAAGTCACGATGGCAAAACTTGCCTAATACGTTTTGTGGAAGGCATGCTCAAGGGCCCTTTGCCCGCATTCCTTCATAAACAAAATACATTGGATATTCAGTTGGTCTAATTGTTTTAATCATTCGACAATTGATAGAGCCGTACCAATTTATCATAAAATTACGTGACTAAAAGAATTGCTCAGCAACAAAATAAATAAATTTATTCGACAAAATATGAAATCATCAACACTCATCGACTCCTTCCAACTGTTTTTTGCATGCAATAGGTAATATTTTCTTATATTGCAATAATAATATGCACTGCAAAACAAGTTGTGGATTCATCATGAGAGTAATAAAACCAAACGAATCATTTATGAGTCGAAACATATCCTACCACCACACATTGTATGTATCCATAATATTATCTGACAGCGCTTTAGTCTATCGATTTTTCCAAAATAAAAAATCCAACTGCATATATTGTATTTTAACAGAACTGACAAAAACTTACCAATTTGGGATCATGTTTCCATTCGCCATCCACACAAAACTTGTACTGATGATCACCCTCAGGTAAATCAATTATTGTCACAAAATTCCCATGACTTCTGACCATGGGTAATGCTTTCCAATTTGAGAAGGTACCACTGATAAGAACTTGCTTACCGCCACCATCCCATCGTAAAACGGTTGGTAGAGCTGGCTTCTTTAGCTCATTTGAATCTTCAGATTCACCTGTACCACCAGACATTCCTGTTGGAGTAGATCCCTCTGAAACGGTGCTCGAACGTTGCCTTGGCGTTGGGGATGCAAACTCCGAATCTTCGTTACTTGGCGATGACACAGATTTTGTATAATATGGCTGTTCGTCGTCGTCCTGTGACGATCCTTGAAGTACTAAGCGCGTGTCTGGTTTCTTGTCAAATACAAACGCCTGCTCACCCCCACCAGCGCTTAGAGCGGGATTATTAGCAACACCAACACCACCCCCAATGGTACCATGTTCGCGAAACGGAGAATTCGGTGTTGCGATGTCACTTGACTTGTGACGTTCTCGTGGCAGACTTGCACTTCCAGTGCTCCCTGCATTTCCCATTGTTTATTTTTTTTTATACTTTGTGATTTTTTCGGAATTTTCTGTTTGCAAAAATTTTACTACTGCGTAACAAAGGTGGGGCGATAAAAAGGCTATGGGGAGTAAGATGCGCGATTTTTGCTTCGGGAAGACGTTGCGTTTAATTAGAAGAAAATAAAATTAAATAAAACAAAAAATTATATACGCGAAGAAGGGAGAAATTAACTTTTATTATATTTTTAACACCTCTTCTCGTGTTCTTTTGGCAATTTTCAACAAAGATCAAGGTTGTCAAACGAAACGTCAAAATCATATGGTTAGTTTTAAAGTTCGGAGTGCAATGTTATGGTAAGCTTACATTGGTTGAATACACTGAATAGATTAGATTTTTTTGATTATTTCAGAACAAAAATATTTGTTGCAATGTACAAAATATTACAAGAAATTGATTCGCATGGCTTTGCCGTCTGCCTGGTTGACAGCTAACTTCAAATTCATGTAGATAATTCATTTAAAGACCAAATACAAAGTAAATTAAACCCGACTCTAGTATTATATATTAAAATTTAAAAAAAAGTCGTTTTTTTACATATCGTTCCATTTTTGATATATTTTTTTATTTTAGTTTTGATGGTTGATGAGAAAGAAGTGTGAAGAATAGGAAAAATGGTATGTTTCAAGTCAACTCTTCAAATGTAAAAATTAAAAATGCTCCGATTGAAGTGTTCCACTTGTCAAAAAGTCTTTCAACCCCATGAAAATGTGAACACGACGTTCATGGTGAGGACTTTCATCCCGTCGCCAATGTAAACAGGCACTTAGAATCCTTTCTCGATATTGTAATGCAGTTTTGCAATACCTGCTTAATTTTGGAGCGTTTATTTCATTAAGAACCCCCAGACTTAATTTTCTAATAGGTTATCGCTTTCTAAGATTTCCCTCCTTGTCTCCCTGAGGATTGGACATCTGCCAAGAAAGTGCAAACGTCTTCCTTCTCCGCCATGTTGCACAAGCTACAAAGTATCGGTAGTTAATCCCTGCGACGAGCTGGTGGGCTTACAGTCCATAGTATTTTCGAGATTAAGCTCTACCCCACATACAGCAGTTAGCTCTATCCATTCCTTGTACCATGCCGCGCTATGCTATAATGCCAGTCCTGCTTTTCGGAGCCGAAAGTTAAACTATAAGTAAGAGAGTGGAACTAGTTTTAGGATCTTTTAAAAGAAAAATCCTTCGTCGAATATTTGGTCCTGTTTGGGAGGAGGGCATATGGAGAGGAAGACGCAATCGCGAACCATATGTGAACATACTACGGAAGGCAAAAATCCGTCGACTTCATTGGCTCAGCCCCATCGAGCGGATGGACGATAATGCTTCAGCTAAGAGGGTCTTCCAATCTAAGTCATAAGGTTCGAGAAAAAAATGAAGACCGAACCTCCGGTTTAAAGATCATGCGATCGCGGATATAAGGTAGCTTGGTGTTTCCAACTGGAAACATCACTCCTAGGACTGTAATGGATAGAAGGCTATAGTTGTTCAGGCTTTGACCTTCTAGGGGTTGCCGGCCTGATAAGTAAGTAAGTAAAATTGCTGTGCAGTGTTAAAACTAAACTGTATCCTTACAACACAGAATATATGACTTGTATAGATTTCAAAAGAGACCAAACATTTTTTAAATTGGAAATATCAGATTCACATTTGCTAGTCAAAAAAGAAGGCGTTAATTACATTTTTCCCGAAAAGCCGAGTAGCTTTCGAACCAATTGCGCTATAGCGTGCTTACCACATAATTAGTGAATCAAATCAGTCAAAAAGGCTTTGGTGAAAACCGCTATGTATTTACGAAAAACTCCCTCTAAGTTGCACAGTGTTTTTCTCATAATATGACAATAAATTGCTCCTTTTAGTTTTCAACACTTTAAATGGAACACAATGTACATGACGCAACTATAAATCCATTTTTATCGTTTTTCTTATTTAATTAACTTTTATTTTATTCGAATTTGTTTTTGAGAATTTTTTTAGCCTCGGGCTCAAGAGGTCAAAATTAACACTGATGCTCAAATTAATTAGTGGTGTTCAAATGTCAGTCCAAGTTGCAGTCTCAACGAATGATTAGTTGACTAAGTGGCCTATCTGTAAAGCAATTGCTCTGAATTTCGAAATCTGGAAATGATATGTTTCAGAACAATGCAGTCAAGTTTTTTGGTACTCATACCGAATGCATATGCTCAGCTTTACTGCGAAAACTGGACATTATACCAAACTCCTAGAGAACTGTAAAAGTGACTTTGTTCCTATCGATATTTTTTAAAAGATTAAGATTGATATACTGACTTTCTTCCTTATGAAGGATATGGAGAAAAGAGTTGATTGTCTTGCTGACTTCTATTTAAAATCGGATAAGTAGAATTGGAAATGTACTTTCCAGTTGGTGTAACCTTACTATTTAGTAGGATCATGCTCTAAAACATAGACGACGTCCTAAACATTATCGACATTAGCGTATAAGAAATCCGTTTTTAGTCAACTCTCCAAGAAGGGAAGTAGAAGCTGTATTGGCTGTCTAAGCAAGTGCTAAAGCTAAGTACAATATTTGGGTATTATCCCTCTGGACTAAACATGGCAGTATAAGGAAGTTTTTAAAAAGAGGAGGCTACATGGCTACTATCAGACAATTCTATTATCTGGTCTATCATTGTAACCGATTGGAACGGAATTTCCTCCGATTTCTCAGATTTTTTACGAATTTTGTATCATGGTATCCGTTGCGATGACCTAATCGGACAAACCTCCTAAAACAAATTTTCTTGTGTGATATATGACTGCAAAGTGTCAAAATAACAGCAACGCGCCTCAAATTTACGCGATGCATTCCGATGCATGACATGATTAAATTTCCGATTGTCTCCGACGTCAAAACAAATGTGACAAAAGTTCCGCAAGCATGGGTACTGAGGAGAATCTTTGCGTAGACGAACTTTTTTTTTTGAAGCTGTAAGTAAAAATTATGGAAGAATCATCTACGAGTACTTTCACAAAATGAAATAATTTGGCTTACGCTGCATCTAAAAGTTCGAAAATATTTGATACATTTTTCAAAAATCTTCTTTTTTCTTTACTTAATCATCGCTGCTTCCAAAATTATCGCTACGGTATCCATGGTTCTTTAACTATTTTGGAAATGTTTTATTTTCACAAATTGAATGTCAAATACATGCGTGTACACGTCAATATTTTGTTTACGATTCGGATACCATGAAGCAAAAAAATCCTACGATCGGAACTTTTCTCAGATCGGAGATTTCTCCTATTGGTTACATCTGTGTAGGGTTTTCACTAACGTTACTTGGGTAGTGCCTGTTGTATAATTACATAACTAATAGTAAACTAGCGATACACGAAAGCTGAAGAAACACATATGAGTGAATTTAGGTAAGATCAAATACACAAAATTATATGCGAGGACCATATTAGCTTGAGGAGAACTTCTCTTCAGCTTAGAAGGTTTTTAAGTTCCGGCTTAAAAAGTAAAACCAAACTTCGAAGCCAAGGATGATTGGACCGGGGATGCCTAAAAGTTTGGTATGACAAACATGAGGATAGTATGAGGATAGATATAGGTATACCTATCAACACAAAAATTTAAATATGTATGCTGATTAAAAAAATAAAACACAAAATTTGTCAGCGTTGTCAATCCAAATTTTATTCTCTACGTTTCTCAAAATATTTGTTATTTTTTGTGTATACTTATAACGCAATCGTTAATATAATTTAATGTTATTTTTTCCCAATAACTGAATTGTAAGGCTTAGTTCAATTCTCTTAAACTTTTAAAAATCTTTGCAATGATATGTTCCAAAATGTACTAAGGTTTTGATTTTTTTGAAAATAAATTATTAGTTGCAATATATTATTGTTGTTTTGTTGTATACTGATTTATATTTAAATATGCGTAAGTACAAATACGAGTTCTACATGAGACCGGTTACGGATTTAATCTGGCTTGGCTTTCATACCTTGAAATAACATTAAGGAAAAATAAAACAGAGAAAGAGTAATAGTACATGCATATAGCAAAATTGTCAAGAGTAGTAAATTGATCAATATCATGTGCTTATTTGATCGCTGGAACTGTTTTAATCACTGTAAAAAGAATTGCTTTAAAGATTATTTTAAATAACAAAGTTCATAACTTTACGAAGTTTAAATAATTTAAGAAAAATCACAATATTGTTCTATGATATATATACGCTACGATACGTCTTGAGGTTATTTACTTTTTAACATGCCTAATTGTCTGATCCAAAGCTACAAGCTTGGTTAAGTCGTATTGAAGCCAATACTCAAATACATAATATATACAAGAGGAAATTTGAAAATAATTATAGTAGTATTAGGTACAAAGTAAATTAAAGATACTCTTTATGTCGTTGCCTATAGAAATGTAATCACAAATGTTCCCTGATTAATAGTGATCTTGAACATATTGACTGAAACAAAACTCAGACTTATTACTGTTCTTACAATTGCTTGCATTCATATAACTACGAGTTCGTCCAGGAACTTTTAACACAGTTTTGTAACAAGGATTACAATTGACGGATGTCAACTTATGGTATTAGAAGTTAAAGCTTTATTTTTTCGATTTGTCCAAGTTCAGCGCCATTAACGGTTTCGAACACTGATCTTGTTTTTATTTTCAAATTTTATATCAATAATTGTTGGTACTCTAAATTAACCTAATTAGTCTATTTATCTATAAATCTATTTAAAGAACTGTAAGGAAGAGGTTTTCTAAAAAACAAATAAAACCTGTTGGAGCTTGTTGATTGGTATTGATTTATAGAACCACTTATTTTTGCGTCTACTATTTTTCTAATGACTTAATTTCTGATTCAATTAATTCTTGATTATCAAGTACTTCCGTAGGCATCTGTTTCGTGTGGAATTTCATAATAAGTTGCTTTGAGGTACGATCAAATTCACCATCCTCATCGAAAAGAGCTTTGGTAAAGAATTGACTAAATAATCGTCCCATGTATTGGTCCTTTGTTGACGGCCACCATCCTTCGAGAAAACCAATATGACCTCCACGAGCTGTTATAACAATTGCAACATGGGTTGATTGCTCAGCCGCTTTTATTGGAATCGCTGGAACATGAAAATAAAATTTAAAAATTAATTTTGAAAAGCTCGAATAGAAACACTTTGAAAATGAAAAACTAAGGACATTGCTAAGGATGAAACGACTTTGTGCATACATAATAATAAGTCAATAATTAAAGGACTGTACAACTACCGTGATAACAATAATATTTCACAGTTCAATTTTAAAGAAAGCAGTATAACCGGATATGAGAATTAGTGTAATGTTTCTCTGTGAGTAAAATTAGTAACGACAAAGCGAATAAGTCTGCAGCAGGATCTCCATATACGGTTTTAGATACATTGTATTTTAATGTGTATGTTTACTCATATAGTTCCTACATTTCAACTAAGCTACTAAAGCTTAAAATTTTTTATCAATTCGTATGCCAACGCTAACTCTCCTAGTTTTGTAGAAAATGTATTTCCTCGAAAAGAAACTAGGGAGCATTAATTCAGATAAGTTAAGTTAGATAGTTAAGTTTAGTTTTATTAAGACAAACAGTTGAAAATATATTTCCTTGACTATATCTTAGATAAAGTGTGAAGAATTATTCTAAGCATATATGGGGTGGGACACAACGGCAGAGAACTTGGGAGTCTTACAAATTTGCACCGAAACAAACTCGACTTACATATGTATCTGTCAAAACGTTTAACTCATATTTTCATAAAAAAGAGCATTTCTTGTCCATAGGAAGCGCCAACAACAGGTTTTACAGAACATGAAATACAAATAAGCCTTGGGTCTTTATTCCTATCAAATCGCCTATCAAATGCTTATTACGAGTTGGAGATAAAAAACATATCTCGGGATTATTGGAGCTCGTCTAAGCTCCAAACATCAGACAATTCATGTGAAAAGTCATCAAAAACAATAAAGGGCTTGTGAGTAGAATCCGAGGTCCAAAGCAAGATAAGAAAGTGTTGTCGCAAGAACAGCCAGCGCCAGGAGAAGTACGATCAAGCGAATCTATTCGGTCCACCGCCTTAGCGCCATTGCGAGCTGTGAGTTTTAAATATTCTCAAACGATACTATGCTGGTTGTTTCTTGAGTGATAACTATCAATATACGAGTACTCGTTTGAAAAAAATCACAAAATCTAAAACACGGGTGAGTGAGTGATGGATATTTTGATATTTTACGCAATTTTTATCTTGGTACGCAAATAATATTTAAATTGACAGGTTGCAGTTATTCGAACTTATTGTACTTCCAACTCCAGCTGATATGGCAATATTGTATTATAATATACAAAAGTGACCTTCGTTTGACCTTGAAAATGGGTCTCAAGGTCAAACTCGTGGTCACCATTTTATGTCCCCTTCAGAACATTGTGACTTTTGTCTGAAACATTTTTCGCCATATCGCGTATTTTTCGAGTAATTTTGATGTCTCAAGTTAAAAAACTCACCCAGTATAGGGGGCAAAAAATGTGTTCTATCAATTTAATCATGCTTCTCCTGGTACTAAGGGATACTCCAGATAGAAGAAAATTTGACGGCAAATATTTTAGAAGGCTTAAACGAAAATACAAAGCAGAGTCTTACATAGGTTTTCAGGGTTGCATTGCTTGAAAACAAATGCAAAAAATGGGAGATTATGATTTTTGTAATTAAACACAAAGTCACATCGCTTACTCAAATTATAAAATCGTGCTGTTAAACGTTAAATACGTCAATCTTTCAGTTGTCAGTTTTACCCGTGTAAAACATTCAACAAAAACTATCTTTAAAAATTAAAATTTAGACATTACGAGTATGTACTGCTATGTGTCACCAAACTTCAACTCAGGGCAGATGAAAGACTTGTTCTTTTCGTACTAATGAGTTGGTTCTGCCTTTTATAAATGGATAATATGCAATTTTCTAAAATGTCTGTTATGTAGCAAATGACAACCTAATGAAATGGGAATTTTACAATACTTCCACTAAACCATTTTTTAATTACCATCTAGGGGTTGGAATGGATCATCAGCGGCACTTAGGCAAAGTAAAGGCACAGAAATCTTATCCAATTTATTATGTATTGTAGCATCAGAGTAATAATCATCAACATCTGCATAGCCAAACTGTTTCGACGTAAATAATGCGTCGAACTCTTTAATGGTTTTTGCCTTCAAAGAAAACATTTAATTAAACTCTGATCTTTACTTTACTTTATATCTACTAACCAACATAATCCTATCCATATCGACATCTGTGTCACGGAAAATCTCACAGTTGCTTAATGTTCGACATAAGCTGCCGGCAAGGTGACGTCCTAAAAGACTATTTAGTATTGGTTTCTCAATACTGGCATTACCTATGTATAATTCAATTAAAATAATTAAATGCAAAAGTTTTCTCACACTTTGATAAGATGGAAACCCACCTTTATGAACATCCCAAGGCACCGAGATGATTTTCGCTGCTGTCAGGATTTTATTCGACTGTGCACTATGTTTTGCCAAATAGTTTCCTATACAATGAAATAAAATCAATATAATAATACACAATAACGCAAGTTAACACAAAAATAGTGTTGCTTCGAGTATTTGCGTACCTAATATTAATCCACCCATGGAAATCCCAGTAGCACCCAATTTTACGTATGGATTACATTTTCTTACATGGTCTACAACTTCGGCAAGATCTTCACAGTTTGCTGCACAATATAAACGTGGAGTTTTTAATTCGATGCCCCCTAAACCACGATTGTTAAAGACCACTACCCTGATACCAGCATTATTGGCAGCTGTTACTAGACATTTAATATATTCCGCTTGAGATTCACCTGTTAAACCAGGTAATATAATTATCACAGGAGCTTTTTCATCACAATCCTTTTCAAGCCAGTCTAAAGCTACTTCACCGCCATCCTTTAAACTTAGTATCTCTCTGAAAGTAGCCGTACGAGTATAACGAGGAGTTTATGATTTTAAAAAACTGTTTAATACAAACTTACCTTCTGTAATTGATATTTTGACTTGAAGAACGAAGTATGCTTGCAAAGACAGTTTGAGCCCTACTTTCAACACACCAAAATGTTGGCCAAAATTTCATTTCCAGAGTTGGAACATTTTTTACCAAGAATGCTTTAAAAGGTCCATTGGACACCGCCAATATTGGCCTCTGAAATTAAAGGCAAAAGTTATCAGAATTTGAATAATTCAAATGTTTAAATAAATATACCACAAAAAACTAGTGCGAATTATAACTTCGAATCACTCTGAGTGAAGAAAGAACTCTTCGTCCTATTCGGACTCCCACCCCTGGAGAGCTAATATAGAAACCAAATACACCTGAGTTTCAAACCACTACAAAACAATTTTCCTTTCTCCTCCTTCTACCTTTCCGCCCGCGCCCAGGCAACAGTAAAAGGGTATCTAACCCCTTAGGCGCGCGTAAATTATAAAAAAAAAAAAAAAAAAAACTCATACGAAAATCATGTAGGTATACATAAAACAAAAAAAGTCCTTTTATGATACTGCGCAGACGGACGAGATTGGTGGGATACTAAAACTAGAGAGAGCTCTACACATGTCTCTATAAATGCTATCATATGCGGCGATTTGGACTTCTTTAGTTATTTCCAGGATCTGCTGTGTAAAACTCCAGAGTGTGAAGCTTTGGTTGATTGTGGACTTTCCTAGTTTGAAACCACGCTGATAGCACCAACCAGTTTTTTTAATGTCAGGGTATCAGACGTTCACACAATATGGCAGATCAGATCTTGTGTCCGATGTTGAAGAGACTTATACGAGTACCTCTATAATTGAGGCAGTTGAAGGGGTCTCCTTTTTTGTGGATTGGTCATACGGTGCTAATATTCCATTCATCAGGCTTAAACTCTTCTAACCAGATCTGAGAAATGAGTTGGTGCATGCTCTCTACAAAGTCATTTCTAGCAGATTTAAGTTCCTCGTCCGGTCCTGCTGATTTATAGGATTTTAGTTTAGATATTAGTGTCCTTATCTTGTTCTTGTCGGGTGGACGGAAGCTTTGGCCATCATCGTCTAAGTTGAATGGTCTATTCTGCCTCACGGCGGGATGTTGGGCTTATTCACCGTTATACAGTCTGCAGAAAAAGTTATTGCATATTCTCAGCGCAGACTGTGACTCTAATACAAGGTTCTCTTCTTCATCTCTAAATACTTCTGTACGAGTCTTCATGCCTTTACACGTTCATTTTACCTGTTGGTAAAACTTCAACCTCTCAATATCTTCGATCGTGTGCTTCTCGTTCTTTTTTTTTTGTTTCTTATTATGGCGCAGCGTTCGTCCTTCGGTCCAGTGTCGCTTTGCAGACTTCTTGTTTAGCTGCATGTGCTTGCCAGTATTCTTCATCAAACCAGTTGTGGCATTTCTGGTGGCACGTTGGCACTGATTTTCGCATAAATTGTTAAAAGATTTCGGTATACGCGTTCGGCGAAGATTCTGGCGGTCAATTGCGACCTCGGACATTGTTCATATATCTCGTCGAGGAGTTCGTAGAAATATTATTTGGTGCCGTCGCCCTTATCTTTCGTAGGGGCATGAGCGCATTTAAGCGACTAGAATGGTTGGAATAAATTGAATGTAATGTTTCAAGTTTCAACTAAAGGTTGTCTAAAGAATTCTTAAAGACCGCCGGCATTCCAGTAAGGATAACTGACAAACGAGCTTTAATTTTTTTGAGTGAGAATATTTTTTTCTTTTCAGTCTAACTAAACACTATGGATGGATTTACACAGTTACCAAAGTATCGAATATTATTTCCTAAATAAGTATTCAGTTATACAAACTTAGAGCGCTTCGTCACTTTTACGAGTATCAGTATAAACGGAATAACATTCGAATGTGCTGTTCGTCATGTTATGGATGGATTTTGAACTAATATTGTGTAGCGCTACATTACATTAGACTAACAACAAGAATAGGACCAATGAGTTCCGAAGAGAATATCGCCGTAGTTGAGGCCAGTGTTAATGAAGACCCGAATTTATCAGTACTCAGACGTACACAGAAGATTGGGCTATGCTGGTACACAACAGACAGAATATTTTGCGAAAAGATCTTGATGGAAATTCTAACAAGATTCAGTTGGCGCAAAAATTGAAGATGGATCATAGGCTCAAAACCAATTGCAAAATGATTCGGAATTTTATGACAGAATTATGTCCAACGATGAGACTCACTTTTGACTGAACGGATGCATTAATAAACTAAATTGGCATATTTTGACAAAGAACAATCCGCAACTGACTCTTCAGACACTATCACATCTGTAAAAAGGTGCATCTTCGGGGTTACTTATTTCACTAAAAATGAGACAGTAGCTTGTATTACAGTAAATGATGATACAGAAGGATGGTCAACGAATAATATTTTCCAAATTTATGTGAAGTCGATGTGGACGATATGTGTTCCCAGCAAAATGCGACTACGTGTCATACTGAGACCAATCTTATCGATTTGTTAAAATCAAAGTTTGACGAGAGAGTGATTTCAGGACTAGGACCTGGAATTTGGCCACCAATATTGTACGATCAAATGCCGGTCGATTATTTTCTCTGCGAGTTCGTGAAAATGCTTATTCACGTGGAGAAACTAGCAACGATTAAAGCTTTGGAATTTCCGCTCCCTCTTTAAGAAAAAACACCCTTTTTAAATTGAATTTAATGTTATTAGTTTCAACGCTACAGTAAAATTATCCCCTATCTACATATATATACATATAAGAGTAAATACAAAAATAATGGAAAATTTGTCACTGTGCAACTAGAGAAGAATGCGTTCGAAAACAGGACCTTAGTTTTAATGTGAAATCAACCATATTTAATACGTCAAAAGTCCCCTAAGACACTACTTATATACAATAGATACATCTGAACACAAATGGCGCCCGTGAATTAAATCACAATACCGGGATATTGCAATTTTGAATTTTTGAGTCAATTATGTCGATCGATTATCGATGACTTTTGGATTTATGTATATCCCTATATCAACTAAAGATTGCCTATACTCAATTAACCGACAACTGATGGCCCTCTTGCACGTCTTGGATTGCACTAAAATTGAATTTATTTTCCCATACAAAAGCTTATTTTGCTGCAATAAATAAGTAAAATATCTCTTTCTCTGCAAATGCATATCTCTTTCTCTTTCTCCTATCAACAGTAGGTTAAACATTTGGGATGATAAAACTAGATACGAGCAGTTGGATAGATGTGTGCATGCCAAAATGTTGCGTCTATTATTTTGGCATAAGTTTGAAGTCGAAACCTTCGAGCACATAGCCCATGTGACAAATAAGAAATACTGTCTGGGACTAAACAAAATCCTATGAGTACAATTGAAGCCGTAGAAAGATTGTAATACAAAAAGTTCAAACGCCAAAGGCAGCTAACAAGTATACACATAGAAAACACCTGAATGGAATTTTGTACTTCAAATGGTTCTCGTGAAAGCGACGATCCCCGCCGATTTATGTTCTCATAAAAGAATCCCTAGAAGCTCAGTTACGGTTGAATTCCATCAATAAAACAAGCGACTACACAGAGTGCTGGTTTTGACGGCTTGACTCGGGAAATCACAAATGTTAAATGGGCTTCAAAAGTGAGTGAAGTGAAGTTCACGCTCGAAAAGGGGGAGTTAAAAAGTAGAAGAATAGAAGAAAATACAATGCAAGGATTCTACAGAAGGCACAAATGCTGGAAGCCACACTAGCAGCCAAAGCTGCTTCCATTTTCGTCGTCTCGAAAAGTGCGTTAAGCAAAGCCTCTGTTGATGACCTTTTCCACACACGATGCCCGGTTAAACCGGATAAATATGAAAATCGGCCAAAACAATCAATTCCATCGGTAGTAACAAACTCAGTGGTGGTCTTACCCGTACATAATGTCAGGATGAACCCGTCACTACAACTGGAAAATTGTGTAGTTCTGGTAGACGGAAGTCATTGAAGCTATCAAATCAAAGTTAACAAGAAATTTTTATTGCCTAAAAATGTACTCCGGCCAAAGAAAAGGATCCCGGGTGCTGTTATCTCGTTTGTGATGGTCCGAATTGGAAAGGGTATGCTATGATACCAGAAGTATGATTATTCCGAGAGTTCGAGGTCTCTGTATTCAGGATTGGCTTCGCATAGAATTTGAACCAGAAAGTAAATGAAGTTGGATCTTCCAAATCCTATCTAGCACATATAGCGCTAGCCTGCAACCTATATAGGCAAAAAACATTTTCATCAAACCATTTTCCTTAAACTGAAAGTGCTAAGCACATACTTGTTCACATGTATGTGCACCTATATTACATAGATATAGAGTGGTCCTTCACTCAGGGAAAAAAATAGCCTAAACCATTTCCGGTAAAAAATATTATTTTCCGTAAAACTGAAACCAAAAACAACCAAGCCTTCCGGGATTAACCCGTACAAACAAATGCAGCAATCTTATATTGCAAAAATTGCTGTTAAGATTTTGGTCCATATATAATGAATTAATAGTAATAATAACATTTATAATAATAACCCTCGGGGAGTATTTTATCGCGGGAAGTGGCGGTAAAATGTCACCCGCGGACCAAAAGCCTTAGATTTGGCAGCGGTTTTCATTAAATTTCGAATTTGTTTTTCAAATAAAAATACCTGTATTTAACTTATCAATGACATTTTTAATCTTAATTTATATATAATTGATAGAATATGACACCATCGAAATGTCGTTCACCGAACTGCTTGTATGAGCAGATGCACTGAACCTAATTTCACATTTCCATGACTTTTTCACATTAGTTCAGCTAATATAACAGCAATTTTACGTCAAATGTTCCCCTCAAGATCTCTAAAGTTTCTAGACCAAAGACTTAAAGTAGCCCGAAAGAATGAGGCCGATAACTAGCATGGCCATTTCTGGCGACTTCGCCTGCAATAAGTTATTGTGGCACGCGCTGTGTGGTAAGTTGTACCCTCCTTTTAAAATCATATATCCTCCAATTTTCCTAGTTCTAACTTATCCCACAAAAAAATGGTCAACATGAAGCGATAGCACTCTCCACCCTCCTTTTAAAACCATATATCCTCCAATTTTCCTAGTTCTAACTTATCCCACAAAAAATTGGTCAACATGCAGCGACAGCACTAACCGACTCGCGGCCATCATCTCATTTGGCTTTATCTTTCAGGTTGGTAAAATCTTATACGGAGGTTTAGTAAATTTTTTTTCTTCACAAATACGTCACGGGAATATTCGGGAGGCGCCAGAGAACGGGGCAAAATCGACTGATTGCAGTCTTTACTCAGCGATTATCGTAGAGTCGGCATATTCTCTTCATTTATGGGTTTTCGATAGTTTCTGTAACGCATAGATTGTGGAGTGAAGAATTTTTTCACTGATAGCTCAATTATACGTTGATAGTGACGCAATCGTAACGGACCGCGAATTTTGATAAAACAAAAAATTTGATGATTTGTAAACATTGTTGAAGCGGTTACCTTTCTATGATTAAATAGTAGACAGTCTGGAACACACATATGACATCTGTCAAAAGATGGTATGTGTGAGTTAAGAGGATCCTTCTAAAAAATGGGTCGCATCGAATGAAAAGCCTTTTATGTATTACGCTGGCAGCCATACAGCAAGTGAGTAGGCATTTGAACTTCATATGAGAAGCGACTTTAATTTCAAACTTCCCAGAAGGTGTAAAATGGAACTGTTATAATGATGAACAATACGAAATTAAGCTTCAGGTCATGGGGCAGCCCCATTGTGTCAGGATCTCATTCTAACTTTAGTGCATAAGGCTTGATACCAAGTGCGAGAAATTGGCTATAGAACATACCAAACAATAGTACTTCTACGCAGCAATCAAGTGATCAACAAGGATAAACTAACGCAGATGCATTTCAGTGGTTTTATTATCTTGTAGATAACTGTGAAACAAATATAAAAGTAATCACTGATTAATTATTGCTAACCATCCATAATTTAATGTTACTGAACAATGACTATCCGACCAAGTGCGCCAATCTTTCGACATAATCGGTTATATGGTTATACGGTTATATGACATCTATAGAGACGAGCAAACAGAGCTATGTCTAGCCTTGGTATCCCAGCCAGAGGCATAATTTTCCAAAAGTCCGTACAACTACTTGCATACCCTTATGCCATTAACATTATAGGCAGAACTCAGCTAGATGTCCCTTTCGCGTTCGCAAGTACTGGAACAGGAGCGGCAAAATTGGGTTAAGTCGTGCATGAGGTTAAAACTAAGAAGGCAAATGAGCAATAAGGCCTTGTCAAGAAATACTAAGGACACTTTCTTGCATAAATAGTTCCCACTCCTGGTTAATGGTGCAGAAACATGCCCATTAGCAAAGGTAGATAGAGATATCCTTGGATGGTTTGGACACAAAGTTCTAAGAGGGATTTTTGGTCCCCTTTGTGTTGACGGGGTTTGGAGGAGGAGATTTAACGAAGTCTACGAGCTGTATAGTAACATTTACATGGTCAGGGAAGTGCACATAGATCACGTAGTGTTGAACAAACACTAAAGCTCGAAGAAACTTCGGTTCCAACCCGTGGGCACATCACAGTAGAGAAATACCCAGCCTTAGGTGGCGCGCACAAGTAGAGGATAATCTCAACCAACTTGGAGCGCGCAACTGGAGGCAGTAACTGGATATTCCTATTGGTTTATGCTCATATCCCCCGCAGACTGCAATGCCATCTAAGTAGGTAAGTAATTTAAAGACCGATGTTATGCTAGCAATACAGAAGTCAAAAAAATGTTCTACTATCGTCGTCCTCTGAACGATTCTTATCGAAGATAAAAACATATTCCGTATTTGCCATTATTTTATCTGTCGGAGAAAAAGAATAGTTTGCGGTATTCTAACACCGTACCGCCTGCCTTAAAAGCAATACATTTCTACTCGATTTCTACGCCGACCGGACCCAGCACATTAAAATTAATTAACAAACATCGAAGACTTAGCAACTTACACTTCTGGGGTAGTCAGAAAATTTGTTCACAAATCAAACTAAGAATCAATTTTGTGTCATAGTTCGTTAGTGTGGAGTACCTTATCACCAATCAGTATTTTGAACGAATCACATAAATTATTATTTTCTGCGTTCTAGGACGCAGTGGGGGTGGGTGCCTCAAGTGCTAGTGGACTTGGCTTCCAAATCGGAAGGTTCGGTGTTCGAATCCCAGCCTCGCCTGAAAGAAATATCCAAATATCTAACTAAAATCAAGTAAGATGAGTAGTTGACTAGAAATCAACAATAACCCAGCCCTCACTAAGAATTTAGTCTCCTCATTAAATGTTGGATTCCACCCTTGGAGCGAAGTAAATACTGAGCCCAAACATCTTTGTTTCTCTCTCTATCCCTTTTTCAAAAAAAATTAACACGTGCTCAGACACTTTAAGTGTATTCATACCCACTTAAAAAAAAAAAAAAAAAAACTCGGATGAAAAAATCATAGAACATCCGAGTGATGACCGCCCTGTACATTAATACGATCTAATGGAACAAACTTGAATTGTTTTTCTCTAAGGACTTTAAGCAGTTGAGAATCTCAGTTCATTAGTTTGAACTTACGTTATATAAATGTTATAGGCCATTTGGTTCCATTTTTATAAAAGATTTATATAATAAGATCAATTGGGTTTTTTTTTTCTTAATTACACTTAAACGGTTTTATGCAAGCAGAGGTAAAGATAAGGTGGTACACTAATTAAAATCCAGCAAAATAATCTCATAGCAATTTCCTATCTGTTATGATCTCATATTTCCATTTTGAATAAATTGTTTTTTTCGCAGGCAAAGTGTTGTAATTCCCCAGTGATGTTATTTTAAGTTGACTAGAAAATTGCTTAATTGGTAAATAAATCGATACTCACCTTAACGACTTGAATGAAGTAGTAAACCACGTAGGCAACACCAGCGAATGCAAGAACATGCCATCGCGGTAAATTTGACAAATAGAAGTATAAGTAGTCAAACATAACTGAGTTTCTGCAAGGAAAAAAAAGATGACAAAAAGAAATTAATATTTTCTATCTAGTCACTAGGCATTGTTTATGTTATAAATATGGTATTTAAATAGAACCTTAATTATAGTAAGTGCTTAATTTCATGACACGCTTCACTTAGACTTGGTCTGACAATTAGTTTAAATTTATCTTCAATGCAGAGGTCACAAATCACAAAAAAATAGATCACGTATATGACACATGCAGCTATTGTCGTTAATTTCAAGTGCAATATTTCTGACGGTATGTATACCGTCTGTATACATATATGTATACATACTATTTTGGTATGATGCAAAAGTACGCTGCAACTTTAATACACAATGTTGTGGATGCTATTCTTAGAAAGATTTAAAAGCTCATTTGCAAATTGCAAGAATTGCAAATGAATAAGAACGGTGATTGCAAATTCATTAAGCAAATAAATCTTAACTTCAACTGCCACCACAGGTTGAATACGAGTAGTATCATAGGAATTTGTTTAAATACTCGAATGTATGAATATTTGCACAAATGCTTGATAATGAACATTTTAATCTTTTATCTTTGAAGCTCATGGATTGTTTGCTTGGGTAAGTGATTTGATTAATAGTCTGTTTTAAGTACATTACACTATTGAAATAAGAAAACATTAATAAACTCTTGAGTCATAAAGTAAAAAGTATCTAATAAGAATTAATAGCCAACATATATATTATTCAAAAGTTAGCCGTTGAATGTACTCAGTTCCGATGTATAAGTATGATAGATCATTTACTATGAATGTTAGTCTACATAGAATTTAAAGTCTTATTTGATAATTCAAAGCACTTGTGGGCATTTCATACAACAGAATTAATGACATTGTGATTTCATAACGTTCGGGTAACTAAAGACCCATAAAATTGGTATCTTTATATGTGTCCTTAAAGGTCATGTGACAGCCCACAAATCCTTTTAAATACCTACATAAATAAGATGGGATGTTCTGCCTTAAACGCAATACAGTATAGACAGACAGAGTATATCGTAGATACTATATGTCAACGATGTGTCACTTAAATAGTGTAAATTATTTTATGACTCCACCAGTTGTGGTTAAAAACTAGAAATCATCATAAAGATTGTTGCTAAAATGTAGATAACGCACATCAAATACTTGAGCTCAGCCTACACTTTCAAAACTGAAAACAATGGTAAGACTGATATAAGATTAAATAATGGAATGTTTTTACTGGACCTAGGTGATTACCCTGGAAATATTATATAATATGTATGACAAACTGTTTTGGAGATCGTGATCGGCGGATACCACCTTCTTCCTTAATACATATGCACTTGCATTTAAAGACTTATTCTAAAGAGATGAATGTTTTCGAATTGTAGTGCATTTTAATTTGCTCAATCATAGGGGAATGCTGGAAAATGAAAACATGAAGCGTTTTTTTAGAAAAATATCTTAACTCCACTATGTATAAAAAAAAACTGACTGTTTGAGCTGCTGGTGCTGAGTATAGTCTCCCAAGTTCTTGGCTTCTGCCATTCATAAAAAGAGCAATATCCGGTGAAATAATTCCCTCATTGAAATCGTCTCTCGAATACTAAGATTTAGATATAAAATAAACAATCCACAAGCGAAGTGGGCAGTCATATCACTCTCCTTTTAAGCAAATGTAAAAGGTAATGCAGATTTTTTTTTTATAATTTACGCACGCCTTTTACTGTTGCCTGGGCGCGGGCGGAAAGGTAGAAGGAGGAGAAAAGAAAATTGTTTTGTAGTGGTTTGAAACTCAGGTGTATTTGGTTTCGATATTCGATCTCCAGGGGTGGGAGTCCGAATAGGACGGAGAGTTTTTGCTTCACTCAGAGCACCTGAGTTTCAAACCACTACAAAAACAATTTTCCTGTCTCTTTCTTCTACCTTTCCGCCCGCGCCCTGGCAACAGTAAAAGGGTATCTAACCCCTTAGGCGCGCGTAAATTATACATAAAAAAAAAAAAACAAATAAAGTGTAACGCTATTAGATTAAATAATTCCCTAATGGCATTGGCTTATCTTAAATCCAAGACGATTTAATCAAATGAGGTTCAGATTTAAGCCATTTCATTATTTAATCTTATCTTAGTTATGACTATGTATCTTTGAGACAACTAAAATAAAAGTTTATATTTTAAATGTTGAATTTATCAGTTTCGCCTTGTATGGTATGCCCCTCTGAGGCAATACGAAAGCTCAGAACTGTTAGTTTTCAAATTTATTACATGACAAACGAGTATTTAATGTGACCTATCAAATGATTATGTTACGATCAAAATAAAAACACATTCTCAGTATTTTGATTGCCATCCATATAATGCTATCTCTTAAGAAATACCAGGATCAACTAAAATAATACAACATCTTGTCTAACTATCTAAAAACTAAACAGAAATTTGACAAACTATTAGCAGACGCTCTTGAAAATATTGTCATTTAAATAATCTCTGATAGCCACTTATTAAATTTTACCTACAGAATATTAACACCAAGCTATTTATCCGAAGGCCGCCGCGCCGGTTGTTATAATTACAAATAACAAGTTCATTCGTAAAAAAATTAATATACAAATATAAATGAAAGAGAATAATACTTTTACTACATATAATTTATGAATTACATACATGCGATATTTCCTCTGGCGGCGTAGTCATGGCTTCAATAGCATCCAGATAAATATGGTAAATGTGTTATCATTATCGTATTTACTTTGTCTTCCTTTAAATTATTAACCAAAAATCTATATTATGCTTATAATATGTTTATATTATAAGATCCAGATGAAACCAATCATGAAATAAGAAAAGCCAGCAGATACAGACTGCTAGCGGCAAATCCAGACTTGTTGTTACAACATTCATATTGTATATATAGTATATCAATGACTAATCGTACGTCACTATTGACAATTTTTGGAGCAATGACAATTTGCGATAGGAGCTGAGACTTAAACGTCAATTTTAATCAATTCAATTCTTTAAATTTAAAATAAAAAAATAATAATAATTACAACCTAGTTTTTTATTAAATGCCGAGCACAAACATTACGACCAATCAAATAGTGGAGATAGTGACTCTTTAATAATCAATAAACAAAAACGATTCGCTCTGTGACTCTGTCGTGAACAGGCGTGTGCTCTTAAAATCGAATAAAAATTGTCAAGTGTGAAACTCAATCAACCCCTAAATCGGCTAAGGCCGTATTAATCTATTAGCCCATTAATTTTCTTTTTTGAGACAGGGACTCCTTAAAGTGGCTTTTTGTGAAAAAACCAAAAGTGACCCTCCAGCTTTTTTGCTGGAAGATAAAAATAGTGATCCTTTGGGCAAAGTACAAGCCAACGCACATGTGTCTCCTGATGGCATAAATTATCATCATAGTCTTAACACAAAAAGCGCTCTCTCAATAGAGAAACGCACAATCAATAGCACAACCAGTGCACTCACTTCTGCTAATGCATGTGAGCGTGATTTAATTTACAATAACAACATTACCACCATGGATGTAAATCACTCATCAGATCACTCCGCTGAGTGGACAACGGTGATCGGGAGTCTCAACCATGCTGCTAGCAATTATCAGTCCAATGGCAAGAAAAGAAATAGAAACGTGCGTGAGGGTGAACCTTCGCCTAAGCGAAATGCTTCATCGCAAAATATATTTTCCTCACTCGATGATATGGAACTTCAAGTGCCTGTGTCAAACTTAAACTCGCCAACCAACACCTCTGTTAATCTTCGAACCAACACGTCATCCGTTGAAATGCATAATCAACTCGCTGGTAATGCACCTAAAACTATTAACAATGCCCCTTTCTGCCCACCAATATTTGTATTCGGTGCCAATTGTGAACTTATAAGCGAAGTTATCAAACTCGCTGCAAATGAGTGTAAAGTTAAGGATGTGAAACATAAATTTGTAAATTTGAGCTAACGAAAAACAAAAGTATATGTACGAGTAAATGACGCTAAAATTCATTCAATTATTTTTAATAGATTACGCGGGACGGGTATTGGTGCGTTTTCTTTTGCGCCTAAGGAAACGAAAAGGGTTTCAGTTATGCTGAAGGGCCTTGAGGGAGATACCCCTGTCAAGGTTATAGAACAAGCTGTGAAAGCTACATCTCCTAGTATTAGAATTTGTAAGATAACACACTTTTCTACTTCCAAATCAAAGGAATTGGGTACAAAATTAAATATGTTTATTGTTCATTTAGAACCAGGTGAGTCCATTAAAGATTTAATTAGTATTAGATACTTGCTCCACCAGCGTGTCTACTGGGAAAGAAAAATTAATAAAGCTATACTTCGGTGTTATAGGTGTCAAAGATTCGGTCATTCCGGTGAATGTTGCTCATATAATAGTAGATGTGTCCTGTGCGGCGAGTCTCATGATTCAGAAGCGTGCATCGCTTCCTTTAAATCGCTCAGAGAATCCAATCAAGAAGTTCCTACTCTTAAAGTGCGTTAATTGTAATGAAACCGGACACGCGGCTAGTTATCATGGCTGCCCATCATATCTAAAATATAAAGAAAAACGAGATATATCGACACAAGGCGCAAGGCAGGCTGCGATCAAAAATAGAGCGGTAGTACAAGGCGCTGTAAATACGCTTACGAATCAACACGTCACATATGCTGACATGGTTAAAAGTAACTACTCTCACCGCACGAATAACACCCAAACAAACTTTACGACAAAGAAACAATCTGGTGATCTTAATAATTTTTAAACGAGGCGAAAGATCTTTTTAACATATCTTTTAAAGAACTGCTAGGAAAAATCAGACAATTCTGGCCCACTTATCAACGACTTCGGTCTACAGAAGACAAAATGTTCGCATATCTTGAGTTTGTAGCTTCTATAGTGGTATAATGCTGACAAATAACTTCAAAATTATTTCGATAAATTGTAACTCCATAATTTCCCTTGAAAGAAGACTAGATTTGTTTAACCCACTAAAAACCCAAAAGCCCCAAATATGCCTCCTTTCGGAAACAAGGCTATCCTCGTAACATAAGCCCGCTTTCGATGGCTTTAATTTCATCCCTTGTCACTCAGGTAGGGGAACAGCAGTTATTTTAGACCGAAGGTATAAGTATACTGAGATTCCTTACCAGAGTGACGTTTTTTTTTCATTTGCCTAGTCACTATTACATCACGTAGTAGTACTGGTTTACGAAGGAATATTTTAATAGGAAGCATTTATATTCCTTCCAATGCAGGTCGACGTTTGCTAAACGAACTTGACCGACTTTACACGCTTATGAACTCATTTGACGCAGTCATATTGGGAGGGGATTTCAATGCACGGCATACAGATTGGGGTGACACAGTCCATAACCAAAATGGGAACTCGATACACACATGGCTTTACAACGGGCCTTATTTGAATTTAGACTTAGTTGCTCCCAACAGCCCTACATTTCCCAGATCATCATCTGTGATTGACTTTTTTCTTATATCTTCATCTCTCATCTGCAATAACTTGAACCCTCTAGTTTGTTCAACATTCGCAACAAACTCGGATCACTTTGGGATTGAGTTAATACTAAGCATAATTGACTTCCTTCCAATCCTACAGCCACCGGCAACATACAGATGTTTCAAAAGCACTAATTGGGAAGCTTTTAGATTAGGACTTTATCATCGACTGTCCGCTTTGAATATTCCAACCAAAAGAAATATCTCAAACGATGAAATAGATACCTGGATATGAAAATTAAATGAACAAATTAACATCAACGTTCAATTGCATTCCTCCATTCGCAATGTGAAAAATTTCAAATATCACAATATATCAGACACTACAAAAAACTTGCTTAAGATACGTTATGCATGGCTTACACAATTGAAAAGACTGTATAACCGACATCTTAACTGTGTTAACGATGAATATCGTCAACTTTACGCTAGGATTCAGTGCTTAAGTAAAATAATTAAAGAAAGGGTTCGGATTGATAGTAACACTGCTTTTAAGGTAAGATTAAACCAGATAAGACCCTCGCCTCATGCATTTAAAGAAATCGATAGGATAACCGGAAGAAAATTATTCGGAAGTAATATTTTGAAAGACACTCTAGTCCACAACGAAGGGAACCTAAATGATGTGCAAAGTAAATTAAACGCGTTTAAAGAATATTAATCACATATTTACTCGAGTCCAGAAACAGTTCCAGATCAATCTGAGAATGATATTTACTCGACAATAGAATCTTTTTGTAGAAACGAGTTCAATCAAACCCTGACAATCTTTTCGCCCTCAAATACCGCGATAAATCCCAACAATGCGCAAGCATTTACATCCCCAAATAGTGTGAGTTTATTGAGAGAAGCCCTCAACAACAAAAAGTCAGCTGGAATAGATAATATCTCAAACTTCATTCTTCGAAAATGTCCTATTTGTCTTGACATATCTTTCTCTATTTTATTCAACCACTGCCTGAATAATGGCTCTTTCCCTTCAATTTGGAAAAAAGGGAAAATATTCCCAATAGCTAAGTCTAAGAGAGCAAGAGATATAAAAGACTTTCGACCAATATCCTTGCTGTCTAATATAGGAAAACTGTTCGAGAGGCATATAGCAGGGCAGTTAAGTATCATGTGCGAAGACTCCAACATCATTCCAAGTAACCAGTTTGGGTTCAAAAAGGGTCATTCAACAGAACATGCCTCACTGGTACTGCACAATAAAATTATTCAAAACTTAAGATCCAGGAGATGCACGGTAGGTCTTGATATAGATTTAGAAAAAGCTTTTGACTCTGTCTGGCACAAGGGATTAATCTATAAGTTAATGGGTTTAAATTTTCCTAAGTGGTTAATTTGTATCATTTCCAGCTTTCTAAAAGATAGGCTCAGCTCTGTTATCATAGGTGATGAGCACTCAGACTATTTCTCAGTCCTTTCCGGTGTGGCTCAAGGATCCATCCTAGGACCACTCTTATTTAATATCTATATTCATGACTTTCCTTTCCACTACCCATCGCAAGATGACCTTTGTGCTATTTTATACGCAGATGACAGTCTGATATTAGCAAGTGACAAAAGGCCAAATGTTGCGCTTAATAAGATTAAAGACAAACTACCGACTCTTATAGCATACTTCAAAAAGTGGAAGCTAAAAATTAATGCAGATAAAGGTGGCCTAACCTGCTGTAGAAATGCAAGCGGGAAAGGACATTATCCTGCAGTAAAAGAAAGTAAGACCTTGAAACTAGAGATCAATGGAAATAATATTCCACTACGAGATGAAGTCGAGCACCTCGGTATTGACTTCCATAAGAGACTCGGTTTCAACAAACATGCCCGCAGAGTATTGAATAAAGCCAAAATGGTCACAGCAATTCTTAAGCCACTGCTCAATTCTAAGGAAGTTTCGCCGAATACCAAGATGCTATTGTATAAGACCTTAATAAGACCAATAATAACATATGGGTTTTGTACTTGGTTTACAATTTCGCCTACGGTAGCCAAAGAGCTCCAGATTTTTGAGAGAAAAATTTTAAGATTCTGCTGCGGTAAATATAGAAGGCCAGATAAAAAATGGTTTTCTAATAAGACCCTGTATTCCGAAACGAACATTACACCCATAATGACATACCAAACCGAATTATTTGTAAAAAAGCTAGAGCGTTTACGTGATCATCCTAATCCAATGGTTAAATCTTTGTTGGACTCAAATATCAACGATAGTGCGGAGGAAAATTATTACCTTTCCCCATTTAATCTATTGAACCCAAGATCCTTTCCTTTGTTGAGACCAAATGCGAACCGAAACCTTTCAGTTCCTTTTTATGAAAAAGCATCCCCTTTAAATCTACGCGGATAACTTTTCTTTGTTTTTGGGTAGCTCATAATCCTACTTTTTTTTATAATCACTATAGCTAGTGCTCTGCTTTTGTCCATATAGTATATATATGAACATTAAACGGATCAAAAACTTAAGTGAATAGTTATAATATGATATGGTAACTATTGTTAAGAATTTTCAATACCTAGTCATTTGTTTTTTCTTTTTTTTTTAGTTTTTAAGTGCCATGTGAAGCAACGTTGATGTAATTCGCCGGGAGCAAGCGTATACTTCAAAGCTATGTAAACTTATTTATAATTTCAATTTAATTGTTTATAAAACTATTATCTTACTTGTAAGCCATACGCAAACTTAGTCTTAGCTCTTAAGAAACAAATATTGTACACACACAAATGTATTGATTATAAAAAGTCTCAATAAAACATAATGTAATGTAATATGACAATTTGCGATAGTTATATTAAAGGCCATTCCAAAATACTAACTTCCTTATACAGGTGGATATAAAGTAATTTACTAAAGAATCATAAATTTAAATTGCATACGTACTATTTTCCTATAATTTCACTGAATATTTTAAATGAATTTTGAAATTTGCTATTTCTGAATTTATTGCCTTCTAGATGGAAAACATTTATTGCCTTCTAACAGTTTTGCATAGTCTTGCAGTAATCTTTTGGCACTCCAATAGCCCATACTATTCGTTGCTATAATTTTCTTATCCAAATTCCGCTTACGCAGAAGGGACCTAAAATCATTCTATGAAGTTTCCCCTTAAAGACAACCAATGCTTTTGATGAAGTACATCCTTAAGCGATGATTAGTACTTACGACTGGGATCATAAAGGAGCCTAAAAGTGCTTTCTTGCATGGGACTCTTCTCAGTTTTTGCTTGATCTCTACGGTTGTTTCGTTATTTGAACAGCGGAGCTCAGGTATACAAAATCTTATATTACCTTAAAGTCATAGTAATTTTTTGTGTCATCCTGTTCAAGCTGTTTGTGTTGGGTATCCTTTCTTCAACAGCATATATTTGTTTAACTTTAATTTAATATTAAACCCATCTACCACATCGGCATACTTTCAACCGACCGTATTTTAATTTGGTGTACACTCCGCTTCAACTGAATAGGCACAACATTTTTCAAAAGTTTGCGTTTCATTATTTTCAAATAATGAGCATAAATTTAATAGTTCATGCTGGTAACGGTTTGTTTATGATGTTGGGAAAAGATATTAGAAAGAACAATTAAAAAAGCACCGTTATTTTTTCTCTGGCTCTCTTGCAATTTATTCCATATGGAAAAATTAATTTTTTTTTGCGTCGGTTGTCTTCGACGTTAGTAAGTCTGCAGAACTTATCCCTCAAAATTTTCTGCACCGACTGAGACTCTATTACTACTTTCCCATTCTTATCTCTGCATCGGATGCCATTAGATAAACTCAAGCCGAATGGCTATCAGACAGGAAGGGAAAAAATTATATTATCGTGAATTGAAATTGAATGGGTGTCATTCAAAGAAAAGAGCTAACTGAATGACAGATCCGATGAAACACCTCAACAAATGGGCTTCGGGTAATAAGACAAGTGGGTTACCACGAAACATAATTATCTTATTGTAATGAGTTACAACTTCAAACGGGATCTGTGTTTAGGGCACCGAATATGCGAATATGCGAATAAAACTTAAAGGAAGATAGGTTGCCAAACTTTCCCCTATGAACAAAACTCTAAGAAAAATACTAAGGTGCAAATATTAACAAAAATGATTAGTATTGCCAAAATATATTTACGAGTATCTGTGCTAAGATTGGAAGAAAGGAGAAACCTTGATTATAAGAGCCTTTCTGTATGAAATGGATTTGTGTGAGTTATACATATGATTTGGTTAATTAAGGAGATGATGATGCTACGGTTGCGAATAATGTATATACGAGTATGTACTCGTATATATGTATGTAAAGTATTGTTATATATATGTATATGAGTTCCAAACCATAAAAATACCACCCAACCCCCATCATCTTTAGGTATATCACACTGATACCTGAATCGGCAACACAGGTCTTAGGGCCGATTTGTTATGTAACCAGAGATTTTGCTTAACCCCTAGTTAAAAATCTGTGGTACTCACTTGGTGTTCTTTTCACTATTTGTTCACTCTGGTTACCTAAGTTTAGCGATAATTCGTTCCAGTTTTCCAGGTTATCTGTCAACTTGTTTGTCAAACTTAACCCGAAGTTAGCTTTGTTTTCATTTAAGGCTATTACTCTGTTCATTCTGGTGAAAATCCACTGGCAACATACATTTTTAGTCGTGGAATATGACGTTTCAAAAATAAATGTTGCTGGGAAAAGTCAGCGGAGTGGATAGGTACATCTGACATCTGATATCTGAATATTGCTTTCCTTTTTGGTATTTCTGGATACGGTAGTTCTGTCTTTTCGGAAAGTTAAAAATATAACAAGTAAAAAAATACAAAGAATAAAGAGAATACGCAAATAAATCAAGGAATTCTGTGACTTCAGCTTGAATACTCTCAGATAGCTTTGACGTTTTTCTTTTACCTGTCACTTTTCACGTACATTTAAATGGCACAGGCATTTAAATTGGCGTGAAAAAATGTTGCAGGCGACTGCTAAGATTCATGTTTATAATATTTCATGAGAGGAAACAGAGTACTACTTTGGCGGAAATATTTGGAAATTTTGACAATTATTTCACGAGCAGTTTTTTTTTATATGGAGTTTTTCGGGAAATTTCACGTGGAATCGAACACAGTACTGGGCTTTACCTGTTAAAATTAAAATTAAAATTATGTCATTACCTATTATTTATTATTATTTACTGCGGAATGTTCTTCACCGAAAACACGAATTTTATTTTGTATTATTTATACTCGATTTTTCGTGATTTTAATATTATATTTATTTTACTATCTGAATTTTTTGCGGTACAATATATGCACAGAATATTGTTGTCTTGTAATTAATTAAATGTTGTATTTAAACCCACGATTTGAAAACTAAGCGTGAACAGACAAAATTCCAGAAAATCATTGATTAAATGACGTTAACCAAGCAAAAATGGCTGGTTAGCGATTCTTCGGTTAAAATTTTGGTGAACAAACGTAATCAATGAGTACCAGTTGGAATAACCACTGTTTAAAGTTAACCGAGAGTGAACAATCAGGCACTGAACCAAAATACAAGAATCACTTTTTTAATATATGATTTAAAATACAAACTTAGAACATGACAAATCACTTAATTTTATATGTTTAAGTCATGAACTAGATATCGTGCTAAATGGTTATTAAAGCCTACTTTATAAGATAGTAAACATGGCAATCCAGTTGTTAATACACGTTTCGTTATAATCTGTGTATCCAAGCCAAACAGTTTGCTCTTTGACAATATATAACAAAAAACGAACGCAAAGGATTGTTGTTTTTTTCTGATGATGAATTATACAATAGTTTACGTAAATGGAATTCATGTTTTCATTGCACAACTTGAAGTTATCAGTTTAAAAAAAAAAAATAAATAAGTAAATTTGAAAAGGTACACTTTTGTAAAATTCGAGCAAAGTTAGATTTCATATGAAGGTATACATACAATATGTACAAATATATGTAATTATACTATTACTGGTAAGTAAGAATGGTTGAAATACCAAGGGAATGTACTTACAGGATGGCGATGTTTTATTTCAGAAATAAGTTTAATAACATCCTCGGCGAACTAAGCAAACATTTCAACACAGCTAGAGAGTTTAAATCTGTGACTGCTAACATCTTTAGTATTTTTTAGAAGGATGGTTGTGGGGATGTGCCCTTAAATATCGATATTATGTGGGCAATCCAAAAACGATTCAAAACCATCTTCCGAGCTATTCGTGAGATAGATCTAGAACCAGTCAACAATGTCTTGGAAAATATTGGGTTGATAGGATGTTGCGGAGGCAGTCACATGAATCGTATTCCAAAACTAATGTTCGAATTTTCTAATAAAGCCAGGAATGTTCGCTCTTTCTAATAAAGCCATATACCGAATTATTTGATTTTTGTTCATTTAATTTTATTTTTAAAAAGAAACTTGTATTTCGTACAAGTATTCTTGTATTACAATAAGAGAGAATTAACATCGTCTTTTTCTAAAAAAAAAAAATACAAAATCATCAATTTAAGATGAGAAAAAAAATATAGGTACGAGTATATATAAAATAACTTTCGATACGACAATGTTCTAGGACAAACATTTCCATAGCGGTATTCACGCTTTGTTGTATCTGGTCTTGTGAAAGTGTATGTTTTTACACCAAAGCGTGAACGCACTCTGCCATACTTGTAGCAACATTAAGTCTTACGTCAAAATTAGCTGATTTTTCTTTAAATGTAAAATAAGTCACAACTACGCAAGAATATCGGTACGTAGGAATAATTGCACGTCAGGAGCGTACCGTAACCGCCAGGGCGTAACATAATCAATTGCGGCAATCTACTGGCACTCAAGTACGTAATCGACTCCGCGAAGATGGTCAACGGTCCAAAGTGCGCGCCATTCGGCCGAAACTGGCAAGGGCGCATCGGGCAGCGCGAGTTATGTTTAGTATAAATTATTTGTAATAAAACACTGAGTTAAGTTTACTATATTTTATTTTAATCTACGAGCATCCTGGGAGTGAAAGATGTCCCTCGTCTCGTGGTTCACTTTCAACTGAACTCGATTTCTCGAGTCAATCTTAATTTTACTTTATTGTTTACATTATAGACTTATATGCTAATATTGAGATTGCTGAGTTGATAATATGATACGTATACTTATGTTACATTATGTGGTCTCCGTTTCATAATACATCGGCAATACTTATATTTGCATTAAGTGATTTCCGTTTAGGATGATTGTTTATTTTGTATTTGAAATACAATCTGAGTCAGGAATATTCATGATCCGAAGATCGATTTTGCTACAGCAGTATTCATATGAACTGCTGTGTTTGTGTTATTGCTTGGGTGGTCTGACTGTATCATAACTCACGCTTAAATTACGCCCGTGAGCATTCGGATTGGATTATGGACAACTGGAGGGCTGCACTCTTTACAGACCAATGTAAGGTTTTACCGACCCATGCATTCACGGAACTGACCATTTTGGAGTCACTCATTGTTTCAAATGGGTGCCTAAAAACTTAGTGGGCCCTATTTTGTTTTGAGTAGTTTATTAACAAATCGTCCGTTAAAGTTTTAAATACATACTTTATTCAGAAAAAAATGTACAAGTATATTGAATAAAAATCATCAAAAATGAAATATTATTTCTTAAATTTTAAATTCTGATTTTTTGCACCTTAATAAATCTTACAATTAATTTTATGTGGCTAACATTATTAACGAAGAACTGTTGATTTATTTTATTTGCCAATGAGAGAGAAGTATATATCAATATATCGATGATTTCAGCGCAGTTTGGAAAATACTTATACTCGTAAGCACGTGGGTTCATGAACGATGAGAACGAATGCTATGACAAAGCGGATTTTAAATTATGGAAAACTCCACAGTTTTCTATGACTATTCAGTTGAATTCTGACTTGAAGATTTGTCTTACATGACATTCGTGCAGGTTATGTACCCCATGAAATCTAAAGCCGCTTCAATTTTTGCAATTTCAAAGTAACTTAACTTTTTCCCACACTTTTTCGCGATCACAGCAACATAAGGTGCGACAACAATGTTGCAAACAAGGTGTCAAGTATCGCACAAGTCTACACAAGCAATGTTGAATATAGCTGATGTAGCAAGTTAAGATTTAATATAAGGGAGTGACAAATGGTCACTCGAGTTAGTTAGTAAGTTGCATTTGAGTGAAATAAAGAAATAATCTTTTTTTTAAACTCCCAGTGTTAGTCATTTGTTAAGTGGCGCAGTCGGTAGGATTCTTTCAAACGGGAAGAATCCATAAGAGAACGGGCGATACGCGAGTTCCAAAATCAAAAATAAAAGTGTCAAAAGGATTAAGCTTAAAATCAGCTTTCTTCCAACACAGTAAAAAACAAAGAAAAAAATAATAAAACAAAAGGTGTTATAAGGGTTCAACTACCAATCAGTTTAAACCCAACACAGAAAACAACAAAATAACAAGTGCCTAACGCGTGAAGAGTGTTCTAAGTGCTAGCTATAAATCAGCAAGAAAGTGCTTAGTTCAACAAGTGCTACTAACTCAAAAACAAAATAAAATAAAATTACTTTCAAAATACCACGAAAAGACGTCATTTCCAGACTATTCAGAAACCGGATAGAAAAAGAAATGGAGGCAGCTCTAGTTGAAAGATTGACCATAGCTTTGGAGGCATTAGCCAGCAGAAACCCTGTCCAAAGTAGGGCAGTTACTATTATGAAGGAAATAGCCTATATTAAAGAATATAGTGGCGACCAGGAACAACTAACACAGTTCTTAACAGTCGTACAAATACATCTGGACAGCGTGGACAACAGTGTAAAAAATTAACTATGGCAGGCGATTCTGAACACAAAGATTCACGGATCAGCGAAAGAACTTCTCATCAACAATCGACCAGCGACTTGGGAAGAAGCGAAACAACTATTACAACAACACTTTAGACCTACAATTAGTTATAAGGACATTTCCAGGAAAATAAGCAATTTAAGGGTGAGTTCAATTTCCGATCTTAATCAACAAATAGAAAAAATCATTAAAGAAATAAACACTTTCGCGACGTACGAAACAAAATCGGCCGAAACAAAAAATTGCTTTTATACAGTTTTAGTAGACAAAATAAAACAAATTGTTGCAGGAAATTTATCTCGTGACATTAGGGATAAATTTGTGCTACACGAAGTGAAAGAAACGTTATATTCTTACATAGGATTTGATTTTAACAACATAGATAGGAAATTTCTAATAGACGATAGACGACAGACACAAAACCACAAGACTAATCAAAAACATGACAGCAATAACACTCAGAACAGCCAAAACCATAATCGCAATTCAAATAACTCAAATAGTTCAAATAATCAAAATAGACAGGCAAATAGTAGTAGGGATAATAGAGATACCTTAGGACAAAATAGGCAGCGTAACTCTTACTCACAACAGAACAATTCAGGTCAGGATAGGCAGAATAATTATAGGCCAAATACAGGGCAAAACCAAGAACCAATATTTAATAGTTCAGGGCAAATTAGAAACGCACGACAACAGATACAACCAATGGACGTAGGACAAATCATACACGAAGAAAATGAAGACGAAAAATTAATTGAGGAAGAGGTTCATAATATTGAACCAGATTTTTTTCTAAATTGAGCTTCGGAAATAAAATATTCACGGACTTAACGATTGACGGACTTAGATACAAAGGACTTATCGATACCGGGTCAACAATGAGTATTATAAATTCCAGCAGGGTAGACTGCAGGAAATTTAAAATTTGTGAAAAAGTTAATTTAAGACTACAAACAATTAATGGCATTACAATAGAAAAAATAGACAGAGTGATAACAAATATACCAAAAGAATTTAATTATGATAAGAAAGGGGCGATACGGTGGTACAAGAGAGACTTAAGTGATAAACCATACGATCTGTTGATAGGCATTGGACCTATTAAGTAACATTGTCAAAACTTTAGATTTTAACAATAAGAGCCTCATTTTAAAAAATGAGACTAAAATATCGGTTTATTCAGTAGAAGACGAAGCAGCTTTTGACTGTTTCGAATTAAGTTCGACTGAAAAAGAAGTGGACCTAAACCACCTTAATGAAGAAGAAAAGATGGAGATGGAAAAGCTATTGAGACAATTCAGTAATTTGATTTATAAGGACGGTGACGCACTTACAAATACAGACTCAATCACACACGAAATTCGAACGACCACAGACCAACAAATAAACGTTAAATTATACAGACTTCCTCCGAAACATGAAGAGAAAGTGAGAAAGCAAATCAAAGAGATGGAGGAGCAAGGGATTATAAGGAAATCCAATAACAGATATGCTTCGCCGATCGTTGTAGTAAAGAAAAAAATGGATAATTCTGGGATACAAAAGTTTCGTCTGTGCGTGGATTATCGCAAACTTAACGAAATTACAATAGACGACAGATACCCTCTACCGAACATAGACGGTATACTAGATAAACTTGGAAGAGCACAGTACTTCTCTTCTATTGACCTTGCGAAGGGCTACCATCAAATCAAAATGAACTCAAGCGATATTCCGAAAACAGCGTTCGTTACACCCTGTGGACTATACGAATACGTTCGAATGCCGTTCGGTCTGAAAAACGCACCGGCGACATTCCAACGATTGATGAACGATATGTTAAGGGAGTAGATAAATAAAATTTGTGTCGTGTATCTCGACGACATTCTTATATTTTCCACCAGCCTACAAGAACACATTAACTCTCTTAGAATAATATTTACTAAACTATCCGAGCACAAATTAAAAGTACAAGTTGACAAATGTTCATTCATGAAACGAGACACAGAGTTTTTAGGACATGTGCTCACATCTGAAGGAATGAAACCCAACCCCACCAAAATCAAATGTATTAAGGACTACCCTTTACCAAGAACAGAAAAACAGTTGAAGCGATTCTTAGGAGCCACTGGATACTACAAGAAATTCGTGAAGGACTATGCTAAAATTGCTAGTCCTATGATCAAATATCTTAAAAAAGACAAGACTATAAACACTAGTGACCCAGAGTATATTCAAGCTTTCGAGACATTAAAATTAAATATAATAAAGCACCCCATTTTGAAATTTCCAGACTTTACTAAAAACTTTACAGTATTTACCGACGCTAGCAATTAGGCAATTGGTGCAGTGTTGACACAAGAAGGTCAACCAGTGTGCTACGCTTCAAGGTCTCTTAACGACCATGAAAAAAATTATTCTGTTACCGACAAAGAATTTCTCGCAATAGTATGGGCAGTGACCTATTTTAGGCCATACTTATGGGGGAAAAGGTTCAAAATCATCACAGACCACCTTCCAATAAAATACCTAAACAAGAAATTCTCAGGAAAAGAATTTAGCCAAAGAACACAGAGATGGCTTCTTAAACTGCAAGAATATCAGTTCGACATAGAATACCTTAAAGGTAAAGAAAACAAAGTCGCTGATTTTTTGAGCAGAATACCTGAAGGTAATACAGAAGAGATATTCAACGACGATCAATCAATAAACAATTTATCCGACAATGCAACCATACATTCACAGGAAGAACAACAACTCGACCATATTCAAATTAAAGAAACAATAGTTAACATTTACAAAACCCAGCTGATCTGAACTAACGATGTTAATAAAGAAATTGATATACTCCATAACAGAAGAATCATTTTTGTAGATATGAGCAGGGATAAAGACTATTGGACAGACCTTTTACGAAGATTTATAAAACCAGGATTGACTGGAATTTTTACAGAACTTTCATACCATGAATTCAATAAAATCCAGCAGCTATTAATAGAACTTTTTGGACACGATAAACAAATCAAATTCATAAAAGCCACACAAAGGGCAAGAGATCTTAAAACATTGGAAGAAACCCACAAGCAAATATCTTTATATCACACCCAGGAAAGTGCTCATAGCGGAATAGAAACAGAAACATAGAAACGTTCCATTCCACACTACAAGAAATCTTAGTAGTCATGAACAAATTAGATTTAACACTCACACAAAAGATGCATAGGGCAGTTAAAAAATACAATAATAGGTATCATTCAACGATTAAAATGACTCCAGAGGAAGCAATGTTCACTGATCTCGCTAGTTTAGTTAATGATATAAAGAAACAAAAAGAGAAACGAACAGAAAAACTAAATCAAAATAGGGAAGATTATGAAGAAAAGAGACAAATTATTCCGGAAACTACAAAAGAAATTATTATAAAAACGAACCCAGATATAGGATAAAGAAAGCAGAAGGCGAACACCCAACAAATATTAAAAGACCACGTATATTTGCAGGTAATGATATTCACACATCTAATACTGATCTTGTTAGCATCGCATCAAACAACAGCAATGTTACAAATAACACCACTGACAACTAACAATGGTTATACAGTCATCAGCATGGGACAGACCGAAATAGTTAAGGACACAAAAACAGTACTACACATTATCAATATCAATGAACTTAGACAGACTTTGAACTTAATAAAAGAGAGTGCAATAAGTTCACAAATAACAGATGACAGGACAATCATAAAACTTGTAGCTAACATTGAAGCCAAAATAACAGCAATAGAGCCGGAAAGGACCAGACACAGAAGAGGACTTGTAAACATGATCGGATCAGCACAAAAATGGCTATTCGGAACCATGGACGACAATGATAGGCAGGAAATAACAGATCATATCAAGAACATAGAAGAAAACGACAGTAACGCAGTCTTTAACCCTAACAAGCAAATAGAAATAAACTCCCATTTCAACAACACGATTACAGATCTGAAGACCATTATAGAAACTGACAGAAAACAACTGACACAAACATACGAAGAACTGACAGGAAACGAAAAACGAATCATTCGCCAGCAACTGAAAATAGATCAGATATTAAAATTAAGAATTTTAGAAGACAAGCTTAATCAGATAATAGATAGCATAGCATTAGTCAAACAAGGCCTAGTCCATCCAAGTATGATGACCTCAGCAGAAATTACTAATACAGGATTAGATTTGTATAAGCTAAAAAACATTAAAATAGGTCTATTGAAATACGACTTAGGCAGACTGATTATTGCAATCAAAGTACCACACACCTACAAGCAAGTAGACTTTAAACTAATCACGGCGTTACCTACTAAATTAAAGCAAGAAATTGTAATTGAAGATCAATATATTATAGAAATAAATCAAACAAAATATAAATATGATAGCAAAATTTTATATGAAAAGGACTTACTACCAATCAATAATTGTATTATAAACCAAAATTGTGAATTTAAAGAAAATAAATTAACTAAGATTAGAGCATTAGATGAATACACTGTAATCTGTAAAAATATGAATAATGAAGAATTGTTTAACTATTGTGACGACCGAAAAGTAAAACTAGATGGAAATTATTTGATTGTTATTAATAATTGTTCAATAAATATATTAAATCAAACCTTTGGAAATAAAAATATTCAATTTGTCGATAGATTCTTTTACAAAGATGAGATAAAAGTCAATTTTACGAAAAATCTTAGTTTTAAGGAAATTATATTAAAAGATTTTGTAAACTTAGAAAGCATAAGATTGTTAAGATTTCATAGAAATGTAAATTATATTGCTAACTCAACTATATTCATCATCATTATCGTAATAACTATCTCAATAATAACGCTTACTAGAAAAAACAGAAATCTGAAATTCAGAATTAAGAATCAAACTCCTAAAAACTTCAAAATTCAGGAGAATTCTCAATCTAACGGGGGAGAGGTTATGTACCCCATGAAATCTAAAGCCGCTTCAATTTTTGCAATTTCAAAGTAACTTAACTTTTTCCCATACTTTTTCGCGATCACAGCAACATAAGGTGCGACAACAATGTTGCAAACAAGGTGTCAAGTATCGCACAAGTCTACACACGCAATGTTGAATATAGCTGATGTAGCAAGTTAAGATTTAATATAAGGGAGTGACAAATGGTCACTCGAGTTAGTTAGTAAGTTGCATTTGAGTGAAATAAAGAAATAATCTTTTTTTTAAACTCCCAGTGTTAGTCATTTGTTAAGTTGCACAGCATTTCATGAATGAAATGAAAATTCTCGTAATAAAAAGACATGTAGAATGGCATTGAGATCCGTACACCCCAAGCGAACGGAAAATTTAAAAAAAGAAGTACAAAATATATTAGAATAAATAATGAAGATAACCATATGAACTTTGGAGTTTAATGTCAGAAGTTATTTTTACGATATTAACTTAGAAATTGATTTTATATACTCGTAACCAATAAACCATGCTATACTATATCACATGTTTTTGGCAAATGAAAACTCAAAATAGTAGAGTCATAAGTATGCTGGAGGAAAAGAAACGCGAATTTCGGGACAGTCCAGATCTTGCAACTGATCGTATCATTTTTATTAGAGTTTCTGATCGTTTGATAAAAGACAATATAACTCATATATAAATATGTATGATGCATACTATAATAGATGTATGATATCCACAATAAACACAAAGCAGTTAAGTTTTAAATATGGCGTCCAGTTGAAGGAGATATCTAACGATCGAGTATCACAATCCCTTCTGAAAGACAACTATGTAATTTTATTATTCAGTGATGGTTTGGTTAAGGATCAACTATGATATGACCAAATCTACGAGTATACATATAACAAACCTAATAGATCGTTAACACATAACAGATGATTAATAAACTTTGTATTTGCATGTACAGTGCCGTTTAACTCTCTTTGACTTTTGTTAATGAAACACCAATAGTTGTTTCTTGTAGCTTGTTTTTTCGGAAATAACGGACATGTCGCCACCGTGAAATTAGAGCAACGTAGAACGGTCAAAATGGATACACCATCATTTGTTTGTCAGAAATCTTTGGAGAAATTAGGAAAAGCAACCACCGAACACGAATCATTCTCCACCACCACAATCCGAGCTCTCACAGGTTGCCTCAAACAAGTGACTTGTTGAGCTCTCAAAACATCGAATTGACGGGTCATCCGCCGTACAGCCCTTCTTACTTCTTACACATAAGAAGTTTTACTTCAATATTGTAAAATTGAAGCTTAATTCATATTGATTTTTAATTCATAATATAATCGATGATGGACTTTTCAATACAAGAATACGTAGACATGGTTTATGTCTACTGTTTCTGTAACATTATCTAAGACGATACTCTGATATGACTGCCCCGAATGACAGCACATTTATTAAAACATTTTCCAGGTTGAGGGAGACAGGAAATTGGCGAGAGATTCGTAGCAGAAGGCGTTCGCAAATACAAAAAGGTTTTACATTAAGTCAGAAACTATCCAAATAGCAGTCTTAGGCAATTAGGCAGACATTTTAATCCAATCAGAACTTACATCTGGAGAATTCTAAATTCAGAAGATGACTTGGCGAAGCAATTTGAATTATGCAATTACATTCTGGAAAGATACTTTGTGGAACTTTATTAGACGGATTCTGTGGGCGGATGAGTCCCAATTCACCAGGGAATTACTAATTTCTACAATTTACATACCTGGGCAGAGAGCAGTTTTTACTGCATGAAACATAGAGATTCGTAGCATAAGTTCAACATCAACGTGTGCGCAGGCATATTGGGTTACAAGCTGATCGAACCCTATTACTATTTTGTGATATATCACAGTTACTATGTACCATGCAGTTAAAGAGTGGTTAGATCGCGTGAATAAAAGTTTGTGGATAGGGCGGGATGGACTCATTCTGTGGCCTCCAAGGTCTCCAGGCTTGACCCCAATGGATTTTTTTTTTATGAGGACGGATGAAGGACACTATATACTCTTGCTTATCAGCAATAAAAACAATGGATGACTTGAACTATAGGATTGACCAGGGAGCTTCAAAAGTCCGAGAAGAATTGGAAAGAATAGATATTGTTAAAGCCTTTCAAAGACCAGCTGGCAAGCATACACCTTGAACACTTGATACGATACAAGGTTTGATGAAAAAAATAAAAATAAAATTGTGCAATCAATATTTTCATTATTTTTTTTCCTAAAATTTTTAATAATTTTTAAGTTATTGAAACAGGTAAAACATTTTTTTTTTGTTTATAAATACTAGGTACACATTTCAATTTGCAAAAATTAGGGGTTAGTTAGATACAATATTTTTCTGAAAAAATGATGACTAACCAAAATTTAAAGTTTACAAAATCACTTTTGATCTTTAATAACTTTTGACATATTAACTTTAAAGCAACATTTACTTTGAAACAATTAAAGTAGGTATTCATAATGATGAGTTCAAAGATATCCCATTTGTTACCATACACGCATAAACTGGAAAGATGTTATTTTCAATAAAAATCAAAACAGGGCAACGTCTTCGACACTTTATCCGGAACACCCTGTATATCTATGCATTATACATAGATATGTATAGGAGTTTTCATAGTTCTTACTCGTAGCACAGATAATAAATTTATATAGATTTATTATCTGTGCTCGTAGTTTAGCCTGATGAATAGGTCTTACATAACAAATTCTATAATAAAATATTTTTCACATTTTTTTTTATTTTAGAAACCGATTTCAGTCCATTCTTAAGTGTTTCATTAAAATAAGACTGAGCTTTAGATTTTTATAAATACATATCGTAAAGCTGTTATTTAAATCAGACTCTGAAAGATACAAAATATAAACAAACTAAACAGCTGTTTGATCGTAAGGCCACCAATTAAAACTCGTTGTAGATAAATATGAATATTAACTGGTGAACCATAATCTAGTGAATACCAGTTCAGCGAAACTATTGCACGCATCAATAAACTAAGACACACTATACTTACATAGATTTTTAACTGAAATAAATATGAAGTTTTTTTTCCTCAAATGGGGCTTTTAAAAAACAGAATCGATTCAAATGAATGAATCTATAAATTTTTGTACAAATCAGAAATTTAAATTATTAAACAGGCAAACAGGAAATGATAATTGCACTTTCAGATTATCCATGAATCATTTCCACTGAATGAAGTACATTCACCATGTATGGCTCACTGCATTGCACTACTGTAGGCAAAGATTTTACTTTAATTTGCGAAACTCTTTCTAACTTGCAGCATTTTTGTAATATATGCTTGTTACCTACTTATGCATAGATACATATGCATTTGTATATTTGCATCGCGCAACGTACCCGATTGAACTGAATGCTTTGATTAAATTTTTGATAAAATAGATATGAGTTTTTTTTTATATAAAACAAACTAACCCTTTGGCCAGTATTCCACAAAACAATGACAACTGAAACGAGAACTTGACACACGCTGCCGATTTAAGTACGGTCAAAAAGCAGCGGAATTAATCGTTTATATATTGAAAAGACTGAGGCAATCTACATACATATAATAACCACAAAATTATTTATTATCTCCAATGAACGCGTGCGCTCGAACGTATCGTATGGCAGCGCAACGAACCAAATAAAAAACTGAACCGCTTTATAGTTTCATTGTCACTGGTACAAATATTAAAAAAAAATCTAATTATTCAAATCATTAACTATCTGATGCAAGTCCAAAAGGTTTGTGGTTCTATTTCTGTAAAAGTTATGACTTGCATATTTAAGATAGTAAAAACCCAAACAACAACAGTCTCACTAACACGCACTCAATATACCCAACACGAGTGTAAAATTCTATATAAAACCACAAGCACCTCGCATACCTCATGCATCAAAGTCCAATTCCATTGAAATCTATGTATAAAGTAAGTCTCTTATCGTCAAGATTAAAATACATACAGTTTTTTTTTATTTATTTATCAGTACCACGTGAGTAACTATCATAATATTCGATGTCAAATTATAAAATTAAATACGTGTATTAGATACTACTACCTACTGGTTATAGATTACTGCCCAAACGCCACAGCGATAACGTAAGTCCATGCAAAGTTGTGATTCTTCAGATGGAATTTGTAGCGTTTTTGTTTTGATTTTTACTCTCTCAGCGATCGGGTACACCCGAACGCTTTTTTTTGTTACAACATTCACCGAGGCGGCTAAGAAGACCGGTCTTCTCAACATTGACTTTGCTAACATAGACATACGTACTACACTCACGGCTGAATCGAAACTGAGCGTGAACGTAAATTGTGATCGCGTCCACTACGCTTTAAGATGACGCTGTCAAAATAGAGCACAGAGTTTATGCTTTGGGAGCTTTCTTTTAATACACAACGTAATCAGTGGATCGCGCGTTCTTGGGTATTTTTGTAACCAAAACAAACTTTTTATTATAGATTCCGCGTCGCACAATTTGTTATGGTTTTTTAATTGTACTTTCAACGACCAGATGCACTGGATGTCTGAAGGACGCATGTATTATACGAGTATTTTAACTGTTTCTTGACTGAGTTTTCAACTTCATCGAAAATAACGACTATGTATCTTGAACTAAAAGTTTCTTATCTAAAACACTAGATTTCCATAGTATAGACGAGGTTTCGGTACAAAGTAAGTGGGAGCAAATTTGCTAAGTGAAGTCTCTTTTGTTTTCTGGTAGAGGAGAGAGAGAGAGAGAGTAGGAAGGCAGTAGTATTGAGATTTTACTCGGAAACATTGTATTAATATCGATGGTCTATTATGGCATTGTATCCGCCTTGTCCTAAAAATTTAATTCTAGATTTTGTGTGGGCCATCGGATTCTGACATAATATGCTCTCGAGAAAAACTATATATTGTACAATAGATATTTAGTTTATCATTTAGAATTTATAATACGGAATGAATCTGACTTCATAGTTGAAAATAATGATAAATATGTCATTAAGGAAACAGATAAGGAAACTGGGAAAGATTATTATCAATTTATCTATAAAATAAAATCTATAAAATGATGACCTAAAACTTCTTGACACAATGTGACACTTAGGATAGCCAACAAGTTAACCTATTGCTGACAGTCGTGCCGACCACCCTTTTGACTTGTTCTTAACTGCTCATCCTGATAATACACCATTGAAATCCAATTGAAGTGGACATTAAGTCTCTTAAGCATTTTAACTGATTGTTATTTCGTGAACGTGGATGCAGCTACTGACATGGTCATAAGAATTATTCCAGCTGAAATAAAGTCCTTTATCCTTTAACGGATGAAAATTATCAAACTAAAGGAAGAGTCGTGATACGACACGAACTGTCGGGATTAGAGGACATACAACACAATAATATCGAATTTAAACGAAATAGGAATGAATGCAACGCCATTTTTGTATAGCTCATCACTAAAAGAGGCAATTCTTCTTCCTTTTCATATTTCTACAGATGTAATCCACATACGCCCCTTCATCCCGTCAACTCATAAAATATCTCGAAACACGAAAACTTCTCAATGACCAGCAGAACGGTTTTCGCAGTATTATTGATTGACAAGTATGACTCTTCGGATGAGGTATCATTATCAGACTCTGCTATTGTATAAATGGTTGGCGAATTGTATACGTAGCATGTGTAACACCCCACTGATAAGGGTCAATCAGATTGCTGACAAATCGTTTCAGGCATTAGTTTCACACAGTACGTTAGACAAGATCTTGTACACGATGTTAATGAAACCAATACCTCTATAGTTGGCTCAGTTTTGAGGGTGTGTTTTTTGTAGTTAGGTTACATTTAACGATCTAATCTTAGAAATGATTTGGATTATGCAGCATTATTATACGAAAGTTGCTATCTTCAATTTTGGTCTGGTAGACGGAAATTTGACTTTCATTGTCCAGGTTGTATTATTTTTTTCTTTCAGCTGATTGATACTTTTTTCTCAAGAAATGAAGAACCAAGAACTTCGAACCCATACTATTATATTATATTTATCAATAGTTTCTAATTAAGGGCGCATATGACAGCATTTCGTTTAAACTTCGACCCCGTTTACAATTGAAGAAGAGGATACACCAAATCTTTTAAGAAGAGACAGAAATCATAGGCTTACATATCTTGGGTATTAAAAGCGAATGAATACCAACATGTCTGCCTTGAGCGCATTAAGGAGAAACAACGCAGTAAAAGTAGTCATCAGTTTAGTTGGGACTCGATGGAAACACACGAAAAAAAGAACGGATACTGAAAACGCACAGACACGTAAGACGGACATTCATTATTCTTGCATCCTGGTTTACAAGTGTTTAACTAATAAAACTATCTTGTTTTTATTTTGACTCTTATAAATTTGATAGTTTGCAAACCTTCGAAAAGGGACCGGCAATTAGTTTTAATATCATAGTTTAGGTTTTTTTCGTATAGAAGGTAGTGTAGACATATGTATGTTTTATCTACTTTGACAAATATAATTTTTAGATTAATTGATCGAATATTACTAATTTATAATACGAGTAATTATGACATATCACCAGCTTTAGTTTGATATGCATGTATGTACAATATAAAATATATGAAATATGATATGTAGATTTGTGTAAAAAACATATACAAAGCTTTACACAAAAGATGTTGACCTGATTAGAACCTTCTACGATAGGCCCTAATCATTCGTTAAAGCTGAAAGCTGGAGTTTGTTACATTTTCACGTCGCGTTAGTCCAAATAAATTACACTTAACGTATATGTAAGCCACAATTCCATTATACAGGGAGTTTCGGATAATGTGTCGAAGACATTGAGGGGCGATTTCTTGACATACTCGTATTTTGAGAAAATAATCATATGGGAGGGGGTCGGAAATGCGTCCCCTCCGAGATACAGATATTCTATGGAACAGCTTTCAAATTTATATTTTAATATACATTCCAATATGGTAATAAATGTGGTATTGTTGAACTCGTAAACCTTAATTGGTTCCAAGTAGATGTTGCTCTAGAGCTAATGACTTTGTTATAATTTTTGTTGGAAATCTTCTATTCAACTTTTTGCAACTTTGAAACGTGTACTTAGTGTTTACAAACAAAAAAAAAGTCAGGTCATTTCATCTCAAGTCAGTAGTTTTCGAGATACGGTCGTTTCAAGATATTGTCATATCATCACTTCGTGAATTTTACGGTAGACATCATCGGCCATTTGAGCATGCTATACGAGTATAATGAATTAATTTACACCCAATTCATGCTATTGGATGCTCAAACACCAACAAGAACGAGAACAGTGCGTTCGGAAGAAAATATCGTGGCCGTGGAAGCTAGTGTTGAAGAGGACCCCAATTTATCGATTCGTCGTCGTTCGCAACAACTTGGCCTCTGTCCATCTACTAACTGGAAAATTATGCGTAAAGATGTTGATCGCAAGGCTTAATAGATCCAATTGATGCAAGAGCTAAAGCCGCGAGATCATTTATTGCGTAGGGTGTGATTGTGCTTTAAACCAACCTAACTGGACGCCGACCCAACTTTTTACCCTACGATTTTGCTAAGTGATGTGACTCATTTCTGGTTAAACACCTACGTAAACAATCCTCAAGTAGTTTACCAGATGCCATTACATACAGAAAGATGTACCGCATGGTGCGGATTGTACGGCGGTAGCATCATCGGTCCTTATTTATTCAAAAATGAGGCCAGAGCATAAGTTACTGTCAATAGATACCGGTACAATGCGATGATCAACGATTATTTGTTCCCAAATTTCAAACTGTTGTTCTAACAGGATGGTGCTCCACTTTATTGAAAATACGATTTGGCAATAGAGTCAATTCAAGAAATGGATCCGTTAATTGACCATCAAGATCATGGGATTTGACACCAATGTATTCTTTTCTGTGGGGCTATGTAAGGTCACTAGTTTATTCCGATAAAATACAATAACGATTGACGCTTTGAAACAAATCATTTTTCGAGTAATATGCGTTGTGCGCCCCTAAATGTTCCAAAAAATGGTCGAAAGTTGGACCTCTAGAATTCGCGAGGCTGCGGTGGTAAACATATGCCGAAAATATTTCCAAATATTAAATCTTTCGAATAAATTTAATAAATTACCATTAAGTTAATTTATGTGTGTTATATTTAAACAAAATTCTGAGCTCTCACAAAATACAATGTTCCGTACAACATGTACGCAATTTATAATACCTATTGGAAAGATATAGAAAATTGTTGCTGAAAGGATTACGATATAACCTTTAACATTCCAACATAATTCTGGAGACCTACCGGAGACCTACTCGCATTTGTATGCAAATATGTGCCCAAAGAATTTTCTTCTATGAGTTCGTTGATGGTTCACTTATAAGCTTTGTTCAGTGAGGAAAAACTAGAACAGAACAGCACAGATTTGTGGAAAATGTCAAATCAAATGAGAACAGAAAATACAGCACAGCTGTTTTTGACATTTTTCACAATTGTGTTCTACTTCGAAAGTAGGTGCAAGATTTTCTGTTCCGAGCATATTGGAACAGCCTCACTGAACACAGAGCAGAACAGATTCGGACAGAAATTTTTCTCACTGAACAGGAAAGCTTGTACTTTTCTGTTCGGAACAGTCTGGAACAGCCTCACTGAACAAAGCTATAATATCGTCATAGATATCGACGTATGTATACATATGTATGTATGTATATATGGATGTACAATCTTGCAGCAGAATCAACTACTGAATAAATGAATGGAAGTATTTTTTTCTCTGAGCGTAGTCTTTATATTATATATATATGTTTGTGTACACGTTCATACGTACATACTCGTATATACGTATACTATATGCATTTGATATGCACATATGTATGTATGTACTCGTTGCAGTTGATTCAATTTCAAAGGAGTCTTTATTATTCGAAGCTGAAAAATAAGGGCAATGCGAAGGCAAATCACAATCCCGGGTACTATGGTTTTGTCAAGGATATACAATAACGTTTGGGTAATTTCGATCTCAAATATTGTCCTTTTCTTAGGTCCCCAAACACATACAATACATGCTACATTCAACACATACAATACATTCAACTTTCGTTTCTCGTTTTTAATGCCATCAAATTATTATCATTTATAAAAATAAATGCGGACCATAATAAGAGGCAAATAAAATGCATTGACCAACATATTATAAAATTGCAATCTTGGCATTGCATTCCGAATTGTATTCGAATCTGGTACCGAATTTGTACGAAAAGGACCTTCAACAAGTTAACATCATATCATAGAGGAAGAACAAGTTTTTAGACTTTGCTTTTAGTTCGTGAGAAATTTAAGATAAAAGGAATGAATAAAATAAATTGGAACCATTTTTCAAATATTCCAATTGCGTCGTCTTATCTTTAAGTCTCAGTGAGCTATTTATAGCTATTTCATTATCTATTCACCCTTGTCAAGACACTAAACTAATGTCAAATCCCATTCAATTTCTCAACTACATTTTCAACCAAATAAATCAATCGTTATTTACAATAGTTACAATAGTTTGAACTTATTTCTTAAAATAAAATATACGATTTAATATCTAAATATTATTTCTTACTTAATTAGTTGCAGATAATTTGGATGTTTAACGAATAAAGGCACTTTGAACTATTGAACTATTAGCTAACAACAAACTGTATTTGTACATATGTACGCATGTATAATTAGTTTATTCGTAGTTGGCTATTGACGGTTAAGAACTTTTGTATTTTTTTGTAAGAGAAGTGAAAGAAAGATGAAAACAATTTATTGAGTGTTAATATGTTTCTGTCAATCACAAATTACCAATAAACTAAGTATGATATGTATATTGTAACACACATATATGTATATATAACGTGCAGTTTGTCAAGAAAGTGTTTACACAAGGTACAATATATATACAATACAAAATGATTCTTGGGCAAATTCTAAGGAAAAAATCGTTTTACAGTAAGGGTCTCTCTCTTACTTTGGTGTACCCTGACTCATGTTAAAGGAAATTGTTCTGTTAGTACGAATGGTAGAAACTTCGTGTGGTTTTTAGAAGAAATACTAGCTTTTGTAACGGCGTTTAAATAAAGTTGATATCTTGTTTGAGTCTTTAGATATCCAATTTCTAAGCATGTTCCATTTTCATTGCCCATGCTAATTTTTCACTTTGAGGTCACTTTTCTCCAGAAAAAGCCTAATTAACATAACGTTTTAAAATTTGAAATGAAAGTAACAATAATAAAAAAAAACAACAATAAGTTTGCAGAAAAACCCACAGATTTTATTATACTTGGAAAAACCCGCAGCAGGTAAAATCTATTAAAAAGGGTTGTTTGGCTTTAAGCTCCAAAGGCTGAATAAAAACTGATTTTGTGTGGTTTTAGATAATTTTTATTTTATGTGTATACTAGAACAGTTATAACAGATGCCCAAAGGGTCCTCCTTGGTTTTGTATTCATGCTAGAGCCCGTTTTTGGATTTTACTGCGAATGTTTATTGATGCTAACTGCTTTTGCTAACACTTTTGACGACGCTTCGAGAATACGCTTTTCTAATTCAATTAAAGTTGCTATTTCGGTTGAATAAACTAGTTCTGTAGTTTTCTCTCAACTTTTCAAAAAGTAAATTATTCGAAAGTTAAGGGGTAGGCCAAGCTCAGAATGAACTAATAAATTCACAAAAAAAATGTATTAGTTCCTGATTTCATACTGAGATGGCTGTGATGCACGCGGATTTTAAACAAACGACCCTAATTTTTGTCAGATTTTCAGTTTTGTTGTCATTGCACGTCAATTGTTTAAGCTAAAAGAAAACTAAATTAAACACTTACCTTCTACATACATATCTAAACTCATTGCTTACTTGATTAGAACACATTTTTATTGTTCACAAAACATTTTACTGTTTTTTGCAAATAAAGTTCTTGTTTTATGCTTTCTAAAAGCTTTCAAATGTTTTTGACTACCAGGACGCAGATGCGTATGTGTGTGAGCTTTCGCTTTTTCACTTTTTGACTTTTTGCCGATTATAGTTCATACATAGTTTATAAATTAAAGTTTTTTTGATTGATCTTAAGGTGATTAATTTGGTTTACAAGTAGGTTGAACGTAATCAGAACGTAAGAGATCTTGTTGAACAAGGTTCTTACAGCAAAATAGAATTCCATCTTGGTCGACGCCCAAACTATGATACTGGCCTCTACGGCGGCTATGTTTTCTTCATTTTGCACCAATCTCTGTCTGGTTGGTGGCTTCAGATCCAAAAGAGTGTATTCACGCTTAAACTTTTCCATGGTGCGACGAATTGCCTGCACACTGAAGCCATGATGACGACCAACTTCACGACGAAATTCAGGTTGCGTCGGAAATTCGATAATATTTTTTAATAATTTCCGCACGTTCGGCATGCGTTAAACGATGCATGATGAAATGGCAAACCTTACTGAATATTATGACAGCTGGATGTCATTGGTAACTTTAAGAAATGCTCAAACATAACAATTGAAAACACTATCATTGCTATCTGGTCATCCGTTACATATTTAGATAGTCCGCAGATAGTAATTCTCTTAAAGTGTCACATTAAATTCTCGATATCAATTATTGAAATATTGCAAAAACTCTGCAGTTATTTGGTATGTTTTTAATGCAGAATTTAAACCTCCTGTTTTGGTACCAAAGTCGTAAAAATTAGCCTTCATAGCCTTCATTCATTGATGGAAATAATTCTCGAACAGCAACTACGTGTGAGTGCAAATATCCAAAACGAGACAAAATCGAAAAAAACTTGTTGAGACAGTTCGGCAAGGAATATTTAACGAGTTCCCAAGAAATCGCCATAGCTTTAGCAAGCCGAATGCACTTTATCCTCCAACAAAGACTCATTCTCCTTATACAGGGTCTTAAAGACCAGTTTCACCAATGCTAGCTAGGCATCATGAATGGCGCTATATATGTTTACGCTAAGTATCCTACGACTACAAACACGATCATGTACAGCCAAACGAGAATCGTACCGGGCGATCTGCATAAGAAACAAAATCTGCTCGAGCTGTCGGAATGCAAAGACAAAGGGGAACCCTATGATACTTTCTCTTATAGATCTAACACGAGAAATATAGGATTGTAGAACGTCCATAATTTACTTCTACAAACAGAACAAAAACACTTTCTACGATAAATAAAGCTTTAGACATGGTAACATTCTAGAGTTCGAATTCTTCAGGAATGGACTAATTTGTGCGCGAGGAACTTAGAAGGAAACAAAATAAGCATCATTTTAAAAATCATGTCCAACTACTGGCCTGCGTGGGCGATATTAAAATTATTTAGAGACTGAAGCTAGTTTTAAATGTAATATAAAAATAAATGGAAAGTTATGTTTAACGTTAAACGAGACGTAAATAGAGCACTAAACAAACATGTCGGGCACAGACAACATTCGACGATTTAATGAGCTCTTTCAAATCTTCAAGTCTTGCTCCAAGTTACGGACATTTGCACCAAACAAAAACGAATGAAAATATTATTTTTTGTTTCCGGACAAAACGTAACATAATTTTCACTTATTTCGAATGATGAAAAGGAGTGCTTTGAATTGAAGCAAAGAAATTCGAATTAAACTCTGATGACTAGGATAAAACGAGTGAATAGACAAAAACGCTCTGATCCGCTTCTTCAAATCCGAGCCAGAGTAATGATGCAAGGGAGGAAGACTAGATTTAAATTTGGTGGTTAAACTTGAAGGGTCCTCAATCGGTCAGTTTCTTACATTAGAGATTTATCAGTAATCGAACCTTTTAGAAAGGTATAATCCGTGGAAGTCGTTATATTTAAAATCGAATATGGTAAATCTCCAGGCTGAGCGGTTCGGTTTGTATAATTGTCAGAAATTCCTGTTTAGCTACCGGTTGAAAGAAGTTTACCAATAATGAGTAACCTTATACATCATTCATTTTTACGCACTGCGTCTAGTAGACATTTCAGTTATGACATGTTAAAAGTGGTTTTGTTAAAATTGAAATGAATTACAAACTAAAAGTAATCTGAAGGTAGGTAGTCCGCAATATTGTTAATCACATAAGATAAACAACGATTCATATAAGTACTCGTCACATGCAATTATCGTATTCAATTAATATGTATCAAATCATATTGTGGAAATTATCTTAAACTCACATGTATTGTACATATACACACATATATCCGAAAACTACGTTTCATAGCCATAAATCATTTGGAATAATGAGCAAATTTTTGGCAAACACCAATATTCAACAAAAATCGATATCACTATTTAAGCCTTATTAAGTTCACAATTAGTTTTCATTGTTTAGCATTAGGAAGTACACAACATTAACACCAGCGGCAATGTCAAAGTAACAATATATTCGAGTGTCTTTTATTCTTATGTAATATTGAAATCAAGGACGAGTCATCTCCCTTTTTGAATTTTCGTCATCTTTAATTGTCCAAAATTTGAAAGAGATTTAACTCTGCACTGAACTGTTAATCAAATCTCACACTATCCCCTATGACTGTTTTACTATACATGCAGTACAGAGGTATATCGTAGCCTCTGAACTCATGTTTCCCACTACATTTCTGTGTGTTTGTTTGTTGTCATGACCATAAAAATATCCAAATCTCGAAAATTATGTTTCTTTTCTAATTTTAGTTCTGTAGCGTTACGCAAGTTATCGTATTTCGTATCTGAACTATGAACCAAAACTACAATACAACAAAATATGTATTGTGTGTACATATGTAAATATGTAAATATGTACTTAGAAAAAAGAGAAAAAAAAAGCGATAGAACAGTAACTACAAATCGCGAGCCGTATTTGCAATTCCTAAGAACTGTATAGACTGTGAGGACGACCGAAAATGGAAAGAGTAAACAACCAGCGCATTACATGCTGTAGCAACTTTCCGTTCACATTCAAATAGTACTGAAACCGCAATTCAATAATTAAGTAGCTCAAGCTTTTCAAATTTTGTAATGGGAAGAGATACAAGTGCAGTTACCTACCTCACTATTTTGTTGTTATTTAGCATCAGAAGTTTCCTCTGGTTGCTTGTCTTTAAACTTTAAGCCCTTAATTGGCTCTGTTTCGGGAGATAATTCTCAAAAAATAAAAGTAAAAAATTAGAATTCAATCAATAAGAATTCAAATTAATAATAATATAATAAAATAAGTTTAACTAGATCGTCGAAGAGGCACTGTTTCTGGTGATGTAATTTGTATCTGACGGAACGAAAGTCAATCACAGGCACTTGTGTATCAGAGTGTTTTATTCAACATTCTTTTAACTTTTCTTTTTTCACTAAATTCCGATTTGAAATGAGGTTGGGGGTAAATAATCGATTTGCAGATTGCCGTAGCAGTGATGTTATATTAGCCGACGAACCTACTACGGCAAAAGGTGTTTTATTACTATTGCCTACACCGATTTGTAAAGGTGTTTAGGCTTGAGGCTTCCTTAAGCTAACTTCTTGTTTTGTAAGGGTGGTCCATTAAACTTTTGAAAGCTTTTAAGGTTGCAAACAACTTCCAAAGTTTCTCTTCACGGAAGTTCAGAACAAGAAAAAAATGGAATCGGACAAGTATAGTATTGGATTAATACGAACTTTTTTACTATTTCAATAAAAGTACATACGTATACAGGGTGTTCCAGATAATGTGTCGAAGATTTTAATGCTATATTTCCACCAAAAGTAATCCCATCTAAACCGAGATTTATCATATATCTCACTTAAATCTTAATGCGACACAAATCAAACAATTCTTTTTTATGTCATTTTCGTGAGAGTGAGAGAACTCAACACAGAGATACATCAGACAATCGTTGCCACTTTTATTGCATATGCAGCAAAATTACTACATTTTAAAATGACATGCTCATCATTCATTAACGTTACTACATTTTCCAGACTACCTAATCAATGTTTTTTTTTCTATTCGCTGATATTAACGACTACATATTTGTAAACCCAGTTAATTTTTTAAAACAAAATTATACTTCTAAATATTTATGAAGCTTGGTACCACTTTTAGCAATAATAAGTTCAATAACTGAATCATCTGTTAAGTTGTCATTTCGAGTAAGTTAATTTCGTTGTTTATTTATTTATTTATTTTTTATATATATAACTGCGCGCTCAAGGATTTTTGAATACATACTCTTAAAATGCTTCCATACAGTACGAGCGAAGGTAAATTAGGGAGGAAAGGTGGAAAAGTACCGATGTATATTAGTTTTGTGAAAGTTATAATGACTAGGATATAAAGAGCTCGGCAGGGCATTCGATAAGCGAGTTGTGTGGCTTAGGGAAGAATCACGATATTTCAGAAGATTTCCGAAAGTAGGCTTCAGGGTAAACTGATGTGCATTCATAGCTAGACGGATTTTAAGGTTGAAGGTTTGAGGGGCCGAATATTGCTGGCAATTTCAATGGAGCTGGTTCAATGGTGGTGGAAATATCGATAGAATAGGTTAAGACAGGAGACTACGTCGGTGTTCAAGGGTGTCAATTAATTGTGTGATATTAGCATCTCCTATAAGTTTTATCGCAGGCTTTTGAATCTCTATCTATCAGATGCAGAGCGCTCTTAGGAGCACCTGGCTAGATATGAGCATTGTATTCCAATTTTAGGCAGATAAATGCAGATAAACATCGAATATGTGGTTGTTCCGACGTAGGTTGTCATTGACACACATACCGAGAATGGAAAGTTTTCAGTCTGTACGATGTAAGTGCAATTCGTTGATAATGGCTGGGTGTTTATATTTCGCTTTAACGACATCAGACAGCATTGTGTTTTGGAAGATTAAATTTCACTCTCTTGGAGATTCCGCATTTAGTGATGCTGTTTATATCGGAAATTCATTAGCGTAGACTGAACGATTATGAAAATCAGAGAGTTCTGTCGTCATCAGAGTATTAACATATTGGATTAAAAGTAGCAGATAATAGATCATTGGTGCAAGCTGAAAACAGTGTCAGAGACAGAACGAAGACCTGGATCACAGTAGCATTTATTTTGTAAATATCAGACTTTAAACCTTCCAAGACAACTTGAATTGATCGGTCCCTAAGGTAATTTATAATCTATTGAAGAAGAGAGTCGTCGATACCAAAAGAGCCTGACGCCTGATGCTACGAAAACCGTACTGCCGGTTTCGTATTTCAAAATATTTCATGAGCTGATGGTTTATCAGCGTTTTTATGACCTTGGAAAGAAGGGACGTAAGTGAAATGGGTTTGTAGAGAGAAGGAAATTCAGCAGGACAAGTGCTGTTTTCCATATTTTCGGAGAGTCCTAAAAAGTAGGATTGTTAAACAAATTTACGCAGTGGTTTTGCCAGCGTGGAAGGACAGCTATCCAGGAGAAGGGAAGGTATAGCATTTGGACCAGCGGACTTGTGTATCTTAAAATCTTTAAGTTTACAGTACAGTTGAAGCAATTTGTACAATTACTTTAATATTAAAAACTACATCACATTATGTTACATTAACATTAACTTACCGAAGCACGTATAGAGCTAAGCAGCTGAAGTCAGTGTCTAGGATCTTCCAATGTTTCTAAAAAGCAGAGGAACCTAAAGACAATACACTGTCCAAAGGACATCTCACGGTACAATTCTCATATGAATTCCTACTTATTGTATTGTAAAATGTTTGTGTGGGTACAAATGATAGAACTTATTCTTTTCAACACAAATCGCTTTATTCAATACAGTTATAATTCACTATTTAATTGTTTCTCTCAATACAATCCAATTTCTCAACCGCTTATACTTTTCTTATTTTTTACTTAAACCACTTAATCACTTCTGCTAATTAACACTTCAAATTCAACTGATGAACTGATTTGCATACCTTGGGGATGCTGGTATTTATACTCGAATGACATACTTTGAGAACTATCCTCGCCATCCAGAATCCCATACAATTTCCAATTTGCTAGAAAATTCGATTCCACTCTTCAGTCATCAATGGTCGAGACTTTGTTAATCAAGTATCCAAATCTTCTGCACTTCGAGTATCGACATGCTCTATGTAAATCTAGATGTCGGTGCTCATAGTTATCACACTTATTTAATTTTAAATGTGCCTTACGAATTTGTATTGTTTTTTTTCTTGTTCAGTGTTTTTTACATATATTTTAAATTTACATCCGGATGCTTTGAATTATTATTCATAATAAAAAAAGAAAAAAAAAATCTGGAATTTGTATTTTGCTACATTTTCTTTAAAACTATTCCATTTTTTTTTTTATAATTTACCAGCGCCTAAAGGGTTAGATTTGCTACATTTTCAAGGGTTAGATACCCTTTTACTGTTGCCTTGGCGCGGGCGGAAAGATAAAAGGACGAGAAAGGAAAATTGTTTTTGTAGTGGTTTGAAACTCAGGTGTGTTTGGTTTCTATATTTGCTCTCCATGGGTGGGAGTCCGAATAGGACGGAGAGTTTTTCTTCACTCAGAGTGATTCGAGGTATATCACAGTATTTTTCTTTTCTGTTCTTGAAACTCTACAACAGCCAAATCTACGTGTCAGTGTTATGCCGCCTTCACACGCAGAATTTTTCTGTCTGAGTTCCAATTACACAATGAAAAACTGACTTGCCATGGACAGGCTTCGAACCTGGACCCTCCGAGTGAGAAGCGTTTGTTACTACCACTACACCACGGCCACCCCATTTTCATTGTAAGTATACTACATTACCTTTGATAAAGTGGCAACGCTGCACCAGATCTGTTTGTGCTTGTTCGCTTTGTCGTGGGCGGGGGGTTACTCTGTATTTCGACTCGAAAGTACAATTCGATTCTATTTTAAATTGGCACTCTCTAACACTTTCGAATCGAATTCATGGAAAATTCGAGTATCGAAATTCTCAATACTACTTTGTCCGCTTTTACACGTCGCATATTTCGAAAGATTCAAATGAGTGCAAAAGAGAGGGATAATGAAAAAAAATACCCAATTAACCAAATTCCCACTTCATGTGGGTAGGATTTTCATTGCATCTTTTTGACATTTCTTTTTCGCATTTGCTTCATTACTTCTTTCGCTGTTGTTACGACCACGACATTTCAGTATGGCGGATGAATTTAAATGGACCAAAGAATTAACAAGCGGGCTCATTTTCAATTATGAAACACTGAGCGCCAAAGATGAAATGAAAGAGAGCTGTCAAATAACATGAAAAACCAAAGAAGGGGAAAAGACTTCGTGTAAAAATGCGCGCAACACTGAATGACAGTTGAAAAGAAAATAACCAAAACATGCGCATTACCCTCATGCGCTGTGTAAAATCCGACTAAGTGACAATTATTCAAATTCGAGTGATTTGATTTTGCAACCCCTTAACCCTTGCACAGAGAGTTTGCCGTCTAAGTTAGCTCATCTATGCACTACATAACATCTTTCACAGCATCCAATCCGTATGCATCGCAGTATCCTTTCAGGCTGTAAACTTGCTTGTTTCTGAGATCAAATCGTAATTGCAATAATAAGCTATGCAACAAATATTTAGGATTGATGGCTAAAACCGCTGCATAAATTTTTATTTACTTTATTCAATTTTAGCACTTATTACAATTTATTTTTCGAATTGTAAAAAGGCACCACATCTGACGAAAGTTCTACTCTATAAATAGAGACCAACTCTACATACATATGTAGATTAACATGGACGGAGAAAAATGTATTGAAAAAAAATATTTCAAGCAAATACAGAGTAAATTTCTTTTTATCTGTTTATTGGTTTGTTCACGGATCGAAGGTTCTAAATATCTGTGTAAGCAATTGGTAACTCGATAGCGTTGCAATGAACATCTGGAAAATAGCACATGCAATGTATAAACCCCAAAAATGACAAATACATAAGAAACTCCTTTCATGTTTTATGAACCGATAAATCTATCTTAATTTTTCCTCAGAACAATGGAAAAAGTAGTAGACAGGCACATAAGAAACGGGGCTCTTAAACACAGCCATCCTCATATCAATAAATTTGCCTACAAGCCAGGATAAATCAACCGTCCACGCTCTTCAGAGTCTAATCTCCAAGAAACCACTCAATGACAAGGAAATGCATTTGGTTGCATTCTAGATACCGAAAATGCGTTCGACAACACAAATGACACCCAGACATTATGAAGATATATCTAAAGCAAAGGAGTCGATAGTACTACATGTAAGCGGAAAAAAAACATGCTAACAACAAAAAAACAGACGAATAAAATACACATTAGATAGCGCACAACTTAGTCCCTGCTTTTTCGTCAAGAATGCACATCAGACCGCATTTCTCATTAGATAAATATGAGCCTGTTCTTCAAATAGAAATTTAGAATCTGATGGTCATGTGGAAGGACAGGGTAGATCTATTTGTGCTCAAACCATTGCTTAACTCAGCTTGGAATCCTGTATAAAGGCTTTTAATAAACTTCTGCCCCCTACTGTGAGAAGAATTCTACAGCAAGCTGTAGTATTAAATTAAATAAAATCTACAGTAGTTAGAGTAGAGTTCTGCAGTTTATGAATTTGTTTTAGTTAACGACAGTTATAAGTGTTAAGATGTATTATATATAACAAGTACCATACACATACTTATTTACCATACTTACTTCTACACAGATGACCCCAATATGTAATAACACAGCATTATTTCACGATTTTTCTTGCAACACTTACCACATCAATGGAGCGACGACTGAATTCCTAAGTGCCTGTTTACATTGGCGACGGGATGAAAGCCCCCACCATGAACGTCGTGTTCACATTGCCATGGGATTGAAAGTGCCTGTTTACTTTGTGCCTGTTCACATTGGCGCGGGCAGGAAGATTGTCCAAAAGAGAGGGAACGCTTTTTATTAAAGTGGGAAGAAGAAGTGTTACTTCCACCGAGAATCCATTGGCGACGGGATGAAAGTCCTCACCATGAACGTCGTGTCCACATTGTTATGGGGTTGGAAGACTTTTTGACAAGTGGAACACTTGAATCGGAGCATTTTTATTTTTTAAATTTGAGTAGTTGGCCTGAAATATACCTTTTTTCCTATTCTTCACACTTCCTTGCTCATCAACGACCAAAACTAAAATGAAAAAATATGTCAGAAATGCAACACATCGTTTTTTTCCATATCGTTCCATTTCTGACATATTTTTTCATTTTAGTTTTGATCGTTGATGAGAAAGGAAGTGTGAAGAATAGGAAAAAAGGTATGTTTCAGGCCAACTGCTCAAATTTAAAAATTACAAATGATTCAAGTGTTTCACTTGTCAAAATCTTTCAACCCCATGACAATGTGAACACGACGTTCATGGTGAGGACTTTCATCCCGTCGCCAATGTAAACGGCACAATGGTGCTTTAAAATTTGTCACATTTTGAAACGCCATTTGCACACATTTTCAACTATTGTTTTAATTTAATAAAACCGTAAAGATAAGGTTAAACAATGTACGAGTAAAATAAGAAAAATTACTTACGAGCTCGGCGTAGCATCCTGTATAATATTCAAGCAAAAATATTGCATTTAGATCTGTCTGAGGCAGATTGATTTTGTTTGCGCAGTACATGCGTTTAAGCTGCGATTTGAAACGTTATGCATTGCATCACTGCAGTAATATTGTGTTACAAAACGCTTAACATTGTAGTACTGCATTATATTTTCAACAAATTAAACATAAAAAATAACGTTTATTTTTTGTGAAGTAGGCATTTAATTATTTGTTATTTACAATATACAACTAACACGTTACTCGTATTTTACACAATTTTAAATGAGGGATATATAGTCGTCAAATGGGAGAATATGAATAGAATTTTATGGCGTTTTCGGTTGGCCGACAGAAGCCTTCTTTTTGCAACAAAATTATGCTGCTGCTTTTCATTTCAGAAGCAAAATTTTTCTTCTGGATTTTATGTCAGAATATAGTAACACATATGTATAAATGCAAACCTTAAATAATATTGTCCGTCAAACCAGATTTTTTTTCGAGCAATCGACTGTGTTTGGCGTCAAAGTCAAAATAAGTTTTTAGTGTTCCATTGGGGTCCAAATTGCCCAAATTCCGGAGAGAAACCAATCAAAAACGCCATAAGTGTACACCATAAAAACCATGACTTTAGAGCAAAAATCAAAAAATTTGTATGTAATACTTCAAATCGAATCCAAAATCAGGATAAAAATGTAAATAGAGGTCAGCATAATAAGTATAAGATCACCGAAAGCCCAGCGACAACCCAAATTTGCAAGGGGATCAAGGGCATTTAAACTAAATTTATCTAAATCTATATATGTATAAGTATGAGGTAAGTAGAAAATATTTAAAAATCAGCGTCCAATGTAAATACATTGTTCAGTGGATTCGATGTCACTCCCCACTTTTGATATTCTCCCACTTTCTTCTCGAAAAAGTTTGTTTTGCCATCGAGGGAAATCAATTCCATAAAACTGAAAGGATTTGGTGTGTTGTATATCTGAAAACGGAATATACAATTAAACCAATGCAAAAACAAAAAAAAAAAATCAACAGTTATAACTTACGTTGTCAACACCCAATTCGCGAAGTAGACGATCAGCAACAAATTCGATGTACTGTGACATTAGGTCACAATTCATACCAATAAGATTCACAGGTAGAGCATCTGTCAAAAATTCTTGTTCGATTTTAACCGCTTCAGAGATAATTTCAATAACACGCTCATTGCTTGGTTTTTGTACCAAGTGCTTAAACATTAGACAGGCAAAGTCACAATGTAACCCTTCATCGCGTGATATTAGCTCATTAGAAAATGTAAGACCAGGCATTAGACCACGTTTTTTTAACCAGAAAATAGAGGCAAAACTTCCACTAAAGAATATTCCCTCAACAGCAGCAAAAGCAATAATACGTTCACCGAAATTGGCGGACTTGCTTGAGATCCATGCTAATGCCCAGTCAGCTTTTCTCTTAACACAGGGCATTGTTTCGATAGCATTAAAAAGATATTCTCTAAAAAGAAAGAAAAACGGAAGGCCATTGTAAATTATGTACTTTTATTATTTTGTCAGACTTATTGAATTGCATACCTCTCTTGCGGATTCCTGATGTATGTATCAATTAAAATACTGTACATCTCCGAATGGACATTTTCCATGGCGATTTGAAATCCATAAAAGCATCGCGCTTCTGTTATTTGAACTTCCTGGCTAAAACGTTCGACGAGATTTTCATTGACGATGCCATCAGAGGCGGCAAAGAATGCCAAAACATGAGAGATGAAATGACGTTCTCCTTTTGTAAGTTTATCCCAGTCCGACATGTCTTTAGATAAGTCAACCTCCTCAACAGTCCAGAATGAAGCTTCAGCCTGAAATATGCAAACACAGTGATGTTAAAACGATGATCAACAATGAGAAAATCCCTCCATAAACAGAGGGGGAAGCAGTTTTCTGAATCATATGGAAGATATACAAGAGATCGTGCGACTGTTACATGTTGTCTAATCGCTTGTATTATGTAATTTAATATATATTTTAAAAACTTCAAATTCACAGTAGTGAATTTTATGCTAATCGAGATAAAAGTGAATAATGGCATCGTAACCTGTAAATACTAGATTCTTGACAAACGAAGAATAAACTCGCAGCACACCAAAATATATTGTATTGTAGAATACGAAAAGAGCCGTTTACTAACAGAAAACAATTTAAATGAGACATATTGGCTAAATAGCTCGCAAAAAAGGCCTTTCTTGTTCTATTGTAAAAAAACGACACGAGAAACTGTAACAACTACCGATCGGTGAAGTTAATGTCGCATACAATAAATATTCACGAACTAATTTCAGAAAATCGTAACAAATTTGATGGCAGTGAAATAGTGGCCTATTTGGAAGACATGTAGAGACGATTCAATGCCTAATTAAAATGGTGGAGAAGTAATTTGTATATGATTTTCAAAGATCTGAAGAAAGCTTTCGACAGATTCCCGACAAATCTCATATAGATGACACCAAAACAAAATGAACTGGGGTTCATCAGCTGCTTTATTAGAACTAGAACAATAAGCAGCTTTCAATCTTCAGTACTAAGGGACAGCAAAATATTTGCTTACTTCTTAGAACATTCATTTGGTCTGCCGGCATCTCTGAGTCATGTTGTATATTATGTTGATCAATGAAAACGATAACCGAAGGCGAAGGCAATTCTAACGTAGGTAACCGAATCGTAAGGAACTTTCCTCTACTTCATGCTTGCCATGTTCATTGTCAATTCATTGTTCATTATCAGAAATCAGTGAATTCAGTCTTCGGCCTTCGTTCAGAGAATCATATTATTTTGAAATTGCTCGGAAGGCATTATGCGCAGCTTGGCTCTCATTGTTTTGGGACGCAAACTGTCGTATATGAAATAAATAAATAAAAACAAACAGGAGACGTTTAAAAGTAAGTGTCTTTTAAACGAAGCTAACTACAGTTTGGCTTCAACCCGCAGTCGAAGCCCGATCTCAACTTTATTGAGATTGAAATTTTGCACGGTGCAGAAGATGAATACTATATAAGTGTGGTGCGCAACTCTCATTGCTAATTACTAAAAACTAATACATAAGACCAGTGGCATAGCAGTACATAGCACCAGTGGCGTGGCGTGGACAATTTTAAATGGTAAGTCGGTAAAAATATGCCCCTGCAAACGCTTTCTGGAATTATATTGTGTATTGCAAATCGCATATTTTTGTTGTGAGCTAAAAAGGAATTACCTAAGGAGCTTACAATGCGAATTAATGCAAAAATAAACAGCTACGAATATGTTTTTCCGTTTTGACATGTTTTTTTTTTTTGCCGAATTAACTAAATTGTTTATGACAGCGTAGCCCGTACGGCTCCAGACGGGAATTTGAAAAAGAAGACAAGTAAAACAAAACATTTTGTTAAGTTTACAACTTGCAGTCAACCAAGTATATTTTTGGTTATTCGTATATTCGGTATATTCGCATTGAAATGCGAAACAAAACCATCCTTGCGCTTATAATCTATTTTCATAGAAGGAGTGTAGAGCATCCTGCATCTCTGCAATTTTTTTTAAGGAAATTCAATTTACAAAAATCATTTTTTTCCTCCAAAAGCAAATCTACCAAACAATACAATTTACAGTTAATAATACAATTTTCTCCTAATAATTATTTGAAATTAGCTGAATCTAATTTCTTTAATTTATTTTTTGTTGCACAACAATAATTACACTCAAAAGTACTCTAAGTTACGCATCGCAATATGCTTCATAACTGAATTTTTCAAACAGAAATAATCTAAGAGATCATACAAAAAATCACCAAATAAGTCGAAGAAAAGCGGGTTATTTCTTTGCATAAGAAAGTGTGTATTAAATAGAGAGGAGTCAAACACAGTGAACGATAAAGGGAAAACAAGGAAAGAAAACCAATTTTTTCTAATCTAACCCGACATAGGACCGTAATACCGATGTTGCAAAATGATGTTATTTTACCGTTAGAGCAAACATAAAAAACCCTTCTATTCACAGGTATGAAAAACATTGCAATTACAAACACGGCACAGTTAATTTTGTGCACCGAAAGTGGTAACATCTGATTAGTACTCATTATTTTAATTGTTCGCATAAATTGGTGTCGTTTTTAAAGTGTGGTTTTTCCGAGAAATTTATTTTTTATGATATAATTGTGGGATGGATATTCAAATTGAAGGTATGTCCGCTTTCATACGTCGCATGTTTCGAAAGATTCAAGTGAGTGCAAAAGGGAGGGATAATGAAACAAAAAATACCCAATTAACCAAATTCCCACTGCCTGTGGGTAGCAATTTCATTGCAAGTTTTTGACATTTCTTTTTCTCCTTCTTCTTTCTTTTTCGCATTTGCTTCATTACTTCTTTCGCTGTGTTACGAGCACAACATTTCAGTATGGCGGATGAACTGAAATGGACCAAAGAATTAACAAGGGGGCTCATTTTCAATTATGAAAGACTGAGCGCCAAAGATGAAATGAAAGAGAACTGTCAAATAACATGCAAACTCAAAGAAGGGGAAAGTCTTCATGTAGAGTTGCGCGCATCACTGAATGACAATTCAAAAAAAAATAACCAGATATTGCGCATTACACACTTGCGACGTATAAAAGCGGACAAACATTCATGTGCTGTACACTCATGTGTGAGTGCATTTCGTTTACTTATCCTGACCAACCGAAACCGAATCGTGTTTTCGGTTTAATGCAGTATTGGCATTTAATTATTCGGTTCGTTCAATCGGTTTAACTCGGATTAGCTCTAACTCGGTTTGAACCGGGTTATGAACTCGAGTTGACACATCCCTATCCTGGATACCGTATTCAGCATGATAATGTCGCTGTTCATTCTGCCAAACTTTTAAAAGACCAGTTTGATAAGTACAACTATTTTAGAATGGCCGTCGGAGGATCGAAATATTATCTTAACAAACTCGAAAATGTATGCGGACGAATGGCACAAAACCGTATGAATTTGAAAATGGATTATCTTAAAAACTTCATAAATTCCAAGGCAAGCCATTAGTGATAAAGAAGGAAATAGACATGTTCAACAAAGTGTGTGCAACAAAAACGTGTCTTTAAAACCAATGAAAAATGCCAGAATTTTAATAAATCACATTTATCAAAATACATACGAGGGGCGTTCAACATATTCTCGGTATCGGGGTGAAGCTGTGGTTGTATATATAAATTGACTTATTTATCAAGTATACTATTATTTTAGTGCATTCATGTAAAATTTCATATAAATGTGATTATTATTTCGCGTTTTATCTCTAGTTAAACAGAATCATAATGGCAACTGAGACGATGATGGTGAAAATTGAGCATCGCGCTGTAATTAAATTTTTCACTAAACAAGGAAAAAGTCAAAAAACTATTCATGAAGAGATGGTGGCTGTTTACCAGGGTTCCGCACCTTCATTATCAACTGTGCAAAAGTGGTCAAGTGAGTTCAAGAGAGGCAGAGAGAGCATTGAAGACGACCCCCGCTCCGGTGCCCCGGCTACTGCTTGTACGGGAGAAAGCATCAAAGAAGTCGAAAAACTTGTTCTTGAGGATGCCCGAATAAAGGTGAAAATGATGGCAGAGATCACCAAGCTTTCACAATTGGTACCATTCACACCATTCTTCATGATCATCTTAACCTTTCAAAGGTCAGTGCAAGGTGGGTGCCACGAATGCTCACAGCGCCTCAGAAAAAAGTGAGAATCGCATGCTGTAGAGAGCTTTTGGAGATGTGTAGTGAGAACGCGGACGGTGTTATGGATCGAATTGTTATTGGGGACGAAACATGGGTCCACCACTATGACCCTGAAAGCAAACAAGAGTCCATGCAGTGGCATAAAAAAGGAACAGACCCCCCGAAGAAGTTCAAAGTCACTCCGTCTGCCGGGAAGCTCATGGCCACAGTTTTTTGGGACTCACAGGGAATCTTGCTCATTGAGTACAAAAAAAAAAAGGTGAAACCATCAACGCCACATCCTACGCTTCCACTTTGCATAATTTTCGGGAGGAAATTAAAAAGAAAAGACGGGGTAAACTCGCAGCGGGTGTGTTGCTTCTTCATGACAACGCTCCTGTTCACACGGCGCGAGTTTCCAAGGCTGCTGCGCGAGATTGTGGTTTCGAAGAAATCCAACACCCACCCTATAGTCCAGACCTTGCCCCTAGTGATTATTTCCTGTTTCCGGATTTGAGAAAATGTCTTCGTGGAAAAAGATTTTCGGGTGATGAAGAACTCAAGTCGGCAATAAATGGGTATTTTGCAGAGAAAGAGGAAATTTATTTTTTTGAGGGTTTAAAAAAGCTTATCTCAAGATGTAACAAATGCATTGATGCAAACTTTAGCAAACCCTTGTAGTATAATTTTACCGTGAATTGTGCATCGAGGTTTTATGTGAATACTATTAACTTTATCGGTGTATATTGAAAGAAAGTGGGGTTACTTTCTTTTAATTCAATAATTACTCAATTTATTAACAAAAAATCCTTTGGCCGAACAGCATCCATAAATATAAACTTCGTTGGATGTTTTACTTCATCACCCTCTTCTAAAAAAAAAAAAACAGTTTTACCACTGGATAATTAGTCTAGTGTTCGATGGGACCAATGTTCTATTACCCTTCGGACGCGATAAACATAACAACGAATAAGTTAGAAAACCGAAAAAACATACACTTGCCTACAATGGCGCCAAAAATAAAAAAACATCTCGCGCCAAAAATAAGAAAAATAACCGCCACAGCATGTTCATTCGTGTTTAACCATTCCCTGATGATAAACATGACGTGCAATTATCTGCCATAATGAATTCTTTGTAATAGACACAACGCATGAGACATAAACAGAACAAATAAGAATGCTTGCACGGATTATTGAGCACATATTTATTTAAAGTAAAAGCGCGCGGAAAATATTGCGCTCTTTTCTTGATGAGTAATTTTTAGCGCGGCAAATTGGTTTTGTAGGGAAATATATATATATAGGTCACTTACCTTCTTGTACATTTCCCAGATGTCATGGAATTGAATTGGGAAGATAACAAAGCGACGAGGATTCTCTCTTAGCAAAGGTTCTAACTGAGGATCAAATGGTTCTGATGATTTATTAGCCAAGCTGGTTTCTGCGACTGATGCTTGCACTTGTTGCTGTTGTAGTTTCATTTGAGATTGCGAGTCCGCGTTAAACATTGGTATAGGTCCAGGACGAACGTTTGATACGTTCTCTGTCAGGATTTTTCTAGGGCTCTAAGAATATATAAAAACACAAAATCAAGTTTGTTAGAAATGTTCAAAGGAATTATAAACAAATTGTTGGTTATACCTTCAGTGAGAAACGTTCCATATTTTCGGAGATATTTTCTTTTCCAACAACAAAAGACATTATAAAGGATTTAATAAAAATTCAATAAAGTATGTAAGAAAATGCGCAGTAAATTCTTTTTTTTAACACGACCAAACCAGCCGTTCGGCAGTCAACTTAGAAATGAATAGAGATTTGCCGCCAATTAAACAAATCACTTTATATGCACATTTTGGCGGGCTATATTTTATATACGTGACTGTAATTCTCTTCTTGGAAGAATTTCCCCGCCAGCGGAAGCGAGATGACAGCATAGCAGACGTTTTTAATAAAATGACATCTTGGTCGTGGACAACTATAAAATTTGCTGACACAATGTTGCGCAACACGCCGAATATTTTGACATCGAGTACTTTGACTCTGACTTTATCAATAAACTAATTTAACGAAGAGATCAGAAAATTAAATATATTCAGTATAACAGATTTCGTAGGCTGGAAGAATTAAAATTGATTTGCAAAGTTTTTGTTACCACGAGTTGGTTTCTTCGATTAATTTCCCCTGTCAATTGAATCTATTCCGACACAAAATTAACAGCGAGTTGGTAGCGTTCAGAGTAAATATTCTGAGTCGATAATGCAGATTTTATATGAAAATGCATATTGTTAAATTAAAAATTCTCCATTGAACTCACAGTCACATACCTTTTTTCCAATTCTTCACACTTCCTTTCTCATCAACGATCAAAACTAAAATGAAAAAATATGTCAGAAATGGAACGATATGGTAAAAACGATGTGTTGCACCCGAGAATCCACTTTAGAAATGGATTCTAGGTGGAAGTAACCCTTCTTCTTCCCACTTCAATAAAAAGCGTTCCCTCTCTTTCGGACAATCTTCCTGCCCACGCCAATGTGAACAGGCACGAAGGCTTCTTTTTTTTGTACTTCGATTTAGTCATAGACTAACTATACCTAACTATATAGTTAGTCTATGGATTTAGTCTTCCAATGCAACACTAAAAACTTCTTTCGACTTTTATTTTTTAAATATATTGCGAATCAATTTGAACACTCAGAATAATGAATTTGAATGTGATCCTCTCCGCGTGATTTGTTTATGTTGCAGTACCTTAAAGATCTCCTGTGTCGTCATCTTTAAGTTTTGTTATTCTGTCAAGCCCATTGTAGTGCTCATCTATGTACGATGGGAATAAAATTGATCGCTGTGCTAGCGAGAAGAACGGTGTAGCATAAGAGGCATACTGATGTATATCGTTCGTTCATTTGAATTCTTGAAGTTAAATATTGTAGTTCTTTGTTTGAACTTCTTTAAATTATCTGTTGGAGTAAAAGTTTATTGATGAATGAAATTTAAATAGATGTCACATTTGAATTCTGTTGTAACATACAATAAGTGATACCAACTTGCAATATCATATGAACTAGATTGTGCCATACACGTTGGGTATTGCCAGCTATTTTCAACACTATCTATTAAAGAATTATCGGATCTATAATGCGAAAGATCTTCCCGCATACAAAGCTGTCTGGAAAATAAGTATACATCTATTCGCGTACTGTGAAAATCTAAAAAAAAATATCACAAACAACAAAAACCACTCAGTTTTTTCAGAGTTTTTGGCAGATTAAACCGTACGCAAACAGCCGCTACGTAAGCAAGTGTGCCTTAATGAATGGGTGTGGGAAAGGTTTTCGATAGTAATGGTGACTTGGATAAAAACGAATGCAGAGAAACTACTGGATTTTTTATGTGTAAATAACCATTTAGAAATCATTCTGTTATATTGTCGTCAGTGGACTCTGGTGGTGTAAATAATGTAAATTGATCATAAATCTGGCACAATTTCAATTGTAGGACGGCGTTTGTTTATGAGCACAACTCACGTAATGGAAAATATGATGTTCTTCTTGTATGAAAAGTACTTTGAAAACTTCCACTTCGCACTGACCACAGTAATACGACGCTTCGTTCTTTTCACGGCATGGAAACGCACTTCAACCCCTTTCGGCTTGACGCAGTGCAATGTGTGAAAAAAATTGTTAAGAGTCTTCAGCAAACACATTTTCAATAGTTCGAATGGCTTAGAGTCCGTCACTTTGATATATCGTGCTAAATTTCAACTTAAGTGGCACAATACTTTTGAAACTCTGCAACTTATTTTACTTGTATTTTTCGATATTAGTATCAAATCCTACCATTACAGTAATTTTTTTGAATTTTCATAAAACGAAATCAAATGAATTTCTGGCAAAAATTATACAGATTCAAAGCTAGGTCAACTGTTTCTAATTTAGTGAAATTTTCTAACTTCTGTATAAATTCGTTGGAAAACCATAAACAAGTCTATGTGATCTACACAGACAATATCAAAGCATTTACTAAATCGAACCTGGCAATCTTTTAGAAAAGCTGAATGCATAGTGCCTGTTTACATTGTGCCTGTTCACATTGGCACGGGAAGGAAGATTGTCCGAAAGAGAGGGTACGATTTTTATTGAAGTTGTAAGAAGAAGGGTTACTTCCACCGAGAATCCATTTCTAAAGTGGATTCTCGGGTGCAACACATCGTTTTTTTCATTATCGTTCCATTTTTGACGTATTTTTTCATTTTAGTTTTGATCATTGATGAGAAAGGAAGTGTGAAGAATGGGAAAAAAGGGATGATTCAGGCCAACTGCTCAAATTTAAAAATTAAAAATGCTCCGATTCAAGTGTTCCACTTGTCAAAAATTCTTTCAACCCCATGAAAATGTGAAGACGACGTTCATGGTGAGGACTTTCATTCCGTCGCCAATATAAACAGGCACATTGGCGACGGGATGAAAGTCCCCTCATTCACATATGGTTTCTATGATCTGCTGTTGCAATGGTTTTAAACTGTAAATAGGTAGAAAGCAATTTGTTGTAATCGGAGACTGTTTTTCGAAAGAAATCATTGTTTCCACCGGTGTCCCAGAAGGTAGCCATCGAGGTCCTTATTTATTCATACTTTTTATTAATTATCTTTTGACTCTGTTAAAACGTTGCTATTGCCTAATGTATGCAGAATATTGTTCAATATGCCTCGCTGAACAATATGTAGTGCTGTATCAATAGGTAATTGCTTCTTTGCATGCAATACTTACTTTTCATTCATTCGTATTTGAAATTTCGGCAGCTTGTCATCGGCTAGAAAATAAGTCTCCAGCTTAACCCGGACATCTGTGTCAGAATCATCTTTAACAAATGTACTTAGAAGGTCTAGACTATGCTAAACCATAGGTTGCAACCTATGTTAAAATAATTATGCTACTAACAGCTATGAGTATTACATTTTTCTTGATTTATTTCAACAAGTCACGTCACTTTATACGAGTGACAAACTTGACGTCGAGGCGTAAGCGACATTGTTATAAAATGCATTAAAACTTGAAACACTAGATGAACCTAAAGCTAAAGCGCTAACGTATTTTGCCCATAAAATGTTGGCAACAAATTATCCACATGTAAACGCAACAAATATTAAATGTCAGATCTGAATTTGTTTACAATTAAAAACCCAGACTTTCGCTGTGTTTTCTTCTTAATTTTTGTAAAAGTGACTAAAAAGGAGCTAATGAAATGATTACAACAATTTAATAATGAGTAGCCTCGAACATCACAAACGGAACGAATACTGTACTACCCGCCCAAAGTACAGACAAGGAAAGAAGCTAACAGCAGTTAAGGTACACAAGTCTAGAAGTTCCTCGCATCCTAAAGTTAATCACTTTTTTAAATTCGATACAAGGTCTACACGATCGCCAATGAGTCCAGTCATTTGCTTGTATTTGGGGTACCTAAAATCAATCTACAGAACGAGTTGAGACGAACTTTCGTACGACATGGTCCATTGAAACTCGTCGAGTGCGTAACAAAAAACTTAGCAAAGAATAGTAAGTTTCTCTTGCTTTCGCTACACTTCTGAATCATTTCCTCTTCTACCTACAGTTGAACTGGAAATCTTCACCGATGTGTTCCATGTGAAATTCGAAAAGCTCGAACACTCCAGAAGAGCAAAACGGTTCCTAGACGCTCAACAGTTTTACGGTGGCATACTGCACGTATCCTATGCTCCGGAATATGAAAATGAAGACGAGCTTTGCGCCAAATTGGAAAAGCGCCGCATGGAAGTTAAGTACCGACTGAGAAAAAATCAAATAGACAATCAAAATGATACACAAAATCCAGAATAAATTCTATTTTTTATTTTTTCTTTAGAAATAAAGTGCAGGGATAAATATTTTAATTAAATGTACTCCAGATGGTATATGTTACTCTATTGATTTGATTTCCTCCAGTCATGATATACGTTCAGGAATTTTACTCTCTGCTGCCAAAGTTCATGGCCAAAGAATGCCCAAAAACTAAAACGCAAATGTTACAAAATGCACGATATGCGATTTTTAAGAAACCATTTTTACTTACACTCCGAAGGCAGCACCACCTAAATGTGCAGCGTGGTCGAAGAATTTCCATCGGAATAGTACACCTGCAAGATCAATTCCCATAATGACCTTTATTGCCTGGAAAAAAATCGCTCTTACTATGTTGTCCAAGCTGCATGTCTGCAAAATGTTAAACTTACTGATCCTGCAGAGAATGTAAACATGGGCAGAAACAAAATGCTCAACTGTGTATCGGGGTATTGTGTACAAACATACGCTAGTACCGTCATAATTGCACCTGACTTGGAGAAACCTTATTGAAAGACGAACACATTCTTTTGTTTAATAACACCACATACCGCTCCAACGGACAGTCCAGCTGTTGAAGTAATCGCTTTAACTATAACGCTAGAGAAACTTGCAATCACTCCAGCACTCAGGTACACTGCCATAAATTGCTCCTTTCCCAGGCTAAGAACAGCTGCAGTCGAAAAACTATGTAATACGTACATGTTAGCAAATATGTGAAACAGGGAATAATGACTGAACGTAGATAGGAACATTGGCCAACAGACGACACCTGCAATCGAATACGTCATAAGGGATAGTTTATGAGATCACCACTTCTGCCTTACGTGCAGCAGGATTAGAACAGAAGTATGTCATCATCACATTTCGCAATCGTGGAACTCTCCACAATCCAAAGACCAGCAGATTAAAAGCGCAAATTGGTGCAAATACCTTCTCTCCCACACTGAGATTATTCCAATAAATGGAGATTTCTCGTTTAATTTGACTGAATCGACTTCTTCCGTCGTCCGGTCTTCGCATCCATGGAAATTTAGCTTTCTTTGCACGTTCTATAAGGAGACTACGTGCGTTTTCATATTCCCATATTGATGCTCCCAAAAAGCATCCAGCACTGAACTGAAAAGCAAATTTAATCTCGCCTAAAAGAGCAAAGCTACAAGGATAGAAAATACATACAGTTCCAGCGAATATTAACGCTTTTGCAATATTTCTAGGTGGTACGGGTCCTTTGTTAACTGGAAAATTGTCAAATGGTGTAGTCTGTATCCGAGCACGAGGTGTACTATTATTTTGATTTGTGCTCCGAATCGCTCGAGATGTGAATTGGGGAATTCTTGCATGATGCAATACAGGCAGTTGTCTAATGTCAGTGCTATGATTGCTATAAAATCATTAAAAGTTATACAAAGCTTAGTGCAAGATGAAGGGGTTTTATACCTGAATTGAGAATTCAATCCTCTACAAAATATGTGCCTGGTGAACATTTTGGATTTAGGTATAAATTCTTGGTTGACTACAAATCGTTCTCGGCTTTTAGCTTGGCATGTTTAGGAAAAGCTGATCAAATGACGTTTAGTGACAGTTTATCAGTCAATGGGAAAACCACTAGTTGATTTTCTTAAGCGGGAAACAAATGTGGGAAAGACATTTAAATCGTTTTCCTTGACCGACAGAAGCCTTCTTTTTGCAATCCGGAGAGAAAAAAATTACATAAAACCACAGATAATAAAGTTACATAGATATCGCATGCAGAGTAAAAAAAATAGTCACTCTTTCAAGTGAATGGGATTTACTACTACGTCTCATTTTGATCGAATCGTGCATGATGTTCTTTCAAATTTGGTTGGAACAACAAATTGCTTGTTGCTTTTGCTAATTTCTCTTTGTTTTTTGTTTTCATGTACCTAGTGTGTTTGTTTTTGTATTTCCGATTCTGGTTCAATGCAAGGAATTTCTTGTTGCAGGTTATTTCCTTTTTGTTTTTAAGAACAGTGAGAGGGGTTTAGCAGGAAAGTATATCTTGCAAAGCAACTTGGGGTACTGCTTTTAAGTCTTGGGGTGTTGACTGTTGGTTCATAGTGAAGGCCCCGTGCCTCTCACTCTTGGGGTGTTGGTTTATAATGAGGTCGCGGTGCCTCTCACAATTTCACAATTGGGGTGCTGGTTTATAGTGAGGTCCCCTTGCCTCTCACTCTGGCGGAGTTGGTTCAGTTTCCTAATGAAAGTAATAAAACCCCGTTTATAGTCTGTTCCATTCCTTTTACACAAAAGTTCCTTGGAAGATTAGTAGACTCTTGCACTGATCTTAATTAAGAAAAAAATTGTTTAATCTCATTATAAGCTGTATTTCCGACCTGAACTCCACGCTTTAAAATATTTTTATCGCAATGAGACCCACTATCCATACAGTCGAAAGCATCATTTATTTTTAATGTAAACGCTTGTGTTGCTAGAGCTTGATTTGAACTATCTTTTAGGCAATTAAGTTGATGAGCATTTTGTATTGATGCTGACCTATTAAAGGTTTCCGTTGCCAACCGAACACTAATTTTTTCAAATGCATTTGGGGCTACGTATGAACTTGTAAATTTCAAGCATGTTTTAGCCACATAATCTATTTCTAAATTTAATATTTCTCTGAAAACATCAAAGGAAACACTACCATCTGGAGTTAGCATATCAGATTTGATTTTGACAGAGTTTGTTGAAACAAAATAATTTAAAATGAAAACACAGATTTGGTTGCCGTACAATCTTTTTCGATCCACTCCTTGATCTTCAAATCCATCAATTAAGTCATTTTTGATATTGTACGTGAGATTTGGACAAATTTTAATTTCATCAAATATCATTACCACATTCCTTTCTCAAGCTTTGAAGTTTAAGTCTGCAGCTTAATATATTTTTTTTCAATTCAGAATTTGGTTTCTCCTCTTGTGCCTATTTTTCTAATAATTTATTGGATCTAACGCAAGAAATATTTGAACTACTAGAGGTCCTTCTCCGTTTTGGTAGCAAAGATGAAAGATTTTCTAAACTTAAGTCTAAATTTAAATTACAATTTAGATTTAAAGAGGGAACAGCGTCCCTTTTAAGCATTTTTGAGCGAATAAATTCCGAAGAAAAATGATTTTGACAAGCAAAATATTTACCTTCGCTCTTAAAATCGCATGCCTGCCTCCACATATTACTCAAAATTTCATTTGAAGGACATGGAACCATTTTCAGATCGGGGAAATTTCTTTTCGATTTTTTACAAATACTCGTAGAACAAGAAAAAATCGCTCAATCATAAACCTCGAAAGTTGACGGCGAATGAAAATTAAATTGAAAATGAAATCGAACAAAAGCGACATTGTGTGTGCGATGTGCCTCCTCCATAAGTATATGAGTATACAGACAGTGATCCAGATAATTACCAGCGACACAGTCAGTCATTCGTATATGATCGATTAAAACGTAAAACAAAATAAAGTATTATAGCAAAACGTAATATGAAAAAAATGTGTGTATATCGAAGTTACAACACATTGGAGGATGGTTGATATATATCCACGACTATACAACTTAAAATGGTTTCACACCGAATTGATGCAACATCCCTTAGGTTTGAGAATTAAAAAGGGTCCGCCATCTAACGTTTTTTTTTTTCAACTAGTGCTTATTTCGTGAATGGTAACACTTAGCTCGTGTCTGATTTGACAGATAATTAGTTTTATCCTTCCGCTGAACGAATATGGTTGTGTATACGCTTGAACAACGCTGGGAAATATTGCCTGCGATCGACTTAGAGAAGATGCCGATTTTGCCAAAAAAATCGTCTTTTCAGATGAAGCTCATTTCGATCTTGGCGGGTATGTAAACAAGCAAAATTGTCGCATTTGGGGCACAGAAAACCCGCACGCATACATTGAAAAGCCGATACACAAAAAACGAGTCACTGTTTGGTGCGGATTTTGGTCCAGAGGCATAATTGGGCCATTTTTCTTCGAAAATGATCAAGGTGTGGACGTTACAGTTAATGGCGATCGTTATCGGGCCACGTTGAACGAATTTTTGTTCACAAAAATTAAAGAGGAGGATATTGGCAACATTTGGTTTTCAACAGGACGGCGCTACATGCCACACAGCCGAAGCTACACTTGATGTTTTGCGCCCTGTTTTTGAGGATCGCATTATCAGCCGCAGAGCTAATGTCGTTTGGCCACCTCGGAGCTGCAATTTGACACCGTTGGACTATTATTTGTGGGGTGCTGTAAAAGATAAGTGTTACGCCGACAAGCCAGAGACAATTGACGCTTTAAAGGACAATATTCGTGAAGTCATTGGTGAAATACAGCTGCACACAATCGATAATGTGCTTAAAAATTGGACCGATCGTGGTAGCCTACACGATGCATGGCCAGCCGAGGCAGCCATTTGAATGTAATTATTTACCATTATCAACCGGAAGGATAAAACTAATTATCTGTCAAATCAGGCATGAGCTAAGTGTTACCATTCACGAAATAAGCACTAGTTGAAAAAAAAACGTTAGATGGCGGACCCATTATATTGTTAAATGTTTGTGTGGGTACAAATAATAGAACTTATTCTTTTCAATACAAATCCCTTTATTCAGTACAGTTACAATTCACTATTTAATTCTTTCTCTCACTACAATCCAATTTCTAAACCACTTATACTTTTCTTTTCTTTTACTTAAACCACTTAATCACTTCTCCTAATTAACACTTCAACGCTTTTTCTTTATAACTGATTTGCATACCTTTGGGATGCTGGTATTTATACTTGAATGACATACTTCGAGAACAATCCTCGCCATCCAGCGTCCCATACAATTTCCAATTTGCTAGAAAATTCGATTCCACTCTCCAGTCGAGACTTTGTTGTTCCAATATCGAAATCTTCTGGTCTTCGACATTTTCTGGTAGATGTCGCTGCTCACATTTAAGTGGTTATCACATTGCTCCCTCCCTGTTGCTGTTCGTCCCGAACAACTTCGTCATTCAGCATCCCGTTGAAATGACACATTCTATCCAAATGGACCACTTTCAATTTTCCTCGATCCCCACGCTGGATCCGGTAGACAACGTCATTAATGCGGGTTATCACCTTGTATGGACCTTCCCAGTCCTGTTACAATTTTGGTGATTTGCCTTTATTACGCTGAGGATTATACAGCCAAACCAGATCTCCTTCGTTGAAACCTTCGTTGAAAACATAGCCTACGCGACATCACGTTTGGCAACGGACTTAGGCTTATTGTCTTTGCTACGGGAAGAAATATTACTATGGCAAGCACACGGTTTCCTCATCTCAATATACACAAGAGAACATGGCAGTCTCCTGATCATCAAACCCTAAATCAAAGTGGGCGCCCTGTGGTAAACCTAAGGCTTGCGTCCAGTATTCTCTGACTGTATAACGGCAAAGAAGAGAAAAAGGTAATAAGGTAATATGCCGTCATCAGGCAGATTAGACCATTCAACTTAGACGATGATCGTCAAAACATCTGTCCACCTTACCAGAACGAAGAAAGGATAGCAATATCTAAGCTAAAATCCAACAAATTAGCTGACACCGACGACTTACCGGCCGAGGTATTCAAAGCTGCTGGAAATGACTTTGCGGAGAGCACGCACCAACTTATTTCTCAGATCTATAACCATTGTATCTTTATACTCGTAGAAAATAAAATTCATTTAGTTTGAAAATCTGGTCGAAATTTGTTTTGGAGCAGGGAAAACTAGGAATTTTCTACGACTATCATATATATCGCCATGTCTAGTTCTGGCTTACGTGCCAAACTCCTCCGTCTATTAGAATTACGATTGAGAACGCTCGCCCTTCCGTCAAGGTCTGTAACGACTTAACCGACTAACAGCTCAGCAGTAATAAACCGAAGAATCACTATTGTCAATCGCTGTTTATTTGAACTAAGAAGGCAATTGAGTAGTAAGGCTGAATCCTAAAAATCTAGAGAGACTCAATATTAGACCTTGATCATCCCAGTCCTATTTTATGGGCTGAAGTATGGACCCTGCCGAAAACGGATGAAGACATGTTTAGTCGGTTTGAGAGAAAAATCCTTTGAAAAACCGTCGGTCCCGACTTTGGAGAAGAAGATTCAACGACGAACTATACAAGTTGTACAGCGGCATCGACCTAGTCAGAAAACTGCGCATCAGTCGCCTAAGATGGCTAGGATATGTAGTGCGAGTGGACACCAAAGCAGTAGAGAAAGACCTCACCTTAGGTGGCGCGCACAAGTAGAAGCGGACCTCAACCGTCTTGGAGTGAGCAACTGGAGTTAAGGACCGGGCTAACTGGAGATACTTGCTAGTTGAGGCCCAGGTTCATCCCGAACTATAGCACCACCTAAGTAAGTAAGTAAGGTAACAACAGTTTCGTAGAACTAATAATTAGTTTAAATGTCTAAGAGTAACGTTTACTATAGCGTCATTCCATCAAGTCATTTTAAAAACAACTTGCGGGATTCGCACAATTTTTTTAATTATGATGTTAAAATAATTACATGATCAGAGGTCTTGCAGAAATTGTTTCAGACTTTTACGAAGCAGCGACATTTCTTCATCGTCATTTATTTATTTATTTAATCTATGGTTGGTACGTATCGATCCGGGCTTCTTGGGTTCTTTTCATGTGAATATTTGATCAATTGTGAACTTATCGGATCTAAAACCACACTGATAGGGGCCTGTTAGATTGTTGATAAATAATTGCAGGCCTTCAAATAAGACGGCAGTTCAGACCTTATACTCGTATGCGATAGGAGACTAACGCCTCTATAATTGGCGCAGTTAAGAGGGTCGTTGGCTTAAATAGCTCAATTGGTTGGCCGTCCGGTCCAGTAACCCTGTCTTGCTACGCTTAGGTATTACTATCCTCACTTCACTTTGGGCGGGTGGATGGATCGCTTAACTTTCATCTTCCAGGCTGAGTGGTTCATTCTGTTTGGCAGTCTAAATTTGAATTGTCCTTGCCGTTCTTCAGAAGAGGTTTCTCCATATTCTCAATACCGAGTGGGCTCTGTTACTACGTTTCGTTGTTCATCTCTACAGGCATCTGTTCGAGTCTTGTTGCCTTGAAACCTTCTGCTTACAAAAATGTTCTTCCTTTTTATTTTAGCGTTAAAATCACATAAGACAATTTTAACGTTATATTCGGATATTGCTCGTTAGTTTGAGTGATTAAATAATTTTCTATAAAGAATTATTTAATAGTGAATACTTGAATAACACAGTGATTTTTGAGTCGATCAACACTTTCCTTTAGCGATCGCCTATTGTAATTATGTTTTCAATATAATAAATAATAATATAATAAATAATATTACGTTGAAGTAACGATATCATTAGCCCTTACCACGACTTTCCGCAGGATGGCGGATGTAAATGATGCTAAAAATAGTTTGTGGACTATTTGAATGTAATAATATACTATTTCCACTTAGCTCCAAATTGCGATAAGTGTTCACATTGTTGTGTGGGGCCCCGCCCAATTATCAAGGCTTCGCCCATCAATGACGTTGTCTAATAATAAACGGGGGCAGAGCAAAGTACTGATCTTATCGTAAACATCTTCAGATGACGCTACCGAAGTTTGCTACTATTTGATCAGTCACAAGTTGTCGGTCATAGCTCTTGTTGGCGGCTGGACCACCGGTAGTCCCTACCAGGACTTAAATCACAGTACCATGGGAGTCAGGAGCCCCCGGATCTCGGTCCGGGCCTGACTTGAAGAGGTAGGTCCCCTTGTGGCAGCGTCATGGTGGCTGTGGCTTAAACCCAAATTCGCGGGAAGGGTTCTTTGGTTGACCCAATGTAGAGCTGCAATAAGTACTAGGTGCTGCGACCTTAAGAGCAGTAAGAGGTTTTAGGGTGGAACTTGTGCCGGCAGCACAATTCCGATTTGGTATCTCAGGAAGGCGGCAGAACGATGACAAGGCGTATCCTTGCCCTCATGGATGTATGGGAATCCCGTAAACATACGTCTCCATGACGGGTGGTTTACGTTAAAAATCAGACACTATGTTCACATTACATTTGAAATGATTTTGTATGACTGCTTATCAAAAGACATAAGTATTAATTTTTCTCGTTGTACGAGAAAAAATAATCAAGGAAATTCCGTTCAATATAAAATAAAAGAGATTAATAATAAAAATTTAAAAGAAAATTAGTAAATCTGTCTTAAATCAACTGGCAAACCATATAAATGAATGTAAACAAACTTGATAGCAAATTTTTCTGTCAACTTCGTTAATTCTGTTTGTTTCAGTTATTAGAAAATTGGAATAATCTATTTTAAAACTTAATTCGATGGCAATTTTGTTGAAATCGTAAAATTTTGAGATAATTTTAAATTGGGACAATGTATGGGAAATTGAACAATTTGGAAGACAATTTCGGAAAATAGCGTAATTTCGTCTAGTGGAAACATAGTATTTATAAGCTTGAAATGAAATTATTACATACATTTTCAATAGAAAAAATAACATACCTGTCTACCCATATTTTTGACAAAAAAAAAACAACAACTTTCAATGAGTTGTCACGATGGTTAGTTGTCACAGTACCTGGCAGGGATCATTATCAATTTTGTTAAATTTTTTGCCAATTTTTCGGTTTTCCAGGGATTTTTAATCTAAAACTTTTTACTCAACACTTTAAGAATAATTATTTATACTGGGAGTAACTTGAAACAAACTATACGTAGCCTCTGCCGGAAGAATTCCAATAAATCTGTCAAGAAACATATCAAATAAACAAATCGTAGGTGAAGTTTTCCCTCAGCTGCTGGCAATGAAAAGACAAAAGTGAGTTAATGTCTCGTCATATAATTGGTGAAGTTCAATTGATTACGTTTTTAGAAGATATGGACAGCACTATAATGATTCTGATCTCATGCCAATGCAACGAGTATCTCAACCAAAGCTCGAGACGTCGTTGGAGGCCCACGTCCAAGATGGTGATACATTGCAGGCACTAGCCTTGCGCTTTCATTGCTCTGTAAGTAACTAGATTTAATCAAACAAATGCTTGCGTGTACATAGACGGAAGTTGATGTTTCTTTATCTTTTAATGTCTTTTGCAAGGTCGCCGACATCAAGCGCTTGAATAAAATTGACAAAGACAACGAAATTTACGCGAGAAAGATTGTGAAGATCCCCGTAGCGGAGCATTCTGTTTTATTGGAAACATTGCCCATTGTACACAAGAGTGGAAATAATAGTCCAAAGCATCGCCAAGAAAGCAACTCAATCAACACACTGACTCCCCTTGAGACAGATATTTTAAAGGAAAAACTTTTAGTAGCATCGGTGAATTCAGCGGGCGACAATGTAAACGATATCATTCTTCAATCGAAATTGAGAAGCAATATTTACACAGATGATTCAAATGAAGGTTACTTTTTTGCTTTTGTATACTGAGTTTGAGTGACGAAAAATATTTTTTCTTTTATTACAGATACTGCCTATTCAACAAATGATCATAGAGACGGCTACGAACCTCTGCTGAGCGGAGTTCTTGATGAATCGATACCTCAGCCGCGACCGATTGCTAAGCCTTCCGTGATACCTTTGGATTGGTCTGGATCAGATTGCGATATGTCATGGGTGTGCTTGTTTATTGTGATACTTGCGTTATGCTTTGCAATTCCGCTCATCTATGTGTTCTACATCGCTGAGAATCCGAAGAGAATCCATCATAGCGCGCTCTGACTAAAGCTGTTAAGTTTTCATCAAACCATTTATTAAGTTTTTTGACGTTTGCTGTCGATAAAATCCCCCCTCTCCCTCTCTTACTTCCCTTACATAAAGTAAGTAAGCTAAGCCCTTTTTTACAATTGATGGATGGATGGAACGCCTGATAGGTTTATTGGTAAAGTGATCTACAATAAAAGTGCCTTTCCTTGCATTTAACTCTCTTGAACCAACTGAAGTCATCACGACAATGACGAACATTCGCATGGTGAATAAAATGAATTCGTTTTTTTTTTATATACGTGCGGCTTGTCTAGACGTATTACCATTCGTTTTTTCGGTTTTTAACTCAAAGAAAAACTAAATTTTATATTTTTATCAGACAATAAATTATTTAAATAGATTTAACATAAAAAACAAAGAAAAACGCCAAAAGTTTTTGAATTATACAGTGCTGTTCGAATTAATAGGGACAGATACTTTATTAAATGTAATCGTAATACATTGATTTTTTCTGTTGGCTGTTTCAAATGTAAGTTGCATATTTTGTGCTTTTGGTAAATGTTTTGAGTCCGAGGCTTTTATCTTATTTCTTGCTAGATTTTTCGGTTTGGTTAATACGGATTTGAGAATGGATATCTCAATGGAAAAGAGGGCTGAGATCATCCTCTTGCATGAGCTTTAAGCGTAGATATATGGAAGCACAAAGCTACCGGATCCATTGCAGCGGGTCGTAAAAGACATTACGTACGAAAACGGTAAGGATGACAAAGTTTTGATCCTACCTTCAATGGGACCGGCTGTGTGCTGGGGCAGCGGTGAACTCATCTGAAGTGGGGCGCAAAGCCAGAACACCATTTAAAAAGTAGCCGGCCACTGAGGCTGTGGTGCGAAAAAGACTGCTATGGACCAAGAAGCTGGTCTGCAGAAGATTGGGGATTTGTCATTTGTTCAGAAAAACAAGCTAATTTCATCCATTATTGCGATTTGGTTTCACGGTGCAGAGTCGAAACAAATGTGCGAAACTTTAATTTCTTCAATGCCAAACAGGGTAAAAGAATTTATTTCTTTCAAAGGCATAGTAAGGGCCTTTGTCTAGCTTGGCTCTGCTATAAATTCTACCAACAAAATTTCATAAAAAATACAACGAAATATTACTAATGCCAATCGTTGCATCTTTGGGCTAAGAAGGCTATTGATAGTAAAGCTTTATCCCAAAAAACTAAGGAGACTCTATATAATACCTTGATCATCCCAGTCCTACTTTACGGCGCTGAAGCTTGAGAAAAATCCTTCGGAAAATATTTGGTCACATTTGCGTTGATGGGCTTTGAAGGAGAAGATTGAACGACGAATTATACAAGCTGTACAGCGACATAGGAACCTTTCAAACGAGGAGATTGGCAGATACCTTAAACAAATGGACGAGGCCATAGAACGAACTATGGACAGCACGATACCTGCAACGATCTGCAATGCAACTATTGACGCACTGCATCAATGCAAAAGTAAACTTCTGTCTAGCCTAAAGCCTTGTACAGACAGTTTACTGACAATTATAAACCGGAGGTCATGACACTAAATTTAGTATTGGAACAATAATTTAGGGCTTTAAATACCAGAACTCGAATATGTTCCCGCAAATAAATAAAATATATTGGATGAAAGATTAAAACCATCTTCCATGTCTAAAGATCGCCCGAACGACGGACAATGAACAAATACAGATAACAGCAGGTATAGATCCGAGAGAAGCTGTAGATGAGGTTAATTTCTTTGTGATCGAGGATCCGCAGAAGAAGGTAAAGGTCGTAGGAGCGATTTTCCAGTATACAGGGCAAATGTTGTCATTGGCCCAAACCACTACCTGGAAAATCAGGTCCTTTTGCACAATTCCTACCTTCGAAATGATATAGAACACTGGCAATTCGAGAACTCAGGATTCATTAAGTTCAATGACGAAAATATTGCAAATAATTAAATCGCCGATGAGAGGGAATTACCTCCGTTCATTTCGAAGGAAAGCTCTTCCTAATTATCTTCGATTCACTGAGAAGTAAGAAATCAGTGGGAACCGATGGCATGCCTACCATCGTGCTACGTCGTCTTCCAGTAGAAGCGGTGGATATTTACACTCTGTTCAATAATGCTTTGAATTACGCCTATTATCCAACGTATTGAAAGACAGCGGTGGTGCATCCCATTCCCAAAATGAATAAAGACACGTCCAATCCGACGAATCTTCGGTCGATAAGTCTCCTTCCGAATATCAGCAAGGTAACACGCTTGAAGAACGCAGAGATGCAGCCGAATTTCTCTTCATTCATCGACTCTTTTCCAGTCACGTTGAATGCGCGTACCTTCACAACTCTATTTTTCTCAACACTAAACCTGTCAATCTACATACCCCTCGTCTCTTCTATCTACCAACCCACCACACTTCCTATGGCGCGAAGGAACCAGTCTCCCGTATGCTGCGAAAAATCAATTCAAATCCTACCGTCTTTGACTTCCACCGCACCACTTCGTACCTCAAATCCGTTCACCTTCCCCACTCCAACTAACCTTAGTTTTAAGTTTTAGTTTAAGTTCAATTTTAAGTAATAGATTGTATTAAGCCGAATAAATGAGGGCATACGAATGGTATTTGTTGCATTTTTCGTCAAAAATTACGAATAATGATGGCACTGTGTGATGGTGCGTTATCATAGTACAAAATCCACGAGTTTTCTGCCCATAATTCTGGTCTCTTTCGGCGAATTGCCTCACGCAAACGTCTCAAAACGTCCAAATAATACTCTTTGTTTACTGTCTGGCCTTTTGGCCAGTGTGCATCATTGTAATCCTTGAAAACCGTGAGCATTGCCTTCTTTTTTGACTGAAAATGACGTGTTTTTTTGGTAATGATCCTTTTGATGAATGTGGGATCGGATTCAGCCTCGCAAATCATCTCTTTTTCACATGAAATTGAGGTCTTTTGGCACCAACTTTGCTGCTACACGACGGAAACTCAAATCATTAACCAAAATGTCTTGGACGGATCCATAGGCAATGTTCAGGTTAATTTGCGGTTATTGACCAACATATCTTTTACTCCATCAATGTTTTCGTCGGTTTTCGATGTCGATGGTCTGCCACTGCGTTCATCATCTTCGATTGACTCACGACCACTTTTGAACCGCTCGTGCCACTGGTAAACGACCGTTTTCTTTAGAGAATCGCTGTCGAAATACTTTTCCAACATTTCCAACGTTCGCGCACCATTAAATCCGTTTTTTACGCAAAATTTAATACAAGTTCGTTGTTGCAAATTTAAATCCATTTCTAAAATTGTAAAAAATCGCCAACACACAGAGATAGATGTACTCTTGCCTACGTAACTTAACAACTTAACAAAAAAAACACAGAACTCAAATCGGAATAATGGGAGCGCCACAGTGTGGTTATTCAGGGATCAAGGTGGTGTAATTCCGGAAAATCAATTCGGTTTTAAGGCGGGACATGATAACTCACATGCCGCGTCTTATTTGGTATCTGATGTCCAGTGGAACAAAAGTAAGGAACAATGCACGGGTGCCTGCCTGATTGACTTGAAGAAGGCGTTCGATACCGTATGGTTAGAGGGACTATTCTTCAAGCTGGGAACAAGTAAACTACTGCTGTACATTCTTTTTGATATGCTCTCCAGTAGACAGTTCGTCGTGAAGAATGGCGATTTGATTTCTGCTGGAATATTTGACATTAAACATTGTCTGCAACAAGGTGTGGTCAATTCGCCGATCATATTCAACATCTAGACAAGCGATCTTCTGAGCTCGCTTCAACATGCCATAGCGTACGCAGTCGACATGAACGCGTACAGATCAGGGAAGAAGATTGAGGTCATTAATACTCTCTTCCAACGTGACTTCGATATGATTAAGCGATACTGCGACGACTGGAAATTGAAGATAAATTTTCAGAAGTCGGAAACTATTCTTTTTAGGACACCTTTGTCTGGGGCCTCTGCGGATACCAGAAAGAACTTTCGAAAGTTTTCGATCGTCACTTGCAGTCATTTGCTTGTCGAAATGTAGTCAGATACTTTGGGATTTGTCTAGATCAATATCTGTATTTTAATAAACATATAGATGTTGCTCTGGCCAGAGCAAAAGGTGCTTTTGCCCTTACAAAGAGTTTGTTTTATATGAGCCAACTCGATGCGAGGGTGAAGGTAATCTGCTACATGGCCCTTATCCGGTCTATGCTTGTATTTGGATTTCCCGTGTGGTTCAACGTGAGAGCAAGTTTAATGGAAAAGATTATGGTGTTTGAGATAACCTTTCTTCGCTTGTACAGAACACCAGAATAGGAGTACATCATATATTGTCCTACCGAGGTCTTGTACAACAGGGCGAACCTAATAAGAGTGGACAATTTCGTCATTAAGCGGACTCGAAGGCACATTGCTAGAGCAATGGCCTCGACGAACAACCTGATTTTTGGGACTTATTATCCTAATTATCTATATCACGATAGTGAGCGTTTTAACGGCTTCGTTCCGCCAGAGGCGTTCCTCAATTTTGATAATAAAGGGCTGATGCAGGACAAATTAGCGGTGCCGCTAATCTTCCACGTTGCTCGAACAGCTGCACACAGGCGACCCAACTACGACATAGACGTCGCACACGGCAGTGCGGAGTGTCTCCGGTTTAGTGGGGCGGTAAGGAATCGTGATTTGAGGGATATTGCTCAGCAGTACCAAGAATGTTGGTTGTTTAGTGAAGCTGAGGAAACGTCTACGTCGTTTCCTTCAAATTCGATGTGACGTAATTAGGACGCAAAATCCGTATGCTTAACTTTTAAGTCATGGCCGGTGTTGGCGAAAGTGCTAACGTACCATAAAGTAGTAGCTTCACCTAATTACTGATAGATGGAGTTGCTAACTGACAGATGGATTTTCCTCGCTGATTCTTGCTGGTTAGGTTAGATTCTGTTTGCGATAATTCTAATAATTTGAATTTAATTAAATTGAACTGAGAATTAAATTGAGAAGGAGACTAAGTAAGTTACTGTCTAAGTGAATTTTACTCTGTAATTTAACATATATCTACCTATTCAATAAAGGTTTTGTAACAACTTGGCAAAAAGGCAGTTTCTTTCACTTGCCAGAGTAGTTGACGGAAAAGTTTCCACAATCATACCATTGACCAATCTGGTGTCAACTAATCTACCATAAGGATGCCACCGAAAAAGCCAACGATCCAGCAACCCTTCAGGGTATCGAAGAAAACTTTGCGATCACCGGCAAGGAATCCCAAACCGCAAAACGAAGAATACAACTGCTGCAGTTGTGATGCACCAGATTCAGCGGGGAATATGGTCCAATGCGATCAATGTAATGCCTGGGACCACTTCAGCTGCGCCGGTGTAGACAGCTTTATCCAAGATGCATCATATTTATGCAAGAAATATACAGGTAAGAGTATGTGTCTATCTAACGTTTCAGAAGCTTATACTGCATCTGCTGTGAGATTCGCCAATATTAACGCCGATATGCAAAGCAAATCATCGAGGGCACCATCAGCAACAACTACTGCTGCGCCTTTTTCTGCATCAAATACGATCGACGAATTCGATGTACGTATCGGCCCTGCTCCCACAACGACGACCCCAACTAATCCCGCTAAATCGCGAACACCATCAACAACAAACACTGCTGAGTTTGCACTAAGTGCTGTTCCGACTACTGCGCCGATTGCGGCCGAAGTTGCAGCTGTGTTTAGAAACCTTGGTCCAGCCACTATATCGATTGCTAGCTTCACCCCGTACCCCAATGCAATGACTCCAGAGCAAACTATTGGTGCGCTACCACATTTGCAACCAACCGTACCCACAATTTATGGACCTAATGGACAATTAGCATCTGCAGTAAGTACCGGGCAAGGTTCTACAACAATCAACGCGATTACCATTCCTAGAATCGTAACTTCCACAGGCGGAATTAACACCTGCGGTCAGTTTACCAACAATAGTTTGCCTCGTGTAAAGGAGAAGGTTACTGTTCCAGTTCGTGTGACTCAACCACCGAGGTCTAGGAGCTCAACTAGTTCAAGGTCATCCAAGTTGTCTACCAAACGTATGCAGATCGAGTTGCAAAGAGTCGAGGAAGAATTCCAGTAGATAGAGAAAGGATCGATCGATAAACATCAGCTATTGTTTGTTCCGTCGCAGGACCTCGGCCAAGGACAAGTAAGCTTCCAGTTGCCGTCACACAATACTTCAACTAATCGACAGCCTACAGTACATACTTCGCAACCTTGGAGCTCTCTCCATATGAACCAACATGAGTTTCAAAATAACCACCTGACCAAAAACCATCTAGCGGCACGGCACTTAATGTCACGGGATTTACCTACCTTTGACGGAAATCCTGCGGAGTGGCCGCTTTTTATCGCCAGTTTCAATAGGGGTACAAGTTTAGGTGGTTTTGTGGATGAAGAAAACCTTATACGATTGCATAAGGCTCTGAACGGCGATGCGTTAGAAGCAGTAAGAAGCCTTATAATATAACCAAATTGCGTTCGTCGTGTAATCGAGACCCTGAGGATGTTATTCGGTAGGCCAGAGCTCATTATCAATACGCTGCTACGTACAATCGCCAGAACACCTCCTCAAAAGGCAGATAAGCTGGAGACTATCGTCACATTTGCCATAGCAGTCCAGAACCTCTGCGCAACCATAGAGGCCTCGGGACTGGTGGACCATCTTAAAAATCCCATGCTGTTGCAGGACCGAGTCGAAAAGTTGCCACCTACGTTGCGTCTTAATTGGGCTATCCACAAACAAACACTGCCAACATGCACGCTCCTCGACTTCAGCTCGTGGCGGTATCGGATGGCCGAGGCTGCCAACGGAGTTCTGGTTTCCGTTCCGTCTGCAGCATCTGGTGAGGAAAAGAGACACCGAAACAAGAACTGAAAGGATAAGGGGTTCTTGAACGTTCATAATGAAAAGGATAAAATACATAAGTGCTGCATTTGTGGTGGTAAATGTGCTTCAGTAGCTGATTGCAAGCAGTTTCAACAATTGAGTCGTACTGCCAAATGGGAAGAAGTCAAGAGGCATCAACTGTGCCGTAAATGTCTAGAAAGGCATTTGTACATCAGGTGCAAGGTGGAGTCGGTCTGCGGAAAAAATAATTGTGTTTTAAAACACCACCAGCTACTGCACAATGACCGAGAAGGAGCCGCGTCTTCTCCTTCTACCACCGGAACGGTTGGGTTGCATTATGAAAACAAAACCAACAATACTGATCCCATATTGTTTCGGATCGTTCCGGTGATGGTAGAGGAGTCGAAATTAAAGCACATGCACTACTGGAGGATGGCTCATCCGTAACGCTTATGGATAAGGAAATCGCAAAACAGCTGAAAGTTCAAGGAAATCCGCGAAGTGTGCCTGAAGTGGACTGGAAACTCCTCGCGATATGAGAGCCACTCCGAATTGATCGACTTGCAGATATCCAATACGAATGTAAATGCAGAGAGGTTTCCACTGACGGATGTCCACACAGTCGAGAGTCTGCCACTACCATCCCAAACCATCAACTCAGCTGAGCTGCAAAGGAAATTCGAGCACCTAAAAGGGATATCTATCAACTCGTACGAGAGGGCGGTGCCACGGCTTCTCATTGGAGTAAACAACGCTCAACTTGGACTCCCGCTCAGATCTAGAGAGGGTGGTCGCCTCGAACCCGTTGCGACTAAAACTCGCCTGAGATGGGTGGTCCATGGTAGTTGCACCGAAAGTGACCGCATTCACAGAAGCGATGGTAATCCTCACAGCTTTCACATTTGTGAATGCAGCGATTTAGATCTGCATCGACTAGTGAGAAACTTTATTTGTGATGACAACTTTGGAGCATCGAACATGCAAAGGATCTTGATGTCCCAGGATGACAGCCGAGCTTTAGATCTGCTTAACCGCCGAACGGTACGAAAGGACGGAAGGTTCGAGACGACCCTCCTTTGGAAATTCGATAAACTACAATTGCCAGACAGTTACCCGATGGCCAGGAAGCGTCTGATATGTCTGCAAAGGCGAATGGAACGTGACAAAGGCTTGGCCGAAGTGCTAAACAGAAAAATTGAAGAATATGTGTTGAAAGGCTATGCGCAGAAGGTCGCACCCCAAGAAATATCCGACCACAGAAGTCAGTCGTGGTACCTTCCGAACTTTCCCGTGGAAAACCCCAACAAGCCAGGGAAGGTCAGAATTGTCTGGGACGCTGCAGCTGAAACTCATGGAACGTCGCTCAATTCAGTGCTCCTCAAAGGCCCCGACCAACTTACGCCTCTAACGTCGGTGATCTCTAAGTTCAGGCAACAGAGAATAGCGATCTGTGGCGACATCATGGAAATGTTCCACCAGGTTGTTATTCGGAAAGAGGACCAACACTATCAGCAATTCTTGTGGGGTTGTAACGAGGAAGGAACTCCGGACACTTACATTATGATGGTTATGACCTTCGGGGCTACGTGTTCTCCGTGTACAGCGCACTTTATTAAAAACACCAACGCTGAACACTTCGCCGCAGAATTCCCTAGAGCGGCCCAGTCAATTAAGGAAAACCATTACGTGGACGACCTGATGGACAGCGTACCGACGGAGGAGGAGGCGTTCCAATTAGCTCAGGAGATTAGACACATACACCAGCAGGGTGGTTTCCATATCTGAAACTGGGTTTCCAATTCATCCAGCGTCCTGAGGGCACTTAACTCTGAACCAACGGACAAGGTCAACATGAACATCAATGTCGAGCTCGGGACAGAAAAGGTGCTAGGAATGTGGTGGTGTACGGACTCAGACTGTTTTACCTTTAAAATCACCGCTAACCTGAAACAAGAAGAAATTCTTTTCAGATCACGACGCCCCACTAAACGCGAAGTTTTGAGAGTGTTGATGACCATCTTCGACCCATTGGGACTGATAGCTTTCTTCCTGATGTATATTAAGATTCTCCTTCAGGAGATTTGGCATTCCAAGATCGAGTGGGACGATGAAATCAAAGACGAAGAAAATGCGAAATGGCGAAAATGTGTGCAACATCTACCCAACGTGGAAACAGTTAAGATTCCGAGATGCTATGTGAGGTCAACCTGGGGTTCCGAAATACAGCTCCACGTATTCGTCGACGCCAGCGAAAACGGGTTCGCCGCAGTAGCATATATAAGGAATCTCAACGGCAAGGTAGTAGAGACCAGCCTTGTAGGAGCGAAAACCCGAGTGGTGCCACTTAAATCGCAATCAGTTCCTCGCCTTGAGCTGCAAGCGGCCCTTCTCGGAGCGAGGTTGGCTAAAAGCATCACAAAGTCGCACGACATCAAGTTTACCCAACAGTATTTTTGGTCGGACTCAAACACGGTTTTGTGTTGGCTGCGATCCGATCATCGACGGTATCGGCAGTACGTAGCTTTCCGAGTTAGCGAAATACTGGAGCTCACTGAAATCACGGAGTGGTGATGGATTCCTACTAGAATCAACGTGGCTGACGATGCCACAAAATGGCAAAGACATCCCGAGTTTAAACCTACAAGCCGATGGTTCAACGGACCCGAATTCTTGAAATCTCCTCCGGAAGATTGGCCGCAGGAGAGCATCGTAAGCTCTACAACTGAGGAGCTTAGAACGCACTTTGTTGGAGTTTACATATCTGGTCACGAGCAAACATTCCGATTCAACGAGATCTCTAGCTGGACAAAGTTGCTTGCGTCTTCCGGTTTGTGCATAATATGAGCACTAAAAGGACAAAGGAACTCAAACTAAGTGGCCCATTGGCACGCGAAGAACTTCAGATGGCGGAAAATGCCTTGGTAAGAGAGGCACAAAGAAGCGTATATGCGGAAGAGATGGCGGATCTAGAAGCGAATCGGCAGGTCGAGAAGACCAGTACACTTTCTAGTCCGTGTCCCTTCCTGGATAAAAATGGAATAATTAGAGCCAATGGAAGGATCGTTTCGCAAAAGGAGTTAGCGAAGACTTGAGTTTACCCATCATTCTTCCCAAGTCACATGCCCACAAATGCGGTCCGCATTCTGCCTGTCAAAGATGTAAGAATGCCCGTACTCAACCTCGTTCACCAATCATAGCTCAACTTCCACCTGCGCGACTCGCCACGTTCAGCCGACCATTCTCATACGTTGGGGTCGACTATTTCGGCCCGACGACCGTCATTGTAGGTCGAAGAACGGAAAAACGCTGTGGGGGTTCTATTTACATGTCTCAGCACGAGAGCCGTCCACATAGAAGTTGCTCATACCTTGACAACTGATTCGTGCATCTTGTGTCTTCGTAATTTTATGGCAAGACGAGGCACCCCAATCGAGTTCCATAGCGACAATGGAACCAACTTTCACGGTGCAGAGAGGGAGCTACGAGAAGCAACTAAAATGATCAAGAAAGACAAGCTGGTGGAAGCGGTAACCACAACAATCACTAAGTGGAAGTTCATACCACCCGGCGCTCCACATATGGGCAGCAGTTGGGAGCGATTAGTGCGCTCAATAAAAACGGTCCTTTATGCGACCACACCGACTCGGAATCCAAACGACGAGCTACTGCGAAGTATGCTTATTGAAGCAGAAGGAATCCTGAACGCGCGACCCTTGACGTACATGCCCATAGACGCGGAAAACCCAGAGGCCCTCACGCCCTACCATTTTTTGTTCGGTTCGGCTAGTGGACTTAAACCTCTAGTGGAATTCAACGACGACGTTAGAGTGCTCCAAAGCAATTGGCTTATCTCGCAGCAGTTTGCGGGCCGCTTCTGGAAACGTTGGATAGCAGAATACTTACCCACCCTTACCAGGCGCGCAAAATGGTTTACACCAGTGAAACCCTTGGAAGTCGGCTACATTGTACTAATCGTAGACCCAAATAATCCCAGAAACTGCTGGCCCAAAGGCCGAGTAATAGAGGTCAAGCGATCACAAGACGGGCAAGTTCGCAGTGCCTATATACAGACGCAGAGCGGGATCTACGAACGGCCTGCAGTTAACTTAGCAGTCCTTGACGTCCAGGGCCCAGAAGATATCAGTCCTCCGGTGAAACTACCGCAGGGGAGTGTTGGCGAAAGTGCTAACGCACCATAAAGTAGTAGCTTCACCTAATGACTGATAGATGGAGTTGCTAACTGACAGATGGATTTTCCTCGCTGATTACTGCTGGTTAGGTTAGATTCTGTTTGCGATAATTTTGATAATTTGAATTTAATTAAATTGAACTGAGAATTAAATTGAGAAGGAGACTAAGTAAGTTACTGTCTAAGTGAATTTTACTCTGTAATTTAACATATATCTACCTATTGAATAAAGGTTTTGTAACAACTTGGCAAAAAGGCAGTTCCTTTCACCTGCCAGAGTAGTTGACAGAAAAGTTTCCGGTTGCGGCCAACTTGCCGCAACAGCCGGCTTACATAGTTTAAGTACATAGTTTAAGTAGGTTAAGGTAGAGTTGAGATATTAAAAAAAAAGAGAGATGGGTAACACAAAAAAAGTATGTATTTAATTACGTAAGTAGCTTTTTTTTATTTCAAGAAACTGCAATATAATATTTAATACATAGTAAATTTTATTAAATTGTAAATAAGCTTTAAAGTTTTTGAAAGAAATAGCTGAGTACAATACATTGTTATATGCAAGACAAGTGGGGAAAGCACTTATCAATTAAATTATTTAATCCCATTGTTACGTGTAAATCACGCCCCAAAAATCCTCCATTCCCTTTGGTCCTGTCGTTGTCTGTTTCACCCCTCTGCCCTCCTACCTTTTCTTGTTTCGTCCTCGTTCTTTTTTTACCGTCATGCTCCGGATGCCACGGTACAGGTGGGAGTTACTGGATTCTCTGGATCCAGTTTTCTCCCTCGGCCTAGCGCTCCAGAAATGACCATATAGGTACCCTGTATAGAGGCAGGCGGACGGCCTGGAGACTCTAGCCGACGGACGGTCCAATCCCCGCCGCCCCTTGATGCCCGAAGATGTCGACACCCCAGCAATGGCCGAGGGCCCACCCTAAATTCGATATTGTTTGCTTCCAGCCACAGAATTTGTAAAACCTCCAAAACCCGAAATTCAAAAAACAATAATTGTGAAAGAAAGCTCACGATTCCCAAAGATCCGTTCTCCTCACTCGTGTCTGCAAGGAGAATTACGATCCCCGCAGTACAATTCTTTAATAAAAGTTTCCCTCCTACTTGGCAGTTATTATTTGAGCTCCCCTTAATTGTTCCCCAAAAGTGTTCCGGGTCCGAGGGTGTAATATGGACCCATGCAGTCACTCAACAGACAGAACGAACACGACAAAACATCGACCGGTAATCGACTAGGTAATTAATATCTAGCCAAAAGAAGAAACTAACGATTAATGGGAACATAAAACTAGGAACGAGGTGCAAACTACACGACGAACTAACAAAAGAAACCAACAAGAGGAAAGGAAAACAGCACAACGAACGAGAAAAAAAAGGAAACCAACAAGACGGAAAACTACACAACGAACGAACAAAAAAAAAAATTAACACGAGGAAAAAAAAAAACCCACCAAGAAAGGAAGGCGGAAGCCCCGAAAGACAGGAAACCGACGGACGAAACCTACGACGAGAGTGACAGCGGCGGGAAGTAGACACTCCATTCACCAGCCCCGACAACCAGACAGGAGTGACCCCAAGTAGGCAGGAAAGAGATAAGTACCCCTCGTATTTTTTGATATATGTATTTGTGTGATCTTCCCCCAGTTGGGGTTATTTGTGATTTATAGAAACCCGTAAGGCTCCTTACAGTTTACAGTTTTCACGGCAAACCCTTTAGCGGTTACTCTTAAAACGTTAAAACGTTCGCGACACCATTGCCTCCCAGTGAGTCACTCAGTTTTGTGATCGTACGGAATCGTGGGCCTACCGTCGGCCGTCAAATCCAGTGTACATTTTTGTTGGCTAAACCGTGAGGTGGCAACCCCTTTGGTGTCTCACGATGGTGATTTATTCTGCACCATATACAGCCTTTGTTACCCCCCCCCCCCCTTTTTTTTTCAAAAAATAAATGCACTTAAATTCATTATCAGGAAAAAGTCTATAATCGGTTTAATTGGTTTAAATATATCTATAATTGGTTTAAAATATTTTAATTCAATCTCTTTGGTGTTGCTATACGTAGCTCGATACTGAAGCATGGAAACTAACAGGTTATCCCAGGAGGTGCTCGTTACGAGAGAGAGCAGCTCGGGGATTGAAGACGGCGACGGTAAACGGCATGCGAAAACCACATCGTGTCGCACGTCTACTGGAACGACGGTTTTCCATGGGTGTCAATGACAGCTACCCCTTTACTTTTAACGAAGACGCTGACACAATAAGAAAAAAAATAACAGAGATAGAAGATCTTCTCGAGAATCATCCAGGTGATCCGAAATCGGCGGAGTACCTGAAGATTCTCACGAAGATCGAGTGGGCGATAGGTAGACTAGACAGGTCACGATCGGACTCGAAGGAACAGACGGCGGAGAGGAATGAGCTGAAAGGAGAACTGCTTATTCTTCTATCCGACCTAACTGATAGGGAAGTAGAAGAGGCACCTGAGCAGATACGCCCTAGTGTTTCAGGCATAAGTAGAGTAGGCCGATTACCGACGACACCTCCGACAAGACAAACAGAATGGACAATACCTATGGAACTGAGACAGCGGGAAGAGCCGATTCAAGAACGATGTCAGGAGCGCATCGAGAAGTGGGGCTTAACATTTTCAGGTGAACGTTGCGGATCTCCTCTTAATTCCTTCTTGGAACGAGTGGAGGAATTAAGGGAACTAAGGGGAGTATCTTCTTCTCAGCTTTTCAAGTCAGCGGTGGAGCTCTTCGTGAGGAAGGCACTCATTTGGTTTAGGGCGAATAGAAGATTAGTAGGTTCATGGGAAGAATTGGTTTCAGAGCTGAAGTTGGAGTTCCTCCCCCAAAATTATGATGATCTGCTCTTGGAAGAGATTAGGCGACGTACTCAAGGGAAGGAAGCTGTATACGTGGCCATCATGGAGAACATGTTTGATAGACTCTCTGAGCCATTATCAGAGAGTCGAAAGTTGAGGATGGTACAGAGGAATCTGGGTTATACGTAGGGATTGCCCAACGTGTTCGGGAAATGGGAATCGGACTCTCGCATCGGCAGGGCGAGTGCGCCGACAAAATTAGAAAGGTTGCCTGCTGGTAACCGGGTTTATGGAATTAAGATGTTAGGATTATTGGATTCAGGGGCTTCGCGTACGATCATCTGTAGGGATGGATGGCATGTATTAAAGAGTTTAGGGTTAGAGTTATTAAAGGGAAACATTAGTAGGGTTTCTTTAGCAGACGGTGCAGGTATAGACGTTGTAGGTTGTTTGTCTTTGCCAACAGTAGTGCAGGGAAAATCGATCCTACTGGAATGTCTAGTAAGTCCAAATCTTCAACATGTCTTGATACTGCGTGCCGACTTTCGGGCCCGGACGGGAATTGTCTTGGATCTGAGATCAGGCGTGTGGAATTTTTCGAACCAGGCAGAGGTGGCATCGATTTAAGCAATTGAGGATAGAGTAGATTTAGATGAAGAAGGGGATAGGGAATTAAGTAGGGTTATAGCTAGGGTTTTCGAAAACATGCCAGAAGGATTAGGATGCACGCACTTAGTGGGGCATAAGATTAGGACGACGTCTGAACCGATAAAACAGCGTTGCTATCCAGTCTCGCCGGCGGTTCAGCTTCATATAGATAGGGAATTAGAAGATATGCTAAAAGAAGATATTATATAAAAATCAAGTGGGCTTCTCCCATTGTAATGATTAAAAAGAAAGATGATTCGTTTAGGTTCTGCGTCGACTACAGAAAGTTGAATAATGTCACGGAACGTGATGACACCGTGCTCGGCGCCGATCTTGAACCGCATGTGTTCGTGTACCTGGATGACATTATAATCGTCACCAACAATTTCCGCCAACACCTGGAAATATTGGAAGAGGTCTTCAAAAGATTGACTGCAGCTAGCCTCAAGGTTAGCGAAGAGAAGTGCAACTTCTGTAGATCGTCGTTAAAATTTTTAGGATATGTAGTTGATGGTCTTCATGGTCTTCATGTTGACCCAGAAAAGGTCGAGAGTATGGTTAGGATACCTGCACCCAAGAACATAAAAGAGGTTCGGAGTTTTGTCGGCACAGTTTCCTGGTATAGGAGGTTCGTACCAAACTTCGCAGTTTTGGTAGAACCATTGACCGCACTGTTGAGGAAAGGGATTAAGTTCATTTGGTCTGAGGAGTGCGAGAGGAGTTTCCAGAAAGCAAAGGAGTGCTTGGTGACTGCCCCGATACTAACATGTCCGGATTTTGAGCGGCCGTTTGTGGTGCAAACCGACGCATCGGACTTTGGGTCGGAGCAGTGCTTACTCAGATATTTGAAGAAGGAGGAAAAGTAATTAGTTACTTGAGTAGGTCGTTGAATAGAAATGAGAGAACCTATTCAACCACGGAAAAGGAATGCTTGGCCGTACTGCGGGCTATTGAAAAGTTGCGACCGTACATTGAGGGCGTTCGATTTACGGTCGTCACAAATCATTACTCATTGTTTTGGCTGAGTAGCCTCAAGGATCCGTATGGTAGGTTAGCTAGGTGGGCGGTTAGGTTCCAGCAGTTTGACTTCGAAATTGTGCATCGCAAAGGTAAAGATCATGTGGTTTCGGAAATGTTTTCTAGGAATGTTGCAGTCGTAGCTGAACTGGAAGAGCAGGCCCGGATCCATGGATCGCTAAGACGATCAACAAGGTCGAGTCGAACCCGCTGGACTATCCGGATTGCAGAGTAGAACAGGGAACTTTGTTTAAATTTGTTAGGGCAAAACACGTGATTGTGCATGACAATAGTTCGGAATGAATGGAGGTAGTAGCGAAAGTAGATAGAGTTAGGGTATTAAAAGTGTCATGACAATCCATTAGCAGGGCATATGGGTGTTAGGAAAATGTATGCCAGAGTAGGGTCTAGGTATTACTAGCCGAAGATGAGGTCAGATATAACTAGGTATGTCAGGAATTGTAAAACTTGCCACAGTGTGAAGCCGGTAAATGACAAACCAGTTGGTTTGATGGTGGAGAGGAGAGAGATTTCGAATCTCTGGGATATGATCTGCGTTGACTTGGTTGGCCCGCTTCCAAAATCGAGTAGGGGCTTCATTTATATCCTCACTGTCGTGAATTATTTCACCAAATTCCCCCTATTGCTTCCCCTTAGGTCTGCCACTGCTTTCTCTGTTTGTAGGGAACTCGAGGACAACGTTTTTCTTTTGTTGTTGTCTGCGACATCGGCCCTCAGTTCTGAAGCAAGGAATTGAAAAATCTATGTAATTTTTATGGATCCTGTCTGAATTTTACCGCGCATTACCACCCAGCTGAGCGGATAAACCAAATTATCAAGTCGACCCTCAGAGCCTATGTGTCGGAGAACCATAGGGCTTGGGACTCTCAGTAGGGAAACGGGGTCAATAGATAGGGAATTAGGTTCACCAAATAAGGCGACATGACTGAGCTATTGATACGATTTAAAAAGCTTAGGGAAGACATAAGTAGGAAGCTGGCGATAGCGACCGTGAAGGCTTCTAAGTCATATAACCTCAGACGACGCGACGTTCAATACTTACCAAACAAGGTTGTATGGCGTAGGAACTTTATGATCTCCGATGCGGCGAACTACTACGCTGCGAAATTAGCCCCAAAGTACGTCGGACCTTTCACCATCCGGAGAAGGGTCTCACCGTGGACTAATGAGTTGGAGGAAGCCACAGGGAAGGACCGAGGAACGTGGCACGTGAAAGACCTCAAGCCGTACCGGGACGAGGCTGATGTACCCCAAGTATATTTGAGAGGTTTTCACGCCTCAGTTAAACAAACATCTTCTTTGATGAATTATAAAACGCTCTCCAGCGAAATCTGACTTACTTACAAGAATACCTAAGTCGGGTAGCAGAGCGAGGTCGTTATGCAAAGAGGTACAGAGAGCGTGGGTGCGCTCGATGATGTGCTGGAGCATTGCAAGACCGATGCAAAGATGAATGTCTAGTAGTCTAGTGGTATTAACCTAGATAGTAGCCCTCTTTAGTGTTGTCTTTTATCCTCTCTTTTGTATTAGCTTTGGCCACTGCTGGTTTTGGTAGCTAGCCCGCAAGCAGAAATGTGAGGACAAGATATGTAAAATGTGAGGACATTATATGTGTCTTAGCAGATAAGTCTTTGCAAATATGCAGTACGAGTACTACTAATCACTCGGCTGAGAATGAGTACTTTGCATATCTCGCCAATCCATCCACTTCCACTGAGATGCTCAATCAATACCCAATATACCCACCAATCAATACCCAATACTTTACCATCTTCAGTCGCCGTAGAGCGTCCTTTTTCATTTGCTGGTTTAATGAATATACCTCGACGTGTATCTCTTTCAGACAGCAATTTTGAGAAATTAAGATAAATTAAGATAGAAAGATAAACTAACTTAGATGACAAACTCTACTAATACTGTTGCAAACCCTTAACCTTCGCACAGACCCACTGTAAGTGAATTACCACACATTGTTCATGCTAGAAATTTACAAGTAAAGTTGTTAGAATGATGTGTGTGTAATGTGGATGACCTTTTTTGAGTACAATGGGAGAGAAATTGACATTGATGACAATTCACACGTATTCACAGACAGGGTCACACGGATAGAGGCGATCAGTGGAAAGCGGGTTTTGGTTTTCCAATATCTGGCAGTGGGCTACTGGCACTATCCTCTGAAAAATTAGGCCTGTCAGGCCAGATAATCAGTGGTGGCTGATAGGGGCAGAGTATAAGGGAAATAAATAGGTGGAATAGAGGGCAGTCTTGAGGGAGAGTTTGCTTACTTGACAGTCAAAAATAGAATGGAGTTGGCTTCGCATAACATTCTGGAGATGGGCTCATGGGATACGTAGTTCGTTAGGTGAGGAGGAAGGGAGGAACAGGTCTACAATTAGTAGAGACAGTCAATGTTATCAGTTGAAAGCTGAAAGAGTATGCCACCAGTTTCATGTCGTGTTATAGCTACATATGTATTAGCTTGTAAGTCAGTTTCATGGGATCGACCATGAAATCCAGCCCGGTAGGCTGAAGTTGTTAATCCAAATGAGTCTTCATAATGCAAAATGGTTAAACTTTCGCTGTACAGATTCTACGCGCAATACATGGATGGCATCATAGTGCGACCTGAAAGGCGTATTCAAGAACGGACCGCGGAGATTAAACATGGTTTCCATAGGAAAAATTCCCTGTGAAATAGATATTTGAAATAGAGCTGCAAAAGGTTGGGCCCGCTAATTTACCTATCACATCACATATCAGGCCCAATAGCGTATTCGTGTTTATGTTTTTTAATCTACTCCTTCGGTAATGCTGTACTAATGACTACAAAATGAATTTCTCAGTTACGAAAATCAGAGCTAATTAGGTTCATGGGAGTGGTGACCGAACGATTCGCTAAAAAAATGAGCAATACCTCTGTGCTTACCTGTTTTTCTATTAGCGTTAATAAAGTGGAAACAACTGTTGCGATTAGCGATAGGATTGTGATTCAAATCGAAGTGGTAGTTATAAAATTCTACGTAAGAGCACAATTGGATGATCATGACGTATAGTAGTTTATTATTCTTATTACAAATAGAGAGTACTTCTTCTTTTTACTAGGGTGGAGAGCAGGTACAATCAGTCGTGTTGATAAAAAAGATAAGATTAAGCTGTTTCCTAAGGTTGCTGATGATAGATTGGTCTAAATCCACTTTAATTTGGGTCGACATGATTAAATAGCGAGTTAAACACATCTACCTTTTTTTTTCTGTCGGAGCAGAGCACTCAGACAAAGAACTAGTCCATTGTACTCTTTGTAAGTTCCTTTTAATGAAATCTTTCAATCTCACGAAGAAAGATGAGTAAGCGCTTCAGTGATAAGATGTTTACAGTACCAGCACTCACCACGTCAGCGCCGAGTACCTGCAGCCTGATTTTTTTTTTATAATAAGAGCGCACTCAAGGTGTTTGTGTACCCTTAAAATGCTCCGCGGTGTCATCAGCACTTTCACAGCAAGCATCCGATGCTTGCTGTGAAAGTGCCTGGCATGTTCATCGAATTCATTTCCCGCGATCCTATTGTGATCTGGGACCCAGAAAAGGGTCACTGAATTTAGACTTTCGACTGCGTTTAGTGATCTCTTGCATTCTTAGACTAGCTTGGAAGTCGTAAGAGGGCTCAGCAAGGCTCTAAGCGCAGCTTGACTGTCGCTACAGATGTAAGTGTTTCGCCCCGTTCACCGGATCTCAGCAATATAATTCGCTGTCATCAGAATTGCGGGCCCCCGCCCAATTATCAAGGCTTCGCCCTTTAATGACGTTGTCTAATAATGAACGGGGGCAGAGCAAAGTACTGGTCTTATCGTAAACATCTTCAGATGACGCTACCGAAGGTTGCTACGATTTGATCAGTCACAAGCTGCCGGTCATAGGTCTTGTTGGCGGCTGGACCACCGGTAGTCCCTACCAGGACTTAAATCACGGTACCATGGGAGTCAGGAGCCCCCCGGATCTCGGTCCGGGCCTGACTTGTTAGAGGTAGGCCCCCTTGTGGGAGCGTCATGGTGGCTGTGGTTTAAACCCAAAATCGCGGGTAAGAGTCTTCCTATGGTTTTCCTTGGTTTTCCTTTTGGTTTTCCTTGGGTTTCCTTTGGTTGACTCAATGTGGAGTTGCAATAAGTGCTGGGTGCTGTGACCCTAAGAACAGTAAGAGGTTTTAGGTCGGCCTCGACTCATACCAAGGGTGGAACTTGTGCCGGCAACACAGTTCCGAATTGGTATCAATGGATTGACGGTGAGCGATGGCAAGGCGTATCCTTGCTCCCATGGATGTATGGGCATCCCGTAGGTTTAAGCCCACACGGCAGGTACTTACGTTAAAAAACAAGAGACATCTGTCATCAGAATTGCGTATATCTCCGCTTGGAAGACAGATGCGAGCTTCCCTTACATGAAGTGAAATGTAAAGTTTTCGTCCTCCAGAAAAACACCAGAACGCCACATTCTATATTGGTTTTGGAGCCGTCCATGAAGATCCGACTGCATTCCTTTCCTGGTTCAGATTCTGGCCGAAACCAGTCCCCGGCACAGGAAAAGTCGATTTCGTATTTTTTCCGCAACAGAAGTTCTGGTGTCATTGCATCAGACGGCATGTCCATAAGAACAGAGTCATAAGACAGCTGACGTCGTCCAAGGTCATCAAAGCTCCAGTGCGTGTTGTACCAAAGACCACTTTTTTTTAAACGGAAAATGGCTTTAAGAGTGCAGCTAATGGTATGAATAACAATACATGCAAGATAAACCGTTCTTTGGAGTCTGGTAAAAGTAGCAATCACCAGAAAACTGATACATAGGATTTACATTGGAATACATAGGAAGTGGCCTTATCATAGCCGTGTAGATCCAAAGGACCCTTTTCGGGGACAGGCTCCATGTCTTGCCGATAACTCCTCTGCACTGCCAGAATGCCGACAGCGCTTTAGATGTTTTCGACGTAATGTGTTTAGTCCAGAGAAGTTTGTTATCCAGGATGACACCAAAATTGGATGGTGAGGCCTTTAAGCACTATATGAGTCAAGTTAGGCAGATTCCTCCTTCTCGGAAAGAGAACAACCTCAGTTTTGAGAGATTTGACTGAAAGCCCATTACTACTGCACCAGTCGTCGATCACGTCCAGGGCTGCATGCGCTTTAGAGCAGACAGTCGCTACATCAACTATTGAGCGCGTTGAGTAGTGAGTCGACCTCACCCTCAACGTCGATGAAAATGCCCATGGCGGCGTATTCTTTCTTGTCGAGTGCGCCTTCAATTCTGTCACACATCTACCATACTGGTATCTGTAGGCTGTGTACGTTACGAGTGTTTTCTTAACGTCAACTTGGGATCTCTACTTGTAGGAAAAAGTAGTTGGATTGATGTATGAAGTTCGACAAAAAAGAGATTCCGTACTTTGCAAACTAGCGAGCAGAGCGAAAATAAAAAGAATCTTTCTTCTTTGCGAGTTGTTGAACAATTAAATTTTATTTTATACTACTTGACCGGTAAACGGCCATATCCAAGTCAAATAACTTATTATCATAGATAAGCTAACCTATATGTCAAACTCTGCTACTACTTTTGCAGACCCTTAACTTTCGCACAGACACTCTGTAAGTGAATCCCAAAACTTTTACATCTTTATAACTTTGTCAAAATTTGCTAGAATGAGAGCAATTTACAAGTAAAACTGCTAGAATGAGAGCGATTTGCACGAGTGTGTGTAATGTGGATGACGTTTTTTGGTTAAAATGGGCGTGGGTTGTATCAAATGTTCAGTTAAAACCGCTGCTGTATTCAGTCGCCTACTTTACTCCATAATTTGTAAAATTTCCTATGTCGCCTTAAACCAATTTAATAACCTAATTCCTTACCCAATAATTGTTATCGCTTTTGACGCGACTTTTTGTTTTTTTATTGTTGACCTACTAGTCTGTTCATTTCGCGAAAGTGCGTTTAGTGCATTTTTAATGTTTTTCTCAGCAATTTGTTTATTGTTTTCCTGGTCTTCGTCATGTCTTCTTGTGGATTAACCAATTGCTCCATTAACGACAATAATGCTGACTTTGTTGCCTGTAAGGGGATCTGCGGCAAAATATTCCATGCTATTTGTGTTGGCCTAAATAAAAGAAACACGGTCTATCTTAGAGAGTTCTCCGAAAATCTACTGATCTTTTGTGATGAGAGTATCAGTATTTCTCTCTCACATGTGCTCCTTGCAATCAAGTGCCTCAGTGACTCCAATGAATCCAACCATAACTCACTCGTCAGACTGATAACGGACAAACTATCAATCTTTGAACAAAGTGTAAGATGTGCGGAAGACTTTGGTCATAGCATTGAAAAGCAAGTTGCGCGTTTAATTGAGCTAGAAAGTGCAAGATCTAGAAATAAAGAAACATACAAGCGCCACCTTGATACAGTCTTAAGTGAATTTATATCAATCGGATCCGCAATGATGGATTCAAGCAAGAAAAAATGCAATTCCATCAACTCTCCCCGGGAAGACGTCGATATTCATCTCCAATCATCCACATCCAATCTCCATCTCGAACCTGCAACAAACAATCACCAACTCTCAAATCACAGTGAGCTTAATGATGAACTCACCACTAATAGAACAGTGTTGAATGATTTAGAAAATCTCATGGTCTTCCAACCCATCCCCACCGCACAACAGTTACAATACTTCAATTTTGGCTGAATTGTTACCAACTGAAGCCGAATCATTGCCAGATCCGGGGCCGAAAACTCAATTTTCACCACCACCTCGCACCAGCCCTTTGATTCAAAAATCGTTTGGTGAAATAATTGCTCCAACGCCAAATCCTCCTGTCACGCCCCAGGGAAACTTGTTACACAATTTAACACGACGTTGACACCTTGAGAGTGGCAAGGCAGGCTAGACCGGCTCCGCACAACAAATCAAAAGTTCACCACCCTACTCATCAAAGGTGCTCCAAATTATGCAGATGTTGCTTGGATTTCCGAATTTTTCAAAAAGAGGTATGGCATCACCATCAACCAATGCATAATATTCCCAACATCTCACCACAAAAACAAACGGAACTTCAAAATTAATTTACCGGCTAAATACGAATGGTTATTTGTTAATTCATCCAACACCAACCTCAAGCTAGGAAAAATGCGGGTCTCCAAATGGGCGGATCAACCAACCAACAAAAACGTAGAAAAAAAACGAAGCAACGTCTCATCAAAAGATAATTATAAATCGCCCAGATCCATTCCCCATCCACATCCTAAATCTAACCCCAACTGGAGTCTTAAAAACAATATATTTCCCAATTTTTCCCTTCCCGTTTATATCCCTAAGCATCCCCCTTCACGTATCTCCACAAAAGCACCAAATGCATCTCTTCCATTCAAGCCCCAACGCGTTTCATTTAATTTAACCCCTGCCCCTGATACCGTCACTGCTCAACCACCCACACCCCCACCCACACCCCCACCCACACCCCAATACAATCCACTTTATCAACCACTTATACTTTTCTTATCTATTACTTAAACCACTTAATCACTTCTCCTAATTAACACTTCAAATTCAACTGATGAACTAACTTGCTACCTTGGGTATGCTGGTATTTATACTCGTGACATATTTTGACAACAATCCTCGCCATTCAACGTCCCATACAATTTCCATTTTGCTAGAAAATTCGATTCCATTCTCCATTCACCAATGGTCGAGTCTTTCCTATTCAAGTATCGAAATCTTCTGCTATGGAAATGTAGAGGACGTTGCTCACATTCAAATGAATATCATAAAGTTATTCGATTATCTTTTCGACATCGCATAGTAAATAGATTAAAATAATATGGTTCAATGTATGATGATATTATTGAGACCTGGTTGAGAAAAATATACATAGCAGAAAAAAAATCTACGAATTACGCTTTGAGATGAGAATACTTGGACAGATGAATTCGAAGCAAGTTGTAGATAAGTCTTTATAAAATGCAGAATTGAAATGAGTAAGTGGTGCCAAAAAGAATCTGCGACCTAGTGGTTCGGCGTCTCTCTCTATGTCATCGTTATGGTGAACATATAGTTTTGGGAAAATAACCCGCAATTTTTACTATCAGATCAGAGTCTCCGCTAGGACAAGAAACTCTTATAGAAAAATTTGAGAATCATAATGAAAACTATTTGTTTGAAACCCCTCGAGTTTTGGTAATAATGTGTTTGGAAAGGGTTCTTCTGTAGCGCAGAACTTTTAGATGGGTTAGCTTGGTAATTCTTAAAACTTGAACGCGGCCTTTTAAACATCAGTTGGCGTGATATTAAATGTTCGTGAATGTCATGATTATGTTGTCGAGTTTGGTCCTGTTGTGGATTAAAATCAGTAGTTTCCTGAGATGTTTGACGCTCAAGATTTCTTGCCCTAGCCTTCTGCTGATATTTTTACTTTTTATAGCTGTCGGCACAGCTTTTCAATCCTTTTTGGGTCAATCTTATTCCACATCACTTCATTCATGGTAGTGATATCCTCTTTGTAGAGGCTTAGAACCTCCGCTAATTGCTGAATATGATCTATTATTGTTCAAAAAAATCCAGGAAGTGGAAGCTAATATGCCTGTTTCACTTGCTGGGGTAGTCAGCAGTAAGTTCGTCCTCATTCGAAGCTCATTGCTGGTCCACAGCATATGGTGTTTTACGTAATAAAACAGTCAACCTGTAGAAACAACCCCAAACTGAAGGACCAGATCCTTCAGAGAATAGTGCCAGTAGCACAGTACGGGGATATAAGCGCTGAAATTAGAGTTCACGTCGGTAAGCGTTTCCAAGACTAAATCAGGGCCTTGGAAAAGAGATAGTGGCGGATGTGATCTTAATTGACAAACGGAAACGCTCACACCTGCGAAAGGGTTCCTGGTTTCAGTCCAAACGACCTCTCGTCCTAGCGGTATTATAGTGGAACTGGCCCTCCAGGTTGGGGTTGTGCTGCCCGGGTAACTGTCTGGGCATGTGAAAAAATATGTAGTTACGAAGCAACAACAAGTCTCGGATACAAACGAAACAAGGATAACGAAGTTCAGATCTGCACGTGGAATGTTAGGTCCCTTAATAGACCACATGCAGCTGAACAACTAGCGGATGCCCTGGACTGCTGCAAAGTAGATATTACCGCCATCCAAGAAATTGGGTGAGATGGGCCGGACAAAAAGAGGATTGAAAGCTGCGACATCTACTACGGCGACTGTTATCGACCGCAAAATCAGCTCTTATTTAGATACGGATTCGTTGTTAGAGGCAGACTTAGGTAAGAAGTCTTGAGTTTTCGGCATGTTAACGAGCGCTTCGTAACAATCCGTATTAAGGCTGATTGTTCCATATCAGTATGGCTTCAGGCCAAGAGGGTCCATCATCGACCATAAGTTACAAATCGATGCACGCCATCAATTCATTGATTTTAGGGCCGTGTGTGACAGCATCTGTAGAGACGACCTATACAGAACAATGTCTAGTTTTGGCATCCCTGCCAAACTCGTCCGTTTGTACAGGATGGAGAATGCACGCTGCTCCATCAAGATCGGTAAAGAACTTACCGAGACCTTTGATGACAAAAAAGGATTTAGACAATACATGCGTTGTCATGCGATTTCTTTAATACCTTTCTTGAAAGAATAGTGCAAAACTCACGCGCCAACACTAGAGGCACAATCTTTCAAAAGTCCGGTCAATTACTCGCTTACACCGATGATGTTTGCAAACTCGGAAGAAAGCAGCGTGATGTCAGTGGCGATTTTGCGAGTATTGAGAAGGAAGATTGGTTTAATGGTCAACGAGGGCAAGACCAAGTATATGCTCCCAACCAGAAAGGACACCCAACACATACGTCTCGGACAGAACGGCACCCTCGAGAGATATAACTTTGAGGTAGGTAAGGACTTTGTCTACCCAGGCTTCGCTATCAATTCAGACCAGGACACCAGCGCTTAAATCAAAGGAGAAGCAGAAGGAGAAGGCTAAGAATACTTTAATAATCCCAGCCCAGTTCTATAGCGCAGACGTATGGACTTCCTCAAAAATGGTTTAGGGTACTCTTGGCTGCTTTGGGAGGAATTTTTCAGGTGATTTTCGGTCCGGTCTGTATAGACGGTGAGCGGAGGAGGAGATACAACGAACTGTACGGGCTGTACAGGGACATCGTCTTAGCCAGAAGAGTGAAGATCCAACGACTGAGATGGCTGGGCTATGTAGAGAGTATGAACATCAATGCTCCAGTCCTAAGAGTCTTCGAATCTGCCCCCGAGGACAGCGGTCGTGATGTTTCCTCGATAACGATGTGGATGCCGCTGCTGATGTGATCGCAGGCACTATTCTCTTCGGATGAAAAGTATCAAACGAAAAGTAAAGGCATGGTACGACTCGAGCTGTAAAGAGGGTTAAAGAAATGTTTTTCGGTCCTTCAAGACCAACCCGACAGAGGAAAACCGAAAAAAGTTTAAGCGAGCCAGGAATGACTGTAACGCCTTTTTTAAGGATGAGAAATTTCAATACGACCAAAAGCTGAGGCAAAAATGTCCCAAAGTTAGTAACAATTGTTAATCGTCAAAAATATTGGAAATTATGCCTCATCCTCCATTTCAACGCTCATTTATAATGACATTCCAACTGTCAGCTCTTTGGATAACACTTCCAGTTTGTGCTTTGTCTCCGCATACACTGAAGTGTGTTGAATCTTCAATGGGACGAATCCACTTTCGCACTTGTGTAGTAGCAAGAGTGCTCAAAGATCTCAACATACATAAATCCGCTGGTCCAGATGGTATATTTCCCCTTCTTCTGAAGAGGTGTTCTTCCACGCTGACAAAACACTGCGTAAGTTTTTCCATCAATCCTACACTTTAGGACTCTTCCCGAGCAGATGGAAAACAGCATTTGTCCAGCCCGTCCCTAAAAAAGACGAATCTTTTTCTCTCTCTTCCTACATATCCATTGCACCTATATCCCTTCTTTCTAATGTCTTGGAAACACTGATAAATCGACAGCTCATGAAATATCTCGAAACACGAAAACTACTCAATGACCGGCAGTACGGTTTTCTTAGGAACAAGTCAACTGGTGATCTGATGGCATGACTCATCGAAAAGTGTAACCAAAGCGTACATCAATCTGGCGAAAGCAAGATAGTTGCACTAGATATTTCTAAGTCATTTGACAGAGTTTTGCATCAGGCTCTTTTGTCGAAAATGCGTGCTTTTGTAATCGATGATTCTCTTCTTCAATAGATTAGAAATTACCTTTCGGAACGTTCAATTCAAGTTGTTAGAAACCTTTACTGACGACAGTAATCTTTCGTTCCCTGACTCACGACCCTGTTCTTCGGCTGTAAAACGGGAACGGCAGCGTATGTTAAGCTATTAAATGTCTCTCTGATCTGATCTCAATATATAAGGCATTTATCAGCCTGAAATTTGAGTACAATGCCAACATCTGTCCGGGTGCACCCAAAACATCTCTACGCGTGCTAGATAGGATTTAATACCGTTCGATAAAACTCATAAGTGATACTAATAACACTCAGACATGTCACTATTTCCACCACCAGTGGTCCATAGAAATCACCAGTAGCATTGCGCCCCTTCAAACTTTTAACCGTAATACCTGTCTCGCTATGAATGCTCATCAGTACACCCTCAAACCCACTTTCGGACGTACTCTAAAATATCGTAATTCATTCCTAAGCCGTACAACTCGCTTATGGAGTACCCTTTATTTCCTAATCATTATATCCTTCAAATATTTAAAACCAACGTTTACCGGTACGTCTCTTTCTTTCTTCAATGATTTTCTTTCGCCCGCGTTCTGTGCAAGCATTTTAAGGGTACTTACCAGGTATATGCATAAGTTTTTTCCGTTTTTTTTTTGGTAAAAAAATACGTAATTTTCTAGGGAAATTAATTGATTTTTTAATTTCGCCTATCTTTCAGGTAATTTATGAATAACATGCCAGAAAAACTGCTTGTCTTTTGCGGCAAACCATTCGTCGAGCCATTTTCCAACTTCATCGAAATCGCTGAATTGTTGCTCTGCGAGCGCGTGCCCCATTGGTGCGAAGAGGTGATAGTCAGATGGCGCCAAGTCTGAGGAGTACGGTGGGTGCAGAAAAATAAATAAGAAATAAATCCATTTTTTTTCCACCCGTCACAATTCGATGCTAAAAAGATTTAATTTCGTGGCGTTGAAGCAGCATTTCACAAGTGGCTGTGCGATTTTCCATTTGACGTTCATTCAAATCGTGTGGGACCCATTTACCGAGTTGATTGCTCGTTAAAGTCTGATGATTGACACATGTAATGCTTCTGCTAATTGCCGTTGAGTTTGAGTTGTGTCATTATCCAATAACTCCTGCAATTGCTCGTCTTCGCATTTTGTTGGCCTACTAGAGCGCTCACTGTCTTTCACATTGAAATCACCACTTTTAAATTGTCGAAACCATGTCTCACATGTTTTCATGTGTTTCTAATACCAAACCTTGACTTTCAACAGCAATTTTCTTTTGATTAAACAAGAAAAGCAATGCATGCGGCAAAAGTTCTTTTTCAGGCAACAACTCTACATGAAAGGCGCTAGTTTTTGGCGGTCTCAACTTATGTGTGTTTGTAGTTAAATCTTAGACGAACAAAATTACAAAATTGCGTATGTGCCAAATTAATACGTTGCGTACTTTTCGCTGGCGCCATCTTTTAGTTAGACGGAAAAGACGTATGCATACACCTGGTAAGTCCCTTGAGCGCACGCAAATTAAAAAAAAGAAGAAGAAAAGAAAGCGCAGTAGAGGAAGACAGCGATTCAGGTGGCGCACGCAAGTGGAAGAGGAACTCAGCCAACTTAGCGTATGAAACTGAAGGCAGCTAGCAAAAGATCGAGCAGGCTGGATACGCTTGTTGGTTGAGGCCCAGGTCCACCCCGGATTGTAATGCCACCTAAAGTAAAGTAATCGAAGTAGCGTCTTTCTAGAGTAAGCGTGTTTCGAATCTCCTGCCTATAATGCAGGTAATGCTTACTCCGTAATAAATTACCGCTTTAACTTCAAAAGGATGACGAGACGGGGCACGTCAACTCTGACGATGAATAACGTTTGTAGTAATGAGGTCAGCAAGCCATTGAAACTGACAACCATTTCTGTCATTTCTGTTTTACACAATCGATCTAATGAAAGCTTTCGACAGTCTCGCTTGATCACTTCGTTGTATTTGAGTAGTCAAAATATTTTTTTCGGCCCGACCTTCCAATCTCGGCTGTAACTTGAACTCATGTGTATTGCATTTTACATTGGATTTACCGACGATCTTTGTTGAACATGACAAAACCAACTGATTTGCTCAGCCGAAAATATTTTCACTATCGGTTTCTTAATGTGAACACCTTTGGGAATGCGGAATTATAATATCGAGTTTTTTCACACCCGCGCGCGGACATTTGTACAATTTTCATTCCCGTCGATGTCATTTTTTATTTGTGCTTTTAAACACGAGTACATTTCACAAGATCAATTTGTATATACTCGTATAATAAATACATTTATATAAAATGAAACCAATATATCCGTTTATTTCTGGCTAGATCACATGCTTTTAATTCTAGGACTTGTATAAACTTACACACTGGCTCCAAGGAACACATTCTATTGAACTACAACAAATAGATTGGTGTCAATCCTGATACAGTTTTCAAAAATATATACTGACTTCAGTTCAGTCAATACACAAAGAAAAATGAAATTTTCATATAATTTTGCTCTTAATTATTTATTTGTTTCATTTATATATAATTAATAATACATACTATAGAAAATAATGGTACATTACATTACATTTCTATAATTTATATTTAGCTACAGAAACACTCATTGATTGTAGGTCCAAGCAAATAGCTGTTTAACCATTATCATATAATGCCTAATCATCTAAATGTTCTAAAATTAAATCTATTTCTAAATTGAAATAAAAATGAATGCAGTTTGCGATTAGTTTATCTTATAGTTTTACTTTGGTCTGTTGGTCCCTTTTAAAGGCTTTGACATGGCCATCATTTTTGGTAAATAAAAATAAATACGTTCGCCGTTTTTTGATTTGTTAAAATAAAATTGACAATATAGGGCACATCTGTATGAATTTAAATTGAAAATGGCACATTCTATTAGGTTTTCTCTTAAATATCTATACTGATGTAATAATATATTACTCTCTAGCATAATCTGAATACATATATCTTCATAGTTAACCAAAATGAAGATAACTAAACAGTGATTAGTATGTAATTTTTGCTTATTTCATTTAAATACGTACTACGTATCTCGCCTATATTTACTTATTCTTTAAATTCTCAAAGAAAGCAATATTATTCTTCAAACAACCCGGAACTAAGACAGGGCTAAGTGTTCTATCCTGGCTGGGTTCTTGCGACAGTACCAACGAATCAGACGTATTGGCCTCTCTTTTAGATGGTGGATCTCTGAATATTTAAATGAAAATAAAAGTTGAATATGATTTCGATAAGTGCATATTTGTACATACGTTTCGAGAGATGATAAATCGGAAGCAATTGTTGCATCCTCGGATTCTTGGCTTATTGTATCGGCTATAATTTGTGGCTCTGGTAGTTTTTGGTCAACTGCCACAGATGGTGCTGTAGCTGGAGTTGGAGCCAGGGTTGCTACCTGAGTCGGTGTGGTAGTTTTTGCTGGTGCTGCTGGGGATCTTGCTCTTGCCTTAACAAAAGAATTTGATATTCCTGCTTCTGGTCCTTGGAGCCGGTTAAGATTACTCACCTTTCGCCATTTATCTGACGCAGGGCAAGATGATGATGTTAGTAGAAAAGCTTGTGCCAAGGCCCTTACTGATGGCAATGATTGCACAACTTCTTGTTCGATAACAGTTTTTTCTGTTGACGTTGGTGAAACCTTCAACAATGAGTATTGAAAAAAAATATATTTTGCTTATGAGATTATGATTTTATTTAGAAAGGTTTCGGTACTTACTGGTTCAATATCCAGGTCAATTGATAAAACTTGACTAGGATCGATTAGTTTACGTTTTGGTTGTAAGAATTTGAATGGAGTTGGTGTGGTACTTTTGGATGGTGTAGAAACAATAGTATTTGGTTCTGATATTATAGGTGTAATATCCAAATCAGTTGGACGCGATTTCTTAGGAGTATTTGGCACTGAAGGTTGATAGTCTTTTACTATTCGTGTTTCCTGTTTTTTCAAATCATAGATGCGAACAGTGTCTGAATCTTCACTAGGTGTAAGACTATCAGTAGTAGGAACAGAATTCGAATCACTTGAAAGCTTTCCAACAGCTTCGGTTGTTAGTGGGCTTATTGTTGAGGCTATATGTGGTTCTATTTCTGCGAATACTTGCTCTGGAATAATTTCTTCCACTCGAGCTGGTGTAGCTGTGTAGACGTCGGGTTCCTTCTCGATACTAGATTGTTTTTCTAATTTATAGCACATGGATCTTACAGGATATTGGGACACCATCGTACCTTCCGAACGGTCTTCGATCTAGAGAAGTACATATACAATTTCAATTAGGTAGTTTTTTGGCAAAATAAATACATATATATTCCTTTATGTTATAAATAAGAAACTGAGAGAAATGGAGAAGGAAAAAACAAACGGGTCAGATTTAAAATTATTGAAGGAGGAGTATTAAGTTGATTGGTTTTCCAGTTAATTTCAAATGAACTTAGACAAATCTATATGAACCCAATGATAGCCCATTCACCCATAAACTGTTTGACTCTCTAAATTCTACATAAACGCTATAAATATCCTTTTTGTTTCAATGCATACTAGATGTGTCTATACATTTGATGTAGATACGCAAAAGTACATATTTGTTATTAATAATTGGTTTGATATGTTACGCATAATAAATTTGGTTTAGATACTTTATTGCCTTTTTATTAAAATGGAAGACAATACGCTAACACCAAAGTAAAAAGCCGCGCCTTTTTAATAGCACTGATCAAATACGATGGCCGTTTTCAACGAATACTATGTATTTTCAATTGTTAAACTATGAAACAAATGTAATTAGTAAAATTTTATTACCAAATTCACCAGAAAAAAAATCCCAAAATGGCTTTACTTTCATTTTTATGCAGAGAAAGAAGAGAAAATTATATGATATTCTGATACAGTACTCACCTGAGCTTTTTGTTGAAATTAAGTACTATTTGTTTATTTTTTCTTTCGCGTGTTTATGAAAAAAAATATAGATAAACAGAGGAAAATTCTCAAACGCGTACGATGCCAAAAATAACTAAATGCACAAATTTTGAAGAACATTCCCAAAAATTTTACGGATGTAATCACATGCTTTCTGATGATATATGTATGGTTACCCGTACGGCCGTACCTATAATGCATACATTGTAGCTACGAAATTTTACTAGAACATTTGTTTCAATTCCGTGAAAATATGTTTTTATTGATTTTTTTAAAGTTACAATATGGACAGCAGAAAATGCTTAGTATGATAATTAATTTTTAACTTATTAAAATGTTAAACTACATATGCAGGTATATACGAGTATACTGTAAAATTTCTGGTGTCAGTTAATAACGAGAAGTAAATATCTTAAGCGTATTTCTTGATAAAAATGTTAGTGAGGTGAACAATATTTTGTTGCTTTCTGATTTGTAAGAATCGAGATACAGCACACGGATTTTGTTTAGTATTGCATTTTAATACTCAAATTGTAAGTTAATTTTTGGAGTACTTCCTAAATAAAAATTTGATCTTTGATAATGGAATTAAAAGATTACAACATTACGAATATTCTCTGCGAAATTTTGTAAGTTGCTAATAATGAAGGAAGTGAACCAAAATCATTTTTAACCGAAAAATAAGTCGACATAGCGCAGGAAAATGTAGTCCTTAACTGACTGTTTTAAAAGACAGTTTAGCAAAAATTGTTCTGTATATTCTAGTTAATATAGTTAATGTAGAAAATCAGTTATGGCTTAAAAAAAAAAAAAAAAAAAATCCACTGAACTAGTGCGAAAATTTTGAGTTTTATAGAAAATTATAATTATCCCTACGAGTATACATATTTTTTTAAAATCTAGCTGTACTTGTGAAAACGTATCTGATACTCAGGAAGAAATACTTATTAAATATCTATGGTGGTGCTACTGGAATATGGCATAATTTCAGTAGAAATATTAAGGAACATATATTCCTTTATAAGATCACTGTAAAAAAAAAAGCAAGGACATGGTCTCATTCTGCAATGATGGAGGGATAAAATTCTAAATTAAAAAGTGATAAAAATTCTAATGTATGCAAAATGTTCTAAATGAAACCATTTTCGTATTTTAAGTCAGATGTTTTTTTTAGTCCAGGGGAGTCAGCATAAACAAAGTGCTGTAGGTAAATATTGGGGCTGTTTCTTCCTAAAAGGGAGTGATCTAAAAATAAAAAAGGCTTTTCCAAAACTAAAAAAGAAAACTTAACTTGGAAGATGTGTGGTATCCGTGGTAGCTTTTAAGTTGATTATTAGATGAGGAGCTATTTTGGGCTGATCTTTGTTTGGTTTAGTCAGTATTTATCGTTTGACGTTACAATAATAAGTCAAATAAAAAAAAATATTGGAGAAAAATTTTGGAGAAAAGTTTCTCAATTTGGAAAATATATTACGTGACATTACATTACATTACAAAACAGTCGCTTGGTGGGTAATTTGAGGCCGCTACATCATTTCCCTACATGTAAGAGGAAGTGCTGTCTGTAATTGTTACCTTGATTGCAATCGTTTCATATTATAAAACTTCTTCGTGATCTTCGTTCAGGATATTTTCTGAGAAATTTTTTCATCAACACGCTGAACTCACTTGTTGGAAATATTGCCAAAATCTACCATTACAAATTGATTTGTAGATTTTAATGGGAATTCAATTAAAGAAAAGTGAACAATGTAATGTCATAAGGCAAAGTAGGACAAAGGAAAAACGTGAAATCTAAATAAGGCTTTTGGTAAGGAGAAGATACACAGAGTCGATCTACAATAATAACCACATTCACCAAGGAAAGTCAATTAAAATTGGTAGTATACACTAAAGTTACCCTTTCCGGAAGTTTTAATCGTACTTGATGGGGAAAACATGTTAGGAAACTATTCAGGCACTTTTTCCTAATAAGCTTTCAGCACGACTTAAAATAGCAAAATAAATATCGGAGCCTGTTAATAAAAAAATTTAAGCTATATTCTTAAGGGGCTGTATACATAGGTTACAGTCTTTCATAAGGAGAGATGAGAATAAATCGTAGTCATTTCGCAATTCGAAACGGTGTGGCGTTATTAATAAGAGTGGACACTTCCATCTTCATCAATTATGAAGTACGGTTTGACTTTCAACACTATGTCTACTGTAGAAACCTGTTGACAAGGAGAAAATAGAAGCGCAATCGTTTTACCTGTAGAAGATGCATATGTAAATGTATACACAAATGACACCTTACCATGGACCCACAGATGAGTGGGACATTAAAACATTATGTTTTTTATTTGTTTTTATAATTTCAAGGACTTATAAATAACAGAATAACTGATTTTCTTAAAAACAAAATATTCGCACTGTATCGGTTACCGTCATCCTGTTTGATGCTGACATGTCTTTAAAAGAAATTGGGCTGGCTTGTTGTTTTTTAAATTCATTCAATTGTTTCTCCACTATTTTAAATAAAACAAATGTATGTGAGGAGAAAAAATTCAAAAACTAACGTAAAAAAAGAATGAAGCTGCAAGTGCTGGTGACTTCAAATTTTTGAATTTCTTGTGTTGTGGTCACATTGCTTTTTGCAGAAAATTAACAGAGACATAATGCAGAGCTGCAGGTCCATGCAGTATGTGAATGTGCTCAGGGATATTCAACTGTGGGTGTCCTTTTTTTCTATGGATTTTATGTACAATGTACATACGTACTCGTATATGTAGGTATTGTATTTACAACATTATAATAGTTACAAATTTTACTAACCATACTGCGTACATATGTAAGATTTAAATTTCAAACCATCAGTTAAGATATAAACTATCTTGAGTAGAGAAGCTGAATTTTGAGCTGTTTTGGGTCAGCGGTATCATCAAATCTCCTTTCTTGAAAAATTAACCACGGAATGATTAATGTAATGGTGGTTCTTACGAACTTGATGGGTCGCCAAACACTTGCAACCAAATCAGTTCCGTATAAAACACGTGTGGTGTCGGGGGTCGATGACGGTTTTTATGCTATATGTGTAACGATAACAATTTTGTTTATATTTTTTAAATACAAAATAATGTACAAAAGTTTTTATATTTACGATTCTAGGTCCGTTTTTAGTTAGTGTAACATATGAATCCGGAGTAATTGTAGGCTATTTTGAGGTGAATGAAATCAGATAGTAACTCGATGCACCTATCTGTGGTCTTGTGAGGCAAAGAAGTATGCAAAATATTATTGTTTTATTGAGAAGAAAGCTGCAGCAAATATTTCTAAACTTGACAACGACGAGTTCACCTGCCATGATTTTGTGAATGTATGATAGTTACCCAACAATAGCAAAAACGAAAATGTAAAAGTGTATGAATATTCATTTACGAATTCTTTAGATGGGAAATTCTAGCTTACATGATGAAACCCAGTTGAATGCCAAAGCGGGGACAAATTACAAATCCATTTTCAAATTTGTTTTCAAATTGTTCAACATGGTTATTATCTTTTAATTAAAAATATTACAATTTTATAATGATCTACATGTCTACATACATAAAAATTATATTAACAAAATGACTTCAAAAAAGTAATTGATTACAAATTATTTCAAACTCCTAAATCGAACTACATGTATTTTACCCGACATTTGCCCTTTTATTAAATTAATACAACCCCACTTTATACCCATTTTGCGGATACAATTAAAACAAAAGACTCGCTCTCCTATCTTCGCCAGGTACCCCATTTAAGCAACTATCCACACCCGAATCTGCTGTCTCATTACCATCGGATAAATGCTCCTTTCGCACAGATAATTTATTATCAGTGAAAAAGGTTCCCTGATCAAAAATCGGATTCACTACAAAATCCTTGGTCGTTGATGATATGGCTCGAAAGCTATTGCGTTTGAAGTCTTTGTGCAGCAATTGCTTTTCGAATTGTGTCAGAACACTGGGACTGGGAGATGACAACCTTTTGACGGACTGAGTCCGAAGACTTTTCGTTGAGCGTTGCGACGCTGTGTCGTCATCATTATTATCGTCACTTTTAAGGGTGCTGCAAGAATTAAATTGCTTGGGGTACTTAAGGGAGCTACTTCGACGCACAGGAGTGGAAAGTGTCCAATTTCTTCTATTTTTATTCTCAATTCCACTACGAATTACCTCAATTGATGAAGGTGATGATGTCGATGGTGTTTTTATAGACGGACTATCTGTTAGGGATGGTGTTGTTGTAGGTGTGAAACGCTTCTTTGTTGCACCGCTAGCGTGCTTTGCATCGTTGATGTAGTAGTCTCTGCTATACCTAAAAGTAGAAAATCATTTTGAGGTGTAATTATTTTTAAATGGACAGAATGTAGAAATATTTAAGATGTTCCTAAAGCGTAGAATAAGAAAAAGCTTCAATAAACTGTTGGAATTTCAACATATGTCTTAACCATTCTGGTATATCCCTGCAGTTGGGAATTGGAATATCCAACCCTTTTTCTTAAGGCGTAATGCAAAGGGCTTGGCTCTTCGGATTATGTAGAATTTAGAAACTTTTGAAAAGGAACCAGTAATCTCAAATAAGGACAGATTAACTGTTGTCGACCCTGCAAAACGAAAATCTTGCAAAGACTTTCGGATCACATGCAATGTTCGGACAAAAGAGACCCTCATTAAGCAGATATCAGCATCAGGTAAAAATGGGATGGGCCGTTCGGCCTATTGAGAACCTAACATTTAAATTGGTATTAATACATTTAAAACGCCTAAGTTGTGAAGAGTTTTAGGAAATTGGGATATGTAGAAATATAAAGAAAGATGGTGGGGCTTAATGATTATTTCGCTATATGATCCGCATCCAACAAGTAATGGGAAGACAATGCGTGCTGTCATTGCCTCATTTCGGAAATAGAAAGCTTTTTAGTTTCGAAGAAGTCGTCATATAACTTAGATAGAGCATAGTACTCGCCTTACTTCTCAGTGGTGGTCTCCGGTAACAGCATGAGTAAATCTTTACACACAATGTAAATCCCTACTCATGCAGGCTAAAATGCTAAGTGCGTGCTCGACCAGAAGCAGAATACTGGCATATGCCGGTTACAGACCTCACAACCTTATACGGAAGACATAAAAACCAATGTCACCAAGCAGCTAATAGACTCGGATGGAAATGGATCCACTGCAGACGACCCTGAGAAACGATTAAAGAACAATGACCTTCAGATATATACGCGGAATGTTCGGACCATTAACAGCCCACGTGCAGTCAAGCAATTAGCAGAGGTCCTTGACTGCTATCACGCAGATATCACAGTTATCCTGGAAGTGCGATGGAATGGACCGGGCATAAGGAGGGTGAAAAACTGTGATATCTACTAAGGTGATTGCTATAGGGAAAAGAAACAGCGCTCACTCTGATGCAGATTTGCCATATGCGACAGACTTAGGTAAGGAGTCTTGAGTTTCCGTCTTATGACAATCCGCATCAAGACCAAATTCGCTAACATAAGCCTCATATGCGCCTATGTCCCGACGAAAAGCAATAATGACGACACCAAAGAATGTTTCTACGAGCTTCTCGACAAGAAGGCATAAAACCGTATTATGCGATTTTAACCCCAGGAAAGAGGACAGTTGCTGCAGCGTAACTGACACATGTACAGCCTACATGACACCAAGTCTGGTTTATTGACTTTGGGGCAGGGCGAAGTATCACTAAAGTAAGCACACAGTTATCTCATCACAATATACACAAGGGGTTATGGCGGTCTCCGGATCATGAAATGCTAAATCAAATTGAAAATTTTGCGATCGCTGTAAGGCATAGCTCCGGTATTCTGAACGTTCGAACGTTCCGGGCAGTCAACATTGATTCGGATAATGTTGCAGCCAATGTACGAATGCGGATCTCTCAAACGCCATAACAAAGAAGAACTACTGGGAGAAGATATAACGTAGGAAAGCTGTAATTGCAAGAGTCTTTAACGAACGCGTATCCCGTAATCTCTCAATAACTCCTATGCCGCCATATCACCCTCAACCACTTCAGCCCCAACAACTCATTCAATTACCGCTACCAATAATTAGGGCTTTTGGGACATCCTAAACTCTCCCTGAATGGAACAACAGAATTCAAAAATTAAATAAAATGAATCTTGAAGCCACCAAAAAACCGGAACTGTCTACTTTCTTCCCAAGCTGCCCCACGTCACGCAAGACCGTCCTGGATCAAAGACCTTTTTAGGAAGAAATTTGGTATACAAAACGTCAAATGTAAACTAGTTGGCAAAGTCAAGAGTAAAAACAGCCAGTGTATACCCACGTATACTCACCAAGTACGATTTGATGTTTAAACCATCGGACGGCATACCAATCACGGGAAAGATGATCGTCACCCAACGGAAGGATATGGTAGATAATAAGCTTACTAATAAAAGAAAAGCTAATACCCACAATTCTGCGCTATCCCATCAACATCCCGACTCAAACTGGTCATTAAAGACCCAAATCCCAAGATTTTCCTCACTCCTTCCCCCTTTGCAACATCCACAAAGAACAGAAGAGTCGCGAAACCAAATCCTTTTCCTCCTTTTACCAAAACTTTAAAGCCGTTTCGAAACAGAGTTTCATTTGACATTGTTCTTGCGCCTTCTACTCAAGCTCCAACTAACGTTACCGCACCAGACAAATATCCTAATTTTATTAGCTCCCATATACTAAACCCAACCAATCCTTCCACATCTTCATCTACCAATCTCCCTGATCCAACCCCCCTCACTAATCAAGATTCTCAACCTGTCCCTTCTTCATCCGCTCGTATTCTTAATTCGCCTGCCCCCGATTCTCACCCGAAATACCTTGACCCACTCTTTCCACCGTCAAACTTACTAAAAAAAATGTCTGACATGAATGATGACAGACGTTATGTAGTATTGACAGACCGCCTACCTTGCCTACTTGCACCACAAACTCAACTTCGTTAGCATTGATGGCATAACCAAAACTAATATTATGGTTTCGATTCAACAAATAGGTCTTCCTATCAAGCCAGTGGAAATTATGCAAATTTTAGTTCGCTACCATGTGAGTTTCGACATCTCTTCCGACGAAGTTCATAATGATCTTTCTACGCTGTCTTCGCATGTCAGCTCTAAACGGCTTTCCCACTTGCATAGAACTCGTTTAAATTTTAAAAACTATTACAGTTCATAACAAACTGAATTTTGTATCCTCCAGTTCACAATGCCTGTCCATTTACTACCAAAATGTAAGAGGTTTGCGCTCTAAAATCTCCGCCATTTATCCCAATTCTCAAACGTTTCCCTATGTCCTAATTGTTCTTACTGAAACAAATCTAATTCCTGACATTAAAAACCATGAGCAGTTTCCTCCAAATTTCAATGTTTTTCGAAAAGATGGATTTGAAAGAGCTGATAATCCCGATGGCCGAGGTGTATTACTAGCAATCCGGAATTGTTTTCATGCAACTCCTGTTGATATTCCCCACACTGATAACTTGGAGTTAGTATGTGTCAACATTACTCTCTCCAAACTCTGTCTTTGTGTACTTTGTTCTTACATTCACCCATCTCAACCAATTGAGTCTTATCGACCTGTATTTTACGCAGTGGATTTTTTGACTGATGATGCACAACCTGAACATTGTATTATTCTAGTATAGGGACATCCCTCCCTTAAATGGAGGCCTTCCGACGATTCGTCTCATTTCGTCTCTCTTATAAGAGAAATATTGATGTTGGACTGCCTAGACAACTCAAGTCTATATCAGATTAGTGGAATACCTAATACAATGAACAGACAACTCGACTTTGTCTTCACATCCGATTCAGATAACTGTGGCGTTTATAGGTGTGATCATCTTCTTTCTACCCTAGACCGCCTTCATCATATGAAAATGGCAACACATGTGTCGATTGGGAAAATTAATTTTCATTTAACTTCCAAAGAGCCGACTTCAACAAACTTAAAAACCTCATCAGCAACATTAACTTTGACTTTATTGCTGAGACAACTAACATTGATCTTGCCCTACCAACTTTCTATTCATTCATTTTCTCCTGCTTTGCCCAATCGGTTCCATATACCTTCCGAAAGGATTGCATGTCAGCTCCTCCCTGGTACAACAAGGAGTTCCGCTCTCTCCGTAATAAAAGAAACAAGTTGTGGCACAAGTTCTTAAGAACTCGATCTGATTCCGACTACAATAATTATCGATTGGTATACAATAGTTTTTCTGAATTTTGTGAGTGTCTTTACCTTGAGTACCTCTACCGCATGCAATTTAGCTAAGTCTCGGGACCTAAACGCTTCTAACAGTTTTTTAATACCAAAAGAAAGAAAGTCAGACGGCTACGAATCTGCTCTCAAATTTCTTAGTGAATCTTCTGTCGACCCAAAAATCATTGCAAATTTCTTTGCCTGTCATCCTTTTCTAAGAAAACAGATCCTAGTTACTTTAGCTATATGAGAAACTATCCTAAGACGTCATCCATCTCGCTAAATATAATAACATTTTTGGTATCTGAAAATATTACCAAATTTAAAGATGATTTGTCGTCCGGCCCTGATGGCCCTCCAGCTATTGTAATACAAATGTGTGTAACCCATCTCGGTCCTCCTCTCGCTGCCCTATTTAACTTGTCTGTTTCCACAGGTACTTTCATTTTTCTATAAAAGGAATCTTATATCATCCCTATTCATAAAAAAGGAAGTAAGACCGAAGTCGATAATTATAGGCCCATAGCAGAACTCTCTTGCATACCCAAATTTTTCGATAGCATAGTCTATCAACAACTGCTTCTGTAATGTAGGTCAACTATCTGCACAAATCAGCACGGTTTCACGAGAGCCGATCTTGAGGTCTGCGAGAAAAATAGACGGGAAGAACGTCGGCTTCTCCAGAATAAGGAAAAAGAGCACGACAGGCGCGCAATCGAAGATACTGAGAGGTTGTACTCCAGAAAAAACGTACGGAATTTTTACCAACAGGTAAAAAGATCGTGTCAGGGCACACAAGACAACCTGTACGGAGACCTGTAGAAGTGAAGAAGGAGGCCTTGTACTAGAGTCAGAAACGGTGCGGAAAATATGGAAAAACTTCTTCTGCAGACAGTCAAAATATGCATGCAACTGACCGAAACGAAGCATGGATAGGCTTATCTGAGCTGGAATCCAGCAAATCAACTAGACCTGGCGGCTTACCGACTCAATTTTTCAAATCTGATGTTTATATTTTTGTGGATAGCATACACCAACTCATTTCTCAGATCCGGTCAGAAGAGAGTATGCCTGATGAATGGATTCTCAGAATCGTTTTACCGATTCACAAAAAAGGATACTCCCTCAACTGGACCAACTGTAGAGGTATAAGTCTCCTCAACATTGCGTACAGGATCTTACCTGCCATATTGTGTGAATGTCTGAACCCCTTCGTCAACAACCTGATTGGCTCCTATCAGCGTGGTTTCAGGGCAGGAAAGTCCATAATCGACAAAATTTTCACACTGCGACAGATCGTGGAAAAAACTCAAGGAGGTCAAATTGATATCCAGCATCTTTTCATCGATTTTAAGGGCGCATATGACAGAATTTATTGAGGCGAGCTATATACCATTGAGCGGTGTCTGGTCTTGGCATCCCTGCAAAACTCGTCCGTCTATGCAGAATGACGATGGTGAACGCTCGCTGCTCTGTCAATGTCGGTAACAACTTAACCGAGACCTTTGATGTAAAAAAATATTTTAAACAGTTTTACCCGCTGTCATATGAACTCCTTAACATCATATTTGAAATAATTGTGCGGAGCGAACAAAAGTCTGTGCAACTATTAGTGAACGTCGATGATATTGACATACATAATTGGCAAAACTCAGAGGGGTGTCATCGGTCCGTTCACTAGTATTGAAACGGAAGCTGCTAAAATGGGCTTAGAGGTAAATGGAACTAAAACCAATTACAATATATGCTGTTAACAAGAAGGGACACACAAAATTGACGATAATTTTGTCTACCTTAGCTCGGCTATCAATTGTGCCAACAACACTTCAGTTGATATAAAAAGAAGAATTCCTCCTGCCAATCTTTTGACAATTGATTATTAAGACCCTATCATGAACATCTAAGTAGACTCTATATAAGACATTTATCATTTCAGTCCTTTTTAATGTCGCTGAAGCATGAACTCTATCGAAAGCGGATGAAGATATTCTCGGTCATTTCGAGAAAAAAAATTATCGCCAAATATTCGGTCCCGCTTTGGAGAAGAGGCTTCAACGGCGAACTATACGAGCTGTATCGTCGCCTGAGATGGCTAGGACCTTTAGAGCGAATGGATGCCAATGCTCCCACCCAGAGCATTTGAATCTAACCCGGAGGTACAGCACCTTAGATATTAGGGGAGGCAGTTAGTTAAAGACTGAGCTAACTGGAGAGGTTTTTTAGATGCGGCCCAGGTGGATGATGCAATCTAATACAAATTGCATTAGTCGCAATTGAACACTTCAAGAGTAGACACCGTTTTGCCTGATTGTACAGTCCCAGCAATTTTTGTTTAGTGAAAGATAGAAATGGCGTCTGCAGATATCTTGGGTACCATGACAGTTTAAAATTTTGTCGTAGAATGCATTCTTTTTCCGAGTAGTTGCTACGTGGTCTGAGTGGCAATCAAACCTTCCAGGACGTTTAGAGTCAGTGATGGAGAAGTAGAGGGACAACATTGAAGTGTTGTAAAGTAATACTGCATGATATTTTAATTTTAATCAATACGAGCGTAATAATAGCGTGCAATATTTTTGAAATGACTCTTGTATATACATAATATCTGATGTTGATGGCACTGCCGATGTCGCAAAGGCTTTTAGACATCATTATGCCTTTTTGAAGGACGTCACAACTCTGAGCTACCTACCAATATCTGAAGAAGCTTAATTTAGTAATATTTATATATATAATACACTTACCTTGTGTAGTCCCTCTGTTGACTTTTGTCATCTATCACTTTATTCTCGTCCTCGTTCAGTACTATTGGCTTTTCTTCAACACATGGGCTGATATTTGGTAAATCAATGACTCGTTCATGACCTCCACTTAGGCGCCGCCTCAGAGCTTCGGCTGAATATGGATTATTTGGCATGTCAACCGCGTTATACCATTTCTTGTATTCACGTTCGGCTATCGAACCTGTAAATTGTATCAGAAGACAGAATACATTTAGCTGTTCTACGATCTACGCAAGTATGTGCAGTTAGTTGATCAAAATCAAAAGTTCGGTCTATAACAAGCTCTGTTACCTGGTACTAAATGTTTCAATGGATCATCATCAACATGTTCCTCGTTTCCCCCCGAAGTCCGGGTCTCAACAACTTGCAACTTGGAACATGCTGATTCTGTTTTAAGCTCGGGTAGTGGTAGTAATTGTGAATTAATGTGCGATTGGTTAGTAATATTGTTAGTAGAAAGAGTGTTGGTAGTGATAGTGGTAGCAGTAGCAGTATCAGTGGTACTATCACGATTAGTGGACTCATCTCGGCTAAATTCACCGCCAGAGTCCGAATCAGTTGAAGAACCTCGCAATGATGCACTGTACGAGTATGTGTCAATAACTGTTGTTGTACTTTCATCGGTATTGTTTGAATCAGAACTTATTCGATCTGAGAAGAGAATGTTATTTAGAAAATACTTTCTGGCTGATGATGATGAGCTAGTAGCACCTACAATACTATCTGGTGGTTCGCTAAATAAACTAAAGGGTGTGCTCTCTACAAAACAATTACTTTCAAGGTATAGATCTTCGGTTAGATAGCTTGGGGTTTCAATAGTAGCTAAGGTATCTAGGTAGTTTTGAATGAGTTCTTTCTGTCTGCGACGTTTTTCCAATTCTGCCAGAAAGCGTCTGTTTTCAATGGTCAACTTTCGAAACCGGCTACCACGGTACTTAGGTTCTGTTGGTTCGGTAGTTGTAGTTGTCAGTGGCGTGGTGAAGGATTGTGATTGCGACTGCCTTGAAAATGAATTCTGCATAGCGTTCGGTGTAAGTTGGTTGTTATGATTATGATTACCTTTGAGGGAATTTTGTGCGTGTGGTTTAGGAGTGTGTAGTTCGGCGGTGAAATAACGGATTATGGATTCAATTGATTGAGGTCTAACGCGTTTGGGTGCTAATTGTTTGACATCATTTTTGGCAGCAGCCATTTTAAGTTCATCGGCTAGGCAGGGGACCGATTTGTTACGAGAAACTTCAAGTGCTGGGTGGGATATTTCATCATAGACTTCTTTGGGGTTTTGTGCGGTATCACATAGTGATTCTGTGGACTGCAATGGTGAGTGCGTTATGGGTTTGCAAGTCGTTGAGATTGAACGGATAGGGGGAATTTCTTGTGGTTCTGTAACTATTTCTGTGATTGCTTCTGAGACTTGGGAGGTGAAATTATTTATAGTTTCAATTTTGACGCCAGATGCTTTATCCTCATTCATAGTAAAAGTGTTTTTAGAAAACGTGCTAACTTTTGATATATTATTCGTATCTAATATTCGTCGATGTCGATCCGCTGTACCAGAATCAATATTGACTCTTAGTGTAGGTGATGGAGCAGCTGATGTATTTTCAATTACTAGCAGGTGTTCTTTATCTACTCCAGTAAGTTGGGCTGTAATTGTTTCAAAATTTGCGTCAATAGTTACAGCTCCTTGAGTTATAACTGATGTCACTCCAGCAACTGGTATTTCAGACGATTTTTCAGCGATTGCTAAAGCCGCTTCCTCAATACCAGTTGATGTGTTTTCAGATAGCTGTTCATTAACTTGTGATGGAACTGCCTGAGAAGTTTTTGGTGCTTTTGGGGTTTCAGCTGGTAATTCAACAACTAGCCCTGTTAGCGTCCCGATAGCTGATAGTGTCTTCATTTCAGTTTCTTTTTCATCATCTTTTAGCGCTTCGGGAGCTTTTTTTGCAATTAGTGCTGCGACTGCCGTGGGGATTGTTAATAGCCCAGTAGGACTCCGTTCTGCTTCTTCTGCTTGTTCAGAAATTACTTCTGGGCTTCCATCAGCAGTTGATGTAGCGTCAATTACATTTCCGAAGTATTTATCTCTTGGTGCTATGGTTGATTGTTGAGCAACTGATGTAATACTGCATGCATTGGAGGATTTTGAGGCTTCAGTTGCTGGTGCAGTTTCTTCATCATCTGGTACTTCAGCTTCTTTTCCAGCAATTGGCTTTAGTTCTTTATCGGCTGTTGGTGGAGTTTCAATTGCAAGTGTTATGTTTCTAGCTTTTAGTTTTTCATTCGCCTGTTCAGGCGCTGGCTTTGGGACTACTTCGGCAGTTGCTCGTGTCGTTTTTTCATCGGTTTGTGTTTCAGCTGGCTGTTCAACCATTAATCCTGTGGTCGTCGTTGTAGATGCTGCTTTCTCAATCCCATGAACACTTTCTACACGTATATCATTTGGTTCTTTAGATGGCCGTTCAGTAATTGGTATTGAGTCTTTATTGCAATCTCCTACTGCCCCAGTTAAAGGCTTCGATTCCTCATCTTTCGTTGATTCAGGTAGTTGCGTAGCACATGTTTCTTGTTCCTCAACTGTAGCTGTTGTTCTTGATTCAGCTGGCTGTTCTACATTTTCATAGAGACATGCCTCGCTAATTTCTGGTGCCTTATTTACAAGTCCCGCTCCTTCAGCTCTTGTTGACTTAGCTGACTTGTTTATCAATGGTCTGGGAACTAACCCATTAGATAATAATGGCTCAGTTGTAGTTGCAACAACTGACGGCGCTAAAATGTCAGGTGATGTTTCTTCAGCTGCAAATTTGGTAGCTGTTGTTGTTGTTCCGACTTCAATCACAAGTGCAGATTTCCCATTTTTCGGCAACTCAACTGGTTGTATGTCAGTCGGTTCTAGTACTTTATTGAAAGTTTCTTTAGTCTCAATTACAGCAGTTTTTTCTGTTTTTGGTGTTTTATCTGACGATTTGGAAATTGGTTCTAGAACTACTCCGGATATTATTTGTATTGCAATTCCAGATGCCGCTGTTTCGGTCTTGAATAGTTCATTCACTATATCTGTGACCATCTCAGTAGGTATCGTTGCCTCAACAGCAGCAACAAATTCTTCATCCATTGTTCGTTCAGCAGTTTGCTCTGTAATTGGTTTTAGGTCTTCGTCCGCATCTAAATAAGTCTCAGCGGCAAATGATGTGTTTTCCGCTTTTGATGAATTAATGGCCAGATCAGCAACAAGTTTCGGGATTACTTCGGTACTTCCAGGGGTGTCAATTACAGGTGTCCTTTCTTCAATTAGTTCAGTTTTTGCCGCTTCTTTGGCCTGTTCAACACTTTGCCTTGGAACTGCTTCACTTATTTCTGGTGCTGCAATTGCAGACATCGTTTCTTGTGCTTCAACTATAGATGCGGTTTCTTCAAACTTTGATGCTTCAGCTAACTTTTCAATCATTGATGCTATTGCCACCCCGTTAGCTGATGGTGCCTCTATCGCGAGTACTAGTTGTTCAGCAATTGCTTCATCAGGTGTTGAGGCCCCAATTTTTGGTGACGTGTATTCAGTATTTGACAATTCAGTCGCCTGTTCATTTACTGGTTCCGGGACTGGCTCGGTAGTTCCTCGAGCGTTATTTACTGATACCGCAGCTTCAGACTTTGTCAATTTAGACAGCTGCTCAAAGACTGGTAATGTAACCTCCTCGGCAGGCGCTGGATCTTTTACGGCAGGCTCTGGTTGTTTAACAGCTGGTTTTTGGCTCGCATCGGCAGTCTCTGATGTTTTAATTTCGGTGGTTTCTGGTGCTGAAATTTTACATGCATTTGGCGATTCATTTGACTGTTTATTGATCGACTTCTTTGTTGCCTCTGTAGCTGATGATGGTTTATGATTTTGTATTATTTTTTCTTCATCTATTCCTTCGGCTGGCTGCTCTGCAGTTGGTTCCAAGCCTGCATTTGTAGTTTCGATTGCTGCAATTACAGGTGCCGTGACATTAGACTTTAACATTTCTGTAGTTTTTGGTGCTAAAATTGAAACTGCTGTTTCCCTAGATTTTTGTGATTCCGTTGGATGTTCAACCACAGACTCTTTTGCCGTCTTAGTAGCTCCTGGTATTTCACACTCAGGTGTTATTTCTTCTCCTCCAGCTGGTTTCTCAGTACCCCGTTCTTGGCTTGCATCGGCAGTTTTTGGTGTCTTAACTTCAACTACTGCGTCTTCCTTGTTTGACTTTTCATTCAGTTCCTCAACACTTGGATCTGTCGCTGGTTCGTTGGTTTCTGGTGGTGGAACTGCAGGCGTTATTCCTTGAGCGTTTGTTGATTCAGCGGGATATTCAATCGCAGTTGGCGAATCCATGGCAGGTGGTGCCTTAACCTCAGGCGAAATTTGTTCTTCGTCTATTGCTTCAGCCGGTTGTTTAACAACTGTCTCTATGGTTACTGGTGTAGTAATTGGTTGTTCAACCAATGTTTCGGCTGTCGTTCTTACCACAGACATGATTTTTCCTTTTTCTATTTCTTCATCTTTCCTTGCCATGATAGGTTTTCGTGTATTAACTTCAGGTGACATTTCTACCATGTTTGACGTTTTATTCGACCGCTCAACTACTGGTTTTGCAACTGTCTCTATGGTTTCTGCTGTTGAAACTGCAATGGCCGTTTCCTCAGATTTCGGTGACGCAGCTGTCTGTTCAACCAGAGGTTCTGCTGCCTTTTGCATAGCTGTAGATGCCGTAGCCTCAGGTGTGGTTTCTTCTACTTTTCGGGCTTCAGCTGGTTGTTTAACCGCTGATGTTTCGCTTGTATCGTTAATTTTCGGTGCCCCAATTTCAAGTCTTATGTCTGCATTCTTTGAAGTTTCGCCCGCCTGTTCAGCCTCTAATTTTGGAACCGTGTCTGTGGTGTCAGGTGCTGAAATTGCAGGAGCCGCTTCCTCACATGCTGGTGCTACAGTTGACTGTTCCATAACAGCTTCTGTTCCAGTTTGCTTAGCTTGTGCTGTAGTCTCAGGTGTTATTTCTTCTTCTTCTATTCTTTCAACTGGTTGTTCAGCAGTTGGGTCTTGGCTTTGATCGTAGGTTTCTGGTGCTGCACTGATAGGTGTTGTTATTTCAGATTTCGTGTTGTCAATGTTCGATGTTTCAGCCGCATGTTCAGCTTCTGATTTTGGAGCTGTGTTTGTGGTGTCTGGTTCTGAAATTGCAGGGGCCGCTTCCTCAGATGTTGCGGATGCAGCTGGCTGTTCAACTGCAGACTCTGTTGCAGATTGCATAGCTTGTTGTGTAGTCTCGGCTGTAGTTTCTTTTTCATTTGGTGCTTCAGATGATGGTTCCAGAGCTGGTCTTTGGCTTTCATCATTAACTGCCGATGCCTCAATTTCAGGTGACGTATTTTCAACGTTTGACGCATCAGTCGCATGTTCAGCGTCTGATTCTGGAACTGTATCTGTGGTGTCTTGTATTGAAATTGTAAGGACGGTTTCCTCAGATGCTGGTGATGCAGCTGGCTGTTCAACCACACATTCTTTTGTAGATTGCGTAGCTGCTGGTGTAGCCTCAGGTGTAGTTTCTTCTTCTTTAGGTGCTTCATCTGGTTGCTCAACAGTCGGTGTTTGGCTTGCGTCATTGGTTTTTTCTACCTCAATTTCAAGTGCTGTGTCTGCATTGTTTGAAGTTTCGCCCGCCTGTTCAGCCTCTGATCTTGGAACTGTGTCTGTGGTGTCAGGTGCTGAAATTGCAGGAGCCGCTTCCCCACATGCTGCTGCTACAGTTGACTGTTCAATAAAAGCTTCTGGTGCAGTTTGCTTAGCTGATGGTGCTGTAGCCTCGGGTGTTATTTCTTCTCCTTCTATTCTTTCAACTGGTTGTTCAGCAGTTGGGTCTTGGCTTTGATTGTTAGTTTCTGGTGTTGCAATTACAGGTGATGTTATTTCAGATTGCGTGTTGTCAATGTTTGACGTTTCAGTCGCATGTTCAGCTTCTGATTTTGGAATCGTGTCTGTAGTGTTTGGTGCTGAAATTGCAGGGGCCGTTTGCTCAGATTTCGGTGACGCAGCTGGTTCTTCAAATACAGTTTCTGTTGCAGTTAGCGTAGCTGTGGGTGTAGTCTTAGGTACAAGTTCTTCTTCATTTTGTGCTTCAGCTGGTTGTTCATTAGCTGGCGTTTGACTTGTATTGACAGTTTTTGGTGTCTCAATTCCAAGTCCTATGTCTGCATTGTTTGAAGTTTTGCCCGCCTGTTCAGCCGTTGAGTTTGGAATTGTGTCCGTGGTGTCAGGCGCTGAAATTGTGGGAGCCGCTTCCTCAAATGCTGGTGTTACACTTGACTGTTCAATAACAGCTTCTGTTGCAGTTTGCTTAGCTCCTGGTGCTGTAGCCTCTTGTGTTATTTCTTCTCCTTCTATTCGTTCAACTGGTTGTTTAGCAGTTGGGTCTTGGTTTTGATCGTTAGTTTCTAGTGCTGCAATTACAGGTGTTGTTATTTCATATTGCGTGTTGTCAACGTTTGACGTTTCAGTCGCATGTTCAGCGTCTGATTCTGGAGCTGTATCTGTGGTGTCTCGTCTTGAAATTTTAGGGACAGTTTCCTCAGATGCTGGTGATGCAGCTGGCTGTTCAACAACAGATGCTGTTGCAGATTGCGTAGCTGCCGTTGTAGCCTCAGGTGAAGTTTCTTCTTCTTTAGGTGCTTCATCTCTTTGCTCAACAGTCGGTGTTTGGCTTGCGTCGTTGGTTTTTCCTACCTCAATTTCAAGTGCTGTTTCTGCATTGTTTGCAGTTTCGCCCGTCTGCTCAGCCTCTAATTTTGGAACCGTGTCTGTGGTGTCAGGTGCTGATATTGCAGGAGCCGCTTCCGCACATGATGGTGCTATAGTTGACTGTTCGATAACAGTCTCTGTTGCAGTTTGCTTAGATGCTGGTGCTGTAACTTCTGGTGTTATTTCTTCTGGTTGTACTCTTTTAACTGGTAGTTCAGCAGTTGGGTATTGGCTTTGATCGTTAGTTGCTGGCATTGCAATTACAGGATTTGCTATTTCAGATTTCGTGTTGTCAATGTTTGACGTTTTAGTCGCATGTTCAGCTTCTGATTTTGGAGCTGTGTTTATGGTGTCTGGTTCTGAAATTGCAGGGGCCGTTTCCTCAAATGCTGCTGATGCAGCTGGCTGTTCAATTACAGATTCTGTTGCAGATTGCGTAGCTGGTGGTGTAGCCTCGGGTGTAGTTTCTTTCTCATTTGGTGCTACAGCTGGTGTTTGGCTTGCATCAGTAGTTTTTGATGCCTCGATTTCAGGTGCCGTGTCTTCAGTGTTTGACGTTTCAGTCGCATGTTCATCTTCTGATTTTGGAATTGTGTCTAGGGTGTCTGCTGTTGGAATTGCTGTGGGCGTTTCCTCAAATGCTGATGATGCAGCTGGCTGTTGCACCACAGATTCTGTTGCAGATTGCGTAGCTGGTTGTGTAGCCTCGCGTGTAGTTTCGTTCTCATTTGGTGCTACAGATGGTGTTTGGCTTGCATCAATAGTTTTTGGTGCCTCGATATCAGGTGTCGTGTCTTCAGCGTTTGACGTTTCAGTCGCATATTCAGCGTCTGATTCTTTGACTGTATCTGTGGTGTTTTGTGTTGAAATTGTAGGGACAGTTTTCTCGAATGCTGGTGATGCAGCTGGCTGTTCAACCACAGATTCTGTTGCAGATTGCATAGCTGCTGGTGTGGCCTCAGGTGTAGTTTCTTCTTCTTTAGGTGCTTCATCTGGTTGCTCAACAGTCGGTGTTTGGCTTGCTTCGTTGGTTTTACCTACCTCAATTGCAAGTGCTGTGTCTGCATTGTTTGAAGTTTCGCAGGGCTCTTCAGCCTCTGATTTTGGAACTGTGTCTGTGGTGTCAGGTGCTGAAATTGCAGGATCCGCTTCCTCACATACTGGTGCTACAGTTGCTTGTTTAATAACAGCTTCTGTTGCAGTTTGATTAGCTTCTGGTGCTGTAGCCTCAGGTGCCATTTCTGCTCCTTCTATTCTTTGAACTGGTTGTTCAGCAGTCATGTCTTGGCTTTGATTGTTAGTTTTTGGTGTTGGAATTACAGGTGATGTTATTTCAAATTGCATGTTGTCAATGTTTGAGGTTTCAGTCGCATGTTCATCTTCTGATTTTGGAATTGAGTCTGTGGTGTTTGCTGCTGGAATAGCTGTGGGCCTTTCGTCAAATGCTGGTGATACAGCTGGCTGTTCAACCACAGATTCTGTTGCAGATTGAGTAGCTGGTTGTGTAGCCTCGCGTGTAGTTTCTTTCTCATTTGGTGCTACAGATGGTGTTTGGATTGCCTCAATAGCTTTTGGTGCCTCGATTTCAGGTATCGTGTCTTCAGGGTTTGACGTTGGAGTCGCTTGTTCAGCGTCTGATTTTGGAACTGTGTCTGTGGTGTCAAGTGCTGAAATTGCAGGAGCCGCTGCCTCACATGCTGGTGTTACAGCTGACTGTTCAATAACAGCTTCTGTTTCAGTTTGCTTAGCTCCTGGTGCTGTAGCGTTGGGTGTTATTTCTTCTCCTTCTATTCTTTCAACCGGTTGTTCAGCAGTCGTGTCTTGGCTTTGATCGTTGGTTTCTAGTGCTGTAATTACAGGTGCTGTTATTTCAGATCGGGTGTTGTCAATGTTTGACGTTTCAATCGCATGTTCATCTTCTGATTTTGGAATTGAGTCTGTGGTGTTTGCTGCTGAAATTGCTGTGGGCCTTGCCTCAAATGCTGGTGATGCAGCTGGCTGTTCAACCACAGATTCTGTTGCAGATTGCATAGCTGGTTGTGTAGCCTCGCGTGTAGTTTCTTTCTCATTTGGTGCTACAGATGGTGTTTGGATTGCCTCAATAGCTTTTGGTGCCTCGATTTCAGGTATCGTGTCTTCAGGGTTTGACGTTGGAGTCGCTTGTTCAGCGTCTGATTTTGGAACTGTGTCTGTGGTGTCAAGTGCTGAAATTGCAGGAGCCGCTGCCTCACATGCTGGTGTTACAGCTGACTGTTCAATAACAGCTTCTGTTTCAGTTTGCTTAGCTCCTGGTGCTGTAGCGTTGGGTGTTATTTCTTCTCCTTCTATTCTTTCAACCGGTTGTTCAGCAGTCGTGTCTTGGCTTTGATCGTTGGTTTCTAGTGCTGTAATTACAGGTGCTGTTATTTCAGATCGGGTGTTGTCAATGTTTGACGTTTCAATCGCATGTTCATCTTCTGATTTTGGAATTGAGTCTGTGGTGTTTGCTGCTGAAATTGCTGTGGGCCTTGCCTCGAATGCTGGTGATGCAGCTGGCTGTTCAACCACAGATTCTGTTGCAGATTGCATAGCTGGTTGTGTAGCCTCGCGTGTAGTTTCTTTCTCATTTAGTGCTACAGATGGTGTTTGGCTTGCATCAATAGCTTTTGGTGCCTCGATTTCAGGTGTCGTGTCTTCAGGGTTTGACGTTGGAGTCGCTTGTTCAGCGTCTGATTTTGGAACTGTGTCTGTGGTGTCAGGTGCTGAAATTGCTGGAGCCGCTGCCTCACATGCTGGTGTTACAGCTGACTGTTCAATAACAGCTTCTGTTTCAGTTTGCTTAGCTCCTGGTGCTGTAGCGTTGGGTGTTATTTCTTCTCCTTCTATTCTTTCAACCGGTTGTTCAGCAGTCGTGTCTTGGCTTTGATCGTTGGTTTCTAGTGCTGTAATTACAGGTGCTGTTATTTCAGATCGGGTGTTGTCAATGTTTGACGTTTCAATCGCATGTTCATCTTCTGATTTTGGAATTGAGTCTGTGGTGTTTGCTGCTGAAATTGCTGTGGGCCTTGCCTCAAATGCTGGTGATGCAGCTGGCTGTTCAACCACAGATTCTGTTGCAGATTGCATAGCTGGTTGTGTAGCCTCGCGTGTAGTTTCTTTCTCATTTGGTGCTACAGATGGTGTTTGGATTGCCTCAATAGCTTTTGGTGCCTCGATTTCAGGTATCGTGTCTTCAGGGTTTGACGTTGGAGTCGCTTGTTCAGCGTCTGATTTTGGAACTGTGTCTGTGGTGTCAAGTGCTGAAATTGCAGGAGCCGCTGCCTCACATGCTGGTGTTACAGCTGACTGTTCAATAACAGCTTCTGTTTCAGTTTGCTTAGCTCCTGGTGCTGTAGCGTTGGGTGTTATTTCTTCTCCTTCTATTCTTTCAACCGGTTGTTCAGCAGTCGTGTCTTGGCTTTGATCGTTGGTTTCTAGTGCTGTAATTACAGGTGCTGTTATTTCAGATCGGGTGTTGTCAATGTTTGACGTTTCAATCGCATGTTCATCTTCTGATTTTGGAATTGAGTCTGTGGTGTTTGCTGCTGAAATTGCTGTGGGCCTTGCCTCGAATGCTGGTGATGCAGCTGGCTGTTCAACCACAGATTCTGTTGCAGATTGCATAGCTGGTTGTGTAGCCTCGCGTGTAGTTTCTTTCTCATTTAGTGCTACAGATGGTGTTTGGCTTGCATCAATAGCTTTTGGTGCCTCGATTTCAGGTGTCGTGTCTTCAGGGTTTGACGTTGGAGTCGCTTGTTCAGCGTCTGATTTTGGAACTGTGTCTGTGGTGTCAGGTGCTGAAATTGCTGGAGCCGCTGCCTCACATGCTGGTGTTACAGCTGACTGTTCAATAACAGCTTCTGTTGCAGTTTGCTTATCTCCTGGTGCTCTAACGTCGGGTGTTACTTCTTCTCCTTCTGTTCTTTCAACCGGTTGTTCAGCAGTCGTGTCTTGACTTTGATTGTTAGTTTTTGGTTTTGCAATTACCGGTGCTGTTATTTCAGATCGGGTGTTGTCAATGTTTGAGGTTTCAGTCGCATGTTCATCTTCTGATTTTGGAATTGAGTCTGTGGTGTTTGCTGCTGGAATAGCTGTGGGCCTTTCGTCAAATGCTGGTGATACAGCTGGCTGTTCAACCACAGATTCTGTTGCAGATTGAGTAGCTGGTTGTGTAGCCTCGCGTGTAGTTTCTTTCTCATTTGGTGCTACAGATGGTGTTTGGATTGCCTCAATAGCTTTTGGTGCCTCGATTTCAGGTATCGTGTCTTCAGGGTTTGACGTTGGAGTCGCTTGTTCAGCGTCTGATTTTGGAACTGTGTCTGTGGTGTCAAGTGCTGAAATTGCAGGAGCCGCTGCCTCACATGCTGGTGTTACAGCTGACTGTTCAATAACAGCTTCTGTTTCAGTTTGCTTAGGTCCTGGTGCTGTAGCGTTGGGTGTTATTTCTTCTCCTTCTATTCTTTCAACCGGTTGTTCAGCAGTCGTGTCTTGGCTTTGATCGTTGGTTTCTAGTGCTGTAATTACAGGTGCTGTTATTTCAGATCGGGTGTTGTAAATGTTTGACGTTTCAGTCGTATGTTCATTTTCTGATTTTGGAATTGTGTCTGCGGTGTTTGCTGCTGGAATTGCTGTGGGCCTTTCCTCAAAAGCTAGTGATGCAGCTGGCTGTTCAACCACAGGTTGTATTGCAGTTTGCGTAGCTGGTTGTGTAGATTCAGGTATAGTTTCTTCTTCTTTAGGTATTTCATCTGGTTGTTTTATATTTGGTGTTTGGGTTACTTCGTTGGTTTTTGGTGCCTCAATTTCAGCTGCTCTGTCTTCAGCATTTGACGTTTCAGGCAAATGTTCAGAGCCTAATTTTGGATCTGTATCAGTAGTGTCTGCTACGGTAATTGCAGTGGGCGTTTCCTCAAATGCTGGTGATGGAGCTGGCTGTTCAATCACAGATTCTGTTTCAGTTTGCGTAGCTGGTTCCGTAGTTTCAGGTATAGTTTCTTCTTCTTTAGGTATTTCATCTGGTTGTTTTACATTTGGTGTTTGACTTGCTTCGTTGGTTTTTGGTGCGTCAATTTCAGGTGCCTTTTCTTCAGCGTTTGACGTTTCAGGCGCATGTTCAGAGCCTAAGTTTGGAGCTGTATCAGTGGTGTCTGGTACTGAAATTGTAGTGGGCGTTTCCTCAAATGCTGCTGATGCAGTTGGCATTTCAACCACAGCTTCTGTTGCAGTTTCATTAGCTGCTGGTGCTGTAGCCTCAGGTGTTATTTCTTCGCCTTGTATTCTTTCAATTGGTAGTTCAGCAGTTGGGTCTTGGCTATGATCGTTAGTTTCTGGTGCTGCAATTACAGGAGTTGCTATTTCAGAGTTCATGTTGTCAATGTTTGATATTTCAGTCGCATGTTCAGCTTTTGATTTTGGAGCTGTGTTTGTGGTGTCTGGTTCTGAAATTACAGGGGCCGTTTCCTCGGATGCTGGTTGTGTAGCCTCGGGTGTAGTTTCTTTCTCATTTGGTGCTACAGATGGTGTGTGGCTTGCATCAGTAGTTTTTGGTGCCTCGATTTCAGGTGCAGTGTCTTCAGCATTTGATGTTTCAGTCGCATGTTCAGCTACTGATTCTGGAGCTGTATCTGTGGTGTCTTGTGTTAAAATTGTAGGGACAGTTTCCTCAGATGCTGGAGATGAAGCTGGCATTTCAACCACAGATTCTGTTGCAATTTGCTTAGCTACTGGTGCTGTATCATCAGGTGGTATTTTTTCAACTGATTGTTCAGCAGTCGTGTCTTGGTTTTGATTGTTATTTTCTGATGTTCCGATTACAGGTGCTCTAATTTCAGAGGATGTGTTGTCAGTATTTGACATTTCAATCGCATATGCAGCTTCTGATTTTGGAATCGTGTCTGTGGTGTTTGGTGCTGAAATTGCAGGGGCCGTTTGCTCAGATTTCGGTGACGCAGCTGGCTGTTCAAACACAGTTACTGTTGCAGTTAGCGTAGCTGTGGGTGTCGTCTTAGGTACAAGTTCTTCTTCATTTTGTGCTTCAGCTGGTTGTTCATTAGCTGGCGTTTGACTTGTATTGACAGTTTTTGGTTTCTCAATTCCAAGTTCTATGTCTGCATTGTTTGAAGTTTCGCCCGCCTGTTCAGCCTCTGATTTTGGAACTGTGTCTGTGGTCTCAGGGGCCGAAATTGCTTGAGGCGCTTCCTCACATGCTGGTGTTACAGTTGACTGTTCAATAACAGCTTCTGTTGCAGTTTGCTTAGCTCCTGGTGCTGCAGCATTAGGTGCCATTTCTACTCTTTCTATTCTTTCAACCGGTTGTTCAGCAGTCGTGTCTTGGCTTTGATTGTTAGTTTTTGGTGTTGCAATTACAGGTGCTGTTATTTCAAATTGCATGTTGTCAATGTTTGACGTTTCAGTCGCATGTTCAGTTTCTGATTTTGGAATTATGTCTGTGGTGCGTGCTGCTGGAATTACAGTGGGCGTTTCCTCAAATGCTTGTGATGCAGCTGACTGTTCAACCACAGATTCTGTTGCAGTTTGTGTAGCTGGTTGTGTAGTTTCAGGTATAGTTTCTTCTTCATTATGTATTTCATCTGGTTGTTTTACAATTGGTGTTTGACTTGCTTCGTTGGTTTTTGGTGCCTCAATTTCCGATGCACTGTCCTCAGCGTTTGACGTTGCAGGTGCATGTTGAGAGCCTAATTTTGGATCTGTATCAGTGGTGTCTGGTTCTGAAATTGCAGGGGCCGTTTCGTCAGATTCAGCTGGCTGTTCAATTATAGATTCTGTTGCAGTTTGCTTAGCTGCTGGTGGTGTAGCTTCAGGTGTTATTTCTTCTCTTTCTATGCTTTCATCATCTGATAGTTCAGCAGTTGGAGCTTGTCTTACATTATTAGTTCCTGGTGTTGGAATTACAGGTGTTGTTGTTTTAGAAGTCGTGTTGTCAGTGTTTGGATATTCAGTTCTACGTTCAGTTTCTTCTTTTGGAACTGTGTCGGTGGTTTCTGGTGCTGAAAATGCAGGAGCCGCTTCCTCACATGCTGGTGTTACAGTTGGCTGTTCAATAACAGCGTCTGTTGCAGTTTGCTTAGCTCCTGGTGCTGTAGCCTCGGGTGTTATTTCTTTTTCTTCTATTCTTTCAACTGGTTGTTCAGCAGTTGGATCTTGGCTTTGATCGTTAATTTCTGGTGCTGCAATTACAGGTGTTGTTGTTTCAGATTGCGTGTTGTCAGTGTTTGACGTTTCAGTCGCATGTTCATCTTCTGATTTTGGAATTGTGTCTGTGGTGTCTGCTGCTGGAATTGCAGGTGCGGTTTCCTCAGATACTGCTGATGCAGCTGGCTGTTCAACCAGAGATTCTATTGCCGTTAGCTTAGTTGCTGGTGCTGAAACCTCAGGTGCAGGTTGTTTAAAAGTCAGTGTTTGGCTGGCATCGTTACTTTGTGGTGCCTTAATTTCAGGTCCTATATCTTCAGAGTTTGACGTTTCAGTCTTTGTAATTTCCGATGCCCTTACCTCAGGTATAATTTCTTTTCCATATATTCTTTCGGCTGGTTGTTCAGCAGTTGGTTCCAGACTTGGATTGTTATCTTCTGGTACTGCAGTTACAGATGCTGTAATATTAGCTGCCGTTTCGTTACCTTTTGATGTTTTTGTGGCTTTCTGAACAACTAAGTCTGCTTCGCCTATGTCGGGTGTTGCAAACGCAGATGCCGTTTCCTGACCATTTGGTGATCCATCTGGCTGCTCACTTAATGCCACTGATATCGTCTCCGAAGCCACTGATGCTTTAACCTCAGGTATTAAACCTTTTTCTGTTGCTTTAGGTGGTTGTGTCATGTCTTCAGTCGCCTTTTCAGCTTCTGATTTTGGAACTGTGTCTGTGCTGTCTGATGCTGAAATTGAAGGGGCCGTTTCCGCAGATTTGACCGCCTGTTTAACCACAGGCTCTGTTGCCGTTTGCGAACATGCTGGTGCTGTAGTCTCAGCAGCTCTGTTTTGGTTCGCATTGTTAGCCTTAAATTTGAGTGTAATGTTGTCAGTGTTTGACGATTCAGTCGCCTGTTCTGCTTCTGGTTTTGGAACTGTATCCGTTTTGTCTGATGCTGAAAGTACAGAGGCCGTTTCTTCGGATTTTGGTGATTCAACTGGCTGTTCAACAACAGGTTTTGCTTTCGCTTCCGATGCCTTAGCCTCAGGTGTATTTTCTTCCTTTTTTGGTTGTTCAGCTAGTTGCTCATCAGTTGATGATTGGCCTGCATCATTCGTTTTCGGTGCCTCAATTACAAGTTCTGTGTCTACAGTGCTTGCAGTTTCAGTCGCTGATTTTGCAATTGACGTTTCTTCAGAATTCGGTGATTCAGCTGGCTTTTCAACTGGATGCTTGATTGCCGCCTCCTTTGCTACTGGCGCCTTTAGTTTAAGTGTAATTTCTTCATCTTTTGCTTCAGATGGTAGTTTAACTGTTTGTTTTCGGCTTGCATCGCAAGCTTTGAGTACACCGATTTCGGGTGTCGTGTCTTCAGAGTTTGACGTTTCAGGTCTTAGAACTGTGTCTGTGGTGTCTGATGTTGAAAGTGCAGAGGCCGATGCCTCAGATTTTGGTGATACAGCCGAGTGTTCAACTATATGCCTTGTTATCGCTTGCTTGGCTTCTGGTACCTTAGCTTCAGGTGTAATTTCATTTTCTTTTGGTCCTACCGCTGGTTCTTGGCTTGCATCGGCTGTCGGTGGCTGTTTTGCTGGCACTGCTCTTTCAGCGTTCGACGTTTCAGTCACCTTCTCAACATCTGGCCCTGCGACTGTCTCTGTAGTTTCTGAAGTTGAAATTGCAGGTCCCGTTTCTTGAGCAGTTGATGATTCAGCTGGCTGTTCAACTGCTTGGTCTTTGATTACATTTGTACATGGTGGTACTGCCTCAAATGCAGGAGTAGTTTCTTCATATTTTCGTATTTCAGCGGGCTGTACAGTAATCGCTTCGATATTTGAATTGCGAGCTGTCGTTTTCTCAGATACAAGTACGATTTTTTCATCGTTAAGTGCTTGATCTGTCTCTTTAAGGACTGTGTCTGTAACAGCTCCTGCTTGGGCTTCTGGTTTAATTAGAAATGCAGATGCTTCAGCATGTAGTGATTTAGCTAATTGTTCAATAGTAATGTCTGTGGTTACTTCCGTATTTGGTGGTACTGTAATTGGTGGGGTTTCTTCAGGCGGGGATAAAGAAGCTGGTTCTAAGACTTCTTTGATAGTTTCTGCCATTAAGATTTTGTTGATAGATTCTTGTTGATCTTTGATAAGTGGAATCTCTTTATGTTTAGATGTTTCAGCCGATTGTTCAGTAAAAGGTTTTTGGGCAACAGCCGCAGTTATAAATGACTGGATTTCCTCAGGCTGTTGCTCATTAGTTGACTGTGAAACAGCATTCTGAGCTAAAATAACGTTTTCTGTTGGTGATTCTAATTTTTCAATTCTATTGTTGAAATCTGCCCGTATTGTAGGCGCTGCTCCTTTACTGTCTGGTTTATTAATATTGGTTTCTTGTGCAATTTCAGTATTCACAAACGCTTTTTTTACAGGTAAATCTATTTCAGGATTTTGTGCTTCAACCGTTTGCCCAGCGATGAATTCTTTGTTCACCATGCGATGTTTCTCTTCGACATTCTGTTCTTCAATTGGATACTTAGAAATGATTTCTGCGTCTGTAGCTGATTTAATCGTAGTTACTACAGGTGAAGGTGTTGTTCCTTCAATTTCTTTAAGCAACGACTCATTTTCAATTAGAGACTTATCTTCTGTAATCTGTTTTTGATCATAAGCTACAATATGCATTTCAGAATTATCTTTCATGTAAATATTTTCACTTGTTTTTCTATAAACCTTCTCCTCTATACCCGAGATACCCACGCTTAAGTTCCCTGGAGTCGTTTGTGTTTCAACTAAATCCTGAGAAATCAGAACTTTATTAGAAAAAAAATCCACATTAGGAGCGATGTGTGCTTCAGATAGCGCTGAGGTTCCATCACTAAATGACATCGGTGGGGCCAAAATGTCAAAGCCACAATTAATGCTATGATTGATTGCTTTTGGTGAATTCTCTTGACTTGGACTTTCTGACTTCCTTTTTTCAATTGTATCAATAGTCATTTCTGTACTTGAGCTATTCTCGGTAGCGACATTTGTACCTTGAAACTCTTCCAAATCTTTCACTACGTCCATAACCATTTTTGGTGAGGTAAGCACGTCGGGTTCCTCTATTCGGGTTATCTGAAGTTCCTCGTGATCAGGCGGTTCTTCTGGAATAACTCCTAAGGTGTTTGTGTGTCCTTCAGAATTTTTGGCATTCAATTCGGCCATAGCCAGCTGATTCAACTCCATTAAAGAGCTTACTTCCATTTCTGTAAGCATATTTTTATCATCAGAAGTTGAGACGGCCAACATGGGTCCCAGAGCGATTGCTGCCAGGATTTCAATCACTGATGGTCTACGGAGAGAAGCGTCAATTTCGTTAGATTGATCTTCACAAAAAGAGGTGATGCCTTCATGTTGATCCAATTCTGGTCTAGTGATTTCCGCTGAAAACACAAACGACTCTCAGTTCCCATACATACCGAGTTTTTGTTTTGGACAGGGTGAATATGTTAAAAGGACATACCTACATAACTTATGTGATTTACACATCTACATGAAGTTTAATAGGTTGGCTACACTACATCATACGTATGTTTATACATCTATTGTGTAAATACAGGTTCAATAGTAGATACATATTTTTGCTACATATATGTAAGCTAAGTTAGCGGATGTGGATGAAAGAAACGATTTAAAAGCAAGTAATAGATCTGTTGGACTTACCTGATAAAGGACCACTTGTCGATGAACGCGGTGAAATGGAAAAAGTCTCCTCGCCATCAACTTGCTTGCCTTCTTGCTCTTCATTGAATTTCGCCATAAGGTTTCGCATTTTTTCATCATCTGTGTAATCATTTGGTGGGACAACATCTGAGATTTCTTCTGTATTTGGGACTTCTTTGGCTGACACTCCAGTTTTTTCTGTACTTTCGTTTGGAACAGATTTAGTGACATTACAATTTACAGCTTCATTGCTAACGGCCGTATTGCAGTTGCTGAGAGAAATCTTAGATTGTTCAGCCTCACAAAGTCCGTCATTGCTTACTACAAAATCGTTCTTTGTCTCTGTATATGGTGGCGCATTTTCCGGCAGAGATGATGTTGAAATCAAACTGCTTTGCTCGACTAGTTCATCTAGAACCACTTTGGTATTCTTTCCGCCAATTAAATGTTGATTTAATAGCCTACCGTTAAGCGGTTCCGTATTGGCACTCACCATTTCCTGCGATGAATCATCAGTGTCTGATCCTACTTCAGATAGATCACTGATTTCATCGGTAGTCTTATCGCCAATTAAGGCACGAATGTCTTCTTTTGGCGCAGGGACTAGCATACCAACGCTGGATGCAGTTGTACTACATCTCTTCTTCTTGAAGAGCCAATTGTCTTCCCAAGTAGGATCACGACCACTAGATGCCACAGATATGAAATCTTAAAAAAAAAGACAAATCCAATAAGCTTAAAGAATTACATATCGAAGAAAATTAAACCTTCATCTTCTATATCTTCTTCAGATGCTGGCTCCGCTGAAATTGTAGGTAGCGGTACCATGTGCGAAGCGATAAAGTCACTCAAAACCGATTCCCTGTCGGCCTCAATATTCTCATTTGCAACATCAGCATAAAAGTTCCCATAGGAACCAGTGGGAGATAATACATCATCACCTTTGTTGATCTGTTAAAAAATATGTGTGATAAAGAAAAAAATTCTATAGTTTCAGAATTTATCCAAACTCACGTTGTTAAGTGGATCTGTTAGACTGCTTTCACTTCGTGGCTCAATTGAACTACTCGAAGAAATACTTTCATCAGTTTTACTGGGAAAAAGGGAATTATGATTCTTATCAAAGGCTGAAGAGGTGAGGTCAGGGCTACTTTCTGAATATCTTCCATTACCATGTGTATCTACAATCTACAAAATAAAATATTTATATCAGAGCTATAATTTAATATTATATATTATTATTATTATTATATATAATGTTCATTAGAAAACTGTCAAATAGTTCTACATAAATCATTAAGAAAGTTTCTCATCTGGAAGTTATGGTTTTCGGAATATTTGAGAAAATAGTTTTGAGACTTTAAGGCATACATATTTAGAATTTACAATATGTACAATCTTTGTTATAAGCTAAATTATATCTACATGTTGGGCCGTAATGTATGACCCTATCGGAAAGCGCCATCGATTTAACAAATGGCGTCGAATGTCAATTCGATTTTGACATTTGTGAAACAAACAGATCTAGAATATGTATGGTTCTGGGTCACTGAAAATTCGAGAGTAATGCACGAAGAGCCATTACATCCACTCAAAGTCACTGCTCAAGTGGTAGTGTATTGCCTTTCAAATCGGAAGGTTCGGTGTTCGAATCCCAGCCTCGTTCGAAAGATATTCTTTTTTTCATGGCAACTTAATTCACGTAAGACGAATGGTTGCCTATAATACAACAACAAGTCCAAGTACACTAATAATTTAGTATCCCCATTAAATGTTGGACGCCACCCATGAAGCGAAATAACCACTGAGCCCAAAAATCTTTCTTTCTCTCTCTGTCCCATTTTCCTAAAAAAATTTACACGCGCTCGGGCATTTTAAGTGTAATAATACGCACTTGAATGTTAAGTTCTTTAAAAAAAATGAAAGAAAAACTCAAATTCACTCCATGCCGTGCTGTTTACGCTGGAAGAGTTTTTTTTGAGAACGGCGAGGGACAAAGGGTCAATGTGGATGGTCAGCGCTACAGTACCATAACCAATGAATGTTTCATTCCTCAATTGGGATTTGTTTCCAGTAGTACGGAGCAAGAGCGCATATTGCACGAGCCACAACCGACATTCTAAAGCAAAGGGACTAAAGGGTCTTGCATAATGACCCACCCTGTAATTTCAAGAGAATTGATATTTTAAACAAAGTTAAAAGGGATTAATTAACAAGCTGAAATTTGTGCTGCTCGCGATGTTTGTAAGAAGCGATGTTGAAATGCTTTGCACATTAGCAATTTTTTCTTGCTGAGATCTTGCTTTCCAAATAAAAGTTGTACCTACTGGTCATAGCATGAAAAATAAACAAATCATTCATAAGATGAATATTTCTATTATATTTAACAATTTCAATGAAAGTCACATACATACGAGTAGTTTGTTTTTATTTTTTGTAAACCGAAGGGATAATGTTACATTCAAATGTATGCATAAAGGATATATCATCGTAGGATAAGAACTGAACAAAGTAATGCAGAAGAAAAAATCATAAGAATTCAACCTGAACACTGACGAGGATAAGAATAGATGTACAATTGATTAATATTCGCATCTATCCGCCATAGATATCCACCACTTTACAAAAGAAGAGTGATGATGACTAAGTTTGTGTGCGTAAAAGAAGATTTAAGATAAATCATGGCCTTCCCCTTCACAGTCCAGTAATTGCGTCACAATGAATATGTATTATTGCATACATATACACACACAGATAAATAGCGATACATACGAGTATGTATTTAGCAGGAAACAAAACATTTGTTTAATCTTTAAATCAATAAAGTACTCGTAAGTGTGGTGCTGAAGTGAGTGCTAATTTAAGATCTTATGTAAAGGCGGCATTGCGTAATCGATTTTCTAGCTAATGGTTCATTGAACAAAGCCCTACGCGTCACGTTGTCGATTTTTACATAATTAAATTCAAGCTTTGGAAATTAAAATTTTAAAGTTCCTTTTACATAGTAAATATAAAATATTCCATAAAATAAATATAAAAACCCTGTATTTGTAGATTTAAATATTTTTGAAAAATCAACATATTTAAAATTAGTTTTTTTTCAAATTTCTAGGATTTCATTCGATTTGACGTACGAGTAGTTTACCTACTAACGTAGTTTACCTACCTACTGACGTGAATGAAGAAAACAGTTATAAAAATCACATTTGTTTAAAATGTTAACCTTTCGATTAAGTTCAAAATTAACATTAACCTTACGTATAATCCTGATAATATTTAAGCAAGCGGAACATTTTAAAATTAAAAACAAAACATTTTTTGTAAAACAAAAATGTTTGCCATTTAATGGAATTATGGAAAAAGGATCGAATTTCTCAATTCTTTTCTTTTAAATAGATACTCGTACGAGTATTTTAAGATCAATTCTAGAAAAACAATATAAACAATTTATGATGTATTGAGAGAAGAAGGAAGGATGGTCACCCTCAAACAGGATCCAATTCTAGATCTCATCCAAAGTGATAGGGTAATTGTGAAGTGATTCAATTATTTTTCGAAAGTATTCATTTATTCACAATAAAATCAGCAGGATAAATGGCTTCCTAAGTTCGATTGGAATTACGAGGAAAGAGTATTTATCCTAGATTTGTTTGTCTATAACTCTATGTTAATCCGCGTACGTTTAAATTATTATTATCCATTGCGCTGTATTGGTTAATCCATTTCAAGTCCCTACAGAAAGTTTTTAGAGAATCCTTTTCGATTTTGTGTTACAGATATTACTCAGATTCTGTTTATGTTATCCTTTTTATTTGTTGGCTTCTTTTGATTGTTCTTTATAAAGAATATTGTTTTATTAAATTTATATAATTATTTGAATTTTTTATGAAAAGTTTTGCACAAACTACCGAACGTTATTGGCTCGAAAGTTTACCACAAACTAATTTATGCAGCTTGCAGAGTAGTTGATTTAGTTACAGATACTTTGGTGCTGTAATTAAAGTGACTGGTGACTGGTGGCCTGGTACAGGGTAGGTGCATTAGCAAGAAGCCATAGAAAAAAAATGTATTCTCTCTTTAACCAGCCTCAATAAGTTTCTCGATGAGGGCGTTAAGAGGGTGTCACAAGAATAAATGGTTTAGTCTACATATACGATGGTATGTTGAGAGTCTTATTGAGGTATCTATAGATGTTTCCTTTTACTGATGCGTCTTTGTTTCGTAACCGAGTCATAGGCGCCATTGAGAATTTTTCTATAGTGCATACTTAAAACTACAGACAGGCAGATGATAACTACAAAAAGGTAGAAACGCATTGATAGCCATACAAAGTATGTATATGGGGGACGGTTGTCACCGCAAGCCCATGGAACGTGAGCTAGTGGGCTGAACTTATAAAAATATACGTACACAAATTGATTTTTTCCTCGTCATATCGTCTACACTCGGATGTCAAGTCATGAAGCAATAAATTGCGTTACATTTGCATGGATTGACAAATGAATTCCCAATGAAAGATTAATCGGTCATGTGCCGTGACATGAGACAGGGTAATTGTTTATCCTGATATTGATATTGAAGTGCGTTTCTTTAATTGGATTGCTTCTAGTGAATTTTTTGGCAATTGGGTTACCATTAAGCAGTAATATGTCCTTATAACTGAGCCTATCTATCTACAATATGTGCTTATATAGAAACTATCCAATCTCTTTTATTTAGCATTTGCGTGATATAGGGATTTTTTAAAATGTTTGTAAGTTTACAATTTGTGGTTATTAAGTTCCAGATACGAATAAAATGTATAATCGCAGTAGAATTAAAAGCGGCATCCTCGTCGTTTGTTCTTGTTCCATTGAGTCGCGTCCTTTGCTTTCGTCTCACACGGTATTGGATAAGATAGCCTGTGCGGCAATTTTATAATTTATTTCAATCAAAATCTGGTCCATATACATATATATACGAGTACATGTATATATACAGATACTTTGGAATCGAACGAGATAACTAAAACATTGCGTTGTTGAGTTTCGAAAAGAAAACATAAAGTTTGTAGGAGCCCAGAATCGAATTGAGTGTCAAAAGGGTTAAAGAACTTTCCTTCATGTGCGTTTATTTCAGATCGAGATTTTTGGGGCAATAGCAATTCAAATATTGTATATACCGGAGTGCTCAATGAGGAGGAAGTAATAAACCTTATTAAGGTACATATTACAAAGCACTCACGATTCTGGGGTGGATGAAATTCTCTTTATCCCCAGCGATTAAGTTCTAACTAAAGGGTCTTTCATTAAGCGCTCAATATCTTTAAATTTAAATAAAACAAGTGTGTGTGAGATATCATCGAAATTTTTTATTCGTTTGAAAGGCCTATCGATACCATTATTAATGGAATATAAGATCATTAAAATGTCCGCCGCAGATTCTCTGGATGGCGTGCATCTGAAATGTCCAATTCTCCATGACTCTGGCGCATAAATCAGGCAGAATTTCACAGATGGCATGGGTTATGTTGGCTCTGAGGGCTGCCGTTTAACGGGGTCAAATCGCACGATCTCGGTGGCCAGTTCACATCACCTCCACGTGAGATCACAGCTTACGCTCGCTCCAATGTGGCGTGGGCTGTGTTGCACGTAGCGCAGCCGTACTGTTGAAACCACATGTCGTTGGTGTCCATATTATCCAATTCAGGCCAAGAGAAGTTGGTAATCATCGATCTATAGCGCTCGCCGTTAACGGTCATGGCCTGGCCCACGTCTTTCTCAAAGAAATACGGACCGATGACGCTGCCAGCCCAAAATCCACATCAAACAGTGACTTTTGCCGGATACATTGGATGCTCTTGGATCTCATGTGGATTAGTATCGTCCTAAATGCGACAATTTTGTTTGTTGACGTACCCATTCATCCAGAAATGGGCCTCATCGCTGAAGATGATTTTTCGATGAAAATTAGTTTCAGTTTCCAACTGCTCCAGAGCCCATTCAGCGAACAGACGTCGTTGGTTGTTTACCTTCAGCTCCTGGGTCAGATGAATTTTGTACGGGTGCAGGCTCAAGCCACGACGCAAAATTCGCCAAGTTGTGGTCTGCGAAAGGGCGAGTTCTTGTGAGCGACGTTATTTTATCGCTTACCGAACCAGTGGACTCAAATTTATCCACCACACTGCGAATAGTTCTCTCGGTAAGGCTTATTATGGCGACCGTAAAATGTGTGAAGCACGTGGAATGTTGCCCGACCAGAACACCCATTTTGATAAAACAATTTTATAATTTGCACGTGCTTTTGAACGCTATATCCATCCATGGTGATTTGGCAAAACAGACTGAATAAATGCAATTTGACAGGTGTAGCTTCAACAGTATGGCCACTATCAACTGTCAAAGTTTGGAAGTCCCTATTGGAAGACCCTGTATATGACTAATAATAAATTCAAACTACTTACCGATTTCAAAAAGGCACCCGGCAAAGTGAACATGAGTTTTTTTTAGCTTCCTTGTATCAGGAGAGTAATCCAAAATGGCTCAAGTATAGGGTGGGCCAAAAAGGATTTCACAATGAGAATAGTTAATAACAAATATTTCGTTATTGATCGATAGCAATTATGTTAGAAGCATAATAACGGTAAAATGTTCACTACGGCTTTGGGGGCATATAATAATAAGTTTATCCAAATTTAGGATGACACTTTAGCATAAATGCTTCTCTATTCCACCTACATTAGGGTGTCCCAAGACATACGGAAAAAAATTTGGCTTTAATGACATAAATAAAAAGTATTATTGCAATAGGATAACGATAACCTGTGCCGAATAGAGGTTACGCTTTAAGTCAGGAACTTGTACTCTTGTACTGGGATTACTATGTATTTAATTATTTAAGAATTTATGTTTCTATGGTTAAATAAGACTCCACTCTACTAAAAAAAGGTATTTAATATTATTTTACATTAAAACAAATATTACTAAGGATATTTTCGTTTCAATGTTTGCTTTTCAGGGTCCGAATATAGCTTCCTGCGTTATTGTACTCAACGTAAAAAATATTGTTTTTATTCCTCCTCAACTGTAAATAAAACATGAAAGTCCTGCATTACCTTAACCACTCTTTTAGCTGTTTCATTCACTGTTTCACTGAATCATTACTCGCCCAGGTAGAAGGACCATTGTGGGAAAACTATCATTAAGGTTTAAATGAGAGAACAATGTCTTGCTTTTGACCGATTGACCGACATAAAGTTATCGATATTCTTCTTGAAACAAAACTAAAATAATCAATGATTAACTATACTATTATATGTGTATAAACAAATTAGTCAATTACAACACTAATAAGTCCAACTTATCATACAATGAACTACAGAGTTCTTCCTACGAAGGAATGTATTGTTTTTCATGGGTCAAGAAATTTTCTTTGGCTAAGTTTCCAACTATTTTTACTTTTGCTTCAAGATCCATATCACCATCAAAGCATTTCTAGATAGCTTCATCTATTTTTTCGTAAGCTTTCAATGACTTCAAGAAGCACAAAACTTTGTAGGGTGCTTTAACTATCAAAATGCATTGAAGCCATCATTTGACGTTGATTTTCATAATAAATAAACAGACATCTAACAGTGCTGCCTTGTTCTTGTTAGTTAATTTCATCTGAGAGGAATTTAGGGAATAAATTGCTCTAGAAATCCATCGAGTGGATGCACCAAGCACGTCATCCTGAGGTCTGAGTTTAAACTTTCTGTCTGTATTTCCATCTAAAAATATTATAGAGAGCTGTGTCAGCTCTGGCAATTTCGTTGGTTAGTTCAGCAATTTTTCAAGGGTGGCCAATTGACATCGCTATTTGGCGAGATAATGCGTCCCGGTAACTTCCCGTGCAATAAAGTTATTGTTTGTGCGGCATGTTGGAACCATGTATCGTCCACATCCATATCGTCCTAGTCAATTGCTCTATTGAAATTGCCGTAGCATTCCGCCCCTTCAAAATTTAACCGTAGCACCCGTCTCGCTATGAATGCTCATCAGCGTACTCTGAAATATCGTGATTCTTATGGAATGCCCGGCCGTGCTCTTTATTTCATACTCATTATAACTTGCAAACATTCAAAACCAACGTACATCGGTATCTCTCCTTTTTTCCTCCCTAACTTTCTTTCTCCCTCGCTTTATGCAAAAATTCGAAAACAACAGAAAATTCCTTGAATAAAAAATTATTTAATTTTGGTCATAAAAAACTGGTTATTATTGTACGATAGCGTTAACCATGCGTAGTAACAGCATTACCGGCAACACGATAAAAAGTAGCTCTTTGACGATGCATCGGTTTCTAGACAATCTCTCTCTTGGGTTTTCATTGGTCCAAACGCAAAAAGTTTGCTTATTTATGTATCCGCTGACATGAAAATAGACCTCGTCACTGAAGAAGATTTTCTTTGAAACATCTTCATCAAGTTGTATTTGATCGTGCATCCAATTGGCAAGCGTACGGCGCTGGAAATGGTCTGGATGCTTCAATACAAACCTGCGTTCACTGAATTTTATAAGCGTACTCGTACATATTCAAATCTTTTGTTAACATTGGACTTAATGTGGTTCTTGAGAAGTTTAATGCCTGCGCTCGATGAGGAGTTGATGTACTAGGGTTCTTAGCCACACTTTCACGTACGGCAGCAATGTTATCGGCTGAACAATACCCACTGATGATTTCACAGCTTCTGCCGACTCTGTTTCTTTGAATTTGTGCATCACAATCAAAGTTGTACGCTCGGTTGGGCGATTATTAACACCAAAAAAATCACGTAGTGTGCGATCTGAATTTCGTTTGAACGGCCATTTTCATTATAGGCTTCGATAATTTTAATTTTAACACGTTGTATTCGTGATTAAAATTGTTAATGGCGTTAATGTAAATGACTGAAGTTGATAAGTTGATATGAAAAACAAAAATTTTTTTTTTGACATTTAGAATGTGTGGAGAGCATTGGCTTTCAAGACACTTCATATCTTCCTATCGGGCACAAAAAATGTTAAGTCGGAAGATTGCGACAGGATAGCCAAGAACAAGTATGAAATCAGTGATGTGGCTAAGTGGAACTTTCAATATCACTTTTCATTGTTTACGTATCCGTAACAATCGAGTCTGCACTCAAGGCACTGGAACCTACTATCAATTCTGAAATCATTGGGAGTAATGCTTAAGCATTATGTTGGTTGAATTGAGTGAGATTGGGTACCAGAATACCACTGTAGGTAGAAAAAGTGATGAGCGTGTGCAAGGAGAATCGGAGCTGGAGCGACATTATGGATATTACGAGGGGCGTTCAACATATTCTCGGTATCGAGGTGAAGCTGTGGTTGTATATATAAATTGACTTATTTATCAAGTAATACTATTATTTTAGTGCATTCATGTAAAATTTTATATAAATGTGATTATTAATTCGCGTTTTATCTCTAGTTAAACAGAATCATAATGGCAAATGAGACGATGATGGTGAAAATTGAGCATCGCGCTGTAATTAAATTTCTCACTAAGCAAGGAAAAAGTCAAAAAACTATTCATGAAGAGATGGTGGCTGTTTACCAGGGTTCCGCACCTTCATTATCAACTGTGCAAAAGTGGTCAAGGATATCTACAAAAGCACTGCCGTTCCTCTGATCACAATTCTAAGCAGGAAACAATTCAGTCCTAAAGTGAGAATTTTGTCAGGACGTTGCCTCCTAAGGAAGCCTGCCAGTGTCTTTGAAGCTAAAGAGTGACCGAGTGTCCAAGTAACCGAATGAAATTTCTGCTAAAAATCGGTTTTGGTTTTGTTAACATTTAGAAGAAATATTTCAAATTGTTCTACAGAGATGTCTTTTTGCGCTTCTTCGCATTGGCGTGGGCATGAAAGTCTTTCCCATCGTGTTCACATTTTCAAGAGGATGAAAGACTTTTTGGCAAGCGGAACACATGAATCAGACCATTTTTATCAGGAAGTTCTTGCATTCACCTCGAAAATGGAAATTTTGGGAGATCTCTACGTTTTAAGGTGCTGTAATGTTTTTAGACGGGTTTTAAGAAAATGTATTTGTGTGTGTGTGTGTTTATGTCCGTATGTTTAATTTTTTTTTTGGCCCACGATAACTCGCGCTATTAGTGGCGATTTGGATTGTCAGATAATCCGTCTTCATGCAGAATCGCGGCTATTATATTTTGACCAAAATCCGACGATGACTTTTCAAGTTATTATTACTTGTACAAAATACAACTAGTTTTTTCTTAAAAAAATAGGACTCATTCGAAAGTTTTGTAGTACTTATCGAAATCTATTAACATAGCACATATTTGTCGAAAATTTAAAAAAAATCGGGCCGGAATTATCTGAGTTATTCATGGCAGAGTTGTCAAAGAATGCAATCATTTTTGATTGCAGTCATTGAAGCCACAGAGAAAACTTCTATGTATTTCATAGAAGTCATCATAGAATCATACTTTAACTTCAAAACATGAAATCACCATTTATTTTGAAGTCATTGATTGGTAATTCATTATATTGAATTCGATGATTGTATTCAAATTCACATGAATGCAATCATCTGCGATTTCAGTGAAGTCATTGAAGTCTTTGTGAAGTCATTTTAAAGTCAAAAACCTTTGAAGTCATTGCAGTCATTTTGATGTCTTTAGATCTTATTTTTAAATAAGAAAAGTACATTAATATTTTGAATAAGTTTATTTTAAGTTATTTTCATAAAAAAATCAATATTGCACGGTAAAAGAAGACAATTGAATAATAGTAACTGTACTAAAAAAAGACGAAAAAAGTTCTCATTTATCATTTTCTTTATTTTTCATAAACAAATATGTAAGAAAATATGAAAACAAACATTTCATAATAAACAAAACAAATTTTGGTGTTTTACATTGTGAACATACAAAAAAAATTATTCGGGATTACTTTCAATGTATCTCAGATCTGTGCGAAATTAGTCAAAACTCAACGGATATAACTTACTATCTCACGGTCATTACATCATATTCATTGTCAGTATCATAATCGTCTTTTTTCATCCCAACTGTCAAGTTGTCTGCAACTCAGACTACAAGCACCAGCTACGAGCAACTATCTCCCAGCCCCGACTAGACGGATTTCTCAATTTAAAATAACCGCAGTGAGGCGCAGAGCACCGATCAAGTGAAGATTTTACTTTTGGGCCAAGTTTTTATTCGTTATATTAGGGCGGTCAACTGTTTTTCATTTTCATTTTCGTTTTCGATTTTTTGTTATTTGATTCCGTTTTGCAGTACTTGGGTGTGGTTTAGTTTGTTCTACATTGAGATCCGGACTTTTTTGGAACTTCCGTTTAAAATCCGGCCAAAGCTGATAATTCCAATTAACTTCGAAGCAGATCTCTAATTGTCTACCATACTCTGGCAAACATGACATCAACTGACATCAAAATTTGTCTCTCGTCCACCACGCGTCCATCGAGTCGTGTTCTAAAGCCACCACCTGGTGGTCATACGAGTCAATGCACCACGTCCAAAATACAATCAGCAAAACTCTTCAAACCTAAACGCATGCATGAAGAGAATATTGTTCCAGTGGAGAAGGCCGATGCTGCACCAGCTACGGAGGCCAACAAATCACCAACCAACTCAACTTCGTCCAATGACAGTCAACAACGAGGACGGGTGCCACCAGGCGGATTCTGATCCGATTTTGGTAGAGAGAAGAACATGCAGGGAATCCAATCCACCTTCCTCCCTCATCCCGAGTCCTGCTTCCAAATGCATTTAAACTGTTATAAGTAAATTTTCTTGTTTTTTTTTTTAATTTTTCTCAGTTTTATCCTCGGGGAAAGTATCTCTCTTTTGTAATCTTTGTAATACGCTCATTTCAATGTTGATAACCTCTATAATCTTCTGCTTTAAGTTATTTTATGTTTCGCGCGGTTTAAATTTCCGCTTGTATGTTTGATGAATGTCCAATAATGTCCCGAATACCATACCCACGTCCAGTCACATTAAGATTAGACTATTCCGTATCCTTTATCCCACACATCACTATCCATCCAAACTAACCAAGCTCATCAATTGTCGATTTATAACACTCACAACCCAATCGAATGCAAATTAATACTCATTTAAAATTTAAGATCTTAAAATACCTAACTGGTCGAGGGAGTATTGTCGGTTCTGTTTTGTGGGGCCACTAGGACAGTTTCCTCGAACAATTTGACCAGTATCGAGCTCAATCATGAACAATTTTGGTTTTTTGTATTACTCTCTATTGTCAAAGCTTTTTTTTATATTCTTCATATAACAATTTGTTCGCATTCTGATATACAATGGTCACAAGTAGTTAATTGCAAAACAATTAATTGATTTAAATTAAATCGCAAATCCATATGTTCTACTAAGCAATAAAGATCTTTTCTTATTTCGGCCAAACTAATCAAAACGGTTTCAAATATTTTGTGGTATCGCCAGCTATCTATTCTGTAAATGAACTCAGGGCAGGTCTTTTCGATAATTCTTTTTATGCTATTAAGTTTTTTATGATATTCAACAGAGCCGCGATCAATGTTTAGGCTTTAGTTATGCTTATCTGTGAAATATTGAAAATGTTGGACCAGTTTCCAACAATAAAAAAAAGTATCCTTGAGGTATAATACACCTTTCCCCTCATCCGCAGCAGTGGAGTGTTTGATTCCAGGGTTAATCACGTGGAGTACTGTCGGATGCGAATTTTGAAAATTTTCTAAAAGCTAATAACTTTTAAGATGTGAAACTAGGGTAATTGTGAAAAAGTGAGTAACATACATACATATACATATATAACATAAGGTGACTAAATATTATTCCATTTCATATCTTTTAAATATCATAGGGATCCGAAATACCTTGGAAGGAAACAAAACGTACATATGAGTATGTATTTTGTTAATTTGTTCGAATTTCTTGGATTCGTTGATAGTCAATCGGTATATTTTGTTTTTGTGTATGTTTGGGTATGTTTTTGTGTATATTTGTATGTATGTGCGTAAAAAAAAGAAATTTATTTTGTTTTTTTATGAAATATTATCTTTTATATTTTTAAATATGTTTGTTTATGAAAAACAAAGTATTATTGATTATACTCACTCATAACTTCATAGTTATTCAAAGTATTAATGTACTTTTCTTATTTTAAAACAAGATCTAAAGACATCAAAATGACTGCAATGACTTCAAAATGACTTCAATGACATCAAAATGACTTCAGTGTCTTCAAAATGACTTCAATGATTTTTGACTTCAAAATGACTTTAATGACTTCAAAAAGACGTCAATGACTTCACTGAAATCACAGATTCTTTTGAATGCAATCACTGAATTCACTAAAATGAATTACCAATCAATGACTTCAACATGAATGGTGATATCACGTTTTGAAGTTGAAGTCTTTAAGTGAATTGAGAAGTGAGTTAAAAATTCTTGGATATAAATCAAATGAATTAAATTCGTAAATGCTTGAATTCTTTTACAACTCTGATTCAAGGAATAGCAAAGATTTTAGAACCGTCAATGCAGTACTAACAACAATTTCGTTAGTACATGGAGTTTTACGTCTGACCAGCCAAACTTTTATGCGTGATGGGTTGATTAGTTTCTAATAGGAATGTATACTAGAGAATACTACAAGTTCTCTTCATCAAAAAGTTATTGGCGTTACCCATCGGTCGCATCCATTTCGGCTAGTTAATTTTTAGATAGGTCCGAGTATTTTTTAGACTAAATAAGTTAAAACTGTCAACCCCGGAAGAGTGAGAATAAAATTCTCGCTCAGACTCAAAATTTGTTAAAAAGTAAGCAAACGGATTTTAGGCAGTTTTGTACAGGCAAATGTCAGCTGCCTTGATTCCTTTTTTGGTTTTTTTTTTCCAAAGGAATTTCAAAAATAAGTTCCAATGAAGTTAATAGTATTTTATTTAAAATCTTGAAGTTCGGGACAAAGATTAGGTCTGTTCGCGTACTGTCCGAAATTACGAAAAACTACGAAAATCTGTAAAAAAACAGGTCAAAGTGTTTTAAGACAAAATACATAATATTAGAGAACAGATAAATACAATTAAAATGTTCCGCAAATGGTATCTAGATGGACAATAAGGGAATAAATATTAGGAGAACTTATCTTAAGTCATTCAGACGTATTTACGCTCAAATAATTTTGGATTAAATGTGTAAAAACTGTCAAATTAAGAGTAGTAGTAAGTATTTAATTTCCATGGCTTTCGATATACCCGTATTTTGTCTGTCAACACTTTCTAAAAATATTTTTCCATTTCAAACTTTAATTATAAATTAATATTATTGTGATAACCACTTAAATGTGAGCAGCGACATCTAGATTCAAAGACCAGAAGATTTCGATACTGGAATAACAAAGTCTCGACTGGAGAGTGGAATCGAATTTTCTAGCAAATTGGAAATTGTATGGGACGCTGGATGGCGAGGATTGTTCTCGAAGTATGTCATTCGAGTATAAATACCAGCATCCCCAAGGTATGCAAAAGAGTTCTAAAGTGAAATCTGAAGTGTTAATTAGGAGAAGTGATTAAGTGGTTTAAGTAAAAGATAAGAAAAGTATAAGTGGTTGAGAAATTGGATTGTACTGAGAGAAAGAATTAAATAGTGAATTATAACTGTACTGAATAAAGGGATTTGTATTGAAAAGAATAAGTTCTATTATTTGTACCCACACAAACATTTTACATTGGTGTCAGAAGTGGGATAGGACTTATTGTGTGTAAAAAAAAAAGTGTTTTCTGACTATTTGAAAAAGCTAGAATGGGTCGAAAACTATTGCAGTTGACCCTCGTCGAACTCAAATCCGAGTTGAACAAGCGAAGCCTCAGTGCCAGTGGAGGAAAAAGTGACCTGGTGCTCCGACTTCAGGAGGCTTTGAACAACGAGGGGCATGATCCTGATGCATACTCCTTTGATGTTGACGAGGATGAACAGAGAAGTACCGGCAGTGATATGGCTGCGATGATGCAACTCCTCTTGTTAAAAATGGACGAACAGAAGAACAGTCTGGAACAAAAAATGGACGAACAAAAGAAAAATCTGGAAGAACAAAAGAATAGTCTCGAGCAAAAGCTGGATGAACAAAAGAATAGTCTCGAACAAAAGTTGGATGAACAAAAGAAAAATCTAGACGAGCAGAAGAGCAGCATTGAACAAAAAATCGACGAACAAAAGAATAGTCTAGAACAAAAACTGGAAGAACAAAATAACGTTCTACACCAAAAGTTCGAAGAAATCGATAACAAATTTGAAAGAATAGAGAAGAATGTTGGCGAAAAATTCGAACAAATGGACAGCAAAGTTGAGCAACTGGCAAAAGAGCTCGACACAGTGCGAAAACAGAAACTGCGAGAATGTTCTTTAAGCGGTTCAAGGAGAAAAGAGTTGAAGCCTCCCTCATTCGATGGCCAGACCTCATGGTCTACTTATAAGAAATGGCTGCCTGTGCAAACGACTGGGACAATGAGGAAAAGTGCTTTGCCGTAGCGATGGCCTTACGCGATCCTGCGGCAGAATTGTTACAAACAATCGATATCGAAAAGAATAGAGACTATATGGCTTTAGTGCAGGCCGTATGCAGCAACGAGGAGTAACACTGCAACAGCTCCAAGCAGACGTGAGTAGACTGGCACATTTGTCATATCCCACCGCAGGACAAGAAATAATCAACGAAATGGCACAGGACGCATTCATCAGGGGAATTGCAGATTTGAAGCTACAATCCGCAGTAAGGATGGCCGGGAAAAGAACCCTTGCTGAAGCACTTGCCTTCACTCTGGCGATGGAAGCATCCAATCAGGCTTCCAAAGGAATGCATTTCGTAAGGGAAATAGTATCTGGTGAATGCTCCTGCTCAAGACCAACGACCATGCAACGAAATATCCCGCGGGAGAGACGAAGGATGCGCTGCTGGAACTGCGATAAAGTAGGACATTTGCAGGGGCATTGTAAAGAACCGGTACGACGAGAAGGCTGCCTGCATTGGGGTTACAGGCAAATGGAAAGAAAAACCGGCAGAAACGGCTACCAAGAAACCGGTCAAATTTCCCGAAGCCATCAGTTAGGAAATGCTTACTTCGCGGGGCAGAAGTCTGTAGCAGGAGTCGACTCCAGGGTAATTATCCCAGTCTCACAGGTAAAACAATGCAACGAAAGCCTCCCAGCAGAAGTAGTCAGTGGTAAAGAAGCGAAAGAACAGGCAACTATCCAAACGATCAGGACTGAGCCAATAGAGGGTTGGAGTATAGACGAAATCCGTTCCTCCCAACAGGCAGACAATGACATCGAACCAATATTGGCCTGGAAAGAACACGAGGAAAGACCAAACTGGCAGCAGATATCAGATCGGAGCCAAACTCTGAAGGCATACTGGGCACAGTGGGACTCGCTTTTTGTGCAAGATGGATTGCTGAAGAGAAAATGGGAAAGTGCAGATGGGACAACATCTCGTATGCAGCTAATTGTGCCACGGTCCAGAGTCAACCAAGTGCTCCATGAAATACATGACGGAATCTCAGGAGGCCATTTGGGAATAAACAAGACGTTGGAAAAGGTAAGGGAACGTTTCTATTGGCTAAGCGCTAAACAAGATGTCGAGAATTGGTGCAAAAAGTGCATAAGATGTGCGGCTACCAAGGGTCCAAAAGTAAAGCCACATGGACAAATGCAATACAATGTCGGAGCACTTTTCGAACGAATAGCCATCGACATCGTTTGGGCCGTTTCCCGAAACCTTTAATGGAAACCGATATACTCTCGTAGTCATGGATTACTTCAATAAGTGGCCGGAAGTGTTTGCCATCCCAAATCAAGAGGCTAAGACCGTAGCCGAACAGATAGTCAACAACTGGGTGAGCAGATTTGGGGTCCCAATGGAGCTGCACTCTGATCAAGGGCGAAACTTTGAATCAAAAGTCTTCCAGGAAATATGTCAATATTTGGGAATAAGAAAGACAAGGACAACGCCACTACACCCTCAATCTGATGGAATGGTCGAGCGATTCAATCGGACCTTGAATGAGCATCTATCTAAGGTTTTCAGCAACTGCCAGCGGGATTGGGATCGACACATACCCCTCTTCTTAATGGCCTACCGAAACGCGGTCCATAGCTCAACAGGGAACACACCATCCGAGATCTTATTTGGTCAGACAATTCGGTTGCCAAGTGAAGCAAAATTCGGATCCCCACCGACGGAGCCCAAAGAGGTGAACGAGTACGTGAATGACTTACGCAGCAGGATTCGTAAATTGCATGAGGACACCAGAGAAAAGATGAAGCTAGCAAGCAGCCGCATGAAAACTAGGTACGATATCAAGGCGAAATCTTCCGGTTTCAACGAAGGAGATCTGGTTTGGCTGTATAATCCTCAGCGTAAGAAAGGCAAATCACCAAAATTGCAACAGAACTGGGAAGGTCCATACAAGGTGATAACCCGCATTAATGACGTTGTCTACCGGATCCAGGGTGGGGATCGAGGAAAATTGAAAGTGGTCCATTTGGATAGAATGTGTCATTTCAACGGGATGCTGAATGACGAAGTTGTTCGGGACGAACAACTGTAGGGAGGGAGCAATGTGATAACCACTTAAATGTGAGCAGCGACATCTAGATTCAAAGACCAGAAGATTTCGATACTGGAATAACAAAGTCTCGACTGGAGAGTGGAATCGAATTTTCTAGCAAATTGGAAATTGTATGGGACGCTGGATGGCGAGGATTGTTCTCGAAGTATGTCATTCGAGTATAAATACCAGCATCCCCAAGGTATGCAAATGAGTTCTAAAGTGTAATGTGAAGTGTTAATTAGGAGAAGTGATTAAGTGGTTTAAGTAAAAGATAAGAAAAGTATAAGTGGTTGAGAAATTGAATTGTACCGAAAGAAAGAATTAAATAGTGAATTGTAACTGTACTGAATAAAGGGATTTGTATTGAAAAGAATAAGTTCTATTATTTGTGCCCACACAAACATTTTACATTATATTCAAATCTCACGCCAAACGAAATGAAAGAAATGTTCCGTTTCGAAATAAAATCAAACCCAATTACAGCTTGAAGTTAATACCAATTTCTTGGACTAAAATCGTCAAACGAGGAGAAATGAATTGCTCTGTCATTTCACTTTGTCATGAAAAAAACACGAAAAATATGATCACGTAAACGGATTTTGGACTGTTTTTCGTAGATCTTTGTAGTTTTTTTTTCGTAATTTTGAACAGTGTGCGAAATGATCTAATGCGAGCAAATACCGTGAAACAAGTGAATTTCCACTGTAAGTAACCCTTCTTCTTGCCATACAAATAAAAAGCTTCCCCTCTCTGTTGGACAATCTTCTTGCCTACTCCAATGTGAACAGACATTTTAAGGATCTACTCCCTCATACCCCCTTTTAATTTAACCTTACCTAAGAATGAGAGATAGTGTTATTACCAACATTTTTTCTTGTAATACGAAGAACCATCTCATAAAGTTATTTTATATATAGGGCTTAGCCCAACCATGGGCAATTTTATAAAACACATCTTCAGACTACAGAATTTAGTGCATTCGTGCAACGATTCTAAGAAGGCAAGACGTGTAATTGCCAGCTCACACAAGAATATGGTGCTTATGTCTTCGTATAGGGCAATAATACTTAATAAATACTTAATCATTCAAAAACTAGTACGAGAATACAAGACTTGTTTTTCCAAGCAATGTCACAATATTGAATTCACTAAGTCTTATCTGAGTTCTAAGTTACAATGCAATAACACGAACACGATCACCGATAACCTTGTTAGTCAACGCCAAACGTAATACTTCGCACCACCTGAACCTGAGTTATGACTGATTCGCATTCAGAGTTTCCATTGCCAAGGCGGGCACAATTGAAGGAAGCCCGATTCTATAGAATATGAATGGATCAAGCGAATCAAATTCAGCAGCATTAATGCATTCTCGGCAGAAAAGACAACAGAATGCTCTATTTATTAAGCATCTTAATGTAGATATAGGGCATAAGTAACACCATTTCTCAAAAATGGTGACGACCCCTCACTTATTCTTATTGAGTTTTCCAGCTTATGTTCGCATCACAAAGATTTCTAAACCGATATTTTCAGATAAAACTTGCGATAAAATTACATGTTGAACCATACGGATATTTGGGTGAATTTTTTGAGATTTATAATAGTCTTGTAATCTTGTTACTTATAACGAGAGAGCAATTCTACTGAATTATTAAATGAATATGGTTAAGCGATACTATAGAAGACGACTTATAAATCGATGGATGTAGCAGCTGAAATTTTTGTTTCCACTGGTGAACAATCTCATATGAAGATCTTAGCATGAGAATATATATCTCAAAGACTTACAATTACTGTTTGATGTGTATTCAATGCTGGTTTCTTAAAAATAGAATCGGTTTTTACGAACAATGGAGATCCTTGGTGAAATATGATCGATCAAGCTGAACATGAAAAGTGCCGCCTAAGTTCATATATATTTATCACCTCTCGATTATTTTTTAGGGGGCTATGTACAAGGTGGCGTATAATTAATCACCCTATCGGAAGATGGTATAATTTTTGCAAATGGCGTAGTACGTCAATCATATTTGACAAACATACAAGCAATGGAGCGCTATACTCCACAAGAGCGTGGAATAATTGTGTCGATGTTTTTGTGACGATTTTGTGTCGAAAATCATCATGAGCGATGAGGCGCATTTCCTCTTAAGCGGTTACGTCAATAAGCAAAATCTTCGTTCCTGGGGAACTGAAAATCCGCGTGTGATTCACGAAGAGCCATTACATCCACTCAAAGGCATTGTGTGGTGTGGCGTTCACGCGGGGGGCGATTGGACCGTATTTTTTTTGAGGACGCCATCGACAATACGGCCACTGTTACTCGCGCATGCTACAGGGTCATGATAAGCGACTTCTTACTGCCGGAATTGGATGAGTGGGGCTTGGTGAACATTTAGTTTCAACAACCACAACCGCATACACAGCATGAGCCACGAGTTTCGTGGTCGGGTAATCTCCCGTTTTAGCGATTTGGCATGGCCAGCAAGATCGCCCGATTTAACCATCCCAGACTTCTTTCTTTGGGGCTACTTGAAGCCGCGAGTTTATGCCAACAAGCCTCAGACAATCGAAGCCCTTAAGGAGAATATTCGACTGGAATGCGAACAGTTATCACCGGATAACTGTTATCATGGAAAATGTGATAAAACGGGTACAAATGTATATCAACACTGGCGGCAGTCACTTGGCGGATATCATCTTTTCCACTTAACAGAGATAATTGTAAAGGTCCAAATAAAGATTTCCATCACCCAAAATAATTTTTTTTTATTTAGTAAAAAATTAATTCAAAAACAAAATTGGATGATTAATCTTGTAAAATCACTGCTTTATATAAATTAGCAATTGCATCTAAAAGATAATGTACTCAGTCTGATTTAAGGAAATTATTTGTCGATAAGATGGTAAGATTCGAACCCTGTAATGATTGTCTATTTTCTTATTTGTTAAAGTTAAAATAAAGGTCCTACTAGTTGACAATAAATCGATATAAAAATTATACAAGACTTTACGAGACAGCATTTTCTCAGAAAAAAAATATTTGATTAAAATCTTAACACAAGTCAAGGACAAATAATGAAAGCTATAAAACTTGTATCATAAAACGATAGAAGAATGAATCTTTTTGGAGAAAGGAAAGAAAACGGGTTTTTCGATTTCGTGTGGTTTTGCAAATTCTTTGAAATCATTATATGGGTACTATTTAAGTGATACGGTGGAATCCTTTTAAAAATCTAATCTAATCGAACCTAAAACCTTCCAGTTGCTGACTGAAATAAGTTAAGTTCGAGGTTATGTAACCATTTCTCAAAACAGAACAGCAACGTGGCGAATGTTGCATTCTAGCCGTCCATCTCCTTTGATTTATTGGGGTAGAGTAGCGACTCTACAAATTCCTGGATAAAAAACCAAAGGTGCTAAGTGACACGATATTGGAGGAAAATGCATAGGTCCATAACGCGAAATTATGCGCTCATCAAATGTTTCATGCAATAAATTGATTGTAGCGCGTTTTGTGTGGAATACTCTCCTGTCTTGTTGAAACCACAGCAAATCAATATAATGCAATTCAATTGGCAAAAAAGCTAGAAATCATGGATCTATAGCGCTCGCAACTGCCTGTAAAGATCTGCCCGGTATTTATTTAGGAAAATATTGACCCGTGTTTTCAGCAACACATAAATCACACCAAACAGTGACTTTTTGAGGATGTAATGGCTTCTGGATTTTCTTTACCGCAAATCGGAAATTTTGCTTTTTGACGTAGCCACTGAATCAAAATGAGCCTCATGGCAGAACAAAATTTTGTGGTGAAAAAGAGGATCAAGAACAATCTTCGTTTTCGGCCTACTCAAAGAACTTGGGACATACACGATGTTCTAGAGGCTTACATTTTTGCCTGAACTGGAACTTGTAAGCTCCATAAAGTGGATGAACACAGCTCAGATTGCTGTCTACGATGACGAATTGACGCATTCGGTACCTCATTAATACTTCACTACGTCTCACAGCAGCAGCAGATTCTTCGGTGTGCATTTTACGACCCCGGTATGCATGGTGAACGGATGATTAATTTCTATTAATGATGAAAGGGCAAATCAAACTGTGTACAAATCAGCTGAGTACGAATTGGTTGGTTGCTGGAAAAGTTTTGCAAATTCAAAATGCAAATCTATAGAAAAACACCCATCATATGGTGTGATCATGCAATTTCCATTCAGGACAAAATATTGTAGTATCTAGTATCCTATGATATTTTAAATTTATTACTTGATGAAATTTTTATTTGGAACGTTCAAAGCTAGACTTGCTTCTTAGCAATCAAAAATTTTCACATTAAAAACCAAACTTACCTTATTTAAAACTGCGGTAGCCAGTAAATCTTGGTATTTCTTTGGTTCAAAATATTGTCCTGCATTGCCATTATAGTGGTTTCCATTATAGGACAACGAATTTAACTGTTGATTGAATCTTGAATTTTCTGGTGACGCTGAACGTGGGTGACGTGCTGTTTCAGCGATTATACTTTCAATAAGCCGTCTTAACCTGGCATGTGAGACATTCTGAAGCTCGTTTTCATTTCCAGGTGTGGAATTATCTGCAATAACAAAAAAGAAATATACATATATATACATATATAATATTAGTGATTCCAATTAATAAGTCGAGGAATAGGGTCAATCGTAAGACCATTATGAATCTCATAGGATTCATTAGAATTCAATAGGTCACTTGCATATGTACACGTATTTATTGTGGTTATAGCAGGGGGTTGTTATTCATACCTTCTCCCCGTAACATATGTAGTATTACAAAAAGATAATAAAAACTACAAATAAGTGGATTTTCTTGTTTTTACAATACATGCATGTAAAGGGTGCTTACCTAATTTAACTTCAATTACGTACACAAGGTAGAAAATGATGATTGCAATTGCGCCATAAACGCCAGAGACTATAGCTAAAGCACAGTCCATACCAAAACAGCTCGATGGGGGGGTTTCTTGATCGCTTCTTTTTTTTTATTTAATTGCGTTGGTTTTGTTTTTATTTTAATAATTACAAATTGATTTGTCCTTTTATATAATAAGTTTTGTTTGAATTAATTAAAAATAAATTATCACATCATGATATAGTAGCTGGCTGTTACAGAGAGGAATTGTTAATGGTGATTTGTATTTTGAACTAAGAAAAGTTGAACTTAAACTAACTAACGAGGGATCACGCGACTGAAGGTTATATTTAAACGAAAAAATAAAAAATTGTTACTAAGAATATAATCCGCTGCGACAACTCATTAAATATGATCGAAGATTTAATGTGGCTGGATAAAATCAACTGCGTTCAATACCTGACTATAAAAGGTTCATACGAGTATGGTTGAAAATAGCATCAAGATTCAGCATGACATCATATCCGTATACGAGTATTAGAATATTCTAACCAACGAGCAAAACATGCATTTGTATTTTTCGTTTAAGAGTTTTAACTTAAGGGAAAGGAGGATTCTGGTTAAATATATCTCCACAGTTCCCTTTGGCAGTTCTAGTATCATAAAAAAAATAAAAAAGAAAACGGGCACGGGCACGGGCCTCTACTTCAATATCGTGACTTTGCTGTGTGCTAAAGATTGCTTTACAACCAATAAGAATTTCCATAATTCTGTTTTGCCTCGTAATGGGCGACCTTAATGGGTTACCCAGAAGTCAACATGTGGTCCAAAATTTCTTCAAAAGGACAAACGTGTGCTACCAATCACGAAGCGGCCATTTATCGGATATTGTGTTCTATACATAACTTCTATGTCTACACTCTCTACTAAAATAAAAACATCAGAACTTTTTAAATAAACACTGGATTTTTTTCAAAATTTCAAAATAGGCGGTCTTAATGGGACACACATTTTAAGAATATCGTAACCATATGTACGATGTATAAAAACGGTTCGAAACCTGAGGAGCGAATGTGCTAACACTGCTCACCTAAGAACACTTAAATAAACGCATGTGGTTACATAGATGAAAAACTGATTGGTGCAAGACATTTTTGAGTTTCTGTCAGTGTAAAGGAGCTTTCGGCAATGCATAAGGCAACGGATGGTTCTCTGTATCTATGTTTCTTAAGCGTTTGTTGTGTGGTGGAACAAGCTTTCATAAAAATAAGTGACTGCTGCTTTTATCAGACTCCAAAGAACGGCCTGATTCTATTTGCTTTAGATGCACCCTCCTCTTGATATTTATATCATCACCTGCACACTAAAAGCCATCTTCCGTTTAAAAAGAACTGGTCCTTGGAACTATACGCACAAGAGTTTTGATGACTTTGCGCGCCCATATAAGACTGACTCTGGCATATCCTGTCTGATGCAATGAGACAAGAACACCTATTGGTCCGAAAATATAAAAATCGACTTTCAATGTGCTCTGCGGTTTCCTTCAGAATCTGAACAAGGAAAGGAGTGCAGTCGCATCTTCACGGATAGCTGGGGTGCGGGGCTGGTGTCTTTGTGGAGGACGTTAGATTTTACTCCTCGCTAGGAGAACCTGCGTCTGTGTTCAAGCAGAGATATACGCAATCTACGTCTGTAGCGATAACCAAGCTATTCTTAAAGCCTTAGTGAACGCTCTTACAACTTCCAAGCTAGCTCGAGAATGCAGGTCGGAAGACTGAATTCACTGAGTTTGGTTTTTTCTTAGGTCAGAATGGGATCATGGGGAATGAAATCCCTCGAAAAGGCTCAAAGGAGAGTTTGTCAGAAACAGAATCAGAGCTAGTACTGCATACGTCCTCGACAGTTGGATTTCGTATGAGTATAGCTGCAGATAGCATGACACTTCAGGATGCCCAGGACTAAACGAAGGGTTTCCGACATCTTAAACAGGCAGCTGCTCCTATTTAGCTGCTCCTATGCTGGCAATTCGTAGCACTGTGGAAAAGTTTGAGCGTGAGTACACTTTTTTGGATCGTAAGTCACCAACCAGATAGAGATTGGTGCGAAATGAAGAAAGCATAGCTACCGTAGGGGCCAGTATTGAAGAAGACCCAAAAATGTCGATTCGGCGCCGATCAGCAGAACAGGGCATCGCCAGAGAGTCCACCCTGTTTATTTTGTGGTAGGATTTGGGCCTACATCCGTAAAAGATTGTGGTGACGCAATAATTGAAGCCGTAAGACTATAGACAACGCCGTGAGTTTTCTAATTGGGCGCTGGAAATGTTGGCCGAAAATCTGGATCTTGGTAAAAAAATCATCTTCTCAGACGAGGTCCGTTTTTGGCTCACCGACTATGTCAACAAGCAAAATGGTCATTATTGTAGAAAACACAATCCACAAGTGTTCGGCCAAGCATCAATGCATCTACAAAGATTGACTGTTTGGTGCGGTTCATGGCGGCATCATCGGACCTTATTTCTTTCGAAATGTGGAAGAAGACACAGTTACCATCAATGGTCACAGGTCAGAGCTCGATAACATCGATATATCAGAGCTGTGGTTCCAACAAAATAGTGCTACATCCCGTACAAGCGACGCAAGGCCAGAAGTTTTGAATGAGAAATTTTTACGTTCATCAATTGGCCGCCGCGATCATGCGATTTGACACCACTCGATAATTATCTCTAGGAGTACGTTAAGTTCTTAGTCTATGATAACAAGCCAACCACTTGGGACGAGCTCGAGGCAAACATTCGACAGGCTACTACCGGAATAACGCCGCACATATTGAACCGAGTAATCAAAAATTGGACTGACCGCTTGAAACTCTGCCAGGGAAGCAGAGTCGGCCATTTGAACGTAGCTCCTAAATAAATCCAGAATCAAGTTTATATCTCACACTGTTGCTGTTTTACTAGGTGGAGTGAAAAGTATGCCCCTTGACCGCCAGATTGCGCTGCTACTGCAAAAAAGGTTATGGTGCCTTGAAGTCCGTTCATATTTAGGCAGACATGCAAAATTTCAGTGCGATACTGTCTTCAGTTTTGTTTTGACAGCTGATTGTTGTTGACGTGTTTGGCATCATGTTGAGTATGGACAAAAATGATTTTCGTTCTCTCATAAAACATTATTTTTTGAGAGGCAAAACGGCAAAGGAAACAAAAGAAAAGTTGGACAAAGAGGACAATGTCAAAAAAACACATGAAATGATGTTGGCTGACCGGAAAGTGAAGGTGCGCGAGCTAGCAGATACCACAAAGATTAGTACTGAGCGAACACGCCATATTTTGGCCAATATTCTGCATATGAAAAAGTTATCCTACCGCTGGGTGCCGCGCATGCTCACTCCTGACCAAAAACACGAACGCGAGAGCACTTCGAAAGAGTGTTTGAATTTGCTGATGCGGAATCGAGCGGACTTTTTTCGTCGATTGGTAACTGCTGATTAGACTTGGATCCACTATTACACACCAGAGAACAGAATGAGTGCCCGACAATGGACTGAAAGCGGCACGAGTACTCCGAAGCGGCCGAGGGAGGCTCGATGGGTCGGAAAGGTTATGGCGTCGGTTTTCTGGGATTGTCATGGCATACTCTTCGTGGACTACCTCGAAAAAGGAAAAACCATCAACAGCGAGTATTACTGTGCATTATTGGAGCGACAGAAGGCCGAAATCGCTGCAAAACGGCCTCACATGAAGCGAAAAAAAATTTTGTTTTTGCAAGACAATGCGCCGGCGCACCACAGCATCGCAACCATGGCTAAAATCAATGCTCCAATTGCTGTCGCATCCAGCGTATTCGCCCGATTTGGCTCCCTCGGACTATTGGGCCCCGCCCAATTATCAAGGCTTCGCCCTTTAATGACGTTGTCTAATAATGAACGGGGGCAGAGCAAAGTACTGGTCTTATCGTAAACATCTCAGATGACGCTACCGAAGGTTGCTACGATTCGATCAGTCACAAGTTGCCGGTCATAGGTCTTGTTGGCGGCTGGACCACCGCTAGTCCCTACCAGGCCTTACATCACGGTACCATGGGAGTCAAGAGCCCCCCGGATCTCGGTCCGGGCCTGACTTGTCAGAGGTAGGCCCCCTTGTGGGAGCGTCATGGTGGCTGTGGTTTAAACCCAAAATCGCGGGAAGGGTTTCGGCCCAATGTAGAGTTGCAATAAGTACTGCGTGCGGAGACCCTAAGAGCAGTAAGAGGTTTTAGGTCGGCCTCGACTCTTACCAAGGGTGGAACTTGTGCCGGCAATACGGTTCCGAATTGGTATCAGTGGATTGACGGTGAGCGATGGCAAGGCGTATCCTTGCTCCCATGGATGTATAGGCATCCCGTAGGTTTAAGCTCACATGGCAGGTACTCACGTTAAACACAAGAGACGTTCCCTCGGACTATTATCTCTTCCCAAACCTCAAAAGATAGCTTATCAATAAACAATTCAGCTCACGCGAGGAAATCATCGACGCCACGGAGGAGTATTTTGCAAACCTTCCGGAAAATTACTTTTCGGACGGGATCAAGAAGTTGGAAAATCGCTGGAATAAGTGTATCAAGCTAAAAGGGGACTATATTGAATAAAATAAAAAAAAACATTTAAAAAAAATTTTTTTTCATTCCCAAGGAGGTTACTTTTCACCCCACCTAGTATTTAATTTTTTTTTCCTATCGTTCTTATCTGGTCACCTTTTACAAGGTGCAAAACTAATGTTATAATGTGAGTGTGCCATAATTTTTGCAAATGGCGCCAAATGACATTTTGCTATGACATTTATGTCGTAAACCGATAGAGAACTAGATGAAAAGCAATCAAGCGATACACGCTTGAAGAACGCGGAATTACAGTTACTGCTTATTTGACTAATTTCCAGTCTGCGATTTTATCGGAGCGTGATATTTCGTCGTCAATTTTTTCTATTTCCACGTAAGTACTTATGTGAAGAAACAAAATTTCCGTTTCTGTGGCACGGAGAATCTACATGAAATGCACGAAGAGCCATTGCATCCCATCAAAGTGACAAAGCACCACCATAACCGTAACTGGTGAGCACTACAGACAGATGTTAAACGAGTTTTTTTTTGCCAATGGTTGTTGAATTTGCTCTTGAGCATTGTTGATTTCAGCAGGAAGGAGCAACCGCTCACACAGCTCGGGCAACGATGGAAATTTTGCATCACCAATTTCCAGGGGGTGTGATCTCCCGTTTTGGCAATTTGAACTGATGGCGAAAGACTTCTTCTTTCGGGGATTTTTGAAATCTTGTGTTTACCACAATAAACCACAAACCTTGCAAGTTTGAAAAGCCAACATTGAGGAATAAATCACCAATTTGGAGCCAGATGTTTTGAGAGCAACAATTCAAAATGCACAAATGTGCATCAACTCATATACCATTTTTTCAACTTAATGACATCAGTTTACGCCTTATACCAATTTCAGCACAGAATGCAAAGTGTTGTCTTGGATTACATAAAGGGTCCGCCATCTAACGTTATTTTTTTCAACTAGTGCTTATTTCGTGAATGGTAACACTTACGTAGCTCATATCTGATTTGACAGATAATTAGTTTTATCCTTCCGCTGAACGAATATGGTTGTGTATACGCTTGAACAACGCTTGGAAATATTGCGACATTACTTTGAAAATCATGGTAATGTTGCAGAATGATTTTGCCAAAAAAATCATCTTTTTAGATGAAGCTCATTTTGATCTTGGCGGGTATGTAAACAAGCAAAATTGTCGCATTTGGGGCACAGAAAGCCCGCACGCATACATTGAAAAGCCGATACACCCAAAACGAGTCACTGTTTGGTGCGGATTTTGGTACAGAGGCATAATTGGGCCATTTTTCTTCGAAAATGAGCAAGGAGTGGCCGTTACAGTCAATGGCGATCGTTATCGAGCCATGTTGAACGAATTTTTGTTCACAAAAATTGAAGAGGAGGATATTGGCAACATTTGTTTTCAATAGGACAGCGCTACGTGCCACACAGTCGAAGCAACACTCGATGTTTTGCGCCCTGTTTTTGAAGATCGCATTATCAGCCGCAGAGCTGATGTCGTTTGGCCACCTCGGAGCTGCGATTTGACACCGTTGGACTATTATTTGTGGGGTGCCGTAAAAATTAAGTGTTACGCCGACAAGCCAGAGACAATTGACGCTTTAAAGGACAATATTCGTGAAGCCATTGGTGAAATATAGCTGCACACAATCGATAATGTGCTTAAAAATTGGACCGATCGTGTAGGCTACTGCATGGCCAGCCGAGGCAGCCATTTGAATGAAATTATTTTCCATTATTAACCGGAAGGATAAAACTAATTATCTGTCAAATCAGACATGAGCTAAGTGTTACCATTCACGAAATAAGCACTAGTTGAAAAAAAAGACGTTAGATGGCGGACCCTTTACTTTGGTCTGACTACACTATCACTAATATTGGTTGTTGAATAATGTGTATTATTGCAACACGATTCTAATATAATTATAATTTTGAAAGAACAGGAACAGGGAGGCTTTCGAATATCTGAATAGCGTTCTTATCAGCTATTATTGTCAAATAAATGATTTCGTGGTGAAGCTGAGTTGCTAGGAGCTGTGTTCTAATGGATACATTAAAACAAAATTTACAAAAGATTTGTTTTAGGAACTTAATTCATTTATAATACTTTGATGAAGATAAATGTTATTTCTTTAGTGGTAGTAATAGGAAAGATGTAGTCGAAGCATGGAACACTATTTTGATGATTTGAATGTTATTTTCTAGAGATTCAAATCGACCCATTGAAGCCGTTTTCAAAGGACTAGCTTGCAAAGATTCTTAGTCGAAAGTTATGTTTGTAAGGAAAAGGTTCAAGAAAAATTTGAATATCAAAACTGAATTTGAAAAAAGTAAATGATGTCGAACATCAAAAGAAAAGCATTTAAAACGAAATTCCCATTTTTTGTTCGATAATCTATGTCCTATATGCTAATTCTATTGAGTTATTAATGCCTTTGGTAAGGCCTAGAGTAAGCTTCTGAATAGAATTTTTGGTTTTGATGAATGGTCTACGTATTAAGCCAGTCCACTAAAGAATCATTTGTAAGTGTACCCAGTAACAATGCAAAGTTTTATTTGTAAATAAAACTATCTACTATTAGTTAGTTATTAATAACTGGCTAAATTTTTCGTCATAGATCAGAAAATTTTTAAATGTTTTTTAAGGATACCTTTTGCTTTAGTTTGCCTGAGGTAGTAAAGAGTAATGCCTTTGTGCATCATTCATTCAGGTCTACATGCAAGGTTATGAATTAAGACAGACGACGGAGGTAGCCTTCCAGGCAACGGGGCAATGAGTGTAATATGCAAGTTGTGCTGCAGACAATAACCAACAAAGAATTATTTTTGATTAACTTTGTAGCGGTATAAAATTGTGTTCAGTCCATAAAAATAAAATCACGATATTTGTGTTGCCCATAGTGCTTTTGATGGTACATTTACGAAATCTTAAAGTAAATTTTACCAGTATTACCCAAGAATTCCTACGTCTGCCGAATTATAAAAGGTTGGTGTTAGATGGTTAGAAAACCTGTGTTTACTTCGGAAATGTGCATAGTATTATAGTTCAACCCATTTATCAGTGGGTTTACAGTGTTTAATTTTATCCAACCTAAATTTAAAGAGGCAGCATTTTAGACTGTTTTTGCCAAATACCAGACCTTGAACGAAGAAATCATCTATCTTTTTGGATAGAGCAGGGGAATGTGTTTGTAATGTTAACAGCTTGAAGACACGTGAAATATAGTTGTTCAACTAAAATAATTCCTTTGTGGGTAAGAAGTAATAAGTATCGTAGACATGTTAATAACTTTTGATTAGTTCGAGTTTTTACATGAGTCTTTGACCATAAAATGAGCCCAAGGTCGCACATGTGCAACCATAGCAAGTTGTTGTTTATTGTTTTTTTTAATTTTACGTAACCAAAGCTGTAGCACAAACTAATTCTAAGATACAAAATACGCTGCACATGATCCCATTATGTTGTCACATGACCCACCACACAGCAACAAAGTAAAGTAAAGAAATGGTGTTAATAGTCAGAGCAGAGCAATTGAATTTTCCAGTGCATTATGCTCATTCATAAAACAACCAGGTAAAAAGAAATTAAAATTTGTTCCCAAAAAGACTTGAAAGGCAGGCCTGCGGCATTCTTAATTTATAGAGCTTCATTGATAAATGACTCTGTCGCCAGAGTAAGTTGTTTACTATTGGGGTCAGATATGCGCCCCTAAGCCAATATGCAAGGAATTGAAATTTCTACGATTATCAGTTACACCCTCAATAGTAAAAGTATCTGTAACTTTTAAATAATTAACTGTCGTTATCTTCATGCTAAATATTTGCATACGTATATGTAGTAATATAATGCTTCAGTTAAGTAAACACTTATTGTCTACTGAGATGATTGTGGAGATAAAACCTAATTGTGTTGATGTTGGGATGTCCATGTGTGGGGGAATATTAGAATTAGAAGTTGAATGCTAATGGTTGGTTTATTATGTTTGCCGGCGTAGTGTATCTTTCGAGTAAAATACAGATATTTTTGGGAATTAAGTAATTAAAGTTTACTTACAACTATGCATTATCAAGAACGAGAGAAACTGCGATGCTTAAAAAGGTTTTAGATTTACGAATCAGCCAAAAATTTTGCATCATTCTGAGTCGCTCTTTTATTATTAAATTTTCTAAAACTTTTACGACCTGAGTACATTATGTTGAGGAACATACTTGTCACTAAGGGCGCACGTATTAGAAAAACGTAACGATAAGAATCACTTGTTCTACAGACTTGTTCGGTAAGCAGATTGCAATCAACTCTGATTTAGGCTGAACGAAAGCAAACGAAAAAGCTACTCATTCAGCCGTATCGAATACTGCAATTAACATAGAAACTGTGTCGCTGATGAATTGGACGGACGGATTCCTAGAATAGTAAATACGAGTAGTATACAGTTTGACACCAAAAGAATTGCACGCTATCAAGCGCTTTTTAAGGCCAGTCATAGGTGGGCTCATCGAGATAATTGTGAGACATCTAAACTTATATAATCCATGCTCGATCATAAGGGACCAAGTAAGCTGATCAACCTCAGGAGAAATCACAAACATTATTACGGGAAACTGTGCCATTTAAAGACGTGCAGTGATTGAGTATGTCTCACAACGATTCCTGCAGGTGTTGTTAGGACGAAGGGGAAAACAAATCTGTGGTGTACTTTTCTTGCAATGGTCTTGTCTAAACACGCATCAAAATGCAATCCAGGCGGTATGCGGTTTCGAGATCTAAATAATCTCTGCTCTAATAAGAAATCTCATAGGTTTCAAGAGTAGCTAGGGCATTGTCCTCTCAGGTTCTCTTATTGGTATCGCAATGGACTAACAATTGGTATTAGTACAAACCAAGAGGAGCACTCTAGCCTAACTTAGCCTAAGGGTGCATATTATTTTCAATTGTTGGATCGGAATTAAAGTCAGTTTTTATCTTCAAGGGCCTTGTTCAAAAATATGTGAGTTTCCATGGCACCGTCGGACATGATTTATTTAAAAAAAAAAAACGATCCGTAAGCTTAACAAACCCAATTACCAAAATATTGGTTCCCTTTGATTGAGTATTTCGGATTTGGGTTGAGCTTCGATGCATATTTATTGTACATATCACATATCATGAACTACTTTTGCTATTCTACCAAAGTTGTGAAGAATAAATAGTTTTTGATATGGATGATTTAAATTTTTGGACGAGACAAAGATTACAAGGAAAAACACTGTAACTGCTAATGACTGCTACAAAATGCATATAGCCTCTACGTCACATGATTACGGTAAACATTTGATATGAGTGATTCTTTGCTTCCAGACATCTGAAGTTAAAATGAACTACTCGTACCTGGAAAACTAAAGCTCGAGGATAAGAAACACTTAATTTTCTAAATCAACTGCGAAAATGATCAGCGATAGTCTGCTTTTCTTTGGTAACTAGCCATGAATATCTTTTAAATATTTACTTATAAAGGTGTTACTCTTTCTGAGTTTTAAAGTAACAGCATGGCTTGCAAAGCAGCATTCTTCCCTTAAAATTTGCGCAAACAGTTTTCTGTGGGAATGCTGGTTTCCTTTCGGGTCATTGAATAACAAATGATATATTCACTTTCTTTTCATTCTAAATAAATGAAAACAAAAATGAAGTGATCGCATTCAAATAATATGCAGAATAGCTTTTAATTCACCAGTATCGCCAGTAGCATTCCGCATCTTCAAACCTTCAACCATAACACTCGTCGCGCTATGAATGCTCATCAGTATACTCTACTTTCGGACGCACTCTGAAATATCGTGATTTGTTTCTAAGCCGTACAACTTGCTTATGGAATGCCCTGCTGAGCTCCCTATTTCCAAGTCATTGTAACATTCAGACATTCAAAACAAACGTACATCGGTACCTCTCTTTCTTTCCTCCCTAGTTAGACGGGAATAAGTTTTAAGTTTCAAGTTCTCGAAAGCTGTGTTTTTCGCTTGTACCCTCACAGAGGGTACGAGAAGAAATTGGTCTTTTTGGCAACAACAGTGCACGAGCTCTTTTATAAAATGAACGTGCACGTGCGTCGTAAGCACGATAATGAGATTGCCTTTGTCGACTTAAACAAAGAGGTTATTCGGCAGCACAGTTGGAAGATAAAGTCTGGACGATGTTCACTCTGAAAACGGCCAGGCTCCTTAAAATTTGTAATCAACATCATCAACCAAGATTATTCAAATAGCTGCAGCATTATGGTTGGATGGGTATTCCGAGAACCTAAATACAAAAAATCCGGAAACCTAAAAAATATGACCTGAAATTCTCGAATGACCTTTTGCATACGAAAAAATAATATTTTTTAACTTGTGTAACTGGAGGTGATGTGCGCAGGATCACTTTAAATAGAGAGAGCTGTTGACTGATAACCTGATCCAATGGCAAACATTGAAACTTTTTTGCCTTTCTCAGGTCAAAAACAAGTTATCCGATCAGCAATTAAAACAGTTAGACCTCGATGCAATAGAAACAGATACAGAGTAATTCGAAATACAATAAGCTTGCCTGAATTTACATATATATTTGATAAATGTTTGAAAAAACCACTAACCCATTTATTGAACTTTAGTGATTGGTGGATGTAAAGTTTCTTCCTCTTCGTTTTATATAGTATACACGTGTACGCTGAGTTATATAATCCGAGCTGATCACTACAAAAACTAGAATCTTTGATCTCATTTAATCTGATACCATAATATCAGATTCCTCATTTATTGGGATTCAACGGTTTAAGAATAAACAAACAATGGCAACCACAACACACAAATTTTATGACATTGTCTTTGGCAATGAGTTCGGATTTCAACATTGCCAACGCTAATTTCCTGTCAGAATAAGCTCATAATAATTTCATATATTAAAGAATGACCTGACATGACTATTGCGAGTATATTAAAATTTCTTATATAGACATCTGATGACTGCTATAAACCCCATAAGTGGCTACATCGACTATCAGGAAAATAAACCTTATCAAAGGCACGAGTTTAACTAATAATTTAAACTGAAATCATAGGGCCTAGAAAGTTTTCGAGGGGCGAAGGATAGACAACGAGTGAATGGGACACAAGAAGTAGGAACGTTTAAATGAAAGATTGGACTTTAATCTGCTATCTGACTATCTGACCAAGTCAGTGCATAAGTAATTCAGTTTAAAGCTGTTTTTACGAAACACCTAAGTACGCATAATCATATAAGGGTTTGTACTAGACTTCTTCTTAAAGTAAACATATTTTGGAAATATTACTTACACTCCCAATAAATAACTTCAGTTACTCATATGCGATTATACTGCGATGTATATGTTTCCATTAAATCAAATCAAGTTTCTTGAAGTAAGCAATAATTTCTAGACGTTAATCTCACATAGCACTAGATGCTTGCGCCAAATTTTTTGAGACTAGTTATTGTTATTTCTAGCCTAGCTACAAAAACATTGAAATCTACAGCTAATCTATTTTGATACAGCGACCGAGTTGACAGATAAAAGTATGTTATCTTAACAGAGCAGTATCTTTCAAAATTATAGCGTTTAAAATAAAAATTTATTAGTTGATACCATTTCAAATTTTGTATCGTAGATTCGTCAACTCCAGCAGAAATCATCAAATTGGTCATTGGCAGCCGGCCCGGGAAATTAGAAAATAAAAGCGACTCTAACCTCCAGAAAGATGATTCAACGTGCAACGTGCAAAGTGTACAACTTTTCTTTACTCGTATAATCTCGTGTAGATTGTAAGTTACACATAAAAAAAATCCCCAGAGTGATTTAATGAATTGGTAATTCTAATAAGCAACGAAAGGTTACAACCGATATTATGCATTTCCAAACCATAAGTTGTCGTTATTTTTTTATTGCTTACAGGTACGGCTGGGGAAACACCTTTTTCACCTTTTCACTGTGCACACAACTAAATTGAAGTAGCGAGCTAGTGATGAGCGTATGTGTACACAACATGTAGTATCGACCAAAGGGGTTTCCAAAAATTCAACCGGTGTTTATATCGAAAAAAAAAAAATATAATAATTATTTAAGTGAAATGCAACATCCTAGCCAATTAAACGGGTTTTGTTTAAATAAAATATATATACATACTTCTTTTAAAATGATATTCTAATTAACAATCTTAAATTCTTCGGATATAGCCTCGAATAGTGCAGCGCAAGAATTTTTTTTATCTACAATAGATCATTTTGTACAATAGCGACAAAGTTACTATGTGTTAAAATGCCTTCCAAAATTAAGCTCTTATGAAACAACAAGTATTTTTTGCTAGAGTTTTGTTTTTTTAAATACTGTTGAAATTGAGGACAATAATGAATAATTAGAGATCAGTAATTGCTTTTCCCTTTTAATATCCAATATATAGTATTATCTCTTATGTTTAGAACAACATTTTAGGATTAGGACTTCCTTGACTATTTATGAGCAAAGGTATTCATTTCTGGGCTCCTCTTTCGTGCATTTACGACCCTATCTCACCAATAACGCGACTTCAGCAGCATCTATGTAAGTCTATAATTATTTGTTAAATTTCTGTAGTTGTCAGATGAATGTTCGACCTGGTCAAATAAAATCCCACTATATCTATAATGGTATTCAACCAAGCTGCTGGTGTTGACGGCCTCCCTGCCTACGCGTTCAAAGCCGAAGGAGTTGAATTGGAAAACAGAATCTCAGCATTGTTAGGCCGATCCATTAAGCTTTTTTTGTTGCTTACAAGATAATATCTGAGTATTGTGAGAGAGACCTACATAAGTAGAGACCGGATTATGTGCAACATAAAAACCTTCAAATATGCATGAAAAATACTTAAAATATGAATGAAATGTGCAACATTAAATACTAAAAAAATAGTAGTTTAAAGTTTTTTTTATTTTTAATTCAGCATAGTATTAGTAATAAATAGTAATATTAATACAACGAATGTAATTAACAGTTCATAAATTTATTTGTTACTTTTATAAACGTAAACAATCAGGTATTGCTCCAAATGTTCGGTGGTAATGTTGTGTCTTCGATCACTCAAAATATTTTTATAAGTGGAGAAGGACTGTCCCTCATCCACTGAGGTAACTGGACAGTACTAGAATTGGCGTGCTATGTTAGCATTTATCGTGTATGGCAAAAGTTTTAAGGTCCCATTGATAAAACTATTTACTTGGCACAAAGATTCAAAGCCTGAATTATTGGTTAACATTTTTTCATAATTCTCCTTCAGTTTAGCGGGGAATACATCTGGCAATGCGAAGTTCATTCGGCGGATTTTGTTTATTAACTCAACTGATTCCATTAACGCCAAACCCTGAGTTTCGAGCTTATTAATACTCGCAGGTATGTGCGAAAAATGAGTGCTAATCACAGCTTTGTTTTTTTAATGCTGGGGTCGTTAAGCTCTTCCTTGGACTGACGAACTGCTACAGCCTCCGTACTATCGAAGTCTGTAATTACACCTTTGATGGTTTCGAAGTGTTCACTGTAAAACAGTACAGCCTCAATCCATGTTCCCCATCGAGTTATCACTGGTTCAGGAGGTAAAGGCACATGTAGTAGCTTTTCTTTAAAGGCTTTAGGGCGAGCAGGTGCCTTAAGAAACACTTTCTTTGTCGATGAATTAAGTTTACATTGTTAAACGTTAATCGTACTTCTTCAGCGAGACGATGTACTCCGTGAGCAAAGCATGTCACATGGATCAAGTTGGGATAGAACACTTGGAGGGATTTGGCTGCCTTGATCATATAGGGAGCAGCGTCTAAGAAAAATATAAACACTATTTCATCTGCAGATGATTCAGGAAATACGTGTTTGATACCATCATTCACAAGTCTGGCGATCGTAGAATGATTTGTCTTTGCAGGCCACCAAATAGGACAAACAAGGCTCTAGTTTTAACGCACCGACAAATAAATTTGCAATGTAACGGCCACAACTGTCGGCAGTTTCGTCAGCTAAAATCAGGTAAACTGATGGAATGATGTTTTTACGCATTGGTGATTCATCTGGTATATTTTGATTCAAACAATATTTTATATAAGTTTGTAAATAAGAGGAATATTACTTGCAAGCAATGCTTCACATAAATCCATGCTAAAGTTTTTTTTTGATTGGTCTGTGAAAGTGGAGTTACTGTTACTTGCAGCTGTTAAAAGTGGTTGTCGTGCGCCTTTCTTTTGCAATCCTGCAATTTGAACACATGTCTTGATATGCTGATCTATTTGAAACTTCTTTGTGCATGAAATATTTTTAGAGGTGAGTGAAGCGGTCCACGAAGGTATACATTTTTTTCGGGAGACAAGGTGCATACACATAAAAATATTTAAATATGCAATAGAGAAGAGTGTCAAATATAACATGCGTAAATGTTTAGAAGAAAGAGTGTCGCAGTAGGCAAATGAGAGGCACAAAACGGTAGGTAATTGTTACATTTGTGGTTTGTGGTAAAATGCGATAACTACAGACTGGATTATATGTTTGCCCTACTTTGTCCCGTGTGAATCGTGGTGCTGCCAGGTAGGTTTATAGCGAAAATATGCATCACTACTAGATTTTCAGTTTAATATGCAATAACCGGGCAGAATGGTCAAAATATGCAAAAGCATATGCAAATATGCAAATGCATATGCAAATATGGAAATGCATATAATCCGGTCTCTATATATAAGTATTATACGAGTACATAAATTAATACGTACAATTTTATATCAAATGTGCGTTATTTTATAGAACAATCGAACAATTTATGTGTTTTTTTTAGTCAAAACTATCACACTATTGCCACTTACAATAACGAGATCCAACTAAAAGCATCATGATGGCTCTTGTTTTCTTAGTAGCTCAGTCAACAATGTTATTACTCTACATCAGCGCGGTTTTAGGGCAGACAAGTACATCAAAAATCATATTTGTCGATAGAACGTTACTTCAAACTGATAAAGTAAACGACTTTGTCTACCTATGTTTCCCTAATTCTCTCAATACTGATACCATAAGGGTAACTCTCGCCAATAGCTGTTTTAAGAACGGATCAGGTTGCATTAGATTGCCACGAGTTATTCTCGATACCGTTTTTTATTGACGGTGCTCTATGGGCGGTAAAGTGACATCGACCAAGTCAGGATCCTCGAAGGAACAGTGTAGTTGAGAAAGCCTCCGACTTACGTGGCGCATGCAAGTGGAAACATCAGTTGCATGTACGAATCTGGAGACAGCTAGCATCCAATTAAGCTGGATTGGTTGAAGGTAAACCGGAATGCAGCACCAATAGAAATATCTCTTATTAAAGGGTAAATATTTGTTCAATCATGACAAATTAATTATTGAATACATTAGGTATTTCGCTATAACCACACAATATGCAGAAACAATATACAATACTGGAGAAAGTTTTTTAACTCTATTTCAAGAAAAATTCAGCTTTTTTAGGTGTATATATATATGTACGAGTATGTACTCGTATACAGAACCGATTTTCTAAGCGCATCTAAGTGTTTGAATTAAGTGAATTAAGAAAAAAAAGGAAAATGATTGACAAAATTTTTTTCTTAATGAAATAATGCATAATACATAACTATGTATGTATGGTTTAAAAAAAAAATAAAAATTCTAGTTGTTACAGAACTTTTGTCAACTAGTCCAATTTTTAACCGATTTTCGAGTGTCTATGGTGTTGAAGCAGTGTTCCATCCTCTCGCAATTTCCAAGAGTTTCGACATATGGTATTCGCATGCAAGTTAAGTCACTTGTTATGTTTAAATAAAATGTGATTGTCTCATGTCTATGCGAGAGTTTCGGAGATTATGCTTATGTATATTGCATACAATACTTTAACACATTATTGGAAGCGGAAACAAAATAAGGGAGGAAAGAAAAACAGACATCGATGCATGTTGGTTTTAAATTCTTAGAAGCTATACCTAATGACTAATAAATAAAGAGCTCGGAAGGGCATTCCATATACGAGTTGTAAGGCTTCGGAAAGAATCACGGTATTTCCTGATAAATTGGTGATTATTCATATCGAAACGAGTATAACGCTGCTTTTTATAATTAACTTGGAGCACTGATGGTTTAAATATCCATTAAACAAGGTGAGATAAGAATGTGCCAATTTTTAAAATTTACATGAACAACAGCAAGATCTAATTCATAATACCATTTCTGATGAAAATCCAGAACTTTTCAACAAAAGACAGGTTTGAGACCTCACTTTGTCTTGTCGGCTTAGCTGTTTAGCTTTTGATATGCAGGGAGACTTATATAGTATACATATATTCCTAAATGCACTCCACTGGTGAACACCGTAATTATATGAACCAAATTGTTCGTCTTAAAAATGATGTCAGAGGTATAATCATATTGTTCTAGGTATACTATAATAAGAGCTGGATGTGTGTAATTGGGAAATGAGTTTTTGCACATGCACTTCAAGTTGACAAGCCGAAGTGGATTTTTAAACTAAATTACAATCGAGCAATAAAAGAATATTCCAACTGATCTTCCCAGCACCAGTTGACTAACGGCAGTGTAAGAGTTAAATCTAGAAGGCGGCGTTATTTAAAAAAGGTGGACATGATTTTGTTGAATGCATCAGCAACTTGTGTGCTGGTCAGATAAGTGTGTAAATAAATCTTAGCCACATTTACCCGATCCACAACAATAAAGATCCCTTCACCTGAGGCAACTACAAAGGCACCTCCTCAGGATTGCGTACATGATCCAGGCTACCGTCCAGAATTAAGGTACGTAAAGGTGTTGTGACGCATGAAACACTGCCTTTCAAAAATCTATTTAATTACTTTTATGTGTCGATAATATCGGAATTGCTTATCGCATTTAGTGAGATGTTGTAATTGTTCAATTACTTAAAATCAAAAACGTCTGCAATACGAGTACTTTCATAATATACTCGTATATGTATAACAGCTGTGTTCTTGATGGTTTACCGAGTGCTGTTGCAATGTTGCAAGCGCTTGCAAGCGATCTTTTTTTTTTTTTTAAAGACCTTAATACTCAAGTGGGTATGAATACACTTATAATGCCTCAGCAAAAACTTAACACATGTTTTTTGGAAAATGCGATAGAGACAGAAAGAAAGATGTTAGGGCTCAGTGGTTATTTCGCTCCATGGGAGGTTTCCAACATTCAATGGAGAGACTAAATTCTTAGTGGAAATTGACTTGTTGTTGATCTTACTTGATTTTGGTTAGCTGAAAAAATGAATGTCTTTCGGGCGCGGTAGGGATTCGAACACCTCACCTTCCGATTTAGAAGCCAGTCCACTACAAGAACAACCTTCATATATTGAAATAACTATATTTGGTACAGACAAATTAAGAGTAGCCAATGATAACGCAATAAATGCGACATAATCAAGTAAATTACATGGTATATTAAACTATGTTTGAAACATTCGTAAATACCTGGTATATGCAAAAATACTGTTACACCCATTTTCCTTCATAACTTTAAAACTACCGAATATTTTTCTTTGATATTTTTCTTTTAATTCGTAATTGAATATTAAACATTAAAAACGCGAGTTCATTTAAAATGACCAACAGGCCATAAATCACTTGGACCACACATCGATGGCTTCACGCCCCTCTTCCATCGGAAAATTGGTTACAACTAAGACAAACGCGGTGTTTAAGGACTCAATGTTAGGGTATCTTTTACGGCATACCATGTCCTGCAAAACCGTGCACAGCTTGTAGACTTGCAGATGGCCACTCTTGAGTCCCTATAAAGTCTGGAACTTTCTTTTGAAACCATAGTCGGGTAGTTTTTACTGGTGGTTCTGAAACAAAGTGAATTTAAGTGGAACAACGACCTGTTACAGAACGGTATCTTGGTACACTTTAGCAGATGTTTTCACCCACTTTTCACAAAAATCGATCTCTGTTACCCTGTTCAACGTTTGCTGGCACTAAGACCTAAGTCTTTGTTGATAATACGACTTATTAGATTTTGATTAATCTCCATCTTGCAAGCCATGATTTTTTGCTTTCTTAGTGGATTTCGTTTTATTCCTGACAGCATTTGTAGCCTCTAATATTCGTAACGACCACGATCGGTCAGAACGTGGTCGCTCTTTTACATCTCCAGTCTCTTCACGCACCGTTAAACGAACAATCGACTGACACCGAGCTGCTGGTGCGTTTTAAAAATATAACTTTTTTCCCACTTTACAGTTCTGTAAAGCTACTACCACATTGTATATTGGTCTACTCCATGGCGAAACAAACCACAAACTGCAATTCTTTTTAACAGATGACGAACATAAGGGTACATATTTCAATTCCAAATGTCAATATTTAGATACGTTCAATTCTTGTTATGGTAACGGATACGTTTTGTATAGCAACAATATTTATGTCCTACTAGGTGTGCACTCGTATGCTTTCAAAAACATCTTAAGAAGGGCAAAAGGCTTAAGTAGCTCTAGGTGCGGATGGCACTTAGAGGCGCGGCCGGATTGATAATGTGCAGCATCCAGCTTGTTGTTAGCATTAGAAAAAGGACTTGGACTAGGGCAAATGTTCAGAGGATTAATCCTGAAAAGTAACTTCGGAACCTATCAATAAAACATTTCTGCCTTCAAAAAGTTTGCTGTAGGCAGAGTACCTCATGCTCACCTATTACCCGTAGCGTGTCGATTTAGAGGCTTTTATGGCAATTTTATAACAAGCAAAGCAATTTGCTCTTCAACTGAACTAAGCCAAATATGAATACATGTCATCTTTAGTAAAGACTCATCGTTCCGACGTCAAGAAAAAACCCATCACACCGTTGTAATATAAGTTCTTAGCTACCTACTTTGGAGTAGCCTTCAGAAATGACATCTTGGTAAAAAAAAAAAACAGTACTTATATGGAAAAACCGCTGATACTCCTTTTTATTTTTACAAAATGCATGCTCTACGTGCATTTAATATGTCTATAAGAAATCAAATATTTATTGACCTTCTCAAGTCGCAAATTGTTCATTGAATACTTGCTTTGTATGCAAGGTAGACGGATGGAAGAGAAAATAGATCCTCGAACTCTATGAGCAGATTATGTGTACAAAGTTTAAAAACGTACAATGCATTTGGAAAAGCGAATAAACAACGACGCTTCGTCTAATACGATTTTATACTCTTAACTTCCAGGCTCAAGAGTAAGAGCAAACCTACCGTCTATAGACCATGGAGCAAATACCAAAGACTTTGGTTTGACTAATTTAAAGCATAAGAGCCAAAATCTAATATACTCGTAATGAAGGCCTGTCGGTTTCCAGGTAATAGCTGCTCGAATAGTAAACAGTGTGAAGTTAAGCGCTTCATAGAACTTAGGTTGTGAAGAATATAATCTTCCTAAACTATCTCTTAAGTTTGAAGTTTAAATCTAATAGAGGGTTCAATAAATTATAACTAAGCGAAGACAATATGAATTGAATTAAAAGGAAAATACCAGATTTTGCAAAAAAATAACTGAGCTTGTTATAGTGTGTTTTCCGGCATAAAAGTTTTGTTTGGGCGTTTTGACGTACTAAAGCTGAGACGCCGATTTCAGTAAACAAAAAATCATTCGATTATTAGGATTTCAGAGCAAAAGTAGAAATCGATATTCCACATATTCTTAAGTCTGTGTATTCCATAAAGCCTGACAAAAATCACATAATGGATACATATCTCGACAAAATGACAATTAGTATTATAAAAAGAAAGGAGATACAGATGCATGTTTAAAGACATTTTATCTAAGGCATGAATAACCTAGATTGAATTTACTAAATTCACAGCTTATGAACGTAAAGCTAACGTGGCACGTTATCTAACTTATGTAATCAGTTTCCTTAAGCAACTTATTTATTTAGAAATATGGAGCAAACAGATATACAATAAATTAAGCCAGAAACCTATGATGCTACATGGATATAATTTTGACCAATCCACAACAGAAGTAGGTGGATATGCGTCATAAAGGAAACTAAACGATACCACTAAATTTGCCAGCAGCAGCGACTGACTGATCTTAATGTGAAGGTATTTTAGAAATCTCTTTCCATAACCAAGAAGCATTGCATACGAGTATATTGTATGAACTTGAAAATGACAACTATGGTTATCATTGGTGCATAATATGAAATCTATATCTGTAAGATTGACGGTAACTGGATCCTATTCGGACATGGATGAGTTTAGAAGGACAACTTTCTCAGTCAACACATAACCTAAATAATCGAATGGTAATGGAATGCACTCGTATGCATAATGCTCGAGTTTCATATACTGGGAAAGCGATAGACAGAGTTGTCGGATTCATACATAAAGGCGCTTAAATTAAATAGAAACTCTTGGACCTACATGGGAAGTAATACAAAAAATGTAGACACGTCTAAGGAATACATGGCATCTGCTAACACAAGTGCCATTATACGAAGAATCTGCTTTAGAGATCATAACTAATACACTCATTTTTAATCGCTTGTGACACAAATGTTTCCAATACAGTAAACGTCATCAACAGTTGATAGCCATAAAACCTTGACCCCGTCTACGATGAAACATCAAGTCAATGCAAATGTGTGCACACGTAATCGTGATCATTTCTCCCCGTAAAAAAATAAGAAAAATATCTTTATTAACCCGTACAGATACAAAAAAACACTTAGTATTCATACTTGGATTAATATTTACAATATGTTTTGTTTTCGAACAAACATGGCGTTCAACTTTTAAAATTACCACATGATACAATATTTAGATATTACTGTTTATTCTGGAATACACTTAAGCAGATTCTACATGTATGTATATTCTCGTACGTATATAAATACTCGTAATTTCTTCACCCGAACTCCTGAACTCATTCTCTCAAGTACTTTGGATAACACTTGTTCCAGTCATTAATTATAAATATGTGTGTTTCCAGGAATTCTAGCTAAAACGCGGTCACGATTTTACAATGACTATGGGTTGCTATATCATAAAAACCAACTGAAATTATTTTAAGCTAATGCGCTCCAACCTATACACTAGTATATTGGTATATTAAGGCCAATATCTACTCAAAATATGCTCTGTATTCGTATATGCTTATCAGGTGATATTTTAGGGTAACACTTTTTTATCACCAAGGTTAGTTGACAATGCTTTATTTATGAATCGCATAGATACCCTATAAAGATACAGCCTCGGTGGGTAGATATGTATATGTATGTATTTTTACCCTAAATTAAGAACTTATCCAAAAACACAAACAAAATACACAACTGAACGTTTAAAAACTCGAAACGAGAAACGAAATTCAAAAGGTTAAGTTCAAGGCTTTTCCTCTCAAAAAACACTTCACAAAACACTTTACAGATTTGGAAACCATTTTTTTCCTGCAATTTCGCATATTTCGACGAATATAATTATAATATTCAAACAACAATAGGATACGTTAGCACACTTCTCCATAAATTTCTATAGATACTCTCGGTTTTTAAAAAGATTGAAATCGAAACCGTTTGAGAAGACTTTTAGCTTTGCAAACTTATCACCAGTGATCACTGAAAGTTTTCTATTGATTTGTCAATCGATATACGAGTATTGTATCAATAATTAGCCATTCAAAACCGTTAATTATATTCAAATTATTTTAAGTAAATATCATACTACAAATTGTTGAGATGCTACACGCATGTTATTGCTTGCGAATACTACTGTGAGGAATGAATTAACCGAAAAAAAAATCGTTTATAGGGAAACTTATATCTGAAGTACCCGTACCTGAATCGGTTTAGAGCGCAATGCTAGCGCGATGCTTACTCGTATAAATGTGCGCGTATCACTCGGCGAACTAGGGTTCGGTAATCAGGTGGAATACACTCTTACACACCTGATACGAAGAGATACTGCGTTTTGTCGTATTTTTTTCGCCGACTTGTCTTGCTGGTTGTTTTGTTATTTCGTCAGTATTTGTTGGGTTTATTATTGTATCTACAATATTAAATAATATATGCGCTGGTGGGTTTTTAGATTAAAAGAACTGTTACTCATACTTTGGAGACAGTATTTCAATAGTTTTATTTGTTTTAGGAAATTCAGTCCATGCTAGTTGAATTGATTGAATGGGTAGTTTCCGATATTAACAGTGGGTGCTATCAATTGATAAGTGGATGTTGTTCGAGTTGAGATAATCTGTTTTTAAATGGGTTTCTGAATGACTCAGAAAAGCTAAATCAAAATTATTGTATATGATACCTGTACATTTGAGTACATGTTGTTTTTGATTAGCCTTACCGCAGATTTCATGATCAATAATAGCAATAGCCATCAATCGATTGTTTCTCTTATACATTGGATACATACGGGGTATACATATATATATGAACAAACAGTCAAAATCTACAAGTTTCAAAATCTAATTTAAAATACCGATACGGATAAGACATTGCTTTTTAATCGGTTGTTAAGCAATTATTATGTCAATTTTAAAGTAATACACATGTATACCACATATTTGCACATGTGAATAATGTACATACATATGTATGTGTGTATGGATCATGTTTGTCAAAAGTACCTTCCGAAAGTGTGCAGACTTTAAAGAATACCTTGATAAAGCTTAAAGATCAACGCATTGGAAAACGGTTGGAGAAAATTAAAAATATGACCTCCAACGTCATTGCTGTCATTTTGCGTGAACTATAACGTGTAAAATCATCTTTATTTCATTTTTATGATATTGTGCAATTTTGTTGTAATTCCTCATTTTCGTCGTAGTAAAATCAGTTTTCAAGAAATTAACGATTCCAAAGCATGTTTCTTTTTACAATAACTTTTCGATCATGTAGAAAAAAGATTAAAATAGCACTTACATGAAATAATAAGAGCTTTTTGTAACTATACTTAAAACACTGCTTGCTTTAAAGAATTAAGTAATTAGTTAATGATGTTTAGACCACTGGTGACCACAAACATGACTAGAATCTATCCTTACGAAATCGTTGAAAAGAAAGCAATTCTTTAACTAGTTTGATTTTTCCAAAATTTGTTTAAAGGACGAAGGAGCTTAAAGTCGATATCAAAAGTGCTGTGGACAGACAAATGAGGGATTCCGAGGAAATTGATTTGTATAAGTCGTAAAATATTGGAAAACGAAAGAGGAGATGTAGATGCTGAAAGTGGAATTATGCAGGACGCTGTACCATGGTACATAATCGCGACACATAAAATATTTCCTATTTCAATATTTCCAAATTCAGATATTATAAGCAATACAAATAACAGCTGGTGAAGAAATCTGAGAGCAGGTTGTTGTGTACACTACAATATTTCGAAATGATATACAAACCAAACTATTCATAAAAAGAAAACGTAAGACTTAAAGTTAAATTCCTGAAAGAGGACAAATCAGGAAGATTGGAAACGTTTAGAAAATCTGACGGCTGAGACGAAAATGTAAATTTTCAGTCTTTAGTTCAATTTACAGAAAAGAAGATTAAAAATGTTAATATCAATGAAAAAAGATCACTGGAATGAGCTAAGAAATAATCACGTACTAGCTTCTACCTATGATCGGTTACGGATGAACCCACTCAATACTCTTTATGTATTGCGACACTTGATGACTTCAAATGTTCTTGTAGCGACGATACCGCTCACAGTTCTGAAAATGTTCGTAATTGCCAACCCAGTATATTTACCAAACCTCTGGTAAACAGCGGAAGTAGCTTTAATACACATTGTACCTATACCTATAAGTCCATCATTATCATCGATGTTGACATATGACTTCTATGCAACTTGGCCATACAATATGATATAGATGAATTATCAGATTTGTGAGCCCTGTTCTCAATAATAAAATTAATCCTCTTGCAGGTCAACTAGTGCTTAAGATTCTAACTATTCTAATAATTTGTGTGGGAGCCCTTTTAAAAAGCTTAGTTAGACTAGACATAAAGAATGGAAAACTGCTGAGAAGCTGCCGATTTTTGGGTGATCTAAATCTCCCCACATTGCATGTAATCTGGTAGCTACAGACCTACAACACTTATTAACTAGCAGTGTATACGAATACTTGTACATTCGTACGTCTTGACCAAAGGCTGATTTTTCTCTCGACTGGTACGAGTGACTGACTCAGAAAAAAATTAAGAAATGTGTCTACCATGATCATGTAATTGAAAAAATTTGAAATAATATAAATGAGGAAATCTGAAAGCTACTTAGCTTAAAAGATCGACCAAACTGTACCTGTAAAATGAATGTGTGACACTAAACTCTAAGCCTCTTTCTGTCTGCACTGTTTAAATAAATTACTTTCTATAGTTCTTGCAATTTTGTGTGTCATAGATAAGGTCTATAGCTATCTATGATATCAATTCACATCGAAACATAAATGAGATAAAAACAGAGAAACTAACAAAAGTATACATTAGTAAAATAATTAACCGAGTGTCGTGCTAATTGAATTTAAAATACGGGAGGGGCACCTTAATACAATGCGGCATATGTGGTGAGGGGGCGACTAACGCACTTATATTGGTGCTTTTATATTAAATTGCATCTTCAGAAACCTTAAGCAAATCCAACGGAAGGTGAAGTTATGAATTAAGTTCAACTTGGAAAGCTTTTTCGAATTATTGATAGTAACAGATTTTTTGTTCATTAACTGAAAATAGGTTCTTTTTAAACTTTGATGAAATGTTCACTTAAAAAAAAGACTGATAAAAATTCGACGATGATATCGGTGGCGGATTATTGAATTTCAACTATTTTTTGAAGATGGTTGTTTAAAGCTGATCTATCTTCTAAAATATTGTGAAAATGAGAAAATATTGTAGTTAGTTAGTGAGAAAATATTTAGAAATATTGAAAATATTGCGTGTAGAATATTTGTATCTTCATACGTACGTGTGAAGAATGTAGAGAAAACACATGCTTGGGCATGATCGCACATCTAAATACGCTGTAAACTTTTTTGACTCAAAAAATTTCCATAAGGGAACAACCCCAAGCAATGGCCCAATGTCCGCATTAATTGCGGTTAATATAATTCCATTCCAACATCCAATAATCTGGATCTTGTCTGTTTATTTTTAAATAGATTTCAAGCTGCTGCTTATGGACAAATATTGTAATTCGGAGACAAAAACTTGCTCGTCCTTTTTACTTTTTTAGCGAGACTCCATAAGGACTGCATTTTGCTGAACACCATTAAGTTACCTGTGCTAACAAATTGTTTTTAATCATTAATCTAAATGTGCATTACGTTATCCTTTAGCTCTATTTAAGTTGTTAGGTTAACTCTAGCTCTAGTGTGAGGTTCTTATTATGAGAACAGAAAACTGGGATAAAATAGGACGAATTGATCTTCTATTATCTTTTTAAATTGGTTAAAGAAATATGGTATGTTATATTAAGGAAATGAAAAGCCATCCAAGAAGAGTTCTATTTCATAAGATATTTCATTGTAATTGCAGCTTTATTATACCTACATAAATTTTCTATATATTGTTCTTATATTTTACACGGATTATTTAAAAAAACAGCTTAAATGCTTTCAACTTGGGTATAATACTTTTCAATTATTTCTTAATTGACGATTTAATTGTGCTGGTTAAATTGCTATAAATTAAGTGTTCCAGTTTGCACTAATTATTCGATCGATTTGTTTGTGAACAAAAGGATTGGTTTGTTTATTAATTATGTAAATTTAACATTTTTCCCATCTCTCTTGCACTTTCGAACATATAATAGTATCTGTTAAAAGGCTCCTATCAAAGTTAATGCATATTTAAGCATTTTCTGTGATTTCTGATGGTTATTACTACTTTTTAATGATACTCCACAGAACTTTGATTTGACGCATACATACCTATTGCCATGTGCTTTTCCATATACAGGGATTTCCATTAAGAACTATACATTTTTTCGTAAATGCGAACTCATCGATTTCTTTGATTGACTTTGACTTGGTCAAGACTCCCTGACTATCAGTTCGCAACAAGGAGGACCATGCGGGTGGTGATGCTAGTTAAGAGTCCGAAAAGCAAATGCAACCTGACTTTACTTGCAAAATCAAATGGTAGCCGAAGGCCCAGTCGATCCATAAGGGGAGTTCCACGATCCTGTAATAATTCCCTTGCCTACGGGAATGCACTGAATGCCTCAGCTACTGTTTTAGCAACAGCTGTAGACAATGCAAAGGTGCCAACACTCTCAAATTTATAAACGCATCACCGCGTCAGTGATGATTCATAGATTCACCTGACACCTTACACTTTAATGATATGCCTTACAAATGCAGAGACCCGTAGGATTATAACCCACGCTTGTCTTTTTTTTTGTTTTATAAGCGCCCAGAATGTTGCATTTATCGTCAACATTCCGACACTGTCAGACATTTTTACAAGTCACCATGTTCCTATTTTTTTACACAATTTTCCTGAAATTTAATCAGTTTTTCTTCCCTTTCAATGCAGAAAAAATAGAAAACAGCCCATCAACCAATTGAAAATGTAGATGATGTCCTGACAAAACAAAACAAGGACTATTCGTATTTTTCAGAAGTCATTGTCGTCGTAGTTTATTTTAAATTTTCAATGGTTCATAAATTTTTCGCTTTAGGATTCTAACCATTTAGTGTAACTATCAAAATTAGATCTTGTAGAAAAACAAAGAATGCAAATGGAAATTTGGGAAGGCATTAAAAAGGGATGGTTATTTACATTATATTATTGATGTCGTTGGTGTTTCATACCGGAGGCATATATGTAGATTAAATAAGATACACTAATGTTGAAGGTAATACTTCAGACTTAATTTCGACATTCCTTCCTACAGATAGCCAACAACTGATGAGGTTTAAAGCCACAAATGGAGAAATCTCAGAAAACATAAATCTATCTTCAGAGAATACAGTTACAACTGAGGATAACTGAGCAGTCGGGATAGAAGCACTCTCATTAGGAGCAACAGCTGCTCCCAGTATGATAGCAACGCTAGCCGATCCTTCCAGGGACATTGCAAAACCAAGATCGTGAGGTAAAAAGATCCAACAGGACCTGTCGCGCCGCCCAGTCGTTCCATATCAATATAAGTCAAAACTTCTTGCGTTTTTGGCTCATCGCAAGATTTTCCTTAATCTTTTAAATTATAGTCGCCACTAATAAAGGGTGTTTTTTTTAGAGTTTTAGTTTTTAAACTGTTTCTACAGATTGTCAATTTGGCAGTTGAAAGTTGATTTGTGGTTAGTAGATTAACGTCAGAATAACGCGTGCAAATTGTGCAAACCATGGTTCAGTTCGCCAAACTTATCTACGTCAATTTTACCGCCAAACTTATCTACGTCCATTTTATCGTCCATCTGAGCAAGTTATTCGGAACACGATGAATCGTTTTCGCACCAAGTACACTCTAGTGTATAACACGGATAATAGAAGAAGTTATTGCCGTTGGGGAGCGCAGTGTTGAGGAGAATCCGAATGAGTCGATTCGTCATCGTTCACAGCAATTGGAGCCATGCCCACCACTTTGTGGAAGATTTTACTGAAATACCTTGGTATAGAAGCTTATAAGATCCAGCTTGTGCAAGAGTTGAAACTACGCTTCGTAGTTTCGGTGAATGGGCTGAAAACATGGTTTAGCTTGATCCTCATTTTCAACGCAAAATTTTGTTCTCCGATGAGGCCCATTTTTGGTTAAATGGATATGTAAACAAGTAAAATTGCCAAATTTGGAGTGGAGAAAACCCAGAAGCTTTTATCGAGACGCCCTTACAACCATTAAACCTCACTGTTTGTGTGCTTTATGAGCTGGTAGAATCATCGGCCCATATTTCTTTAAAGACGATGGCAGCCAGAATGTTACCGTCAGTGGAGAGCTCTATAGAAACATGATTTCTGACTTCTTCGTCCCTCAGTTGAATGACATTGACGTGACAGAGCTTCGATCGTAGTGAAATGAATCCATTTTATTTTGCATATTTTTTTTTAGTTATTTCGTTCCATATGGGTGGCACCCAACATTTAATGGGGAGACTAAACTATTAGTGTAATTGGACTTGTTGTATTCTTGGCAACCACTCATCTTACGTTATTTTAGTTGCCTGAAAAAAGAATGTCTTTCGGGCGCGGTTGTAATTGAACGCGGACCTACCACGGCCACCAACACGCCACATCTGTCAAGCAGATGTCATAAGGGCTATTATATACGAGTACTGTACTTCTAGTTCAGGTTTTTAGTTACAATTCACTATTAAGTTCAATAAATGTATATCAGCACCCTTATTGTTTTATTGTGAATTGTCGTTACTATTTTGCTTGTCAATGTCTACCATTTAGAGGTTCAGTACTTGAATAAGTAACTTTTACAAATTATTACCAAAATTAAAAATTTGTAGTTCTTAATGATATATATTCTATTTATAAATTTTCTATTTTTTGTCGTGTGAGTCCCTTGAGGGCTATCAAGGTCTGTGGAACAAGCCACAAACCAGGGTGGAACCTGTGATTTTAATGGAAAATCCTAAACATCACGCTCGTGCTTTGGAAGGCCTTGGATTTAATTTACAGTTGATTGACCTTTTCCACGTTTGTTGTTTGCACTTTGAACGGAGCATGAAGTCTTTTAAAGTCTTGGAACAAGCCACAAACAAGGGTGGAACCTGTTATTTTAATGGATAATCCTCAACATCACGCTCGTGCTTTGGAAGGCCTTGGATTTAATTTACAGTTGATTGACCTTTTCCACGTTTGTTGTTTGCACTTTGAACGGAGCATTAAGTCTTTTTAAAGTCTTTCATCGAAATTCGCAGACGTTTGACGGTTCTCTTTTACACATTAGCGATTATTTGCAGAATAAAAATTTACTCAAATATTCCGCGCTGTCGAGGTTTATACCGATCCATGGCGTATGGAGATGTATACATCTTCTGCCAATTTTATAAATATCAATGTAGCAAAAGTGAGAGTATCTTTCAACAAATTAATGATGACTTTTGTGCCAGCTTATATAATAAAATTTGTGGAACAGGTTGTGACCAATCAGTCAGACTTTGATTAATTTTTTTATGTAAATTTAATATAAAACTCATTCATCATATCGTTAATTACTGAGTTAACTTTTTATCTCTCCTAGACATTAAGAGAACAACACTTTATTTTGTGTAATACTCAGTTTTATAGGAACGATTCAAGACTTATTGTTAAATTAAAAAAAAACAGACAAAAAAAATTATGAGTAATCTTAGTGCAGCATGCAACAATCCAGGTGTAATTAATAAAACAAAGTGAGTGACTAGCAAACAAGGACAAATTTGATTTCGAAAACTTTGCAAGAACTCACCTCCGAACCATCGTTGCAAGTAGTATTCCAGCACTATAAAATGCCGACTTAAAATTTCGTGATATTTCCTGAATAGTCTGAAGTCTGCAAATTGTAATTGTACAAAAGTTATTTTACCTTTTTATTTTTTTAAAAAAACGAAAAAAAAACTCAGAAAAATTACCACTTTAGACAAAACTCAATATCAACAATTTGTGTACAATATATTGGATTAAAAATTATTGTAACAGGAAATAGGGAAGAATATTTAAATGACCGTTTCTTAACACCAACCGAGAAGGTCAACAACCAGATAGGAAAATGTGTTGATAATTTGGTTTGACATACCATACATATTCACCTATTGGATTATGGAGAGATTCAAAATTTTTAGCTGAGTAAAATATCAAACATTAACCTTTGGTGAGCCTGGTGGGGTCTCAGAGGCCCGACCCATTTTCAAATTAAAAACAAAAAAAGAATGTTTCTATATTTTGTAATCATTTTATTTTATGCCAAACGGAAATTAATAATTTTTTTATTTATATTATATGTTTGTAGTTTAACTTCATAAATATATAAATAAAACGAGGATCCTTTTTCTCATAAGCCATTAAATATAGCTTCCCGGTGTGGGGTCATTTGAAAACCACCAATCCCACGGCGTTATTCTGTTCACCAGGCTTACGGAAGGTTAATAGTATTGGGATAAGGTAGGGTTGCGTATAAAGCTCTCTAATTTTGAACAAAAATTTTCTTCTATATATATAAAAAATTGTTGCAAGTGCGTTGTGACTTTATAACTCACGAACGGTCGAACCGAATTCGATAAAATTTCTAGGGTTTTTTTATATCAACATCTGATTTTTTCCATATAAAAAAAAAACAAAAAAAAACAACAATACTGTGAGCTGATGTCATACACACGGCAAATACATGTTGTAGAGCATACACGCATACACATTGACAGCTGTCAGTGAGTGATCATGTTAACCCTTTCCTATTTGACGGTAGTAATTCGTACCGCCTATTTTCCGCCAAATATTTCAAACACCTGACCGCATAACGGACAATTATCATTGTCGATCCTTAAAAGTACCGTTTGGCAAGCCGTTGACGTTGTTTAAATTCTGGCGAAAAATAAACAATATGTGAAGCTTGCAAGTTGAGACTTGAAAAGACGGCGGAGTAAGTGAAGTGTGAAAATTTCAAAAATATATTAAAAATAGAAATTTTGCAAGGTATGTTTAATTTTCTTTCAGAATTAGTTAGTTAGCTTTTTCCATAAAAGTACTTTTACGAGTTTTACACATATTTCCAGTTATTTCTATTCTAAGATTATGAAAATCTGCTAGGGACTGCAAAGTACCGTCAGGGACTTTGTGTTTATTAGATCTTACGATGCGCGATATATCTAATAATATCGCGCTGATCGAAGCCTATCTTCTAGAAGATCTGTCCGATGACGAGAATCAAGGGGACCTTCAACCACAACCATTGAGGGACCTCGATGAAATTCTCGAAGAAGCATTGGAAAGAGAGCTCAATCAGCTGTCGACCTTGGAAGAAGAAAGACAACAATTATTGAACCCTCAGCAGGTAACAGCCACGTCAAGCCCTGATGTGAATGTTGCTGCTTCAATACTAGACACTTCGGTAGCTACCAGAAAAAACACTTGAAGTAGACGAAAGTGGAAGCATTTTTTTCGACTTGCGATACGCCAACAGATACTTTCTTGGTTTTCATTGATTCCATATTAGAGAGCATCGTATATCAAAGCAACCTCTTCGCTACTACCAAAAATAAAATACTGAATTTGAAGAAAGAAGAGTTGATTGCCTTCATAGGTATAAACTTTTATATTTATATTCGACATATAATTATATATAATCCTTGGTGCGTCTGTTAGTGATCGTGTAAATTCTGATTGAGGTCATATTCCCACAATGTATTTGTTTTGTCGGGACAATGGTTCATAGCTGTGCTACGAGTAGAATCTGATCATTTAATACAATAAAAATATATCATTTTCAGATGACTAAAGTATCCATTTGTGAAATTTAAAATATTTTTCAAAATTTGTGAAGTGTAAAACGGTTTACCGAATATTGAAATACGTGTAAATTTGGTCAATATATTAATTGTAGACATAAAAAGTAAATAGTGCTTTCTTATATTAATTGTATTAATAATTTAAATATGCCAAAAGAAAAAGCACTATTAAATAATGATCGACGCACACGGCACAATTGAAATGTATGGTTCGTACGTGAAAGCAGAACGGCAGAACAACGCTCTCGAAAATTAAATGCACCCAGACTTGAAATGAAACGAGATTAGATATTAGAAAAATTATGGGAAATATTATACCACAATGAACGGAAACTTCAAAAGAGAGAATATTTTAGTGCCATTAGTTCCAATGATACCCACCGACGCACCAACGCAGTTCAAACATTTACGATTTCCCTTACGTTTAGCCTTTACGATGACCATAAACAAGTCCCAAGAATAAACAAAATAAAAAATATATATAAATATATATATTGCGTGTTCGCATGTTAGAAAATCATTAAATTTTTTTCCTGATGGACTAACAAAAAATGTTCAAGATTTAGCGTTGAGATAAACTCAAAATAAATAATATATCATTAATCAACAGTTATTACATTATAATATGATTAAAGTTTCATACTTATAAAAAAAAAATTATAATATAAAATACTCGTACATGTATTTATTGTTAACATATTTTACTTGAAATCATTATAGTGAGAGTGGAAGCATTTTGAACTTTCGTTTCCAATATTTTATTATCAGAATATTAATGTGAGATTTTCATTTATAAAGATTTCCTATTTTCAATCTACAGTTTTTGAAGTTACTTTTACAAATATCAACATTGACGTCTCATATTTAAATCTGAGATCTAATTTTCAGAATTCAATGTACGAATTGCCCTTACCAATATTCAATTTTAAACATCAAGCCGTTTGTCTTTCTTCATTCAAATAAACTGCAATTATCGCGTTTATACGTGCTACGTATACTACGTGCTTGATTATTGGCGCGGCAATTTTTCGGCTCCCTTGCCTATCGTTCATCTTCTTTCCAGACTTCCTTAAACAAGTACATTAACCAAATCAAACTCATTGCACCAGAGTAGAACTAAGTCTGCCGGGCCATCTAGTTTTCTTATGAAAGAAAAATTTGTTGTATTTCAAATTTGAATATTCTGCTTTTGTGCAATAGTTGTGATTTGTGCAATACTATACAATTCAACTTCGCCCCATTTCAAATTTGCTTAAAGAACCTTCCTCCTCGAACTGATAGATCCAGTGGATTTCACAGCATGGCATAATTTTTGTCGTAAAGCGTCCTTTATCCAGAGCCACTTCGGCTTTCTTTGAAGAACTAGTATAAAGTCAAATTATTCCTTCAGTGTTGCAGAGATTTCTACTAACAACGGTTTGCAGATTTCAAGTAGCAGTTTGCCTAACTTATAAGAAGCAACTCTAATAACAATGCTGTCTGGACGTTGCTGGTAAACTATTCGTGTTCAAGATGTTTCGTTGTATTGTATTTCCAATCAGGGATCACTAACAGCTTTCTGTTTTCATTAGTTAATATTATACTTCCCCAATAGAGAAAAATTCAACACACTCGGCTTGCTATCTGGCAATCTTGTCGGAACTGAAAATGCTTAACGTCTTTGTGCTTGTGTGTTACGTGAACAACGTTGCAAATGACCATTAGGAACAACAGCGGATAACAATATAGATACCATTTTGAAGCACGAAAAATGTAAATACTGGGTGATCCATTTTTTTGGTTGCGAAAGTAAATTTAAATAAAACACATTTATGATTTAGATTTCGGTCAAATTTTTATTTCAGTATATTTTTTGGATCTTTCCATTATGAATGGAATATAACATCATTCAAATGTCCTCCACAGGAGTTCTTGCAGCTCTTTATTCTGACAAGGTAATTTTCGATGACTTTTCTACACATATCGGGTAATAACTCGGGCATAACTTGACGAATATTCATTTTCAAAGGGTCAAGATTTTGCGGATTGTGTGCATAAACACAATCTTTTGCATAGCCCCACAAAAAGAAATCCAACGGCGATAAATCCCAAGATCTTGGTAGCCAGTTCACATCACGAAAACGCGAAATAACTCGTCCAGGAAACTTTTCTTGCAATAAAGCCAAAATGGGTCGTGTTGTGTGCGAGAACATCCATACCTTCGATTTGAATTCTACAAAATTCGGTTAATATTTGGTTACGCCTTCCTCATTTTTGAAAAAGTATGGACCAAAGAGACTACCAGACCAAATTGCACACAGTGACTTTTTGTGGATGCAATGGTCTTTTTACCGTTTCCTGTGGATTTTCACTTCTCCATAGTCTCTGATGACAGTTCGGTTTGACGTATGTGATTGAGACAGGGATGTTAAACGAATTGGATGACCATATATATATATATGTTCAGTCGTAAATGACCAGGGGAATTGTGACGACGATATCGTCGCAAAAAGAGTAAGCGTTGAGTGGCTAAAACGGGACTAGAAAGTAGAAATCAGCAGGTCACATACTCGTCATTTCAAAGGTTTGGTATAGAGATAAAATTAAAGCGACGGAGATGCATGTCAACATAATAAAACACTATTACAAGTGTTGGGTCTCAAAAATGTCAGCGCACATTGAATTATATTATTCTAATGTTTTTACTATGCGATGATAATAAATTTATCGAATAATATGTTATATATTAGATACATTTTGTAATTTTTTTAACACTTTGCATCAGCATATTTTTATTATGCTACTCGAACTATTATATAGCGTGTTATATAACTTGAATATGACCGTTTAACGGTCAGTTAGCACAAAATAAAATGTAATTGTTCAACAACTCGCAAGGGAGATATTAGTTTAATTTTATTTTCGCTCCGTTCGCTAGTTTCGAAAAGTACGAAATTTTTTATACGTCGAACGACTAAAATCGAACTTCATTATTCTACAAGTATAGATCTTGAGTTGACGTTAAGAAAATGCTTTTAACGTACAAGAGGTACGCCTATTCGCATAATAATAACTAACGTATTAAAAAAAAATTGATAAAAAGTTGGAAAACTGCAAGCTGGTCGCTGGCGTTCGGAAAACCCGGTCAATAAAAGCCCACATTTCAGCTGCGGTTAGAATAAGAGGATGAAAAACAACTACGACAGAGTTGGAAGAGTTGTGGTGTATTGCAATTTCTTACTTGCTCACAAAATGCTGAGGAAATCCAACAAAAATATAATGGAATATCGTTTGTCAGAAGTTACCGATGGGATCCTAAAAGTTCCCTTTTGGTGTTTTTATAGTACCAATAGGCATTAATCCTATTAAACCGATCTTTTTAAAAAATTAGGTAACAAAATACAGAGTTAATTACGTAGTTATCTCCGCTGCTATTCGTTTTTATCCATTTCACCTCCCCAGAGAGTTCTTAACATTCTTATATTTTGTTTTGTTTTTTTCGCTACAGTGATAAAGTGGATAGTGGTAATGGACCAGGTTCAGCTCGTGCATTTTGGGCAAAAAAAAAGTTTGAAATAAACCGCACCAAATAGTGCATTTTTCGGATGCATTGGCAGCTCTTGTATCGCGTGAGGTTGTTCATCGGACCAAATACTGCGGTTTTGTTTATTAACCTATTCAACCAGAAATAAATTTCGTCGCTGAAGATAATTTTGCAATAAAAAAGTGGATCTTCCTCCAGCTTTTCTAAGGCCCACTCACCGAAAATTCGACGTTGTGGCAGGTCGTTTGGCTTCAGATTTTGCAGGAGCTTTTTTTTTTTGTAAGGACAAATCACGATCTTTATTAACACTGGCGGATACAGCAGCAATATTTTCCTCTGTACGCACTCTAACTACGGGTAGGTGACTTGATGTCACCGTGAAATTGGGGCGAAATTTGGTCAATATAATTTGAATTACTTGCTCAGTAAGTCGATTACGACGACCGTAAAATGGTCGAAGAGCGCGAAAAACAATTTTCACAGAGCATGAATTTTGATAATAAAATTTAATATTTTGTAAGCGTTGTTCAGGTATAGTTATAGCATGTTTGACTTTGATACATGTCACAAATCACGCGTGAGCTGTCTAAAATAGAACATTGAAAAATAAGACAGCAGCAAAATGACCCACCACGTCAACGCCGAGTACCTGGAGCCTCATGCGAGCTGGACATTCATAAAGATATTGCTGCACGGTGTTGTTATCACTTTTATACCAACCATCGCGGGATGTTGTATCGCTTATGCCCAGAATATGTAAGTGCTTAGCAAATGGGACAGCAGGAAACACTGCTATTCTCATATAGATGTCGGGTAGCGTTCGTGTGGTCTACCTGGAGAGTCATGCTATCTGCTGCTATGCTCATATGAAACTCAACTATCAGCCCTAACTGATGACGCATGAAGACCTAACGTAGGTTCGGGTCCTGAAAAACACTCCTCTGAGCCTTTCCTAACTAGCAAGTTCATCGGCGCATTCATTTTCCGTGATACCATTCCGACGTACCATTGCTATTATGCCGCAGTCGTAAGTTTTAAGGTGGATAATATTCAATTCTTAATACTGATTTCAACTTAAGTTTTCGGAGCCGCAGATGCGACATTTTTGTTTGTTTCAGTACCCAGACAAATAGAAATAAGCCTCATCGCTTAGAATGATTTTGTGTACAAAATCATGATCTTGTTCATTCATTTCCAACACTCAACCAGCAAAAGTACGGCGTTGTGCGTGGTCTGCTGGAATCAATTCTTTTGTTAGCTCGACCTTATAAGCATGTAGGGTAAGAATTTTATGCAAAATATGGTTAGGATAGTCTCAATTTCTGTGATTGTCTCGAAACGGATACGCCTGTGTTTTCAGTCATGAAATCAAATACTTTGAATTTATAGCCTTGTGAGCTCAGAGCTCAATATTGTATTATATGTATGTAATGTATGTATATGTTGCCTACTGAAAATATGCTCGAGTGGTTTTGTTCATCTTTACGTTGACGATGACCAAATATATTTATTACGACTAATCAGACTAGTTGGGGATTTATTTGGGAAATTAAATATCGAAAATTTATAACTACTTGCTATCTAATGAGCTAAACCTTAATTCACACAAATTTCAAGTGATTCGTGTTTAAAAGAAATCTTGCTATACAAGTATTAGTGAAGGTAACTTCATTTTTGTCCTGGTTTTAAGATAAGTTGATTACGTTCTGTAGTCAAATCACGTTGCATGAATAATAAACACCAGCATGCAAACGTTTTGATGCTCTTCCAGTTTTACTTCAGTCGACACAAAACTCAGTCTTGTAAATACTTTCATATACAAATTGTAAAGGAGTTAGATACTTTTTAACACAATTTGATTGCCGTGTTCAACGAAGAATTAAGAGACGAGTGTATGGATGGAGTTGATATGACACATATCACAAAGTAGTTCTATGTTGTATTTTTAAGCAATTCCTTTAAATTAAATGTCGTCAATACACCGTCGCGAACAGTAGATTTGCTCTGTATCTCCTTGGAAAACTTAAATCACTCAAGTCTCTTTTCCCCATCTAGGTTACTATTACTATTCTATTGAATTCGCTTTCCACACAATAAAATAAAAAATTGGATTTGGTAGATTTAAATATATCACATTATTATTATTTAAAATAACTGCGACGATTATTTTCATCAGTTCTTTGTACTTTTCGCTTCTCGTACCATCTTGTCTTTTCTTTTGCTCTCTTCTTTCATTTGTATATACTCATCCCTCGATTGTTCTAGTTCCTCAATTATAGAGTCAAAAGCTTACATTGGGTGCTGTAGAAATAGGGTAGGCACTAAGAACCTCGCAACAATCCGCATTAAGGCTAGATTTACCAATATTAATCTTATATTCGCGCACGCCTCTACATAGGAGAAAGATGAGACTTGTGAACAGTGCTCCAACAATGACATTAAAATTATCCTCGGCGATTTTAATGCAAAGCTAGGAAGAGAGGGAATTTTTGGTAATACTGTCGGAAAGTGTAGCTTGCACAACTCCGATAACGGATTCAGTTCGATGATTACAATTTATTCCGTGCTGACAGGAATGGGCGATCGGGTGGTTGAGCCGCAATGTATGTAAGAGATGGCATTAGATGTGATCTCGTTCATAAATCGCACCTCGACTGCCTCCTGCAATATCTTTTCATGAAGTGTTGTGATACTTGCAGTTCATCGCAAATACTAATCTACCCGGCCTACAGACCCCATAAAAATGTCGATATTGCACCACTGCTTGTTAGCTTGGAACAGAATTCTTGTATAACCCCTCAGATCGTACTCTGCGGCGACCTACATTGTAATCTTCTGCACAATAGCACCTCTACACTTACTCGTATAATCGGCTTCATGAACTCTCTAGGCTTATCCCCTGTCAACTCCTCTGCATAGACTCCTTTCACCAGTAGCTCTAGCACCTTACTTGATGTCTTTTTTGTTAAAGATCCTGAACAGGCGCTACTTTATAATCAACTTTCGCTTCTCCAAACATGACCTCATCTTCTTAATCTACGATTTTGAAGTACAGGTAAATGTTAAACATTTTCAATATAGGGATTTTAGATCGATTAACCAAAATCGTGCAGTTATTCGAAGGTCATGTTCCATTACGCAGGAAGGTAATTTCTCATACAGTTTCCTTATGGATAAATCGGGATATCACTGAGCTGATTGTCAAGAGAAACTTAGCGTACTCTAGATGGAAGAGGTGTAGAATTCCTGAGCTGCATGCAATCTACTCCACCCTTCGGAATAAAGTTTTGTATAAAATTAGATTGGCTAAACAAAATTACTACGCAAACCACCTCAACCCTACGGGTTCTGGGAAAAATGTCTGGAAGACCTTAAGAAAATTAGGTATAGGTAAACTGAACCGCAAGGTCCCCGACAACATTGATTGTAATCTTTTGAATGCAAAATTTCTGGATCTAAACAAAACCAGTTCAAATATACCTGCCGATTTATTTCCTGACCCACCCGAGGAAGCTGATAGAACCTTTAGCCCTACCTTGCTTGATAAAACTGATGTTGTTGCTGCATTACTGTCAGCAAAATCAAATGCCATAAGGACCTTTTATCTTGCCTTACCTCAAACGTCTATACAACTCTATCTTAACAATCTCTGAGTTCCCAGTTGATTGGAAAAAAGCCAAGGTTATTCCAATTCCGAAGGATGGCAGCGGTTCAGTAGATTTTAGGCCGATTTTTATCCTACCCTTTTTGTCTCAAGACAGATACAAAGGTTTCTCGATGTCAATAATCTCCTTAATGGTACTCAGTCTGGTTTCAGAGCTAATAGGAGCTGTAATAGCGTACTACTTAATATTGTTGATGAGATATGCATAGCAATGGATATTAAAGAAGTAAGTTTGCTTAATCTTCTCGACTTCTCCAAGGCTTTTGACTCAGTCGATCATGCGATCCTCTGTCCTAAACTAAAAAAAACTTGTTTCGCTTCTCTTCAACCGCAACCAAGCTTTTTCAATCATACCTTACAGGGAGACATCAATGTGTGGTTGTTGGAGATAAGACGTCAAGTCTTCTCCCAGTGTGCAGTGGTGTACCACAGGGATACATTTTAGGCCCTCTTTTTTTCGTACTTTATATTAACGATCTCCCCCAGGCGGTCAGACACTTCTCCGTCCTCATGTTCGCCAATGATGTATAGGTCTTTATTAGTAGCCCACTAGCTGAACTTTCCCAGGCATCAAAATCAATGAACGACTGTTTGTATTGTATATAGCAGTGGGCACAGAGTAATAATCTGAGTCTGAATCCAGCTAAATGTAAATCGATTGCCATAAACCGTACCAAATTAAATAGATGTGCTTCCGCACATCGAACTACCTGACTCCTGCGTTGAAAAAGTAAGGAATCTTGGAATCATCTTTAATGACACGCTTACCTGGTCCGACCACATAAACACTACCATTGGTAAAGTTTATGCTGCCATTAGGGTTTTATGGGCCTCAAAACACTTCGTCCCTATCATCCACCAAGTCATGCGAACTGGCCAACCAGACTACCTATCTCTATAGAAAATTTGACTTTCCAGTTTCGCAGCGATCGCATCCGAACGCACTTTCTTTGTTTATACCACACATCAGTGGGATTCTCTACCAATCAAAATAAGAAGTATCGCAAATCACCGCACTTTTAGTACCTCCCTCCTGAAATTCCTTTCATCATCCTGAACATTAGTTTTAAATTTATATAGCATATGAATAATTTTTCTTAAGCCTTACTCTACTTACAAGAAATCATTATTTTTGTGTAAGTTATGTTTAAATAAATACTAAATAAATAAATAAAAATAGAGTGTCCCTTAATCTTTTAAGAGGTCTTATGCTACATTGCCAAAAAGTCGTTATTGATGCCGCTTCTGAAGTACTGGGTTTCACTCGGCCACCACAATGAAACCCCTGGTTTGACGAAGAGTGACAGCAAGCAAGCAGCTAAGAGGCATTCCAGCAGTGCTGCATAGACGGACTAGAGCTGCTCACGAACTTTACGAGTAGAAGAAGAGAGACGAACACCGGATTCTCAGGAATAAAAACAAGGAGTATGAAAAGCGCGCGGTTCAAAAAATTGAGAGATGCTACTCCAGGAATGAGATTCGGAAGTTTACCACAACGTAAAAGAACGGACACAAACCCCGAACCGAAGCCTGTAGAGATCAAGAAGGGAAAATAGTAGTGGAGTCGCAATCGATGCTGATGATTTGGAAAGAGCATTTCTGTAGACGGTACTCATATAACGGCGATGACGAACCAAATACCCTTGTCAGGTAGAATGAACTTTTTAACTTGGATGATGTAGACCAAAAATTCCATCCATCCGACCCGGATGAAGTGAAGAATGCCGTATGTAAGCCAACAAAGCTGCTGGAGCAGACGGCCTGACTACCGAGCTTTTGTGCAGGATGACGATGGCGAATGCCCACTGCTCCATCAAGGTCGGTAAAGAACTCCCCCGAAACCTTTGATGTCAGAAAAGGATTTAGACAAGGCGATGCGCTGTTATACGATTTTTTAATATCATTCTTGAAAGAATAGTGCAAAAGTAACGCGCCAACACAAGAGGCACAATCTTTCAAAACCAGCGTGATGTTAGTGGCGCTTTCGCGTGTAACGTTACGGAAGCATTAACAATGTAATGCTGTCAACAAAAAGGGGCTCCCAATACCGACGTCTCGGATAGTACGTCACCCTCGACAGATATAACTTTGAAGTAGTTAAGGACTTTGTCTGCATAGGCTAAGAAGTCAATTGAGTAGCAAAGCCCTCTCTCGATAAACAAAAGTGACCCTATATAAGACCTTACTAATCCCAGTCCTGCTCTATGGCACAGAGGCCTGGGCGAATAGATGAAGGTGCTCTTGGCTGATTTTCGGTCCTTTGAGCGGAGAAGGAGATACAACGAAGAACTCTACGGGCTGTTCAGCGACATCGATTTAGCCAGAAGTGTGAAGGTCCAACGACTGAAGCGGCTGGGTCATGTAGAGCAAGAGGGAATGGACACCAATGATCCGCCTTCAAGGGAAAACACTACTCAGGTGGTGCACACATGTGGAAGGTGATCTCAGACAAATGCGAAACTGGGGGCAACTGGCTTAAAGTAATAATAAATTAAATTGAAGTATGAAGTGTTTAACACGAGCCGTACATATTTGCCTCAGCTCGTGTTCGTTTAGAAAAAAAATCTGATTAAAAAGTTATATTTGAAAATTGTAAACTATAATTATTGTTGATGTATAATATTTTCTCCTAGTGATATGTTTTGTTACACAAAAACGTGTACTGCGAGGCTGTGCATGCATTGGACTATAAAGGTGCACCATATAGGTGTAACATTGCCCTTGAACAAATTACGAAAACTATGGATTCTAAGAAATCTTATTCAAACCGGACATGTACACATTGGGTGTAAGTAAGTATGACTAATGAATCTATTGATTTACACTTTATCTATAAACCCATATACTCGTATTTGTGTTAAGAAAGTAAAGTGGCGGGAGTTGTTTCGCAGTTTATGAGGCCCAATCTAGGAACTACCAGTAAATTATTTGGTGGGCAACTGGACATTAGCTTAAAATGTCCAAGCATACTCGTAATACTCGTAGTCATAAAGTTAATGGGTGAAGCAAATTTGCTCTCATGCACCCTGGAAAAATTGATATGACATCCCCCAAATCCGTATTAAAAAAAAGTGACCGCCATATTTCCCATGAGGTTATTTACATTCACAAGTTTATGTGAACAAGCCATAAAGTAGCAGCCCTCAAGGAGAACATCCGTCAAAAAGTGGCGAACCCATTGCCCGAAGCTCTGAAGAAAACCATGAGAAATGTCATAAAAAGAGCCCAAATGGTAATCAACAATCGCGGCCACTTAAGCGATATCAAAACATGATGGGGAAAAAATTGTAATGGCCAAACAAACATTTAAAAAAACACATTAATTATGTTTTTATCCAAAAATGTAGCCTAGGAAAATAGGATCATACATTATGGTCCACCTTGTATAAACATTGACATGGCTACTACTTGAACCTGCCGTAGTCTATTCCTCTTACCGTAAGGGGTATACATAGAAGGTGCTATTAGCAATCCTGCACGTAGGATGTTTACCCATTTATTTGATGAATAGTTGCCACTCACGTTGGAGCTAGATACCATCGAAAGCGTAAACATACCAGCAACTGAGAACTTGCTACCGTTCTCCATCAGAAGCTTCAACTTTTTAGTTTACTGACTAGAGAGAAAACTGCTCTTGAATAAGATACCTTGGATTTATCTAAATCTGTTGCCTTTTCTCGCCGACAGCCACATCAATCCAACCTAGAGTAACTCTATGTGGAGCACCAGAGCTCGCCTTGATTGGGTTTCATACTGAAAATACAGTTATTTAGTTGATCCACTATAGGGTTTTTGGTAGAAATGTTACAAAATGGCAGAATTGCTTTAAGTAGACGATGCTCTTAAATAATTTCAGTATGAAAAATGGTATACCAATCGGTTTGTATTGCAGTTCGAAATATTTCTAATTGAACTATTCTGATGGATGGATGAAAAGTGAGGTCGGAAATAGAAGAGACGAATAAAAAGTGCTGCAACGAAAAGCTGGAGCAGCGGAGGTATCGAGTATCAAGACGGAGAAAGTAAAGAATCATTTATCAAAAACTGAAAAGAGGTCACACAGTGATCCTGCAACAAAATCGAATAATCCCACTAGTAATATATTATCCGGAGTTTGTATAAGAAAGATTTTAAAGGTAGCTTTACCACCGAACCACAGGATTTTGTATTGTAAATGCATTTAAATAACATTTTCAGCTCGACTGTAGACCAATTCTTCAGACTTAGGCGAATATTTCTAAGAAACCATTGAATATCAAGTAAATGGAAATCATATTCTTATAAATTTTAACGCAACAATTATGTATGATGCGTAACGCTGGAAGACACTTGGGATGATATACGGCTGAGACACTTAGACACACTGTGATTGCTGTAACAGACAGTGCGTTGGGCAAGTATTTTAACGTCCTTTCTTAACGTTTATTAGCGAGTGGTTCCAAATTTTAGGCTATGCTGATGACATCAAGACCATCGGTCATACAAAAGTGCTGATGTAAAGGGTGTTGCAACAGATTGGAACATGGAATACAAGATCTTCAAAATGACCTCCTCGGGTCTGCTTACAAACCCTAATTTTCAATCATTCTTTCACATAACTGGGGGTTTATCTCGCGATGACGGCTTAAATGTTCGCTTTTAGAGTTGGAAATGTTTGCGGATGGTTAGCGTAGATTTCGCTGTTACCATAGCCTCAGGCCAGTCGGTGTCTCCGAAACGCGAAATTACGCGGTCAGGAAACTTGATTATTTCGCGACCCGTATGGCACGTAGCACCATCCTGTTGAAAGTAGAGGTCGTCCGTATCCACATCCTCGAGCTTCGGCCACAAAAAATTGTTTATCATGTCTCGGTAGCGGCCTCATTTTCGAAAAAGTACGGCCTTATGCATTGGCAACTCCTAAATCACTCGTGGATTGTTGGTGCCACAGATGCGGCTGCTTATATGCGGTGCCGCCAATGTGGAAGTGAGCCTCATATGAAAACACGATTTTCTTGCAAAAATTAATGCCAGTAGGCATGTTTTCCTGGACCCAATTCGATAACTGGTCGACCGGCTTCAGTTATTGCGTTAGTTTAATTTTTTACGCATGGTGAGCCAATCTTTCGTCAAAATTCGGTGCAGTGTGGCTATGGAGAGGTCAAGCTTCTCAGAACGGTAACGAATGGAAGTGTTTTATCGTTTTCGATACATCTTCGCATCTTGTACTGAGGCAGTCTCTTGGAATTTTTTTTGATTATGTTACGCACACGCATCTCGGAAGGCACATAATTACGTATAGAATTGTCACCAACTTTTCGCATTGCTGTCACTATTGAACGTAAATTTTCGTAATAAAATTCAACGATTTGCATTTTATCTCTCACTGTGTAGCGTCCTACTGTAAATTTACCAAATTTAAAGATGACATCTGTCACCATATGCCAACTCTACGTGCATTTGTAATAAAATATTTGGCTTTTCAAATCCTTCAGCTTTTGTTGAAACATTCGTTAGAAATTCTGTCGTTAGACCAATATACAAAAATGGTAAAAAACGAAATACTGAACTACTGGCAAATTTCCATTTTGTCAGCGATAGGTAAAGTACTAGAAGACGTTCTATCCAAAAGGCTAGGTCAGTACCTAGAAAGATTCAATATACTAGAAAAGAATCAATATGGTTTCCGGGAGAAGAGCGTCAACCAACTGGTAGGAGACCTCATTAACAACATAAAGTTTGAATAGGAACCACAATGTTATCATACTACTCGTATTCATTGATTTTAATGATGATACGTCAATCGTTGTCAGCCATATACGAGTATGTTCGGAGACAGCATCCAAAATAATGCAGAAGGAGCCACTTTAAACTTCATAACATGAGTCAACGTATAAATATTTGGGTGTTATAGCAGACTAAATTTCAAATGAACTACCATAAATGTGTTAAAGGCAAAACTTCGACCATCAACATTCGCATAAGTTGGTTATTATGCACTGAAGTTGTCCTACGATAATGTTACTTTGGACATGGGATATTAGCTTGTGGAAAAGCCTCTCCTATTGGACCACTTCAACGAATACAAACAAGAATACACAAAACAATACATGAAGTAAGATCAAAACAGCATTACGATCGACAACGTATCAGTAGCCAGATGAAATTTTTAAATATTGTACAACTTCACAACGTTGAAATCATTTCAAAGTTCTGGAATGATAGCAGCTAGCTATAAAAGTCCAATGCAACATAATATCAAAACATGAAGGAGATAAGAAGAAGGAGAATGATATACGAAGTATTAGTACCAAATATTTTTAATTAACTTCCAAATAAACTTAGCAACTTTCCTAAACATCTTCTTTAAAAAAATCCGAAACAATTTTTGTTGAATTTAGAACAAGTGTAACTAACATGTGCAATTGAATTGCTTTAAGATACATATAATCAGCTGTACTCACTACATCTTATAAATAAAATAATAATTTAAATAATCTTCTGCAGATATGTATGTGCCTAAGGCTTCGCAGATAATTATGTCACAATGTTAAACTTTAAATATTGTTACCGGAGTTACAGAAAGGGTAAAAAAAGCAGGTCTGAGAAATTAACGAGAAAAAGACGAAATACGAATCTGCTGCGCATCAGGTTCGGAGTAAATATTATTTCCAAAATGACACCTTGATGGGGGTTTGATAAAGAGTAAACATAGCTCCGTTGGTTTAATGAAACAACTGGGTCCAAAACTCTTTTTAACTCGGGGAATCAAAATAAAAATCTGCAAAACCTTGATCCTGCGAGTTCAATCCACAGCGCTGTGTATTAGAAATTGATAGAAAACGAAGCTGAAGCGGGGGTTTTAATAAGATATTTCTTTTCATACTACATCTGGAGTGATGAATGGAGAAAAAAAGTGGAAAATCTTCGAATTTCTAAGTAAGATGACTGTTTCTCAGTCAGAGGATTTCAGTGTATGCGGAGCCCGTTAAGAATCAAATATGAGATTGTCCAATTGGGCCAAGCACAGTACTAGACATCGAATTTAAAACTATCAAATCTGTAACTGTGACTATTGGAGTGGTAAAAGAAAGACCTGAAACAATCTAGGGAAACAGATTTCTTAAGGGCGTGTTTATCTTGACGTAGCCTTATCTCAAAGTGACAACTTTATTTGAAAAGGCACCAGGGTTCTGTTGACATAACCGCACGTTGGCCATTAAATTATTAATAGATATGCACCATAGGCAAAATAAATATAATGATTGTTAACGATGTACAATATTAACAAAGTTACACAGCTAAAGTAAAATAGGACTGGCATGATAGTATTTGCTTTATCAATAACATGCGCCTAAAAATGATTTCAGAAAAAAACAGCATAGCCTCTGACAGTTAATAAACGGACCCACCTATGAATATGCAACAACATTTACTACTTAATCTTAACGTACGCATTTTTTTGCACTTACACTGTCCATTTCTCAACAAAGGCCCCACTGACGTGCTATCTAACGTTCCACCGAGCATTTCTGCCAGAACTTCCTCGATGTACTCCCGTATTTGCTGCTTCTGACTTACGTTTATGGAAGAAGGTGCTTCACTGACACTCTCAAAATCTGAAAGTAATCAACAAACAAAAACTAAAATTAGAGACCATCTCTACATGATAGACGCCACTCACTACATAAAAACGCCGAATCGTTGGGATCACAGAGTGGAATGTAAATCTCACTTCTGGCACGCATCGGATGCACATATGAGGGTATCGTTTTCTTTACCGAGTACTGCTCTTCCACCCATGTGGACGTCTTCCCATAGGAATCTCTGTTCACAGTGCACAGTCGACATCTCCATGCGGCATCGCTCGGCACCCATTCGGAGCATTTCTCACGGCAAATGTATTTGGCACATGAAAAGCATGCTATGCATCTGGAAAATGAATTATAAATCAAGATACTCGTACGTCCAATGGGTTGGGTTTTGGGCTACTTACGCCTGGAAGTCGTTGGTGTCGAGTGGCTTAAAGCATATGTTGCAGAAATGCTCATCTTGTTTTCTTTTGACAGTTCTTCGTTCTGCGATGCGACTGAAAAGAAATCAAACAAAATATACTATTAAAAGTTGTTTCTCATTATGGTCGAGCGTTAGATATGTAGATAGTTTCAGCCCATGACTACATATGTAGCTCAGATAAACAGATTATGAAATTAGGGTCGGTGAACTTGGAATGGTATTCGAACGACCAAGTCAAGTTCAGTGTTAAACCTCAGAGTGAACATTATTACAAAAACAAATGACAAAAAATAGTTCTGACCTATGGATTCATTATTATTGCTATTTACACTTGTGTATAGGCAGATACTCGACTGTACTCGAATATATTAAGTAGAGTGAAGATGATCATGAGGTATGGAGGTAATTTGAGAGTTTCGAGTTGAATTTATGGTTTGTTTTGGAGTGCAAAAGCAAATTGGAAAGATAGTTCAAACTGTTTTGTGGCTGCTATTTTAGGAAACAAATTAGCGCATTGGTAGTTTTGCTACCTAAATAGATGAATCATAGGTAAAGATTGCAAAGTAGACAAGCGCAATTTACGATTGTTTCGATTGCTTTGAGTTCAATATCCCTAATATGATAAAATTCTGAAGATATTTTAAACAGAAAAAAAAGTTCCTGGAATTGGAAAAGATAAGGGATATTTTCTCAATAGGATTACGAGGACAATACTATTTACTGATGTACATATAGGAATGAGTTTGGAAGTGGGATGGGCCGGACAAAAAGAGAATGAAAAACTGCGATATTTACTTCTATCGACGGCGCATAATTGGATGCGGATTTGTTGATAGAGGCAGACTGAGGCAAGAAGTCTTGCGTTTCGGCATGCTAACGAGCGCCTCGTAACAATTCGTATTAAGGCAAAATTAGCCTTATATGCGCGCTCGCCCCCAGATGAGAAAGATGACGGCACCAAAGATAGCTTCTACAAGCTCTTGGACAAGGCCTACGAGCAGTAGCCCATCAATGACATTAAAATTGTCTTCGGCGTTTTTAAATGCAAACCTAGGAAGAGAGGCAATATTTGGTAGTACTATCGAAAAGTATGGCCGGCATGACATCATCTCCGGGGCGGGGCGAAACACTGTCGTAACTAGTACGCGGTTCCTGTATCTCGATATTTATAAGAGAACTTGGAGATCTCCTGATCAACCAACCGTCAGGAAGATTCACCATATTGCGATCGATGTAAGGTACTCCTCCAGAATTATGAATGTCCAACGAATGTTTCGAGGGGCCATCATCGACTCGGGCCATTATATTTTTGTATTCAAGTTACGGTTGCGATTATCTACCAAATACAAGTTAATACTGCGAGGAAGTTCGACGTCGGACGTCTACAATTGCTAATGATCGCCGATCGTCAAACCCTTTTTAGATCACGTCTCCTCTAATCTCTTAAGAGGTCATATGCCACCAACATCAGGTATTGAAGACCAGTGGCAACATTGCCAAAAAGCCATCAGAGATGCCGCCCCTGAACTGAGGCGTTTCATTGGGCCACCATAATGAAACGCCAGATTTGACGACATGCCACAGACACAAACCCTGAACCGTAGCCTGTAGAGGCGAACAAGGGAACATAGTAGTAGAGTTCCAGTCGATGCTCAGGATTTGGAAAGAGCATTTCTACAGATTGTGACCGGCGATGACGAACCAAATACCGCTGTCAGGCAGAATGAACTTTCCAACTTGAACGATGAAGCCAACAATTCCGTCCACCCGACCAGGATGAAGTGAAGATAGCCATATCTGAGTTAATGTCCAACAAAGCGACCTGACTGCCGAGTTCTTCAAAGCGACAGGCGATGACTTAGTAAAGAGCATACACCAACTCATCAGTACGATATGATTGGACGAAAGTATGCATTGTTTGTCCGATATTCAAGAAGATCTTTTTCTTTATTCTTGAAAGAATAGTACAAAACTCACGCGCCAACGTAAGAGGCACAATCTTTCGAAAGTCCGTCCAGTTACTCACATATTGAAATAATAGAGAAATATACTCGTATTGAAGAAAAAAAACGAAAAAATGGGAAGCAGCGTGATGTCAGTGGCGCTTTCGCGAGTATAGAGACGGGAGCGGCGAAGATGCGTATAGCTGTCAATGATCACTGTACAAGTACAGTAGCTGCTAACGAAGCTATTCGTTTAAATAAACTATTGTACATAGTGGACAAATAAATTTTTTGGCCACGCTAGTACTCTAAACACACTAGGAATCCTTCTAGAGAACACCGACCACACTATGCTCCAACATTGTTTTGACAAAGACTTTTGTGTCCAATACGTTCTAAAACCGACTTAGACTGCCGACCATCTCCTATGGAGACGGCAGAGCATTTCACCAGCATGCTGGGGCATAGATATATTCCATAGGACCGACGAACACGCTGAAACTGGATTCACTATACTAATCGCTTTGTGCAAACTAATATTAAAACTGGATGCTAATAAAAAAACAAACCTTAGGTGGACTGTCGGGTCAATATATGTAGCGACCAAATAAATCTGGGAAATTTGGATTTTTCAAAACAGAAAATATCTTAGCGCTATCATGGGTGTCATCACTGGACACAGTCTCATAGGCAAGTATGCAAGAAGGCTTAGCGTTTTTACAAACGACTTCTGCAGAAACTACATGGACGAGTAGGCGGAGACAATTCCCCACCTATTTTGTACATCTCCAGCTCTCTGCCAAAGAAGAAAACTCACCTTAGGAGCCTTACCAATCGGTCTAAACATTATAGACGTTAACGCCTCGCTTCGTTAGAAGCTCAAATTCTTTCCGAGAGTAGGTGAATCACAGATCTACTTGACGTGACATCACAATGGGTCAACAGGCCTTAATGGGTTGGGTATTCTCCAACAGCAACTCTTATCTAACTTAGTGCGCAAAGCCGTTTCAAACTTCGACTTGCCCTTATATTTGTTTATCACCTGTCTATCCATTCATTTAACAACAAATCTGTAGATCGAGATTGATTTACAAACATTAAAAAAAACGATGACACATATAACGAGACGACATAGTCTCGGCGAGGACAGGAGATTCACATTTGATTATCGAAAAATGATAATGTCAGTATTACGAATATTCTTCTTCTTCGGTATAACCCGTTGAAATATGTTAGGCGGCTGAGAGGCTCAAAACTCTATTGGACCGGATTTTCCTGATTCATCCAATATATTGGGAACTCAGCACTATTTAAAGTCCATGAAAACTATTCAGATCAGCTGTAGAAGCATTAGTATCAGATACAACATCGTATTTATCATATTGTGTATCGTCAGGAAAGTCCACTATCTATCATATGTTCAAACTGGAACATATGGAGAATTTTGGACCAATGTAGTTGATCTCTTCGTCGATTTAAAACGCCTACAACTCTGGCTAACTGCAGAGGCTTCCCGGTCCATCTACGAAAACTTGATTGTTTTATCCTGGTTGCTGAAAATACAGCAACGCTAAGCTGCAATAGTTGGCATATTAGCAGAGGGTTGGTTTTATAAAGTAGTGAGTGGCTGTCATGTCCCTTGAGATGTTGTTATACCGCATCATAACAGCCACTTAAATATTTTATTGTTTTCTTAGAAACGATTTAGTATCAATTTCTAGTAAAATGTAAATAACTTGAGATTTTGCATGAGAATACGGGTTTAGCCCAACTCATTCCGCGATTTATTTAAACACTACCCCGCAAACGAGATAACTGTAGTCAATACCATGTGTGCGTAAGCACCCGATTTAATTTAATCATCGGTTTTCATACCTTACTACGGCAAATCTGGTTCCAGCAGCTGCATTTTGCTTTATGTAAATACTTACTGATTAGAAAGTGTTTTGAAGTTATCTCGCAAACCTTCTCTGAAGCGTAAATCCCAACAAATTAAGTATCCCGCCAGTCAAACAACACTTGCCGTCCAGGAAAAGTTGGCGCGAGTATTATTTTGTCAAATCTAATCAAACATGCAATTTCACATAAAGCTGTTCAGTCAATGCAAATGGCAAGTTGCACCATAGCCGTACCCTTCAGTATGAGTACGTTACCCAATTCTACGTTGTGAGTATGCACAAGCAGATGTTTTTTTTTCTTTTGCAACTTGAGCAAGCTTAAATTAAATAATAAAAACAATTTCACTTAGCAAAGTGTATTAAGTAAGCAGAAAATAAAACATAACAACATCAACATAGTGCCACCACTGAACTATGTGTACTTGTACGAGTTGCTTCTTCACTTGTCATATACACGTATCTCATGGGGTCCAGCTTTTCTGTACCCCTCATATAACAGAAAACACATGTGCATCAATATTATACTACCAGGCACTTTGTATATCGCAAAATAATTGAACCAGCAATAAAAAATAATAAAAACGAAGTTAATAAAAACGCCAGCATCATCATATGAGTACATGCTATTCGTACTACACCAGCAAAAGCGGACTACATCAACCTGTATCCGTATCTACATATGCTCACTTCTCCCGAGTATCTTTGTATTTTCTACATGGAAAACGGTATGCCATCAGTAGTGCTTGGCTTGCGTAAGCACTTTTTTCATTTTCAGGAAATTAAGCGGTTACAAGAGAGTTGCAATGAGTAAGTACAATCAACGTTGACTTTGTCCTCATCTATCCATATGGTTCCCGGCTGTCCATTTAAGTAGAGGATTCACTTTGGATTGACATTTTTTCTTTTCTCCACTTATCTGTGAGTGAAAAAAGTTTTCCAACCCACTAATGCATAAGACTAATGAATTGCATTTCATGGTCAGAGGTGGTTTAGGACCACAAAGCTAAAAGGTTGCAAGAATCATTTGCAGGAGGGAAAAATCGCTGAGGAGTATTCAAATGGCTTTAATCGATTTATATGAATTTATTTATAAAACTACATACGTAACAAATAAGTCTTAAAGCTATAGTATTTTATTTAGCACTTAGTTTAAGAATAATCACAATAAAAATACACGGCCTTAAGGGCGTCTCTTTAGAAAAGATTCGAGTATGACAATATGCGCAAGTATTTCGAGCTTACATACGATGAGCGTTTGCATCCTCGACGGATATGAAGATCATAGTTGTTAAAGTTAGCGATAAAAAGGCAGTAAAAAAGTCATAGTGCTTTACAGGTAGACCTGTAGCTCATGTAGGATATACTGAAGTCGAATGAATACCAAGTTATCTTAGCCGTTTCATTTTGGAGAGATCATGTGAGGCTATGATGATTGTAGAGTTGAATAAAACCGGATAAGAATTGGTAAAAATTCTGTTCTGCGTCATCATCGTTCGTTTAATCTTTAGAGATATACACGAACCAATTCAATTAGGCACATGATGTGGTCATCGATCCGATATGTGGTCTTCTACTTGTTGAGCTGTTCGCCACCTTGGTTCCAAAAGCGAAGTTCCTTTACTCTTAGACTGTCATGCTTCTTAGCAATGATGCAGAAAACACCATGGCTCTTTGAGGTAAATCATTCATTTCTTCTTGTAGCTGTTACTTATAATCCACCATTTTTCTGCACATACTGTATAGGTATACCCCGCCTTAAGTGCACATTTATCACATTTCCAAAAAAAAGTTTCAATCAAACGATCAGCTAATGACTTATCCAATAAATTACAAAAGAATAAAACGAATCTCGGCATTTCTGAAGATCCTAATGGTAATACTCTAGGTTGTCACGAAATGAGGCATAGTGCTGTTGTCTCCGCCTTCTCGGCCACAGACTGTAGTTGTCATATAATTCCTCATAGTAGATATCTTCTTCATATTCACTGGAGTTATCGAATTCCACTTCACGGTTGAATGCAGGTGCAGCAGTAATTTTCATTAAAATCACTTCCATAGTGCATACCATAACTAGGAACATTGCAACGACTAAGTTTGAGCTCTCGTTTGTATGTAGCCCTTCTTGCCAGTGACCGATTAGGGATGACATTCTTGTGTATTTTTTTTTTTAATATTTATATTCGCAAAATTTCTTTTGACACTATCGACGCAGCAATACCTTCTGCGAAGAAAACCGAATTGTCAGTGTATGTACTCGTATATTGCTGGTAACTCGCAGATACTTTTTCTTGAAATTGTCGATTTGCGATTTTATTTCACCTTAACCGAACACGATACTGTACGCGAACTACGAACGAACTTTCACGTTTCACAAGACGACTTTGCAGTTCCAATGCTGAATTAGTTGTGAGAGCCCTGAATCACGACGTCGCGGCGGGTAGTATAAGATACGCTTGCAAGCTTGGCGGTGGCAATGGAGCTAGCGGTACGCAGTAGGCTATCGCCACATTGTCATTTTTGCTCTCTCTTTTGATAGTTACTGTTTTTTTTTTTTTTTCTTTCTTTAATTTTATTTTACGGCCGTTTGTTTATGTTGTTGTTTACTATTGGGTGGCTTTGGAGAAATGGCTTGAATGGAGATATTTGTACATAGATACATGTCACATCGGAATGTGCTTAGTTTGCAAGTTAGCTTCATTAAGTATTTCGGCTCTAGTAAGTAACAGTGCACGGTGTCTAGATTGGATATAATGCTAACTACGAATGCCTCTAGTGTTAAACAGTAATTCAACATTCCAAAGGGTGAATAATGTCATAAGTGTGATAATTGCCCAATACTTTTGTTTTGAATTGAAGTTTGATAAGGTTTGCCATAAATAGAAATCCAAATTGAGAGTAGTAAAACGAAGGCAGCTCTCATGTGGTCTCTTCGTGTGGTATTGCGTGTTCGTTTCAATGAAAATCCAAATAATAGATAAGGTCTAGGTCAAAAGGTTCAATCACGCACTTAAAAATTTCAAGGCAAAGTGACTTAGAAATGTTTTCGCTTAGGAATGTTCTATTTTGGTTCTGAATTACAAGATTTTTACTAAGGCAGTCGAAGTACGAGTATATTTGAACTCGTAAAAAAAATTAAAATTGGAACAAAAATGTAAAATTAGAATCTGTGTTACAGAGAGCTATATGTATGTATGCCTTCTAAAGGCAATAAGATCTTCTTTTCTTTATTTCTTAACTCTGATTTGCTGGGTTCCTGGGTCAAGATAATGAATAATACATTGGATTCACCACAAACGCTCGGATCAAAGACCTAGTTGAACATAGAATACAAAATAAAGCTAAATATGTAATGTATGTATATGTAGATCGATGAAACATTCATTTTTGTGGAAGTTCTAGGGTATTATGGCCAGAGTTTAATAAACCCAAATCCAGAAAAATTCCATTGGATGACAGAATAACACAGTCAACGCTTCTATGTGGGTATATTTGTAGAAGCTAGAAAAATAAAGAATCAGTTGAGGGCACCAGCATTTTACAGCAGAGATACTTAAGGAGGTATCAGGCTATTATATAAGTATTGCTGGTTTTTTTCGGCGGTTATTTTCCAATTGCCATAATGCGCAGAAAAACCAGAATGAAAGTGAAGCTACTTGCGAAATCCATGTGTATGGAGAGGACGTTCCAAGGGAGTCCAGGGGTCGGCGTTGGTTTGCAAAGTTTAGAAGTGGCAATTTTGACTTCGTTCGGGCAGGACAGAAGAGCTAGATGATGAGCTCTTGAAGTCTTGTTACGGTATGGGAGGTCAAAGTAAGCCATATGACCATTCATTTACATCTTAGAAATATGGGAAAAGTTATAAAGTTGGGAAAACGCAAAATAATTTTCAGCAACGAATCGAAGCTTGCACTGAGCTACTGTCACGTCACAACCAAGAGCCGTTTTTGAACAAGATAGTTACCGGAGATGAAAAATGTGTTCTTTACAACAAGATTAACCATCGCTACTAAATGGCTTAGTTCAAAAGGCAGACCAACACAACACCCAGGAGATGGACTTCATCCGCTCAAGGTGTTCCTGTCTGTATGGTGGGATGCTGAGGGAATAATCCATTCCATCCATCCAAATCATCGCAGAAGTCTACAGCAGATTAAAGCTGTGCAGATTAAAGTCGGAGCTAGAGCAGAAACGGCCACGTCTGGATAATCGAGGGGGTGTTCTAAGATAACCTACACACAGTCACAGGAGTTCTGTTGGGAAAAATAGTGCACCCGCCTTGTTCTCCAGATTTCCACTTGTTCCAAAGTCTACAAAACTTCCTTGATGGAAAAAGATTTTAGATCTTTTGATGATGTCCAAGAGGCTGGTATTTTTTGAATTCAAAGCCAAACAATCTTTTTAGTGACGGCATCAAGAAGTTGTCTGAGAGGTTGGCAGAAGTGTCTAAGCTTTTGCATTTGGTGCAAATTCGTCTGCAAACAGACATTCAAAAATCGCGCAATACTTATGTTATAACCTGATATTAATCTTTTCTTTTTTTTTCAATTTATTGCATAGTACAAAGTGTACAAATACACGGTACTTAAATATGACAATATTATATAATACAGCAAGATGCAAATAAATTAATAAACTAAGGTCATTCAATGTTCTTAAGGCTTAAGTGCATGTACAATTAACTTAAAGCAATAAAAAAATGGTAAGCGAAGAAATGAAGGTGTAGGAAGAGGAGACGAAGGGAGTGAAAATGGAATGAAAAGATGATAGAAAGTTAAAACGTAGAGAACAAATAGAAAGAAAATATGTGTTAGTAGTCGCTGTAGTAGTCAAGAGAAGTGTTCTAATACAGAAGCTTTAACAATTATTTGTTTTGATGATATTGGTTGACAGCTCCAATAGTAACATGCATAAGGAAATTATTGAACTTGAAGAATTGAATTGAAGCTCTGAGAACAAATGCGGAGGTGGTTTGGTATGGATGATTTTGTGCAGGAAGATACAATATCGGATATTAAGGAATGGTTGAGACGAACAACCGGGTACAATTTTGTGGTAGTGCTAGATATGCTCGAGTCGGTGAAGGTTCATTGTTGGCAACAAGTAACTTATGCTGAGATTGGTAACAGGTACAAGTAAAGTTTTGATAAACCTGTGCTTATTATCGACAACAGTATAAGTAGAATACGGCCAAAGTTTGCGCAACCCAGCGTAGATGCATCCAATGGATTATTTAATGTGATCGGCTGCAGAGAGTGTACAATTTACCATGAACCGTATTCGCGTATTGAAGTCTTATATTGTTTAAGACAACAGGTCCAGATCATCAGTATTGTACTGTTGTTTAGAAATCAATATCACTTTCCAGGATTAAGTGTTAGCCCATTGCCTTGAACCCAACTATATAATATGTATATGATACTTGTAAGATCCTCATTTATTCAACTAGCCCGTTTGGATAGGATAAAAGTGAACACTGATACTGGTGCAAACTTTAGGTTACAATCACTCCCATAACTGGATATTAGATACACTTTCACTAAATCTCAAGTACAATCTTAGTTTTTTTTTACATAATACGATTATTTCAGGATTTAATTTGTAAAAAACTTTGAAGAATTCGAGCAGACAAAGTAAGGCGATATTTAATTTATATTCAATCCTAATGTCAACAAGTATTTTAATTATTGCTGTGGAGCAGTTGTGCTTTTGTCGGATGGAGGGGGTGACAATAAATTATGACGATCAATATGACTTGAAATTTGTTTTAGAAGTATTTTCTTTATAACTTTAAAAAAAAACTAATTGGGCGAAAATCATTAGTAGAGGTTGGTTGAGCTATTTTTGGTACAGACCTTACAAAGACCTTAGCCCACTTTCAACTATCAGGAAAAGGATAAGGATAAGGAGGTAAGGATACTCAATATGTGGGGAAGTACAATTTCAATGAACTGAATCGGATTTGACAAAACGAATACTCTCAATTACTTCTATTACTATTACGACGTCGAAGTCAAAATCAATTTAAAAAAATTTTTAGTGTTGGGACAAAAACACTGTTGTCGGACACAGTAGTCATTAATAAAAGGTATTCTGTTTAACGTATTTTTTTCCGGACTTCAATGGAGTGTAAATTATTCCAAAATTTTTTGGTAGATTGGTCGGTGCTTAGTTTAGACAGAAAATACATTTTCTTCGCACTCCGTATTGCGTAGGGCAAATGGTTACGATCATGGCAGAATTTACTTCAATTTAAGCTGGTTGGGTTACGGTTCCAGCATGAGTATATTTTATTTCGAACTTTCATGGTCTTATGTACGTCAGACCTGAACCATGAGTAAGTTTCACTAGGTTGTTGAACAAGTGTAGCAATAAAGATTTTAAGAAAATTACCTTTGCATTAACATCTGTAGAGAAATAGCAATTTTGCTAAGAAAACATGCTCGCATTCAATTGCAGAGAACTATTATTTACAGCACCATAATTTCGGTGTTGGAAAGTTGAAGATGTACACAAACGAGATAAATGAAAATTATATCTACAGAACAGCAAATCATGATAATACATGTCTTCAAGGGACAAGTGGTCTTGAAGCAGAATTTTAGAGCGATCCGATACGACGAATAAGTCAATATGTCAAGAAGGCTCGGCGGAGTGTCTAAAGAGGATTTTTTATTTCCACAACCTTCGGACACTTATAAACACGATATAAATATCGTATCGTATCGTATCATCGGGAGACATATCACATGAGGTGCAGCTTTATAAGTACTCGTATGCTTGTGCGGTAAGAAACGTCACATAGAAAATTAATGCGGTGGCTAACTGATAAGGACTATGACTTAGTTAAGCTAACGGTATGACTGTCGTTAGTATCAACCAATAAGAAGCATTAGTTGCACTCGTTACTTGCTATTATTCAAGAAACCTCAATTAACGTATTGAGTTTGTTACTCGGATACAACCACATAATCAATAGGATTGTGAAAGAAGAAACATCACTAATAACAAAATAAAAATAAAACAAGTATACCGAGTATTTTGATAAGGATGAACATATGTATAATATGTAGATACATATATTCATACATCACCGCATTCAATATTTTATAATATCAATTAGTTCTATTCCACCTTCGAGATGTGCTGTCTCCATTATCATGATTTGTTAACAAAGGGTCTTTCATTAAGCGCTTCCTTTCTTTAAATTTAAATAAAACAAAGCGTGTGTGAGATATCATTGAAATTGTTTTTTTCTTTGAAAGGCCGATGCCATTATGTATGGAATATAACATCATACAAATGTCTGCCGCGGCTTCCCCGTGTGGCGAAATGTCAAATTTTCCATGACTCTGGTGCATAAATCAGGCTGAATTTGACCAATGGCATGGGTTATGTTTGCTTTGAGGGCGGCTGTAGTTTGTGGCTTATTCGCATAAACCTTCGATTTCAGAAAATCCCACAAGAAAAGATCTAACAGGGTAAAATTGAACGATCTCGGTGGCCAGTTCACATCACTTCCACGTGAGATGACCATGCCCTCGAATCGCTCGTGCACAATTTCCAATGTGGAGTGAGCTGTGTGGCACGTAGCGCCACCGTCCTGTTGAAGCCACATGTCATTGGTGTCCATATCATCCAATTCAGGCCAAAAGAAGTTGGTAAGCATCGACCTATAGAGCTTGCCGTTGACGGTGATGGCCTGGCTCACGTCATTCTCAAAGAAATAGTGACTTTTGTACGCTCTTGGATCTCATGTGGATTAGTATTGTCCCAAATCCGACAATTTTGTTTATTGACGTACCCATTCAATCAGAAATGGGCCTCATTCCCTGAAGATGATTTTTCGACGAAAATTAGGGTCAGTTTCCAACTGCTCTAGAGCCCATTCAGCGAACAGACGTCGTTGTCTATGTTCGTTTACCTTCAGCCACTGGGTCAGTTGAATTTTGTACGGGTGCAGGCCCTAGTCACGACGCAAAATTCACCAAGTTGTGGTCTGCGAAAGGCCGAGTTCTTGTGAGCGACGCGAAATCGACTGCCTCGGATTCTCGTTCACACTCTCACGGACAGCGGCGATGTTTTCGGCAGATCTTGCTCATCATAACGTATACGAATTTCAACTCCAAACATGTTAATTGTTGTTTCAGATATGACTATGGCTTTCGGTTATTAAGGACTCAATCCACAATGTATAAGAATCTACGAACGAAAATGATGAAAGGCGGCCTATGTGAGTAGATTTGATTCAAAAGAGTTGATGTTAGGTAATCAAAGTTTCTGAAAATAGAAAATAGTTGAAGCAAAATTTTCCACGGAGATGGCTTCAAGGACTAAAAAAATGACTTTGATTTTGTGGTTCGTTAGAAGTCCCACCAATAATGAGCATAGAAAGATAAATAGATAAAGAAAGAAAAGTAATGAAGTGTCGGTATCATAAAATTTCTTGCTTTTACGATGGAAATATTGAATGATGGTTTGTACTTAGATGACGTCCAGAGTCAAAGCACCCCTAATTTTCTCTTCACCACGCTCTCAGATATAGTTGAAGTATTCACTCCCGACCTTCAATCAATCAATATTATTTGAACACAGCAACTTTGGGATTTCTGAGAGAAAAAGTATTTCATTCATGGTCAGCCATGTGATAGCTTTCAGCATCAAAGCCCATTTCATTCTTTTCGTATGACTCAAAAAAGTCATAAGATAACCGCCAAAGATGTCAGCTTGTGGAAGGAAATTCAGGGGCAATGCCTAAAAAATGTTAAGATTATTTAGAAAGAAGAAAATCACTGGCATAATCTCCAATAAGCATCTCGTACGTAATTCCGATTCCAAATATAGTACGAATAATTTAACGTTTAAATATTATATTGGTTGAACCCGCTGGAAGAAAATGACTATAGTGGAAATTTAGCGAAATTGTGAGTAGTTTAACATTGAAAGCCTACAATCGTTAACGTCCGGCAACCGCTCTTAAGACAAGGCAACAACGCTAGCAGAAATCTTATTAGTATTTGGAAAAGGAAGCGGATGTAAGTCGCCGCATTCTAAGAAAATTTATACGCAGTAAAGAAGCCACGAGGAAATATCATAGCATACAAGAATAAGCATTACGAACAACTAAGCCATTCGGCTTTGATTCTTGAAATGGAATTTGTGAAGACAAAAATAAGTGCACGCTTAATTTCAGACTTGGATGCAAGAATATGCCAACATATAACACAAAGATATGCCAAAGATATAACCTGATCAAGAGGTGATATAGAATTAGTCTAATCCATTAATACCGATTGAGTACAATACAAGTGGGCTGGTGAGTTCAGAAAAAGGAAGGAACGGGCTGTGACGCAAATAAAAGTTAAGCATGTACTCGTATGTACATAGGTAGGGTAATAAGATGAGGGTCCGGGTGTTCAATGCTTCGACCATATAAAGTAAATGATAATGCTCTATCATAGTAAGATAGTGAACTTTGAATGAAATTCAAATAGTATACATATGATTGGGAATTATTGGAATAACAATAAGTAAAGAAAAAGTAAGTTCGCTTGAGTTGACTAGGACAAAGGTCTGAATGAATTTGATGATTTCCCAAATTTTTCTCTTAAAATTCTATTTGATGTATTCATAATTCTATACGAATATGTATTTCACTATTGCTATGAATGACCGACAATTGGAAATATGACGCAATATAAACGGGGGTAGGAATTGTGGATATATTGGTAAATATGTTTGAATTGAAGGAACAAAATTACATAGAGTTTTCCGATGAGCTGGTAAACATCTGAAAAGCTTTATTTAGTTTATTTAGTTTAGTGAATTTCCCATAGATAATTTAACTGAATGATTAACCACTTCAACATCTAGAAAAATAGTAGATTATAATAGAATAGTATCTGTGCAATTGCTTAGTCTGGAGTATCGCCTGTGTGGCGTGACGGGTCGCTGTATCACTTGTTTCCAGCTTATGCGCATAATAGCTTCCTTTCATTTTTCAAGATTATTTTCTTTTAAATTAGTTGAGTTTTTTTATCAGTGCATGGAGTTAAAACGTGTTTACTGCGTTGATAAGGGCTTGCTGTAGAGCACTTGAACCTAATAACATTTATGCATGTATGTATAAGCTACGAGTGCAATAACTTGAAGATCAGCAGATGTGAGGTGATGTATTTTTGAAGCTTTGCTTAAATGGTCTCAGAATGTTAAATCTGTTAGTTAACATAAACGTTGACCAGATAAGAACGATAGGGAAAGAAATTTAAATAAAACAACAATGTTGTGAGATATAAAATTGATTCTGGCTTTATTTCGAGGCTACGCTATGCTATGCCATTATACGCGGCCGGTCCAATATGTTTTTTTTTTTTTTTTTTTTTTTTATAATTTACGCGCGCCTAAGGGGTTAGATACCCTTTTACTGTTGCCAGGGCGCGGGCGGAAAGGTAGAAGGAGGAGAAAGGAAAATTGTTTTGTAGTGGTTTGAAACTCAGGTGTATTTGGTTTCTATATTAGTTCTCCAGGGGTGGGAGTCCGAATAGGACGGAGAGTTCTTTCTTCACTCAGAGTAATTGGAAGTTATAATTCGCACTAGTTTTTTGTGGTTGAAACTCTACAACAGCCAAATCTACGTGTCAGTGTTATGCCTTCACACGCAGAATTTTTCTGTCTGAGTTCCTATTACACAAATGAAAAACTGACTTGCCATGGGCAGGATTCGAACCTTGGACCCTCAGAGTGAGAAGCGATTGCTAGTACCACTACAGCACGCCCACCAAATAATGTGCAGCATTATTTCGGCAATAGCGTGTCGAATGTTGGCCAAAGTTTTTGACTTGTAAGCGTAGACTAAGGACTTCACGTAGTCCCAGAGAAAATAATCGAGTGGTGTCAAATTGCATGATCGCTGCGACCAATTGATAAACGCTCGTCGTGGGATTACCCTGTCGCCGAATTTCTATTTCGCAACCTCGAGCGTTGCGTCGCTTGTATAGCATGTAGCACCGTCTTGTTGGAACCACAGCTCCAATATATCGATGTTGTCGATGTCTGACCACAGAAAGTCGGTTAACATCGCTCATAAACCGCAACAAATGGTCAATTTTTGTGGATGCATTAATGCTTGGCCGAAAATTTGTGGATTGTGTTCTCTCCAATAATGACAATTTTGTTTGTTGACATAGCCGCTGTGCCAAGAATATAATTTTTTGCGCACTCACGGTGTTGTCTATGGTCGTCCGGCTTCAATTTTATACGGATGTAGGCCCAATGCTTAATTGCGCTGATCGGCGCCGAATCGACATTTTTGGGTCTTATCCGATACTGGCCGCTACGGCGGCTATGTTTCCTTCATTTCGCGCCAATCTCTGTCTGGTTGGTGGCTTAAGATTCAAGTGGATATTAATACACCTAAAATAAATGAGCACGTGTTAAGTTTCTAGGAAAATAGGAGAGAGAGAGAGAAAGAAAGATTTTTGGGCTCAATGGTTATTTCGCTCCATCGGTGGCAACCAAAATTTAATGAGGAGACTAAATTATTAGTGTAATTGGACTTTGTTGTTGTATTAGAGGCAACCATTCGTCTTACATGAATTAAGTTGCCTGAAAAAAAGAATGTCTTTTGGACCAGGCTAGGATTCGAACACCGAACCTTCCGATTTGGAAGCTAATACACTACCACTTGAGCCACGGCCACACAGCTGCGTATTTAAAACTGATTAATAATTGCAACACGTTCGGCAAGCCTACAACGATGCATGATGAAATGGCAAACGTTACTGAATATTTTGACAGCTGGATGTCATTGGTAAGCTGCTGAAACATAACAATTGGAAAAACTATAATTGCTATCTGCTCATCCGTTACATATAACAGTAAGTTACCAGAATTTCAGGGACACCTTTCAGCGGATAGCTAGGTACACCTACAGTCAGACGAACTGCAGGCAACATTGCTTTGGGAGGAAGTTAAAACGATTAGCCATACCACATGGTAATGATTGACAGATATTTCGAAATAAGCAAAGGGTGTGAGAGGAGTTTGTGTTGGCTGCTGTTCTTTTGCTAGGGCTCATATTATTTGCTTTCATATGTCCATATAAAATTGTAGTGCAATAAAACGCTAAATTTGAGAAACATTCCATCTTAACAACAAATAAAGAAGGTGTTGGACAGATAATTAAAATATTACTTCAGATTTTCTGAGAATAGTATATACATATGTACTATGGCATCAATGTCAAGACATATTTAGAATGACTTTTCAAAGCGTTATTGGTACTGGCCAGTAATATGAAAATTATGACACAGGGTACATCAAAGTCTGCCATTTTTATAGATATATAAAGTCCTTCAAACCTGATACAAATTCACTTTCGAAAGAATTTAAAGTCTGCTCTGCTTCATTCCACAATGTAACAAACCAACAGAATTTAGAAACACGAGTCTGACATTGGCTGAAAGCTCACGTCTATAAGCATGGGTCAGATAAGCCTCAACTCATTATAAACGTATGTATTGTACAATACATATTAGGTGCGCAACTGAGTACACTAATGTAAATAGATGTAATGTACTGCTGGCAGTAAGTGCTGGTCGATTTTGACATACATATCTAAAACGTCATGAACCAAGCTTAGATATATGGTTAACAAACCGTTTTGACACATTACTGATTTTGTGCCAAATAATGGTAATTTGCGGGAAGTGTTGATTTAGTTCTTTCATTCAATGGAAACAGCGGCTGAAGCGCATCGAGAGCTCCAAAATGTTTACGGAGATGCTGCTCTAAGTGAAACAATGTTCCGTCGCTTGAAAAACGGTGATTTCGATGTTGACGACCGTCCACGTAAAGGAAGAAAAAAACCATTCGAAGACGCTGAATTGGAGGCATTGCTCAATGAGGATTCGTGCCAAATGCAAGAAAAGCTCGCTTCAGCGTATTAGGGGTTACCCGCTAAGCCATTTCCAAGCCATTGCATATGAAACCTACCTAGAAACGGTCAAATGGGAAGTCCTACCCCAGCCGCCATATTCCCCAGATATTGCGCCGCCCGATTATTACTTGTTCCGTTCGATGGTTCATGGTCTGGCTGATCAGCAATTCCGCTCATATAAAGACATCAAAAAATAGCTTGATTCGAGGATAGCCTCAAAAGATGAACACTTTTACCGTAACTCTATTCGAGCTCGGCAAGAAAGACGGGAAAAAGTTGTAGATAGCGAAGGGCAATGAGAGTACTTTGAATGATTCATTTGTAACCATTTTTTCACAATGAAGTTGAATTTTCATCAGAAAACTTAGCGAGAACTTATTTGCGTACCTAATATATTTATAACTCCAGTAGGTAGTAGCTACTGTAGTTTACTCCTTTTTACTATACATTCCGTAACTGTTCTAGAAGTAAGGATAGGATGGTTGTATGAAGCATGATTACAATAGCTACAAAATCAGTTCCGTATGCGAGCTCAAACCAACTATTTAGGGCTCTCCTCTCTGCAGTTTTCGCACTACATAGTAATATTTAAATGAGAAGAGTAAAGGATGAACGCTCGAATATCCGTTCATATATGTACTCGTATATGACAAACCGCTATCTGCATTGCGATTTTTAACAGTAGAAGCTCTATATTCTTACATTCTTACTTAGTCGAGGCCGGTATCCTGGTACCAAGGGGGCCAGCATGGTGGCGGATAGCTGAATGGCCTCTAGATATGTAGAATAGCTGCGAATGACCAAGAAGCAGTGCCTGACCAAGAGCGGCAAAAACGGAGGGTGTGACGGAAAAATACACAAGCCCAGTGAAATTTTTGTGACAGAGCGAGTAGATGCCGCCCATAAATAGGCGTCCTGTCCTGAAGGCAAGGCGTTATGCGACCCGTACCGAGCCTTAAAAAGTGCTGGGGACAGGAAATCCATACATAAAATGAATGGAGAAGTTTCTTCCTGGGATATAGTCTGAAAGGTGAAGACCAACCCTGATCTAAATAGGTTGGGGTCTGATGTAACCCGTATAAGAAAGCCGGTCAAGGGAGAGTTACTGCTTGAGCTCAAGAAAGGAGCGAATAGAAGAACTTCTGATCACCAGAATGTGAGATCCTTATTACACGAGGTGCTAATTGAGTGCAAAGACATGGATGACGCCATTACAAAGGAAGAGATCTGCAAAGGTCTGTCCGAGCAGTTCGATAAAGTGAGGGGTATGCCGTCCTCATCCATTAAATCTATGAGTATAGCCTATGCAGGAACGCAGACTGCAGTCATTAGCGTATCGGTAAATGCTGCCAAAGAAGTTCTGGTGGTTGGAAGAATAAAAATCGGATGGACGGCATGCAGAATACGGGACAAAGTTATACCGCTGCGATGTTTAAGGTGCCTTAACTTCAGACATATAGAAAGGGCGTGAAATGGATAGCATGGTGATTACGTCAAGTGTGGTCAGAAAGGCTGTGTGTAAAAGAACTGCGTCCTTTGCGATGAAAAGGGGAGTAGCAGCATCAAACACGCGGCAGGAGGCACAGTATGCACTACAGAAGCTACAAAAGCGCAAGAAGAATATTAAAGTGCTGCAACTAAACTTAAACTAATGCGAAGCGGAACAGGACCTTCTGACACAAACCGTTCGCGAGTTGAAAATAGATGTTGCCGTATTATTCGAGCAGTATAAGGATCTCGACGCAAAAGTTTGGGTAGTTGATGAATCAAAAGCTGCTATCTTGGACTGTTTTTCTTTAAAGAAAAAAGTATGACAACCGGAATAGCATTCGTTCGATCAAAAGTCAAGGGGGTACATATCTACAGTTGTTATGCATCTCCAAACAGCACCTTGATGCATTTCAGGGAATGTTGGATAGGCTCGTGAGTAATGCTAGAGATCGTAGCCCAACAATTATGACTTCAATGCATGGGCTACTGATTGGGGTAGCACTCGGACAGATAGAAGAGTCTCCTAGAAGCTGTATCGTCACTAGATGCAATGTTGTTTAATATATGATGCGAGCACATATTTATCAAAAATCACTTAGGGTCCATAGTTGATACCACATTTGTAACGGGTTCCCTAGTGAGAGACGCTAAGTGGAGAGAGAGTCAGTCACCAGTATTCGCTAACCAGGAATGACCGCCAAAAACAGCACAACGAATGGTGTGGATAATAAGAACACTGAATGGAGACTCTTTTACCCTGATTTTTTGTGAGTATACAATAAACCTAGGAACAGCAAATTCTATAGCCGTTGAGGTTACTAAACAAGTAATAAGAGCGTACAGATGCACCTCAGGAAATAGAGGAGATCGCAGCTGAAACTTCAGTACGTATGCATGCAATCGACTCGATGATAGTAAATCAGCTGGATTGGATGGAATACCAAATAAGGCCCATTTGTGGAAATGTATGACAAGTGTCTAACAGAAGGGGGTTTTCCAGATCAATGGAAAAACCATTGTCTAGTGCTGCTGCCTAAAGGGAAAAAACCATCAGATGAGCCCTCGTCATACCGTCCCATATCCCTTACACAATGGGTAAACTACTGGAGCGAATCATATGCAACCGACTGCAGGTGGCAATTAATGAATCTAGGGGACATTCAAACCAACAGAAAGGATTTAGAAAAGCTCGTTCTACAATAGATGCTATACGGAGGGTAACTAAAATCTTGGAAGCTATTCAGGACAGGAGATTGAGAGGAGGTGCAAAGAAATATGGTGCTCGCATAAAACTGGACATCAAAAATGCATTCAACTCTGCAAGCTAGGGACGCATAGTGCACTCTCTTAGAGTAATGATAGTGCCAGAGTTATTAATTAAAATAATATTATATAAGTTATCTTGGGAAACGGTTCCTACTCTTTGATACCGTCGATAGAGCAAACCAGTACCTCATATCTGGCGGAGTACCACAATGATTGTGGCGACGAAACACTGGAAGAATTAGAGGACATTGGGAATGAATGTATCCGAAAAGTGAATGTATCTGAAAAGTGACGGGTTAGAGCTCAGCGACATAAAACGGAATCAGTACTAGCAAAGAGTAGCAGGAAAAGAGAGACAATCACCATTAGAGTAGGGCATCAAATTTTTTTTTTTTTTTTTTTTTAAATGCCTGAGCACGTGTTAAGTTTTTAGGAAAATGGGACAGAGAGAGAAAGAAAGATTTTTGGCCTCAGTGGTTATTTCGCTCCATGGGTGGCATCCAACAGTTAATGGGGAGACTAAATTATTAGTGTAATTGGACTTTGTTGTTGTATTAGAGGCAACCATTCGTCTTACGTGAATTAAGTTGCCTGAAAAAAAGAATGTCTTTCGGACTAGGCTGGGACACACACTAACACACTACCACTTGAGCCACGGCCACCAAATATAACGTCAAAACCCGTGATCAGATCCCTAGGTTAGATGATCGACGCTAGACTCCCTTAAGGAACTCATTGAAAGAATGTGCAACAAAGCTGCTTGAGTGAGTGCTACCTTATCCAGAATACTGACGAATATTGGAGGACCCAGGCAACAAAGGAGACTAATTCTGTCAAGGCCGGTGCAATCCTTAGAAATGTATGCGGCACCATTATCGGCTAAAGCAGTGGAAGTTAAGTCTTATGCAAGAAGCATTTACTCTGTTGACGTTGCATTACATGAGGCTATATGTGTTATTGCGGGAATGTGACCGGTGCGTATCTTGGCTAGCGAACTGCAAATGATCTGGAACAAAGACAGAGGAGTATGAGAACATGGCAGGAGAGATGGAATCAATCTTCAAAAGGAAGATGGACCCATTGACTTATACCGGATATCCACAATTGGACGGATCCGCACCACGGAAAAGTAGATTTCTATCTCAGTCAGCTCCTAACCGGACATGGCTGCTTCCGAGCTTATCAGAACAGATTTGGTCTCGATGAATATCTTATCGGTTTAAATTGCGGAGAGGCCAGAGAGGATGCACGACATTGTCGAAAACATTGTGAACTACTCGTATATGTTAATAACGAGTGCAATATGAGATGCTGCGAAATAGATTGCAGAGATAATCATGATGGAACTTTCCAAAGGCGTCTCTCCTGGAACAAACAGGGAAAGAAGAGCATAAATTGCTAACCAGTCCCCCGAAGTTACGAGGGGCGTTCAACATATTCTCGGTATCGGGGTGAAGCTGTGGTTGTATATATAAATTGACTTATTTACCAAGTAACACTATTATTTTAGTGCATTCATGTAAAATTTCATATAAATGTGATTATTAATTCGCGTTTTATCTCTAGTTAAACAGAATCATAATGGCAACTGAGACGATGATGGTGAAAATTGAGCATCGCGCTGTAATTAAATTTCTCACTAAGCAAGGAAAAAGTCAAAAAACTATTCATGAAGAGATGGTGGCTGTTTACCAGGGTTCCGCACCTTCATTATCAACTGTGCAAAAGTGGTCAAGTGAGTTCAAGAGAGGCAGAGAGAGCATTGAAGACGACCCCCGCTCCGGCGCCCCGGCTACTGCTTGTACGGGAGAAAGCATCAAAGAAGTCGAAAAACTTGTTCTTGAGGATGCCCGAATAAAGGTGAAAATGATGGCAGAGATCACCAAGCTTTCAATTGGTACCATTCACACCATTCTTCATGACCATCTTAACCTTTCAAAGGTCATTGCAAGGTGGGTGCCACGAATGCTCACAGCGCCTCAGAAAAAAGTGAGAATCGCATGCTGTAGAGAGCTTTTGGAGATGTGTAGTGAGAACGCGGACGGTGTTATGGATCGAATTGTTACTGGGGACGAAACATGGGTCCACCACTATGACCCTGAAAGCAAACAAGAGTCCATGCAGTGGCATAAAAAAGGAACAGACCCCCCGAAGAAGTTCAAAGTCACTCCGTCTGTCGGGAAGCTCATGGCCACAGTTTTTTGGGACTCAAAGGGAATCTTGCTCATTGAGTACAAAAAGAAAAGTGAAACCATCAACGCCACATCCTACGCTTCCACTTTACATAATTTGCGGGAGGAAATTAAAAAGAAAAGACGGGGTAAACTCGCAGCGGGTGTGTTGCTTCTTCATGACAACACTCCTGTTCACACGGCGCGAGTTTCCAAGGCTGCTGCGCGAGATTGTGGTTTCGAAGAAATCCAACACCCACCCTATAGTCCAGGCCTTGCCCCTAGTGATTATTTCCTGTTTCCGGATTTGAAAAAATGTGATGAAGGATGATGAAGAACTCAAGTCGGCAATAAATGGGTATTTTGCAGAGAAAGGGGAAATTTATTTTTTTGAGGGTTTAAAAAAGCTTATCTCAAGATGTAACAAATGCATTGTTAGGGGAGATTATATTGCAAAATAAAAACAATTTAAATTGAATTCGCATTTTCCTTCATATCGATACCGAGAATATATTGAACGCCCCTCGTATGCCTTACGATGATTCTTTGCGGAGGCTAGGCTTAGTGGATCAGAATCTCACAGATGCAGCCATCATGCTTCCTCCTCCGAACAAAAAAAAAAAAAAAAACGAACTCTTGGTCGGATTACAGAAAACTGAAAATGAGATGGAGAAGGAGGTTTTTATGATATACTTGCCCAACAATTTGATTTTTTTGTGGATCATTACAATGTATTATGGCCTAATTTATATACGTTTATGTATTTTATATTCCTCGAGCCAAGTTGAAGAATCTGTAAGGAATGAAGGGTTCTGTCGCTACTTATTTTGCGATGTTTTGTTATCATCTATTCTAGCGTTTCCTAGATAGATTTATATTGAGTTTAAAATACTCTTGACATTCCTATACGGCTTTAATTCTTGATGTACCTGTAAACCACTTAATCGTGTGATTATTTAATTTGTATTTATACGAATATATGGCAAGTGGAAGTTATTTAGTGAGGGTACTATATTTTTTCGTGATTCACATTTTTTCTTTCAATTCCTTCTTTTGCCTTAGAAATGCGGTTTTTGCATTTCAATGTAGAGGCTAGTTAGTCCACATTTTATCGAATGTTTTCCTAAATGTGATCAGACTGGGTTTTTCTTGTCAATAAAAGACCTAATTATGATTTTATACATTTGAGAATACTTGAAATACATACCATATATCCACAGAACTTAATCATCATGCAAAATACATGATAAGAAATTAATATAGATACCTCCTGGTTGTGTTTTTTTCTAAATAAGATTGCCATCCTTCCAGTTCTTACATCATTATCTCTAAAGTGGTGGCGATCTAATAACCGCACATACTAAGCCAACGCTATTTGACCTACAATCGCTACAATCGATGGCGCGTCAAAAATAGATGAGAAAATAAAAGATATAGGGTTTTCCAATAAGGACTTGACAACTTTTTTTAAATAAAACGCAAACCATTTGAGATATTTCAAAAACTTTATTATCGGCTTGAAGTACAATCAAAACATTTATGAACGGAACTCGACTTCGTTCATATGGCCACCGCGGGCACGTTTGCAGCGGTCGATTCATTGGACCCAATTTTCAACGACTCGGCCACACATTTCGGCCGAAACGGCCGCCATTTCGCGTTCAATGTTGGTTCTGAGCTCTTCCAACGTCGTCAGCGTGTTGGCATAAACCAATGACTTAACGTAGCCCTACAGAAAATAGTCAAGCGGCGTTAAATCGCATGAACGAGGCGGCCAATCGTCTGGCCCATTTCTTGAGATAACACGCTCACCATACGTACTCTTCAATAAATCGATTGTAGCGTGTGCTGTGTGGCTTGTGGCTTGTGGCATCATCCTGTTGAAACCACATGTCGTGATAACGCTGACCATTCACAGTAACGTGACGATCGTTATCGTCGACGAAAAAATATGGCCCAATAACGCCGCCGGCAATGCAAACCGCACCAAACAGTTAGTTTTTGTGGATGAAGTAGTGATTCATGAAGCACATGTGGATTTTCACCCGACCAATAACGCATATTTTGCTTATTGACGAACCCATTGAGCCAAAAATGAGCTTCGTCACTGAATGAATTTCGCAATGAAATTCATCATCTTGGCGCATCTTCTCCAGAAACCAATCGGAGAACGTACCTCGCTTCAAATGGTTCATCGGCTTCAATTCTTGTGTCAGCTTGATCTTGTATGAGTGTAAACCAAGATCCTTACGAAAAATACGCCATAATGTGGTCTGAGCGATGCCCAATTCTTGAGAACGCCGTGGAATTGACTGATTTTGATCGTTTGCTACGGACGCCTGGACGGCAGCGATATTTTCGACACTTCGACCAACCCGTTGTCTCGCTGACACGGCAACATCACACAACGAATATGTAGATTAAAATGTTGGCATTAAACTTGTTATTGCCTGTCTACTAGGCGAGAATTACCACCAAAAAGTGGAGTTAACGCTCTTAAAGATGCAGTCACCGACTCCGAATTTCGTTAGAAAATTTTTATAATTTGCAGACGTTGCTCGTTCGTGTACTTTACCATGATGAAAATGTTGAGTTTACTGAATAAATTGACAGTGACAGTTTGATGATTAGTGAAAAATGATACAGAATAAAAGACGAAACCCGATACAAAACACTGCACGAAGCACAGGGGATGGATGCGATCCAAATAGTAAATTTACAGGTCTGGAAAAGCAAAAAAAAAAATGTCTCAGCTCGGATATATCTATACATATGTAGATGATATGTAAATATGTAGCACTTTGCAGACTTCAAACTTTTATGGGTCAAGTTTAAATGTCTAGCAGCAAGCGCTTAGATAATCGTGATTGGTTTTCAAAGGTTTATAATTAGCAAATGCAACGAAAAACATGCTGACGGATACACTACGGAAATTGTTTTAAATCAAAGGTGAGCATTTTATTTGTCATGGGCAAGGTACAATATTTTGTGCCGGCCGGCTGACTGGTAGCACATTCACCTCTTATCGAGGTTTTCTGCTAGTGAAAATTTTTATTCAGCACCTGGTTATACGACCCAATCTAGCTTAATTGTTATATCCGGAAAAAATATTACGCTTGACCTCTGGTAAGAATAGAATGCTAAGGAAAAATTCCAGAAATGCCAAACAGAACGCACATACGAGGGTGAGACCCTTACCCTAGTGTTTAACGGTATAAACGAGTACATTCAAAATTATCATAAATTTAAGAGTTCAAGAGTTTTATTTTCAGCAGGTTTAAACAAAATTATCTGCTAGTTACATATGTATGTATAATGTATTTATTGTATTAATCAGCATACATATGTGTGAACGAATATATATTTAAAATTTCCAAATGATAATTAAACAAAGCTCTCGAATAAATGCACTCAATCAATAAAACCTAGTGGACAAATTATCGATAAAGTACAACTTATTTTTTCAGGGTCAAAAGTTCATTTGCTCTGCCCAAAACTGGTTAATCTTGTCAGGTATCAATTTTTATAGTAGTTCGTATCACGCATCTGCGGAATGCCGAAATGCAAAACAATTTCGTTGAGAAAGCTTACGACACGATGCTAATTTAATTTGACATTTATTTTTTAATGAAAATATTGGTGAGTGCAAAACAAAACACGGACAGATCCCATTTAAAGTTATATCACTTCTAATTACGAGTATTTATGCATACTCCCAAACTATTTTTCATGGTCGTTGGAAATAATTAAGGTAGGCACGAACTTCGAAACATACATACATGGTCGATGTGGTATTTACACGTAAAGTTACATTATTAAGTGAATTTCAAAGAATGCATACACACGTACGAGTGTGTTTACATTAAAAATTAAGACGCGTTATAAACCATATAGGTTTGTAAATTTTTAAAAAGATATATAGATAGCTGCACTTCTGTGTCTTCACTTAATTCTGGAAATAGGAAGTATAAGCCTTTAAAGCCTTGGATGACTTTTAACCTGTTACACAAAATTAAAAAAAACAGGAGGTTTTCATTATAGTGTAGAAAATATCAAAATAATTTAAGGCTAAAAAAATACAATGAAAAGTTATGTAAAGACATTGATAAAGAAGTAATTGATTCGCGCAATAATTATGATACCCAAAAGATGCTTAATGCGAAAGGTGATAGCAAAGAAGAGTGGATAATTGTTGATGAAATTTTAGGTAAAAATGGACAGTCGAAATCAATAGATGTTTTAGAAGACAATGAAGTTACTTTATTTGAGGCTGGCAATATAGCTAACACTCTTAATGCGTACTTCATTGAAATCTCCGATAGCTTAAAACCTTCCACAAAATGGAATAATACATGTAGGTTAGGGTTAGGTAAGAGTGGCTGTTGGAAATACCAACCAACTTAGGCCTATTGGCCTATTGTGATGCCACGTGGATCTATGATCTTCTTACTACTGGAACCAGTTTGAGCTTATAATAAAGCGTAGGAGACTGTTAACGTCTATTTTTTCTAGATCGTTTAGGTCGTTGTAGAAGAAAGCTCCTAGATGAAGTTTCCTTCTCTGGGAGAGAGCTGGGCATGTGCAGAGTAGGTGGGGGATTGTCTCCTCCTCTTCCTCGTCCATGCAGCTTCTACAGAAATCGTTAGTAAAGGCGCCAAGTCTTCTTGCGTGCTTGCCTATGAGGCAGTGTCCGGTAATGACACCTATTTTGGAGCTGAGATGTTTCCTATCTAAAAGGATCAAACACTTAGATCGACTCAGATCCAGCCTTGGCCAGATCTGTTTGGTCGCTAGACATGTTTGTCCAGCAGTCCACCTAAGGTCCGTTCTTTTATTGGCATCTAACTTTAGTGTTAGTTTGCACGTAGCGATTGGTTAGAGTGGTTCCAATTTTGGCGAGTTCATCGGCTCTGCAGTTCCCTGGAATGTCTCTGTGGCCCGGCACCCAACAAAGGTGAATGTTGAACTGCTCTGCCATCTCCATGAGAGATGATCGGCATTCAAGGGCAGTTTTAGAACACAATGAGACCGAGTCCAGGGACTTGATGGCGGCCTGACTATCCGAAAATATGCGGATATCCTTTGCAGATATCACGTTTTTCTTCAGCCAGGACAGAGCTTCTTTAATCGCCAAAATTTCCGCCTGGAACACGCTACAGTGATTTGGAAGGCGGAAAGAGAGGCTTAGATTTAGCTTATCTGAGAAAACACCGCCACCGACTCCGCTGTCGGTTTTAGATCCATCTGTGTAGAGATGGATTGACTTGTCCTCCATGAAAGCATCCTCCTCCCAGAATGATCTAGAGGGGAAGCTTACATGGAAGTTTTTGTCAAACCAAAGTTCAGGTATGGTGTAATCGGTGTTCTCTGTGAGGATTCCTAATGTATTAAGAATGTTGGCGTGGCCAAATGAATTATTTGTCCACTGTTTAGTCGCTTTAAGGCGAATAGCGGCAGTCGCAGCTACTTGCTTGCTAAAAATGTCGAGGGGTGTCAAGTGAAACAGAATATGTAATGCCGCAGAGGGGGTAGACCGCAAGGCTCCGCTTATGCATAGACATGCTGTTCTTTGGACTCTGCTTAATTTAATGCGGTTGACTGCATTTTCCAAGGCCGTCCACCAGACAACCACCCCGTAAGTAAGTATCGGTCTTATGACCGAGATGTATAGCCAGTGGGTTATGCGAGGTTGAAGGCCCCATTTGTTCCCAATGGCTTTCTTGCAAGAGAATAAAGCTATTGTAGCTTTATTGACTCTTCTTGAATGTTAGGTTTCCAGTTTAGTTTCCTGTCAAAAATGAGAGCCAGATATTTTGCTGTATCGGAGAAAGCTAAACTGGTACCGTTTATTGAAGGAGGGTCTATGATTGGAATTTTATATTTCCTAGAAAAGAGGACAAGATCAGTTTTATGGGGGTTTATTCCCAATCCACAGCGATCTGCCCAGCGGGTTAATCTGTTAAGATTTACTTGGAGGAGTTCTTTAATGGTATTTAGATGTTTTCCTGAGACGGCTATGGCAACGTCATCCGCATAGGCAATCACTTCCCGCTTCCAGGTATATCAGTAGTTCGTTAACTACTAAGTTCCAGAGAAGGGGAGAGAGGACACCGCCTTGCGGCGTACCCCTACTGACATATCTTTTAGCAGAAGTCTCACCCAGTTTGGAGTTGATTATCCTGCTTGTTAGCATTAGATTAATCAGCTCCCCAAGTGAGCCGTCTACCTGCAGAGTTGACAGCGCAGTCGTGATTGCGGATGTGTTGACGTTGTTAAAGGCGCCCTCTATGTCTAGGAAAGCAACCATTGTGTACTCCTTATATTGTAGGGATCGTTCGATGTGGCTAGTCAGAGAGTGCAAAGCCGTTTCCACCGACTTTCCCTTACAGTAGGCATGTTGACCCGTAGACAGAAGTCTTGGATCAACTTTAGCTCGAATATGGATATCAATCAGTCGTTCTAAAGTTTTCAGAAGGAATGATGATAGACTTATAGGTCTGAGGTCCTTTGGGACTACATGAGAACATTTTCCAGCTTTGGGAATGAATACTACATTGACTTCTCTCCATAACAGTGGAATGTGGATAAGTTCTACACAGCTCCTCATAATATTTTCCAACACTGGTAGAATAATATCTGAGGAACTCTGTAGCTCGGCAGGTATAATACCGTCCGGACCAGCAGACTTGTATGGTTTGAAGCTATGCAGCGCCCAGAGCAGTTTGTCTCTCGTAAACAGACCATGAATTTTGGTCACGGTTGCAGTAGGCTTGTTTGGGCTGCTACTGGCCGCGAGTTGGGAGCTACCTGGAAAGTGGGTGTCCAGAAGCAGGTTGAGTTATTCATCACTTGAGGTTGTCCAAGAGCCATCGGTTTTTTTCAAACAGCTGGGCATCATAGGATTTGTGGAGAGGATTTTTCTTAGCCGTGATGCCTCAGAGGTTTCTGTAATTTTGTTGCAGAATGACCTCCGGGATTGTCGCTTTGCCTTCCTCAGTTCTTTTTTGTATAATTTGAGGGATTCTTTATATGAGTCCCAGTCGGTCACTTTTCTTGTGCTTTTTGCTGCGTTGAAAAGTTTTCTGCAGGTGTTTCTGAGCAGTCCTAGTGCCGATGTCCACCAATGTGGCTTTTTCTTGCCTCTTGGTTGAATAAGAGGGCAGGAAGCGGCCATAGCCTTATTGAGGGTCAGAGTAAATTCCCTGACTTTCATGTCGAGCTCATTGGTGTCACGCGGGGGACTTGATAGTTTAGAGGATATCGTTTCCGACAGTATTCCTCTGTATTTTGTCCAATCAGTTTTTCGGTAGTTCCGGAAAGCTGGTTGGCGGGGGGGAGGATCACTCAGACTGAATTGGATGTATCTATGGTCTGAAAAGGAGTGTTCAGACGATACCATCCAGTTTGTTAGCCTTTGGGTAATGCTGTCGGAGACAAGAGTAATATCTAACACTTCTTGTCGGTTTTTTGTTATAAAAGTGGGCTCATTGCCAATATTGCAAATTAAGAGGTTAGTACTTAAAATATAGTCTAAAAGTGACTCACCTCTATCATTGATGTCGGTACTGCCCCATACCGTATGATGTGCGTTAGCGTCGCATCCGATTATGAGGCCAGTTTTTTGCCTTCCCGCTTCCAGTACCACCCTTTCTAGGTTATCACCAGGGAGAGGGCCCACTTAGTCGTGGCCAAGGTAAGCCGATGCCAGCCAGTAAGAGCCTTTGGCAGTCTCTAATCTGGCAACGGTTAGGTCGGGGTCATTGAGGTTGGGAAGTAGAAATGCATTAAGGCTACGTTTCACTAATATACAAGTTCTAATCTTACCTTTGTCTCTTGTATAGAGCGGAGCGTATGTGGGTGTCCTAAGTCCACGAACCACGCCTTCTGCAATCCATGGTTCCTGGATTAGAATTATGTCTTCTGCGTTTTTGGAAAGACGCAGAATGAGTGCGGCCGAAGCCTTTTTTGAGTGGTGGAGATTAATCTGGAAAAACCGTATCATTGCTACAGTCTTCCAGAGTCGCCTCCACCACGGTGTTGTTGAGGTCCTCCGATTCTGAAGATGTGCCCAAGAGCTCATCTTCTATCTCTGATCGTGTAGAACCTCTATTTGCTTCGTCATTGGTCTCCATTTCCGACAGTGTGTCAGAAGAGGAGACCGACGGCTTGGTAGTCACCTCGGACAGATTGGAGTCGTCGCTATCCAATTCTGGACAGGATATCGACGCTCCAAGATCCAAGGTTGTGATGTCAGGTGATAAAGGAGGAGGAGGTTGCTTATCAGCATCCAGCTCATCCTTTTTGTACACCCTTAAATGAATGGACTCGAATCCGAACCGAATCATGCCTTTCGTCTACGCCAGAGGATTAAGGGATTTCTTATTGATCACAATTAACGCGCATCTATAAGAACCCCTTAGTTCCTCCAGTTTCGCGACTTTCCAGTCATGAGTCGGAAGAGTCGGGTTACTGAGCCGGATGATTTCCAGAATACTTTCTGGAGAGGAGGGTTCGGCTGGAATCCAGGTACGAGTTCGAGGTCTACTAGGAATGTCTTCCTTAGATACGACCTCGAGCACCTGGCCAAACCTCTCCTAAACCATCGATGGCCTTGGTGAAGAGATCGAGAGATCTCTGGTTGGAGCAAGCGATGAGCTTGACATGGCCTTGGTGCCAGCCAGCGTCGCTTGTGATAGGAGGTGGTCCTGGGTTTTCCCGCATGATGGCCAAGAAGTTGCTCGAGAGCTTCAGCTTGACCAATTGCCACCGTTCCGGTGTAATGGAACCGTCGGTATCGCTCCTGTCGATCACCGCGATCACCAATGCGTCCTTTAGGACGTGGCCTGCCACAAACTTGCTGCTGCTAGGGGTGGAAGAAGTGATGGGACCATGGCTTGCCACAGTCCTAACACTTCCTGAATTCTTATTTTTTGGCTCGTTCCTTTTACCTTTAGAGGATGGCGCACCATGGCCTGCCACAGTTTTGCCTCCTCTCGGCAATGTAGGAGCCGTTAGTTAATACATGTAACTCTAGTGCATATTCAGTTCTTGCGTATAAGGTACAATCAAACAACTTCCTTTTTATGCCTATTACTTCTCAAGATATCTTCAAGCTTGTATAAGTGATGATATTACCAACATACTTTTAAAGAAAATAGTATTTAATATAACTGATATTCTATACTACCTATTTAATCAAAGTATATATAGAGGCTGTTTTCCAAAATCATCAAGAAGTTATACCTTTTTTCAAAAAAGGAAACCACAGAGACATTTTTTTTCAATTCAATTCAATTTGTTTATATATAATTCGGGATTGTACAAATAAATGTCTTTTATAGCACATATGTTAGGTTTACATTATATAATTCAGATAAATTTAAACATTATATGAGAAAAAAAACAAAAAATTAAATAAACAAAATACTATACGGAAATAAGTAATTTGCTAAAAATAAATTTAGGTAGGGAAAGAAAGAGGAGGAAATCAATTAATATTTATAGTCCATATTTCCATTTCCGACCATTTCCCAGCTGTTTGAGAAACTTTTAAAATCACGCACGATTTCATTCTTAGAACATTAAAAAATTTTCTCAAAAAATCAGTTTGGTTTTAGATCAAAAAAAATCCACTGAAGATGTCATTCTTATGTTGCGTTCTAAATTATATGAGGGTTCAATTGTTCGAAAACTTCTGTGGCGCTATTTATCGATATGTCCAAAGTTTTCGATTTAGTAGATCATAGTTTGCATCAGGTTTTAGAGGAGTTGTTCTAGAATGGTTTCATTCTTATCTGAACGATAGGAAGCAAAGAGTACAAATAAATGAGGTTTTTAGCATTCTCTTAAGAATGGTGTACCTCACGGTTCTGTACTTGGTCCTCTCTTGTTTTTAGTTTTTATAAATTTACTCTTTCAACAATCTTTTAATAGCCAATCCACCGCATTTGCAAATGATATAGCTTTTACGTATCTACATAGAACCGACTTCTTTTAATTGTGTTGCCAGTATAAATTAAGATGTCATAAGTTAAGGCAGTGGTTTGCTTTGCACAAGTTGGTGGTCAGCGATAAAACCAGACTAATGACTTTTAAAATGATAGGCAATAATCATTTTGATCTTAACTTGGTATTTCACTCACAGGACTGCAAAAGGTTTAGTTTACCAGTTCATAGTTGTGGTCTGGCAAACAATAATGATGCACTACCATGTTCACTTAAGTGTTTTAAAATTGAATCCGTTGGTGAATATAGTAAGTACCTGGGTGTTTTAATTGATTCAAACTTGAATTGGAAAACACATATACAAGCTACTAAATCGAATATGATGGAGGTAAAACGAAAACTGTATCTCTTAAAACCATACTGTTCTAAGCCAATACTAACTATGATATATTATGCACTGACAAACTCGAAACTGCAATATGGTATTACAAGTTGGGGAGGGGCTTATGATAACACTTTTGACCCCTTATTCTCAAATTTGCTCATTTTTTTACTGTTACTGCTCCTAGATGTTTTAATAAACTACCTATTGTGATAAGACAAACTAATAATTTTTACGCATTTCTAAAAAAATTAAAGGACTGGCTATTCAATATTGACTATATGAACATGAAACTATCTTTCGATGTGTGCATTGAAATCTAACTGCGCTTGACTTGTCAACACTTGCAGTCTAAGTAGTTGCTTTGGAATTTTGTTATGTAATATGTACTTATCCTCTTCACGCTCCTATTATGTAGTATTTACTCCACATTATATTATTTTTACTGTAGAATTATTAAATCATTCGACACTAACTTCCATAGTTATGGAATGATTATCGTCTTCCTTAATGAACTTCCATTTTGCACTGAATATGAATGAATTAAATATGAATTAAAAAAAAAAAAAAACTTCTTCGAGAAACTGCTTTCTATGTCAAGGACGAATAGAATTTTCCACTTTTAGTGCTACGTTTCGAATTTTAGTGTTATTAAGTATACATAGTTTTAAGAACTAAGTTCTGCTCACATCATGATCGGTTGAGTCTTCCAATTTGAACTAATAGCTTGGCCACATGGCAACAAAAGTTCAAATTAAAAAAAATATGCGAAAATTTTATTTTTCAACATTCAATAATGTATTTCTTTCTTATTGGCGTATATCTATATACACAGTTAAAAGTTCACGAGAAGCATATCACATGGTTATAAAACTGGCAGTCAACTTTGATCTAAAGGTGAGATCTAGTATACTTGAACCATATCCTTTTTGAGTGAACACAAAATCGAGATTGTTTTCTCTCGCTGGAAATAATTCCTCCTAAAAACACAAAGTTCTTCTCAAAGTAGTAGGGGTTCAATCTTAACACCTCTCACTACCAGTTAGAAGCCTTTAGTTTCGCGCTCTGTGTTAGCTAAGGTTCTCCTCGTTTTATTCAAATATTCTTTAGATAGAAGCGTCGCTGTACATGAACTTCATAGTACTACAATAATTTGTTCAGTCATCGCTAAACAAAAGAGAGTATACTATATATGTACGTTTATATAACTTTAAGGACCGCTATAAAGTGGGGTAGACTAACGCCTGAACTTATAAACCTCTTCCGTTACGGCGATCTTTGGCAAACTCCTTTGAGTTGTACACTATAAGATGGTTGAGCTCCCCTTCTATGATACTTGATCGTGCCAACTAACATTAGGTCTTCCTCTAAAGCTTTGTCTCAGCAGGTAGAGATTCAAATCTTAGAACTCGAAGAATTTTGCATTCAAAACGAAAAAGTACATCTTTACGTGCCTCCTCTAACGTCTGCCCCATATAGCAGGACTGGGATGATAAGTTGCTTATATAGAGTTTTCTTAGCGTTTCTAGACAAGGCCTTACGACTAAGTTACCTTTTTAGGTTGAGATTGACAAGGGTAACACTTCGTTTGATTTCTGATGAGTTGCTAACGAGCTGACATAACCACGATCCCTAACCACCTCAAATTTATAGTTTCCTTTCTTGTTGACCGCATATACATGGTTAAGCCTATTTTTGCCCCTGTTTTAACCTCCTTTTACAAACGCACCACCTACAGAACGATATGTTCTGACAATGATATCAATTCAATGCTTGTAGTTACACAAACATTTGGATAATTGTGCCTTTGTAGGCTTGCAAGTTTCGAACAATTTTCACAAGTGTCTTAGACAATGAAAAGGCGTAAGTATCGATATGGACTTCTTAGATTTACCTCAAAATCTGCAGCAGTGTGAAGAATGGTCAGTTGTTGATGTATTCGGCCTAACATCTAAGATAGAGATTAATCAGATCGTTCGCAAATGGGTTCAGACATTCACACAATACGACAGACAGGATATTGTACTCGATGTTAAGAAAACTGATGCTTTAATAGTTAGCGCAGCTTAGGGAGTATCTTTTCTTTTGGGTCGGTTGGCAAACGATGCTGTAGTTCCATTGTTGTTATTGACGAGAGGTTGATGGATGCGCGATCGCAAAGATAGGTTTGTTCCATTTGCAGTTCAACGTTAAATCTGGTCACAGTATTTCTTAGTTTGAAATATTATTCAGCACCTGGTTATACACTGGATCAGTTGGTCGACTGTTTTATGATCACATGATTGATATGTTTCTTTGTGAATAGTTAGATGAGGAAACCGTGTGTTAGCTGTAGTGATATTCCACTTTAGTTAGCCAAAGTTCATTCGCAGACGTGAATAGGACACTCTTTTTCTAATTAGTAGCATCGTCTATATCTTCTGTGACTGATATTGACGAATATAGCCTTGAGGCGGATCCTTATAACACGTTCGCTTCAGCCTGCCGCTTAAAACAAATCCGCTTCCGGCCCATCCCAACGCTCTTTCTGTGTGTCGGTGATATCCGCTTTGAAGCATGTAGTCAAACGCCTCTGCTAGTTGTTCGTCAGCACGTGGCCTATTCAACCCCCGATTATTCCATGTGTATTTTCGAACGTCGTTGTGCTTTTTATGTTGTACAGTGTAATGAACAATAAATCCGGAGCTATCCGAGGCTATGGTTGCTTCGCAACTGTGGGTGGTAGTCACTAGTTAACCGCACGTGCAATCCCCACGTGAAGATCACGACAGAGAGCTGCCATTGACCTATTAAGGGTTCATTCAGTATCATATCTATTTTAGCAGGCTGACTAGTTCTAACAAAATTTGCAACTCAGCATCAAATGCCTTTTGAAGAATTTTTAATTAACTAATAACAACAATGTTTTGTTTAGGTAAAAAATTCACAGAGGTAAGTGACTGACATAGTTGCTCGCAAAGGTTAAAACAATTTACACATCATAAAAGTTTATGTTGATCGAAAATTTTAGCAACATTTTTTCGCTGGTTTAAAATCAAAATGTATGAGTATTCATCATGTATGCTAATGTATTTCGACAGATGCTAATCCACAACGTCATGGTAGAATTGGAAGGAGAATTTTTCTATCAGAAACCAGTTTTCCTACGACTTTGAGATGAGTCGGTATAATGTTTTTGAAAGTTTTAAAAAAATCGCATATAGTACATAGGTACATATTATCAAAACATTAAATAAATAAATAAAAGGTCTTTCATGGATCACACGAGAAACAGATGTGTCAAAAAGTTACAACACCACTTCAGTGAACATATGTATCTCGATTAAGTTATATATTTTTTTAAAGGAATATGAGTAAATCTTAGCTTTCAAGTAAATTGTAAATTAAATCAGAATCTAATATATACATATAAGTAATTAAATTTTTTGAGTCATCAGTTTATATGAAAGAACTATGCATGAATCATTGTATATGTCAATGAACAAAAAAGAGATAAACATGTTCATGAGCTAGAATATCATGAAGATCTAAGAAAGACGTGTTTTACCGCAGTATTCATGGTCTTCTTATTTTTATTGAAATCTAATTAAATAGGAATAACTACTGCAAACAATATACTGAGTAATCCCATCATTGTCTAATTAACAATCATTATCATATTATGGAAACAAAGCGAAATTGAGCATGTCTCGTACCTTCTGAATTGTGACGCTAATGAATTCAGCGATCGGATGGCGTGGTCTGACAAACTGAAAACTGAATGTAAAAGCTTGAAACCGAAAGTGGTTGAATTCAACTGTCAAACCGGCTGTTGTTGGTGGTTGTCTGAAAAACAAGCTTTAGCACTAGCGCATTATTATACAACGAAAACAAAAGCAGAAAATACGTAACCTGACAACAGTCACACAGGTTTGACATCAAAGGTCGCGATGATATTGCCTTCGACCTTTACAGATCAATCATTGGCCCATTATTTTAAAGCGAACACAAAAACAGAAATTAATAAACCTGACAACTGTCATACAAAAAAAAAAGCAACGAACAAATTATTGTTTATAAATAATTGCGAGTAGTCTCGTTTTTCTACCTCAATATATATGTATGTGTACCTTTACAGGTCAACAAGTGTTAAATAAATTTCTCTGATATTTAAAAGACATTTTTTATCCAATTCATCTTATTTTTGAAGTGTTCAAATTTAGAAAAGAAAAATAGCAACAGCTGACATTTAAAATTCTGACAGCACTTGTCCCTACATATCCCGGGTGCAAGCTTAGTGCGAGTTGAATGCCAGCCAGGGCGCTCACAAAAACAGTGCAGAGCTTTAAGTGCGATTTTAGTGTTGCATTGGTTGAAAACGAGCGCGAAAGTGCTGACAATGACAAGGCTTATGAACTGGGGAATCTAAATGGAAGGACTTAAGTCTCAACAAACTTATAGAGCGTTTCGTCCATTTTTTGGACAGTATTTATCGTTTGTTTGGGTTCGTCGAACAGGATCTTAAAAAGTTTTCAACAAACTTTTTCATCTAGAAGAGTGCATAGATTGGTGTTTTCTACCCTCTGGTGGCACCATTGGTCGTTATCAGTAAAATATTATTTTTTTAATATGAAGACCGTATTTTGCAAAATATGTAGAATACGGACGAGATCAGATTTCAACAGGATGACGCTACGTAACATAGAGAAACTTAAACTTTTAATTTATTAAAACAACATAAGAACTTGGCTGAAAGGTAATCCCGTGAAATGGACCAAAATGGCATCCGATATAATGCGACCTAACACATCTCAATTGTAAGTCAATATTCACTCGAAAAAGTGGTCTGAAATTGGACTAAAAGGATATATATTGCAGAACGTAGTCTAGGTGATCATATGCCCAGCATTGTATTCAAAAATTTTTCAATTAAGTCTACAACTAAATCATGACAATTTTATTGATTTTTATGTGTTTTATTTTAATTTAAAGATCTGACATTCCAGAAAAACACCCTGCATTAGTTCTACTGACGACGACAGTCAGAATGAAAAAGAACACGCTTTAGAAAGACATGCATATGCAAGGTTGCGCCGATACAGAGTCATAAAAAGACATATTTATGTACGTTAGGCCACCTAGGCAGATATGTATACATAAAAATTTCTTCATAAAGCGTTTGCTTGGCCTTCTTTTGCTTATTAAGTCTTGTCATGCCCGTAGAATTTATTTTTCTTACTTTTATTGCAAGCCTGATAAAGACCACCCCCTCTTCGTATCTATTTTTGATCAAATCTGCTCGAAATTTAAATGACTTACTTATAAGATACACCCAAACTGATTTATTGTGTATCTTAGTAAATGAATTTCAATCTAAAAACAAGAATAAAAGTCTGCATTGAAATTGCATCTATTAATCGTATTGTTTAGGAATAAGTAAAAAAATGCTAGACGCTTGTTCATTGACGATATCATTATGCTAATGTTTGTAAATTTATCTCTTAGCAAAAATTCATTTCAAAAAAATACTCGATATTTATGCAAATTTAAAGTTTTGCGGGAATGTATTTTCCATGCCCCGAGGTTATAATGTCTGAATCAACGAAGAGCGGGGATAAGTATTTATCAATTAAAAATTCATCTTAAAAGAAAAAAAAATTGGAATCTTTGTAAAAAGGCACGATCACCTGCGATCAATTAATAGCCGTCATGTTCATCTCCATATCTAACAACATCCTACATATATAAAAAATAAAGTTCAGAATAATAATAATAATACAAATTCGCAGACACCGTTTATTATATTGGCCAACCGGTTGTGTACTTGGCGTCATCAGGAAATCAATTGAGAACCAGTCTATGACAGCATAGGTACAACACGATCCGATCGCATAGGAATTATACTACCATGAGCTTGCCATCACTAATAACTTATTGTAAGTGCAGCCCTCGTGTGACTAGCGAAAGTGTTTCCTTGTGAAAGACTCGTACATACTCGTACATATCTACTACATATCCAGTTATTGCAGCCATGTAATTGTGATAGAAAGTGTTTTACTTGTTAGGCGCGTCACGGAAGGCTTAATAAGACTGGCAGAGCTTACAAAGTGACAGTAAGTAACTAGACTCCAGCTTTATCTAATTTGTATTGAACACATTTCTGCCTGAACAGCTAATAGAAAAAAAAAACAAGAAGTATTCCATAGATTCAACTGAACTAGGTAGTTGCCAAAAGCTTTCGTCAAGTCAATACTTTACTTTCGCCTATAAGTATGCTTGGGGGATTTACAAATTATTCGATCGATACCCTACATCAAGATTGTTTAAAGTCGAAATTTCTTCTTGTCAGTTAGTCGTGTTAAGCGACAATGTTTTGAATATTTGCGTATCTATGGATCTCTCAACTGATCACCTATTTACGAATCAATGGTAAGTTTTAACGCTCCCTTATTCATGTGCACATATTAATATGCAGGTACTCGTACGTACATATTCTGTCAAGGCTGTTAAGATTATATCACAACTATGACTTGCAGATAAATTAGCACCAATATAGGGTTATAAAAGATACTAATGGTCAAATCGTTAAAAAGTGGATTCTTAACACATATGTATGTATATGCAAGTGAGCAATATTTCATGGAAATATTATAGTTGCTTGTGAAAAATGCAACAATGTTTGCATAATATAATACGGACGACAATTGGCACACGTCAGGTAATTGATTCACTGGATTGAGGTTATATCCGTACAAGGAAAAAAAATACGAAAAAATATGTATGTATTTATAAGTAGCATAAGAGTGCATCGTACACAGCAGGAAGTTCAGAAATTTTCCCAAGTAAATGATTAGCTTGTCGTGAAGCAGAATCTTAATTACGGAAGACAATTGTTTCATCACGATGAGAGTAAATTACTGGAATTACTCCAGAGGCATAGTTCCGAGTGTAGAGGTATGGATGGGTAGTCAGTACTTAGCTTAGTCTTGATGGAAAGACTTGTAAAGCATTGCAAAGTGGAGTTGCATTATTTTCTTTTAATGAGAAATTCGAGCAGGTACATTTCAGCAAATGTGGCTAACGAACAATAACTAGATCTTGGATGCGTTGGTAGAGTACCATTTTAGGATACTGTTGTTTTGAGAATCAGTTTCACCTCGAAAATGGAAGTTTTCTGATATCTTTAGGTTTTAAGGTGTCTATAAGGACAGGATTTAAGAAAATATGTCTGTGTGTGTATATATATACATACATATATGCCCGTATGACCCACGCTAACTCGCGAAAGAATTGCGTTATCGATTTGAATTTTTGTCAGGTGATGCGTTTTCATGTCGAATCCCGGCCATTAGATTAGATCAGACAATGATTTTTTAACTTCTTAAAAAACACAATTAATTTTTTCTTAAAAATAGAGGACTCCTTCGGAATCGAAATCTGTTAACATAGCATACATTTGACCAAAATTAAAAAAAAATCGGGCTAGAATTATCTGAGTTACTCAAACGTTTTCGAACCGTCAATGCAGTACTAACTACGATTTCGTAAACAGAGGGAGTTTCAGATCTGATCGGACAAACATTTATGGCTTGCATACATGCCCAAATGGCGTCAAGAAGAGGAAATACGGTACAGCAAGCGAAGGTTGCTTCTCAGGCCCCAGCGCCTAGAGCATCGGAACCAGTACCTGACATGCTTGCTATCTGGCTCTCTTTCCAGGGGCAGATGGCTCAGCTCTAAAGTCATATAACTGAACAGACCGCGTGAGTGGATCAAATATACGCGCTACTGACTGGCCTAACGCACCTTTTGTCGTAAAGGGTACGTACGTGGCGGAGCAAACCCTGAAGGTATTTGCAGTGAATATGAATTGATTAGGTTCAAACAACGAGCCGCATTATTCAAGTTGGGCTTGGTTCCTGATGTGGTTTTGGTTAACGAAACTAAGCTTACGAACCAACTCCATTCAGGGAGAAGGCGTTGTGATCTTTGGAAGAAAAGGAATACGTTTTAAAAGAGTATACAGTCGTGTAGTACGTGGGTTCCAGGTGCTGGCAACATGCATCGTGTGTATCCCTCTCCGTAGTGAAAAGCGGCTGTACATGGTGTTTGTCTATGCACCTAAGTCTACTCAATCCACTTTATTTATCTCAAAGCTTGAAACACTTTTTCGATTCCTGAGGCTGGAATTGGAAGACAATTATTTTATTATCGGTGACGATTTCAACGCCAAATATAGTGATTGGGGAAATAATACACCAAATATTAGAGGGAACCTACTAATCAATTGGTGGGGTCAGCACAGTATATATAGTATATATAGTCTATCGTTTCCCTACACGGATCCTATTTGGATCTGTCTACGCACTTTCGTGTATGACAGTTACCATTGCGGTCTAAAAGCATTCCTACAATTATAGTAGGGTGCGTTAGTAACACTTCTCAAAAATACTGACAAGACCTCTCCTCGAATTCGCTCTAGCCATCGTCCAACAGAAATCTGTCAGACGAGGAGATTGACAGGTATCTAAGACTAATGGACGAGACAATCAAATGAACAATGGACAAAACGATACCTCTGTACCAACACACTGAAACTTATTCTGCAACCCACCTATTAACGCACTGCACCAACTTAAATGTAGAGTGCTGTCAAGACTAAAAACCTTGTCCAGACAGTTTACTGACAGATATAACCCGGGGATCATGACACTGAAGTCGTCGATTAAAAACCTCCAAACATTAATAAAGGAAAATTACAGAAATTCTGTAAATTACGGCTTTCCAGGGAGTGTACAAGGCGAATGTTGGAGAATCGAGTCCTTGTGCACAATTTCTACCTTCGAAATGAAATAGTGAATTGGCTATTCAAGAGCACGGGTTTCATCCAGTTCAGTGACGAGAATATGGCAAATAATGTCATCACCAACGAAGGGATATTACCATCGTTCACTTCGAAGGAAGAGCTCCAAAACGATGTTGATCTTGAATCTTAGAAGTAAGAAATCGGTGGGAACCGATGAAATACCGAACATTGTGCTTCGACATCTCCCACTAGAAGCGGTGAACATTTATACCACCCTGTTTAATAATGCAATAAATAATGCCCATTATCTAGCGCATTGGAAAATTGCCGTGCTACATCCCATCCCCAAAAGGGATAAAGATACTTCCAATTTGGCGAATCTCCGCTCGATCAGTTGCCTTCCAAACATCAGTAAGGTGTTCGAAAGAGTGATCAATAGAGTCCTGACTAAGTGGGTTGAGGACAGGAATATAGTTGCGGATAATCTATTAAGTTTCAAGGTGGGGCATTCATACTGCGTCTAAACTGGTTTTTGATATCCAATGGAAGAAAGGCAAGAACAGTGCACTGGTGCCTGCCTGATTGACTTGGAAAAGGCCTTTGATACCGTATGGTTAAAGGGGCTCTTCTTCAAACTGAACGGGTTGGGCATTAGTAAACCACCATATTCTTTTTGATATGCTCTATAGTAGACGGTTCATCGTGAAGAATGGCGATGTGACCTCTGCTGGAAAATTTCACATTAAACATCCTATTCCACATTTACGCAAGTGATCTGATAGGTTCACTTCACCATGCCAAAGCGTACGCAGACGACTTAATCGCGTACAGATCAGGTCCAAAGATTGAGGTCATTAATATGCTTTTGCAACGTGACTTCGACAAGATTAAGCGATATTGCGATGACTGGAAGTTGAAAATCAACTTTCAGAAGTCGGAAACCATTCTGTTTAGGACGCCTTTATCTGGGGCCTCCAGGGATACCAGAAATAATTGGCGAAAGTTCTCGATCGTGGGGCAGCACGGGCAGCCACTTGCTTGTCGAAATGTAGTTAGATACCTTAGGGTCTGGCTAGATTAATATCTGTATTTTGACAAACACATAGATGTTGCTCTGGCTAGAGCCAAAGGTTCTTTTGCTCTTATAAAGAGACTGTTTTACAATATAACAGCGAACTCGATGCGGTAAAGGTAAAGGTGATCTCCTACATGGCACTTATCAGACCTATGCTTGTATATGGATGTCCCGTGTTTTCAACGTGAGAGTAAGCTTATTGGAAAAGATGCGGGTGTTTGAGAGGGCTTGTCTTAAGACTTGTCTTCGCTTATACAGAACACCAGAGTCTGAGTACATAAAATTCTATCCTAATGAGGTCTTGTACAATAGGGCGAACCTAATAAGGGTGGACAATTTAGTCATTAAGTTGACTCGAAAGCACATTGCAAGAGCAATGACCTCATCGAACAACCTAATCTCAGGGGATTACTATCCTAATTATATATATCATGAGAGAGTTCGCTTTGACGGCTTTAGTCCTCCAGAACCGTTCCTCTAACTAGATAATAAAGGTCTGATCCAGGACAGATTGGCGGTGCCGCTAGTCTACGTCTACGACAGAGACGTCGCACATGGTAGTGCAGAACGTTTCCGATTCAGTAGGGCGGTAGGGAGTTGCGACATGACGGTTATTGCTCAGCAGCACCAGTAATTTTGGTGGCTTGTTGAAGGGGAGGATGCTTCGTCGTTGAATTCCTCCAATACTAAGTAACTTCATGTGAAGCAAAGTGGGTCAGCCTAATTTTTCTTAGCCATGGCCGACTTACAAAGTTTTAGGTAGGACTAAGTTAGATTTAAGAAAAAAAAAAAAATATACTTGTATATATTATATATACATATATTTATATATTGTGTATGTGTGTATATATATTAAGTATTAGATGTAACTAGGTTAAATATTGGGTTGTATCACATGAAAATATTCCTTTTTCGTAGAAGTGCTGACTTTTTGAGGCAATGGAATCTTAAATGGCTTTTATGACCTCTGCTCGGTTCCGGAAGACTTCCTGCCGACAAAATTAATCCAGATTGCGGAAAAGATGGTAATCCGGATGGTTGGGGAAATATCAGGAGAGTACGGTGGTTACGGAAGAATTTCAAATCCCAACTGCAACAGTTTATGCACCGTTACTTGTGGGATCTAGCATTGTCATGCAAAAGGATCGGACCGTGTCTATTGACCAACACAGGTTGCCTTTCAGCCAATTTGGCATGAAATATGTCGATTTTCTCACAATATTTGATAGCGTTTATCGTTTCTCCTGGTTGAAGAAATAAAAAGTGGATTGGTCCTTTCGATGTCCACCACCAAATTGTCACCATAACCTTTTTTTGGGTGAAGATCGGGCTTGGGGGTGTGTTTTGGTTTTCCCTCTGCATCCAAACGAGATATTTTACGATTATCATACAGTATCCACTTTTCATCACAGGTGACTATCCGGTGCAAAACCGATTCAGTTTGGTTTCTTAATGTAAGCGATGTAAGATTTCTAGGTGCCGTAGTTTTTGGGATTCGTTCAGTTCATGGGTACCGACTTAGGTACTACCTATGAGGGAAAGGTGTCGACTTATTGTCATTGGGAATACTTCCATGCTTAAAAAATTAACATCTGGATACACCCATCAGACGTGATGACGTGCACATCAAATTGACAATTAGTCTAGGCACGCGATAAGAAAAAAGAGCAGAAACAAAAAGAAGAAGAACGTGGGCGAGCCATAACCAACGAGGGATATACTAAAAGAATTTTTTAATACATCAATATATATTGTTTATTACTTGAATTAAAGTTGATTAGAAAACCTGAATTGTCTTAATTATGCCGCCACAACTTAAAAAATTCTTTTATTCAACAAGTACGACGGATCCTAACCCATTCGCTGCATATTCAAAGGTAATAAGATCCCCAAAGAGTACTAGGTCATCACGAAAGCCCGCTAAGTCAAGTTGCTAGTTATATACAGGAGCCGATAATAAACACATGGTTATGTGCGACGACTGCGACAAATGGTTTCATTTTTCATGAGTTGGAGTAACCAATGACGTCGAAAAACACAACTGAAGTGGCGAAAATTGTAACGCTAAGCGGCCAAATCGAATCGAAGACTCTGCAACGAATGCGACCACTACAAGTGCGAGTGTAGGTACACTAGCCAAATCTTCTCGATAGCTTCTTCTTGTCCCAGGTCTTCATCGTCAAAAGTTTCGTCCACTCGCCGACTTCAAATCGAACTTCAACGACTGGAGGAAGAACATATTGTAGAAGACAAACGCGACAGAGAAGAATAGCAGCAGCAAGAAAGACGTCAAGAAAAGTAGAAGCAGTTTGACCAGCAGTACCTTGCTACAACAACAAGCAGATGAAACCTCCTCTGTCGACGGCGATGAAGCAACAAATGGCGCTGCAACAACAGCTGCAAACACAGCATCGGCAACCGATAGAGTTACACAAACGTCCAGGGGATTACTATAGGAAACATTTAAAATCGGAGTCTATATGGATGCCACCAACGCAATCTACAAGGTGTACAATGCGAACCCTGCCAGCCCAACATACAACAGTAGAAATGCATCCCCAAAACCTGCGATTGCAAATGCATCCACAGATTTGGACAAAGCCCGATCTGAATTGCTCTAAGTGTCTGATCCTTTTAAATAGGAAACATCTCAGCGCCGATCTAGAAAATATAGACGTTAACAGTCTCCTACGCTTTATCATAAACTCAAACTGATTCCATTAATAAGAGGATCATCGATCCACGTGGCATCACAATGGGCCAATAGGCCTAAGTGGGTTGGTAACCTAACCTAAACTTCATCCCTTCAGTGGTAACTCAGCAGAACGCCCGAGTTTCATATGCGACTACGAGCGGACAAACGAACTATGTGGTTTCTCTGATGAAGAAATTTATTTATTTATTTATTTTCAAGGGATCGATACAAATGAAGTCCGGGATTTTACGCCGGGGTACTATGCCCATGTGGCGTTTTGTCAACAACACGCGGTGTACCGAGTTCCCATGTGGTCCTCCATCTAGGTACTTACAGCGCCCACACTGCTTGATTTCGGTCATCTAGTGGGAATCTGATGTAGAAAATGTTTCGCGGTTACAAAGAGCCTTGAAAGGGGAAGCACTGGATAATGTGCGTAGCATGTTTCTGCAACCCTCGTGTATTAAGCGAATGCCATGCGTTTTCAGAGTTAAGTTATAGCTCCAGATGGGCGACGGTAAAGGAATATCGTCTTTGTCACAAATGTCTCAAGCCACATTCCAATCGTGGTTGTCGATCGAAGACATATTGTGCGATTAATGGATGTAGCTTCAAGCATCATTAACTGCTGCATAATCTATCGAAACCGTCACCTCTTACGAAACCAGAGTCGCAGATATCGGAAGTCGTACACTACCACAACCAGGTCAGTAATCCAACTGTTCTATATCGCTACGTTCCAGTTGTACTTCATGCGTACGAGATCTACGCGTTCCTCGATGACGTTGATGTACCAGAAAGTTGCCGATGAGCTTAATCATGACAGTGTACCCCATCATTTACGCTTGAAGTGGACAGCTAACACCCATCGTTTTGAAGATAACTCCAAACAGCTCGATGTTAACATATCTGGGATTGGTAAAAAATCAGGCAAAAAAGTACTGTTTAAACAACATTCGAACTGTGGAATCTCTCGAGCGATGATAAAATTTTATCCACATTTGAAGTATTCCAGCGACGTCCTATGACGCAATCCGACCCCAGATTCTAATTGGGCTTGGCAACATGAGGCTCGGATTTGCCACGAAATCTATTGAGGGACCTAATCACCAGCCGTTTGCATCAAAGACTCGTTTAGGATGGATCGTATATGGCCCGCATGGAGCAAGTTCGTCAGTTGCTGCTATCACTCCTATAGCTCACCACAGCATTCATATGTGCGACTGTAATAGCAAAGCTGATAATGATCTACAACAAATGTTAAAAGATTTCTTTGCCTTAGAAGGTCTTGGTACTGCTCAACCGCAAAACGTCCTCGTTTTCCGTGATGATCAACAGAATCTACTTCATCTTAGAACTAAACGTAAACAAAATCGCTTTGAGACAGGTCTTCTCTGGCGGTTCGATGAAATCCAACTACCTGACAGCCGAGAGATGGCTATGCGACGATTAGTGTGCATTGAAAAAAGAATGCGCGATTCAGGACTGAGGTCTATACTTGATGCAAAAATTGGCTACTACCTGTTCAGTTGCAACATCCGAAAATTGTCAGTTGATGAGGCAAGACGACACAGCCCGCGTACCTGGTATCTCCCAGTATTTCCCGTCATAAACTCCAACAAACCAGGGAAGGTGAGAATAGTATAGGTTGCTGCAATCGCAATCGCACGGAGTTTCTCTAAACTCTTACTTACTTAAAGGACCCGATCAACTAACATCACTTACGTCAGTGCTTGCTAGATTTCAGGAAAAAAAGGTTGCCATTTGCGGAGACATTCGTGAGATGTTCCACCAGGTCTTGATCCGTGAAGCCGATCAGGACTCTCACAGCACTTTCTTTGGCGCAATGAGCCATAACGAGAACCAGATGAATATGTGATGATTGTGATTACATTCGGTGCCACATACCTCTCCCAGTAGTGCTCAGTACGTTAAAAATCTGAACGCTAGACAATTCGCTGGAAAATTCCCTAGAGTAGCGGTAGCTAGCACCCAAAGCCATTACGTCGATGATTTCCTGGACATCGTTGAAACCGAAGATTAAGCAATCCAACTAGCAAAGGATGTCAAAGAAATTTACTCAAGAGCTGGATTCGAAATACGAAACTGGATGTCCAACTCAAGGGCCGTTATCAGCGCTATGGAAGAGAACGCCAAGGACGAGGTTAATTTGAACATTGGTGCAGAATTTGAGGTTGAGAAGGTACTGGGTATGTGGTGGTACACATCCACCGACAAATTTACATACAAAATAAAGGTGAACGCTCAAAATAAAGATTTGCTGTCCGGAGAAGCGAGAACTACTTCGGACACTGATGACAATTTTTGACCCCCTGGGACTACTCGCGAACGTCTTTATTTACGTGAAAATTATACTACAAGACGTGTGGCGATCAGCTGTAGACTGGGACGACGGTATTGGCTATGCGGAGTTCCAGAAATGGCTTACTTGGCTGAAAGTTCTTCCGAGTATAGAAACTGTCCAGATACCGAGGTGTTACCTAAGGATCACGTCCGTCGGAGATTCCAGTGAGGTGGAACTGCATATGTTTGTTGATGTGAGCGAGAGTAGCTATGCTGCAGTTGCTTGTTTCCGAATCGTGGATGGAAGCCAAATCGACTGTGCCCTGGTAGCCGCTAAAACCCGTGTAGCGCCTCTGAAGCAGCTCTCTATACCGCGAAGGGAGCTACAAGCCGCCGTTCTTGGGACAAGGTTGGCTAACTGTATTCTAAAGGGACACTAATTAATGTCAAGTATATATTTCGCATTAGCGAAATTCTGGAAACAACTGAAATTTTAGAATGGAAATGGATTCCATCAAAATCCAATGTAGCCGATGAGGGAACAAAGTGGCATCCGCGACCTGATTTTTCCACCACCAGTCGATGGCTGAACGGACCATCATTTCTGCGAGAATGACAAGTGAACTGGCCAAAATTAGAAGATCCATATCTCGGAAAAAATACTTCCTATCCTCTGAAGAGGATACGCGTCGAGGGCAAATACTACATCCAGAGCACTAGATTGGATACGGCTATTTAGGACTACAGCTTGGATTTTGAGGTATGTTAACAATCTTGAAGCTAAAGCGGCAGCAGGCAGTTTCAAACGGGACCCATAAATCAGCATGATATTGACAGGGCTCAAAACTACTTATATCGTCAAGAAACCATCATATCACGTCACTTGTAATCCGAGAGGTACACACCAGGTATCATCACTGTCATCACGAGATAGTTGTCAACGAGCTGCGACAGAAGTATCACATTTCACGACTACGAGGAGCGCTTAAGCAAGAGCTTAAGAAATGCCAGCAGTGCAAGAATAACCGGACTCAACCGAAATCTTCAATAATGGGAGAACTCCCGGCTGCTCGACTCGCTGCATATTTTTGACCCTTATCGTACGCGGGTATTGAATACTTTGGATCAATCATCGTTGCTGTTGGAAGATGAGCTGAAAAAAAATGGGGTGTTTTAATCATCTATCTGATTGTTCGCGCAGTTCATATCCCGGCGTGGATATGTTCATTCCGATTGAGATATCCAGCGATCAAGGAACGAACTTCAATTAAGCAAGTAAAGAGCTCAGTGAAATGCTTTAGAGTATGGACCAAAATAAAATCGCCAAGGAGTTTACTAGTGCCGATACCAAATGGACATTTATACCACCACTGTCTCCGTACATGGGCGGTAGCTGGGAGAGATTGGTTAAATCTGTGAAGAAGGTCCTCGCTCAAATCTCCTTACCCAGAAATCCGACGGATGAAGTTCTCCGAAATATGCTGACGGAGGTTGAATACGCGCTAAACTTTAGACCGTCAACCTACGTTCCAGTCAGTGATGACAACTGTGAAGCGATTACTCCGAATCATATACTCCTTGGATCTTCAAATGGGTCGAAGCCTCCTGCGCCATTTAACGACGATGTAGCAACGATTCGGCGAAATTGTCTTGTTTCGCAGATGAATGCTGATGTCATCTGGAAGCGATGGGTGCAGGAGTACCTTCTTACTCTGACCAAACGTACCAACTGGTTTGAACCAAGGAAGCCGATCAAAGTAGGAGACGTCGTCGTCATAGTGGACCCAGGTAATCCCCCCGTAACTGCTGGCCTAAAGGGAAGGTGATAGCAACAAGTGTCGCGAGAGATGGACAGGTTCGTTGGGCTACTGTGAGAACATTTCATGTTGTATATGAGCGACCTACGGTCAAACTGGCCATGCTAGATCTTGGAGCGCCAGAAGAAGGAAGTAGAACAAAGACTGTATATAACGGGGGGGAGTGTTAGCGCTAAAAACATCTGGATGCACCCCTCAGACGTGATGACGTGCACATCAAATTGACAATTAGTCTAGGAGCGAGATAAGAAAAAAGAGCAGAAACAGAAAGAAGAACAACGTGGGCGAGCCATAACCAAAGAGAGATATACTAAAAGAATTTTTTAATACATCATTATATATTGTTTATTAGTTGAATTAAAGTTGATTAAAAACCTGAATTGTCTTAATTTGGCCGCCACCTGGCAAAAAGATGCCTAGATGATATCGGTGATGGACCGAAAATACCTGAGGGGCAGAGTTTAAATATTCACCTGTGGATTGATAGAGTATCTATCTGCAGTTTACTGTTGTCCTTACATTTTTTTAAGTATTGTTTTGTAACACAGGTGTGTATGACGACATGCACATTTCTGGATTCACATAAATCGAGTGTCCTTGTTGGAGTGGGATTGTAGAATCGCTAAGAGAGACTACTTCCAAATGTGAGGAAGATTCATCATTTAGTTTGTGTGTGATAGCCATTCAGAACTGAGAATAGAGTGGGTTTTTAGCTAATATGGGAGCAAGTGAATCTCATGCGAAAGCTCCGATGTTTTAGTGTCGTTCAACCGAAATCCGGCCACTTTATAACTATGAACCAAACATGGATCCATCTAAACAGAAGCCAATGCGCAGTCGAAGCAGTGGGTTTTTCAGGGCGAACAAGCACTGAAGAAGGCCAAAGCGGATCTGTCAGCCAATAAGGTCATGCAGACAGTTTTTTGGTATTCAGGTGGCATACTCCACATAAATTACCATTAAAAAGGATAAACAAGCAACGGCGAATATTATACCAGCTTATTCGGTTAAACTACGATTTGAAGGAAAGACGACAACATTTGGCAAAGAAGAAAGTGAACACATGCCTAGCCACGATGGCGAAATTTCGTGAATTGCGTTACGAATTGCTTCCTATCACCCATTTTCTTAGCCTTAAGTATTCAAAATAAATAGTTCTAAGTAAAATGTACATAAAGTCGAAAGACATAGTTATAAGAATCTAGAGTAGCTTAGAGTGCCTGTGTGGGGCCACTAAGTTAGTATAAGATTGTTAAGTAATTTTAAGCTAGCATTTAAGCATTTTTTTTGTTAGTATGTAAGAGTTAGTGATTAAGAAAATAAAATGCATTAAAAACTAAAACTAAAAACTAACTGCTTCCTATCACCCATATTCTCCGAATCTAGTCCCAGTGATTATTTCCTGATTCTAAATCTGAAGAAATGGCTCGGCGGTAAGATATTTGATTCCAATGATGGGATCAATGTTTAATGAATTTTTGGAGGTGCCCAAAAATTGTAGTACCCTTAGACGAAGTGCATTAAACTAAAAGGAGACTATGTTGAGAAATAAAACAAGTTTTTGGTCGTCTATTACTCAAGAAGCCAGAGTGAGCTGATAAATTTATCGTTTTCGTTTTTCAACGAAGTTGAGATATATTTTACTTAAAACTGTTACCTTAACGATAGCAGTGATTTTCTCACACCAATGGTTCCAAGATAAATATTGTGTGAGAATTTGTTTTTTCCAGTATAAATAAATCTGAAATTCTCAGATTGCTCAGTAATTTGCAATTTCTTAGTAATATCAGAAGTAAATATCTCTGCATAAGTATGTTTGGTATCATTTACACTATTAGATACTTTAAAGATACACTTTTGAACTCACATTCTTCCGCGCTATCAGATGAATTTCCTAGTTCGGGCTGCAGAAGTATAAGCAGCATATCTGTTACAAAATGGCCAAATTGTCCTTCTGATTAGCTTTCGATGTTTTTCTCTTGACACTGACTTTATAAATACATACATATATTTGTAGATTAAAGAAGCATGTTTTGTCGATACTTGCCTGTTTCTGAATGTTTTTCATAAAACGGTTTCAACAATATCAGCGCAGTGTTTTGAATTGCATAGCTTTTTGTTCATTAAATTGACTATCAGTGCAAAATTCATACATAAACGATTGAGAACAGATAGACCAAAACCTACCACAAGTCCGAACTTGTACTCGAATAGTAGAAAATTCCATATGCAATCCCCAGTTGGTCCATCATATTTCACAGAAAAGCTCCGTCGGTTGTATCATGTTACCAGGATGGAAACACTAGTCGTATGTACTCGTACATATGTATCTATACGAACTTGTATTTTGCCAAATAGAATTCCAAGTGAATTTCACACAGTTAGTGGAATCAACTAGGTACATACCAGTACTTGGATATAAGGAAAGCAATGAAAAAGTCAAGCAAAAGCTTAGGGCAATATGCTGCATAGCTCTGAATAGAAAGTGATAAATGTTTTAGGATACATACGGGAACTCTTCAAGTTTAGATGTTGTTAACAATCGGCAGAAATGGTACATATGAGAATAGCTTAGGTTTACCACTTGTCGCAGTGTACGTAATTTTCCTTTTTTCCCAAAAAAAATTGTAAGCACAACAATTAAGTCAATTTAAAGCGCCTCTTACTTCACTGTATCTGTCAAAATATGCAAACAAGTTCAAATTGTAGGCCGCAGTTACTATACACACAAAAAAGTAAATTGTCCTCAATTTTATGCATGAAATTAACACAAAAATTATCCCATTGCGATTGACATTGAACCATTTGCATTCACATGACTATGGTATACCAGTATATCACGATGTTTGTACATACTCCTACATTGTTTATCTGAGAGATAAGATTTGTGTTTAGATTACACTTTAGTCAGACCTCGTAAACAAAACAAAGCACTTTTTCTTGTTTTTTTTTGTTTTTGATAAGAATAATGATGTTGACCTACCTTCTGGGATAAGCGTAGAATTCAATACTCATTACATATATGTGGAGGAGTAGGATCTTCAGCTCTTGGATGGATAAATTGGTTAAAACCTATTTACACTGAAAACACTGGAGTCCAACTACTCTTTTAGCAACTCCTAATTTCAAAGTGAGAAAGATTAAAAAAAAGCAACTCGAGCAAAAGGGCCTTGAATTTATCGACTCCTCATTAACCGTTTACCGTGGAAATTCACTTCTAACTAACAACTGGGATCACAGGTGAGCCAAAAGAATAATCGCACCTGAATCATTGCTGATGGGGGTTGGTCAAAAGCCGAAGCATGTGTGTTGTATTGAGATTGGGATATGTATGTGTAGCACATTCGAAATTTCTAATAGTAATAGTGTATAATTGCTACTTTTTGTCATATTTTGACTGACGTACTAGCACTCAAACTATGCGATGACTTATGCCTGGCGTCTGTTAGATCTAAATCCATAGCAACGAGCACGACCGATCGACAATGGATGTACAAAAATTAATATTTGAAGTTTGTTATAAAAATTAAAAACCTATATTTTTACGAAAATAAGAAATTCAGCCAGTGAAGTTCAATATATAGGAGGATTTAGTATCCTTTTATTCAAATGTTCGAAACGAATATCTGATATCCTTTGATAACTTTTAATAAGACATGTGTCTTAGTTCTAAAATAAAATACAAATAAAAAGTTACCTCTCAAACAGATCCTATTTCCCTTCTACCGAATATGTTAATTACATTTTAATTTTTATTTTATTAAGTAGCGCGCGCTCATGGAGTTACTGGAGGAGAGAAGGATAGGTACCAATGTACGTTGGTTTGAAATGTCTGAATGTTATAATGACTAGGAAATAGAGAGCTCGGCAGGCATTCCACAAGCGAGTCGTTCGGCTTAGGAATGTATCACGATATTTCAGAGTACGTCCGAAAATGGGCTTGAGGGAATACTGATGAGCATTCATAGCTAGACGGGTTGAAGATTTGAAGCGGCGGAATGCTACTGGCGATTTCTATGGAGCACTGATGGTGGAAATAGCGATACAACAAAGTGAGACACGAGACATTTCGTCGATGTTCGAGGACATTCATTGACTGGGTGATATTAGCATCACTCTACGAGTTTTATCGCAAGCTTTTGAATTCTATCTGGCAGGTGCAGAATTGTTTTAGGCGCACCTGAAAGAATGTGTGCATTGTACTCCAATTTTTATATACTGAGGCCAGATCAGAAGGGGTAAGGAATTTCTTACATCGTTTGAGGAAACCTAGGCATTTCGCAGCATTTTTGGCGACACCGAATATGTGGTCATTCCAACGTAAGTTATCATTCATGGACAATGGGTGGGTGTTTAAATTTCGCCCTAACGACAGCAGACAGCCTTATGTTTTGGAAGTATTAAATTCCACTCTGTTGATAGTACCCTTAGAATCTGTCAAATGCCTTAGAAATATCAGGTGCACCTATCTTGCTTTCGCCAGATTGATGTATGCTTAGTTTCCCCTTGTCGGTGAAACATGCCATCAAATCACCTGTTGGTCTTGTAGGGCCGAAAAAACATTTCTCTAACCCTGATAGCCTCTTTACAGCTCGAATCGTACCGTACCACACCATTTCTTTTGGTTTGATACTCTTCATCCGATAAGGGACAAAGGATCTTATTCCTAAGAGAATAGTGTCTGTGATCATATCAACAGCGGCATCCACGTCGTTATTGAGGAAGTATAACGACCAGTTAAAATTCCTAAAAAAACTGTTAATTCCGCTCCAATTGGCTTTCTCGTATTGCCATACGGTCCTTTTAGGAATCTTTTCTCTAACTGTGTGGTGGGTGTACGAGAAATTAGGTCTGACGAGCCTAGAGGGGAAAGCACTACTTTTTAGCACGCACATGTTTGCTTTGTCCTCTCTAAATTCCCGAGTCATTATAAAGTAAGTAGCGTTAGCTTATCTGTAGCATTTGTTTCTATCAATTGCTACAAAGTTTGCACATGGAAATCTTCTATACGAATATTTTGATATTGGTTATCAATTGGAGCAGTACAAAAATAAGTTTCCATAAGTTTCTTGTGACAGTATTTTACGGGTACAGATATATATGTATACTCGCATATTTTTTTGTTTGTAATTTTGTATTTTTTTTTAAGCTTGATTTCAATCACTTTGGGGTACGAATGTTTTATAATTTTGTGGTCTGGCTGTCCAGTAAGGCTAAGAATTCTTTGTTTCCTATATTTTAGGTTTTAATGATAGAAACTTGCCAAAAATGGTAGATCAGTTTACATTCTCAGTAAGAATATGCATAACAAAGGGTGTACAAGTATTACTATAGCAAACATATGGCGGAGAGGATCCGATGGGATACCAGCCAAATTTTGCACAGACGAACTGAACAACAATCTTGCTATGTACTTGTTCAACAACATTTTGAGAAATGGGAAAATACCGCAGCGTTTCGGGGAAATCCTGATCTTTCCCATTTATAAAAAAACGTTGTAGGGCAGGCCCAAGGATCTACCGAGGCATTTCCTTTCTAAGCGCTTGGTACAAAATTTTTACAGCGATATTGCAAAATCGACTAACTGCATGAATAGGCACTAATAATTTGCTTACAGAATATCAATCAGGTTTCCGCCCAGGATATACTACTGTAAATCACGTGTTTTTATTAGGTAGTATTGTGGAGTCATTTCTCTTGAATACGAAACTGTATGCATTCTTCGTTGACTTCGGGGCAGCTTTTGATCCAATGGACCGAAGTGTGGCTTGAACTAGCTAGTGGTGGGAACTGAGTGGAGCGGATATGTTAAGCTGATCGCGCGTGTGGATCAGCAAAGCAAAAGGTGTTCCGAGAGGAAGCATCCGGATCACTTCACAGATCAGTCTACAGACGGTTATGCGACAATTTAGAGCACAATAACTACTTTGGTGATGAATACAGTATAAAGGAAATAGCGACGGTGCTGAAGGTGCGTGGAGAACTTCTTAAGCTGAATTATATACCACATAAGGACTATCTGCCGATAGTCTACAGCACGTGTATTTTTCATTTTGTTGGCAGGTGACTAATTTTGCATGAAACAAAGAGATCTGTGTTTGGAAATGAAGTTTTATCGGAGAACCAAGACCATCAAATCCATATTGAGATTAACATTCCATTACTAATCATTTCTTAAATGAAAACTTCTAAAAAAGAAAAAAAGGAAACAAAATAAAAATAATACAGAATTAATTCATTACGCCTTGATATTAGGCTATAAACAATAATCTATACGTTTTTGTCAACGAGGCAGACGGCAATGCCATGCTAACTGATTTTTGTTTATAAAAATAAATATTTTAGTATAACAATGAAAATCAAATCTAATCTACTTTATAGCAAACATTTTCAAAAATTAAAAAAGGATGGACAAATTTTCGTACAAAAGGCCAAAATGTTCACGAATAACCACCAAAAAGCCAGATGGAAGGATTACTGATCCACTTCTTTCTGACAAAAAACAAAAAAAGGGCCAAAATATGAAGAGAGACTACTAAAGTATCAACATGTCTCATAAAATAAAGATTCTTGGGACTAAGCCCTTTGGATTAATGAGCTCATTGTTCGGATGTACTATTTCCATGGTAGAAAAAAGCTAGAGCACTCTTTTATAAGTGCGCCAATCCTAGTCTTAAATACGAGAATATGCAGAAGTGTATGTCTTTCCACATTTGGAGTGGGAAAATTGGTAATCTTCTAAATGCTAGAAGCATTCTGAATCTTGTGAACTTGTTGGCGAAGAATTGCTTCATTGTCATGGGCACAATCTAGAATAAAGAATTTGGGGAGGGAACCAAAAAACATTAATGAGCTCAAGCGGTTCAAGCATTATTTATAATGGTGGACATTGCTGCTAATAAATTTATTGAAAACATTCTTTGGCTGCACCAAGTTTTGAGGTTTTTCAACAGATATCATATTTTTTTTGTTTTCATGTTTATTTTTTTGAATTCGTCCAGCATACATTTAGTTGCACACACTGTTGCAAGTGGATCACCGTGTTTAGTGCCACGTGTTGTAGCATATTTGGCGGATTCCTTCTTTCAGTTCCATGATAGACCGCGGTTAACTAGCGTAAACTTCAATTTTAGAAGAAAATCCATGGAGATTAGGTCTGGATACCTTGGTGGTCACGGGATGTCTACAAGGCGGCTGATTAGGAAATGCTCACGCAGCAAATTCATGAAATCACGTGCGTGATTAATAAGATGGATGTGCTTGCAAATTAGGTGCTGTTTACACTCATCGCATTTTCTCTGGGATTTTCAAAAGTGACGGTTTTGCTTATTAACGGGCCTCATTGCTCAGAAGATGCAGTTAACAGTCTGTTTCACAAAACTTGTTGACTGAATTAAAGTCACATTCCTTAAGTTCTTGCACCAACTCAATCTCAGAAGAATTCAGTCTGTACGAGTACGTTCTGTAGAATTTCATGAACTATTTCATGATTTCTTGGATTTACACACAGGCTACGTTTCACCGCACGAATGTTTTTGGTGGATCTCGATCTTCTGCTGTACAGGGCTGAAGGGTACTCAGAGCTGATAGAGTTTCGCAGAACCTTCACATTCACAAACGAATTAAATGTACACTTGCCCCATTGCTTTATCGTCGAATATTGAATATTGAGCGCCTCGATAGCGAACGCACGATACTCTACAGTCCGCTGTGATATGGTGACAAACAAACCCGCAATCCCGATGATTTTAGTAATGTCAACTTCCTCCAGCATCGTTTATAAATTTTGAGATATTCACATTTTGAATGAAAAATCTGCCGCAGGATACCCTGTATTTCATTAGCTTTAATGATTAACTTGGTTTTTGAACAATCAGTGATTTTTCGTTTTTGTCTTGTATGTTGTTGACTTATGGCATCGTCGTGTATGCAGTAGGTAGAGGAAAGACCAGATATCAGGGAGACATTTCTTTATTTATTTGCTCTACGAGTAATCCGGCGCGGTCCTCTACATTTGATACTCTACATTTGACATATGTATATGCAAATTAAGCAACTTACTCGTACTTCACCTTGTGAAAAAGAAGTACAATATATCAGAGAGAAAGCATTTATGGTAACCTGCATATTTAGGGACTAGCATAATCCACTCCTAAATGCGGCATACAAGCGAATTAAGACAAAGATGCTCGAGACGGTTAGTTAAATGACAAATCAATAGTGTATTATGTGGAAAATCTAAGCTTGGCTTTACGTACTTTATTACTTCTGTACCTAAAGCCTGCACTGGGGTATTTGCAAGTTGACTCGTTGTTTTATATCAAAACTATTCCCAGCAGTGGGTGGCCGTGGTTCAAGTGGTAGTGGACTGGCTTCCAAATCGGAAAGTGCGGTGTTGGAATCAAAGTCTCGCTCGAAAGACATTCATTTTTTCAGTTAACAAGAATCAAGTAAGATGAGTAGTTAACTAGAAATCAACAACACCCAACTTCCACTAAGAATTTAGTCTTTCCATTAAATGTCTCCCATGGAGCGAAATAATCACTGAACCCAAATAACGTTCTTTCTCTCTCCATCCCAATTTCCAAAAACTTCACACATTCTGAAGCATTTTAAGTGTATTCATACCCATTTGAGTATTAAGTTCTTTAAAAAAAAATCCCAGCATTTTTCTGGTTTTGGATTAAAAATATCATAAAAATAAGCTTGAGGAACATCTGGCTGCCTGGTATGCAAATTAATTCTTTCAGACTTGTATATACGACTTATATGCTTTACAAGGTTTGCCGGATTAAAAACTGAAAATTTTAAGTTAATTTTCCTTTTCCTTTTGAAGCTTTACACCAACATCATAGTTTTGTAGTTTTGGTAGCGGTCTAATCTGTTTTTCCAAATTTCCCTGCCATTGAAATTTCTGGAGACAGACCAAAGAATCGGGGTAATCCTTATTATATCTAACACTCGTAGTATAAAATGTTTATAATGAATCATTATTACAAGATATAGGTACATATATACTCGTACGTATGTTTTAAACACAAAATATTATTCCGGTATTTGTTGATAATCATTCGCTAATGTATACTCTACAATCAATACAGACACACTTAAACTGGATTAATTTCAGACCGAATGAATGATTGAATATTGAGGCTGACTACTACATAAATATCTTGGCTTTAATAAATTAAAATTAAGAAAAAAAGAAGTAAGAAGATGGATCTTCAAGATCATATGAAAGAAATGTGTACCTTGGACACAAAATATTGTATATTCTTCAATTTCAGACATTCGAATTCCATCAGTCATTAGAGAAATGGCAAATCAGCATAATGTGGAACACAATGAAGTCCACATGCACAGTGTTACGAAACATGCATGAATTCTATGAAGCACATTTTTTCGAGACCAGAAGACTCAACTTCAATTCCGTTGCCCCATTGGAAAAGACTGCACAAAACTACTACCAAATTAAATTCAATTCGTCAGTACTCAGCAGTCAGCACACACATTCCAACAATAATTGTATCTATGTATACGCTTATACTTCCGTTCTATAGTGTTTTGGTCTTCACAGTTGACAGGTTATTGCCGCCAAATGAAGTCACATATGTATTTCGAATGCGTATGACGTTTCGGAACGGTGCGGAAGGCGGCCATCTAGACGGTAGCCGTAGTTACAATATGTATCTTTTCGATATCAAGTACCGTGTATTGCCAACCATATGTGATGGATACTCTGAGGCGATTGCGTGACAGTTCGATCCCAAAAGCAACCCTCGAATCGATTTACCAACTCTACATTATTTTCGTTTCGTTATGTTTTTTTTTTTTTTAATTTTCATGTAACACCACTTGTTTATGGAACAAAACACTGCAGTTCGATGAACAGGTGCTTGGTATTCATCGTGAGCATGCGTGAATGGTCCGTTTAGGCGAAAGTCGTTAGCCGCAAAATGTCGCGTTATCCTTAAATGGTGTTTGTATCGAAGAGTTTAAGTAACCACGGAAGTCTACATTTGTATTGTTGGATAATGTATAGGTTGGATAATGGTATAGGATATTGTAACTACAATATAATGCGAGTACGCCATAAGGGGATGTGATTCATTTGTGTAACTTACCTTGCAACTTTTTTGGTGCTCTGTGTCAGCAGGTAGATGCCACCAATAACTCCGATTACAGCTGTTGCGCCGAGCACAATGTTGTTATACTTAAAGCCAGTAAGCTCGCCAAGATTGTAGAATTTCATTTTTTTTCTAAATTTTATTCACTAAACTTAGAACACTATATTTATATTTCATTCATTATTTTAAAAAGTTCTTTGCTTAAAATAAATTAACTATAGTCAAAAACATTTAGGTTAAATCCTTGGTTTTTATTTCAACGAACATTGTGCCCCCAAATGTAGAAGTAGTTACGCAGACTTGTTAATTTACGAGTAGTTAAGCAGTTAAGTGTTAAATTTCTTTAAAATAGGTCAAAGTAAGGCTATGTTTGTTTTGTTTCTCAGAAAATACACATGTCCGACATCTTACTCATTCATTCATCAGCTACTCCTTAAAGATAGTAATAAATAAGTATCTTAAAGTTACCGACTCACTGAAACACACTGTGTATGTTCTGTTATTATTTTCACGCACCTAAGTTTTGATTGCCGTTTTTTTGGCTTGACTTTGTTTCAAGAATGTGCCGTCTGTTGGTTGAGTCAATGTCTGAGACAGGAAAGAATTAAAGCCAAATGTTCATGGTCGGCTCCAAAACTAAACCAATGTTTTATGCTGGCGTCTTTATGAACAGCGACATCCACGATCTTCACATATACTCATTAGAAAAACAAAACATGGGTCTAAGCGGGGACATACCTAATCGTGATGGCAATGAACAATATTTTTAAGGACGTGTGTTTTGCCAAAGCTCTGGCTCACCTCTTTAACTGTTTCTTAATTAGTTTGAGAGAGCAGGCTTTTCTATTTTATAGTCAGAAGTCTGAACTTGCTGTATATGTTATGTACTCGTATATATATGCAATTTCAGTCTCAGGCCTGCTGAGATTGCGAAAAATTAGATCACGGGTATAATTGCCTTCATTCGGGGACAGAGTTTCTATTGACAGTAAGGAATTCCCATGAGCAAACTGTCGTATATACGCGGCAAAAACCACACAACCTTCTGCAAGGCTTACTGAGGAACATAGCAAATCATATTTTTGTGATTCCCGGATCAGAGGCGGTTTGTTTGAGGCTCATTAAATGTGTATTGATACTTCTTGAAATTTATCACTGAAACATTTACCCATTTTTCAATAGCAGATCAATAAATTTTGTTGAAAGAACATAACGAGAGCATAGTGAATAATAAATTGAATAAGTGAAAATGAACATCTTATTCGGCAGAAAAGGTTGGTTACGAATTTTTTAGAATTCACATAAAGTTCATAAAGATGAGCTCACAAAAATATAAATTTCATAAAGAAAAGTGTTCTGAAAAAAAATTTGAGAAACATATCCTAACACAAAAGTGCGCAAATAAAAAAAAATCAAATGTTTCCAAGAAAGTTGTTGGTTTCAAGCCGTCGCACAGTGGCCAAAAATCTAAATATCAAGAGATTTGTTTTTTTTTTGTGGAAAATAAACTTTGGAAATTGAAAATTCTTCTTACACAGTGAAGACTTATGATAGTTACAAGATGGTCTAATTAGTCCTCAATGAAGGCTTATCACTTAAAAGCAAATAGAGGTATTTTCCTCTATTTTTCTTTTTAAAGCATGGATGGTTCTGCTTCTACTCCTGCGGGACTTGATGATCTTCTCCCTATATTTTTTAAGAAATATGAAATGCACCTAGCTTAACTCCTTACAGCTCCCTTTCTGCTTTCTATCACACAGGGAGAAGGTCTTTTATTATTTCCCTATATAAAAAAGGTCGCAAAGACGATATTTGAAACTATCGATCAATTGGTAAGCTGTCGGCTCTTGGTTTCCAAATAAGCTTTATGATGTAAGTTTAATGCTATTTAAATGAACGACATTACTATGTTCTATTAGGTCAATGGTTTCAGGCCCAATTAAAGCCTCATCTGGTATCCCTCATGGTAGCCATCTTGGCCCCTTATTAATTATTGTACCTATTAATACTGTTAATTGTTTCATTGATAATGTTTATCACAGATATAAGGAAATCAATTTCCGTTCTCATTTCAGTATCATCATTGATAATATGATAAAAAAAAGCCAGTTCTGCCCTTGGCTTCATTAAGCGATGGTCTAAGGTGTTTTCCAATCCTTATGTTACCATATATCTTTACATAACCTTTGCTAGGCCTCTTCCTGAATATGGAAGCCAAGTTTGGACATTTTACTACAGAACTCACATCCTCCGGATAGAAGCTGTTCACTGCCAGCCAAAACATCATACACTGATCGGCTGAAACTTATAAATTTACCACAACAACCTCTCTATACTCCGAAAAGTTGCCGATATTCTCTTTATTCACCAAATCTTAGTTGGTAATACAGATTCTATTTCTTTACTTCAACTTATCTCCTTTAACACCTTGACCCAATGTCTAGAAAGTTTTGTCAAATCAAAGATATTCTGTCTCTCTCCGACAACCACCTCGGCAACTTATCCCTTAACAACTCTCCTTTCCACCTATGTCTCACGTCCTAGCTTTCCTTTAGTTTTAAATTAAATTGTAAGTTTTAAAAATATGCTTACAATAACTTTTAATAATCCTGTCCTGTATGAAGTAGCATGAATTGGTAAAGTTGGAAGGCTGGTTCAAGATCAGGTCTAGCCAGCTAAGAAACTAAGTATACTAACAGCGAAGTTTTTAACCATGAGATTGAGAAATTTCAGTTAATATTATATGTAAACAAAACCTATGGAACCACAAATAAAAATTCCTGGAGACTGACATCTAATAACTATGGCGCACATTGTAGCGCTGCTGCATACGGTGATTCTGCTCTATGTAAAAAAATGTTAACAAGTGGTACAAGCTCTTCCAAGATTGCTGAGAAGATGCCAATGACGAACCTCGCTCTGAACGCCCTAACACATCAACAGAAGATGATAGCGTCGAAGCTGTAAAGAAAATTGTGTTGGAAAGTCGTCGAATTACCATAAAAGAAGTTGTTGAGGATGTTGGCATATCGGCCGGCTCATGTCATGGAATTTTTTCGGATGTTTTGGCATGAGACGTGTATCAGCGAAGTTTGTTCCGAAACTTCTTAATTTTGATCAGATAAACCGTCGCATTGGTATCGCTCAGGAGATCCTGAATGATGTCAATGATGCTCAAAAGTGTCACAAATGGTGATGGATTTGGCTCCATGCGTCTTTTTCCTGTTCCCAAAACTAAAGAGACCTATGAAAAAACAATACCAAAAAGTGCTTATGAGAATTGCTTCGAGGATTGGAAAAAGCGTTGGCACAAGTGTATTATATCTGAGGGGGATCACTTTGAAGGGTACAACATTAATATTGATGAATAAATAATTATTTTTTTATAAAAATATAAAGTCACCTTACTTTTTGAAGACACATTTGTATAACAAGCGCGCTTAAGCGATTGTGAACACCCTTAATATGTTTGAATGTTTGCAGATTTTAGCAACTAAGAAATTAGCTCATAAAAAAAGAGGATTTTATAAGCTATTGAGTTAATAAAATCTTTACGACATTTCGGAGAACAGCCGAAGGCTCTTAGCAATTTCATGGGAGTACTCGTTGTAAAAATAGCAATATAACAAAGTGATGCAAAATACATTACATCAATGTTGGAGAGTGTCAATTGTACGAGCAATATTGACAATATTTTATGAATTTTATTGCACGATTTTGAATCCTATCTAGCAAAGACCTGACCAGATTTAATCGATTTTTAACAAGAAATAATACAATAGAATGGTGAGATATTTAAATGATAGTAATATTCAAATTCCCTTTTTCCTTTTTCCTCCTTAAATGAGCAGCTTTGGGATGGAGTTAACAAAAAAGCTTCATGGGAATATGATAAGAATAAAAGTAATTCAATATTTTATTCTTGTATCAATAAGAAGTAAGTAAAGTAGCAAGCCATTAGTGCACAAATACATCCTAATCAATACATGTGCATGTGCAGTCTTAAATAAATATAATTGATAATTCGATTAAGTTTATAAAACAACTGCTTATCTTTAATTTTATAAATGACTTGTGAATATTGACAAATTTGTCAGATCGTTTAAATGTCAAATATGAGCATAAAGATACAGTCCTATCGTTTTATTGTTATCAGAGAATACAACGAACGTAGAGCAGGTTATTATCAAAAGCGAATTCCATTGCTAATTTGGAGAAACAATGCTTACTAATTATAGGAAACGATTTCGATTGAAACCTGCGTCTACAGGGCAATGTTTGGGTAGAAAATAAGATAAGACTTGAGTTCTATTATTTCAATGACTATCTACAACATATCACACATTTATACAATACATATGCACATATACATATAGCATTATTTAATTTTATTATCATGGAAAGGAGCTAATAGCATAATCAGACTGAGTGTCATTATCTAAGAATTTGTGTCGTTTGAATGTTGTATAAACATCACTATCATGACCAAAACAATGGTCAATCTATTAAATTGGAATTAGCTCATATTTGTATAAGCACATATGTATGTATTTAAGTCTACATACATATACGAGAGCTTATATTCACATTAAGTAATAACTACTTGGATACGCGAAGTAAAATGTTATAACCGATTTGTTTATAAATACGCTGTTTATTGGTCACATACAAAGGGTGTTTTTTATTCTAAGAGCTGTAAGATAGCTGACAGGAATTGAGTTTGAATCGAAAAATCTTGTTTCATGAGATTATATTTTTTATATGACTTATGAGGCTTCCTTGGCTGTTCTTGATAAAGCGCATTTTGCCGATCCAATTTTGGGTCACTCTATCTCACCAATAAATTAACGCGCCAAATATTGGTTTCTTTAGGTTGCGGTTTAATACAGTGGATCAACAAAGTATTGGCCAATTTAGCATTGCTTTACTTTAGGGGATTATAAGCAAAAGTGGAATTAATATTTCCGCATTAATTATGGCTTGTAGTTGTCTGTCCGTAGAATAAACCAGAGTTTTTGTTGTTTCTCCGGATATCTTATTTCATTCTTCAACGATAACTTTTTTCAGATCTGGTTTTGAAGAAAATCTTTGTTTTCTATGGGGTTCACATCAGGTGATTGCGGCGGAGTTTTTAGTTGTTGAGGTGGATTATCCAGCAGCCATTGGGGTTGTTATCTTGCTGAAAGATAAATGTATTCCGATGACCAAGCTTTTCGGTGATCTCTTCTAAATTACTACGCAAAATAGCAATATACATAACAGCTGTCGTATGACCTTCAGCAAAAGCAAAATTTTCAACGAGACTTGCTGACATTCACACCCATACTAAAACACTCCCTCCACCAAACAAACACCTCCACTGTAAGTACAATATAATAATACAATATTACGTACACCATCGCTGCCAAAAATACTGAATTTTGACGCATCCGTAAAAATAACGGATTCCCAAATCTCTCTAGATTTGTTTAAATATTTTTTGGTGAAATCAATCCGCTTCCGACGATTAATTTCCGGAATGAATGGTTTCTTTCCAGCAGCCCTTACGTAATAGTTTGCTTCGTGCAAAGCATTACGAAGAGTCTGGACACAGAAATCTTTTTCGGTTGCGTTTACGACTTGCTCTGCCAACCTGGGTGCGCTTATTTTTTGGTTCTTACCCACTTCTCTTTTAATATAAAAAGGAGATATTATAAGAGAAGTGGGCAGAATAAATACGAGGTCGCCCTTTTCGCATTTTCAGTCAAATCCCGATTTTCCATATTTTTTTAGAACACTTCTTATTGTAAATAAATTCTTTCAATTGTATCCGGTACTTTCAATAACGGTATCTATGTAATGAACACTAAGTGTTGCCAATACTTTTTTGATGTGTTAATTCGAATGTTAATTTTTATTATTTGTTTTCCTTATAATGGAAATGACTGTAAACAATTATCTATTGCATAGCTTTGCCCCCTTGTTTAAATGGAAATATATCCTATTAAAAAAAACTGAGATCCTATTAAGAAAAACACGAAAATTAAAATTGCCAATATCTTTTCGATCCACTGCATATCAAATGCCTTATATAGCTCCACAAAAACTAATCGAGTGTCGCCAAATCTCATGATTTCAATTCGTTGGCAAATTTTACGGTATAATATTTTTATTAAGTTTTTCATTAAAACGCCTAATGGGTATATGGAAATCCTGCTGGAACCACATATCGTCCAGATCAATCACCTCCATATTTTTGAAGAAATAATTACTGATCAGATCATTGTGGGAAACATTCATCATTGACTGCTACGCTAGTCATAATAGAAGAAGCCATAAGCGAGATGACCTCATCAAACAGTGCACTTTTTACAAACACGATTTTTCGATTAAAGTAAGGATTGCCTTCAAGCTGCTCAATCCTCGTAGTTTCTGCGCTTTAGTTCCTGAACTAGTTGGATCTTATACCAGTATAAGTGCATGCCGAGATCTTTTCGAAAAATTCGTCTTTATCATTTAGTTAATTTACGACTAAGATCACCGTAATTAATCAAAATGAACAAAAAGAATTAGCTAAACATTATAAGAAGGTTAATAAAATTTCATGATAAATAAGAACACGACTTATGATAATTATCATCATTATTTACCTTACAGATTTTTAGTACGTGTAATACAATATTTTTGTAATCCAAAGTAAGTAATATCAAAGAAAGTTCCCAAATGGTTATTTGTTCTTTTTATTTTCATTATAGTCTATAACTTTGTTTGTAAGGGATATCTATTCAACAATCTAACAAGATATGATAAATCGAAACAAAGAGGATGATTCACGCTCAGTCGTATCGCCTACAAAATCATATCTACATCCCTTACATATGCATACACATGTCGTACAATGTATAAATTTACGAGTATTTTCGTTCAGTCAGTCATTTTAACTTCGTCACCATGTTAACTACAGAGATGTCTAATGGTGATCAGAGATTTATTTTTATAGTCGCCGCATTGATGTTCTTTGCAATACCAATACCATATCCAGGTCCAGAAACACGTACTCAGAGGGAATTCCGAAATTTCATCAGGATATTCAACAGGACTTACCATGGAAACTCAACTGAATACCAAAAGCGCTACCAGATATTCAAAGTAATTTATAACATCTGTCTAATCCTTGGAATCTTGAAAATTGTCAGTTTTAATTTACAGAATGCATTCGAGCAAATAGAAGATTTCAGGCACGACAGTCATCCGGTATTTGGCATCAATCGATATGCTGACATGTCAAAAAAGGAATTTAGTGAGAGGTATCTTTTGGCAGACCCTCCTTCACGCTCGATGAGAGAAATCTCAACACCACCTTATGAGCACAACCAAAAGTATTTCAACAGAGGTGACTTCCCCATGCCAAGTCGTGTTGATTGGCGTGAACGAGGCATAATTACCCCAATTCGAAACCAAATCAAATACGGATATAACTACGTACACAGTGTCATTGGTACTTTAGAAGCAATGCAAGCTCTTAAATGGAATCTTTCCTTTGCAGAGGAGTTCAACATCCAACAAGTGATTGACTGCGCTGGGAGGGTCAACTCCACTTGTAAAGGCGGCGACACATGTCGATTGCTCGAATTTTTGAAAAGTGAAAATATTACAATTCTTCCTAAGTGGGATTACGAGTACCCAGAGCAGGAACGACATGACACCTGTCACATGGTCACTACAATGCCACGTCTTTCATCTCCGGTTCGGAATGCACGTGTTGTTGATTATTCATGCTACAGGTAAGATTCAGTTGCTGCTTACACTTCATGGGTTATTAGAAACTAACGTAATCCTTACTCTTTCAGTTTTGTAGGTCATGAATCTGAGATGCTGGCATTTCTCGCATCTAAGGGACCACTGATGGCGTCTGTGAATGCCTTGCCATGGAAGTACTATGTAGGCGGCGTAATAAAAACCAATTGCAAAGGACCTCTGAATCATGCAGTCCAAATTGTCGGTTACGATGTGGGCGGTCGAGAGGAACCGCATTTCATCGTCAGGAATTCATGGGGCAGTGAATTTGGACACGATGGTTATATCAAAATTGCCATTGGCGGAAATGTGTGCGGTATTGCCGAGGAAGTTGCCAGTGTAACAGTTGATTAATTGAATTTACTGCATGAAAGTGCATACTTTGTTGAGTTCATTAATTTTAAATTATATTGGGTATAGTCCATGAGAAGCCACAAACAACCGGTGGCATGAAGATGTGAAATTTTTTTTGTATTCAGCGATTTTTACTTGGAGGACATGAAGACAATTATCGGTAATTAATCAAGCAAGTGTTGTGGGTTTTGTCGGAAATGGGTTAGGCTGTAGTATATTTGTTAGTCTTTCCTCAGCATTATGTCATACGATTTTTGATGGCAACTTTTTGGTGGATAACAATTAGGCTGAAGTATTCTTTTTTCTGGGCATTCTAAGTTAAAATTCTTATTTTGGAGCCTTAACGATACCCAGCAATGTACGTAATGTAATTTGGAATGGGTAAATTTGTAACAATTGCATGTTGATATTTTATTCTGTATTCTGCACAGTAAACTATTCCAATGAATGCATCACATAGGAATCAATTTGTTGCAAATTGTCTACCATACTTTGTATGCTCAACATATGGTGTGATTTGTTGTTTCCTTTGTCTAAACTAACATTATTACGCTTAGAGCTTTATATATTTGGAGTATTATATATTTCCTAGGCTTATGGAACGCCCTGCCGATCTCTTTATTTCCCGATCATTGTAACCTTAAAACATTCAAAACGAAAGTACATCGGTACCTCTCTTTCTTTCTTCCCTAACCTTCCTTCGCCACGCTGTGTGCAAACATTTTAAGTGTACCTTATTTTATGGGTTCATTGAGCTTTGACATTTATGTTGTAAACAAATAGAGAATTAGAATTTCCGGTCTGTTGTTTTAGCGCAGAGTGCATTTTTTCGTCGTTTTCCTCGTAGTCCTTCATCATGTGCCCGAATAATTAAGCATTTGGCTGAGCGTCTCATGCAAACTGGGTCCACTAGAGATATTGCAAGAAGTGGCCGGCCCCGTATTGCTCGTTCTACGGAGAATATCACAGTTGTGGTCGAGGACATTGGAGACAATCCACAAACATCGATGAGACAACGATGCGCACAATTTGGCATCAGCAGACATTCGTTGCGTCGAATTTTGGTGAAAGACCTGAAGACGAACCCTTATAAATTGCAATCGTTCACCAATTGCTGCCTGCCGACCGTTAAGTGAGGTTAACTTACTCCCGTTCTCTATTACACCTGGTGCAAGAAGAGCTGATTTCGTATCCAAAATCATAATGAGCGACTTAGCACATTTACACTTAAGTGATTATATGAATAAACAAAATTTGTGTTTCTGGGGCACGGAGAATCCACATGAAATGCGCAAAGAGCCATTGCATCTTCCCAAAGTGACTGTTTGATGCGGCATTTGCAGTGAAAAATAGATTGGCCGTTTTTTTTTTGAGGACGTTTGGGTGCTATAGACAGATGCAGACAGATGTTAAACGAGTTTTTTTTGCCGCAAGTTGCTGAATTCGGTCTCGAGCATTGTTCGTTGCTACTGGACGGAGCAACCGCTCACACCGATCGGGTAACGATGGAGATTTTGAATCACCAATTTCCATACAATCGTGTGATATCCCGTTTTGGCAATTGAAACTGGTCGGTCAGGTCGCTAGATCTGACAGCGCCAGACTTCTTCCTTTGGAGCTTTTTGAAATCTCACGTTTACTACAACAAATCACAAATGTGGAGATTTGAAGAAGAAATCACCAATTTGGAGCCAGATGTTTTGCGAGCAACAATTCAAAATGCCGTAAAATGAGCACAAATGTGCATCAACTCATTATAACATTACTTTTGCCCACCGTGTATATTGGTCTCGCCAGATTGGTGCGCGAGTGTTGTGGGAAGTTTCTCTTTTAGGTAAGACATGCCGTTGAATCACAAGTGCAATGAAAACTGTACTGGTTATTGGGAAGTTTTCGTGTTTCGAGATATTTCATCAGTTTATGGCTTATCAGCGTTTTCATGACTTTGCAGAGAAGCGATGTTAGTGGAATGGGTAAGTAGGAAGAGAGAGAAGTTTCGCCTTCTTTCAGTGACGGACTACACAAATGCTGTTTTCCATTTACACGAAAAAAGTTCTAAGGAGCAGGATTGATGAAAAAACTTATCAAGTGGTTTGGCCAGCATAGAAGAACACTTTTTCAGAAGAATGGGGGATATAGCTTCTGGACCGGATTTATGTATGGTAAAACTTTAAAAAATCTTGCTACGGCAAGGTGTAGTATTCATTCCTAGCTTGTTGAAACTTTTGTCGGGTTGGTCTTGTAAGACCGAAAAAAAGTTATATTACAGTTTCAGTCGTATCACATTTCTTGTTTTGGTTGAGTACCAAATCAGTATCATCCGATGGGTATATTCTAATGAAAATGGTGGTGGTGATCATATCATTAGCGGTATCAACGTCATTATCGACTAAATGCAACAATATGAATGTCAACGTCTGGAATTCGTGTGGACTAATTTACAAGTTAGGTTAAGTGGTTTTGTGCAGCGGAAATCTCAACGCATGGTCCTTCAAGTGTTGTTTGGCAAAAATGTCCCCGCCATCCTAAAATTTTCATTTATATTGTAAATCGCACTGCTTTCCAGTTTGGGATTTTTTGTAAATAAAGCATTTGTATCAAGTTTTTTCTTACGAAGAACGAATTTCAACCGCATGAATTTGAATTGTGAAGATATAACATTGTGGTGAAGTTTTTGTTTTTCGTTTTTAAAAAATTAGCACGCACGCAAGTGGTTTTTGGTACCCTTCAAACGTTTGCACATAGCATGGCTTAGCAACCTCCTTACTCATATAAATAGCGAGACCATAATGAGTGTAGAATAATGGGACTACTCGTAGTTCGTATTCAGGTATTTTCAGATCTGAGTTATACCAGATGTCTGAGCAGTGATCCACATGTGCGGAAACAGCAGGCATGTACCTACTGTATTTGTATAAATGGGCGTACGCCGCAAAGTGATTATTTTTTACACAGCGAATATTTGTTATGTTAAATCTGAATATCTGAGTCATTACAGTTATCAAACACGGACGATGCTAAGTGAAATTGTGAACTGAAAATTCTGAAGTTTTTTTACCTAATCGTAGCAAAAATCTGCTGACTTATTATGTTCATCACTTCGGAATCGAGAATATAGAATAAACGCTTCGTACGGGATTGCGTAATCACATTAACATAATGAACATGATAAAGTGAATGATATCATTTCATCATTCAGCTTAAGTGCAATCCATCTTGTAGGCCTTCGAACAATTTTGTTTTAAGGGTGACACAATACAGTTTTTGAGCTTGCCAAATTCCATACTGGGTTATTCTCCACCGTAATAAGGTACTTTGATTCAATTGATCACTACGTTAATAACATTCCAAACTAATCGTTTCTATTTTTCGTTTGCTGTAAATAGCCACATTTTAATATTGTTATGATATAGTAGTCAAACATACTCGTATTCCCAATCACTTGTTGATGCGATTTTTAGTGCACTTTTTGCCTGTTTTTTAGTGAACCCAAGGAGTTTTATTTTGTGCTGTATGTCGCGGTCGATAAGTTTCGTTTATAAGTCTCGAATGTATTATTGTACTTTGGCAGCGACTGCGTTTATCACAGCTTGTGTAATATTAGCGAATGATAGTGCCATTATTGGAAGCCATTTAGTAACTCTTGTTATTATCAGGATCCTGACTTGGAAGACGCGGTTATAGTCTGGAACTTCAAAGGAGAATATGCGTCCACGCCAATATGGAGCTATCCATGTAGATGGGTACTAGAGATTCATTGTCTAGTCTTGCATAAGAACTTACGAATAGAATTATAAAATTTAGACCATTCTTTATCTGTGTAGTCTGCGTATATGTTATTTCGCGTTTAGTTTTGTTGAATGTGGGCATTTCCCCTTAGACTCGGTATCGAACTTCAAGGGAGGCTTAGTCGAGAGCACTTTATGACGAAAAGTACACTTAGTCGTTTCCCTCTAATCCAGATATATATATTTTTTTAAACGCGGGGCTAAAATTAAAATTTGCTTGCTGCAGAAAAATGAAAAAAAAAAAAAAAAACATTGCGTACGAAAGTACCCATGTTTGCATTGTACAAAAATTATAAGAACATAAAACTGAATGGTCATGTGAAAATGGTTATTAAGTTTTTTTTTATTTAATAATTATTCGTGTGTAAATACTCGAGTATTTTTGCACTTGAGCACGAGTATGAGAAATGAGTTGAGTAAGTGTATGAGTCTGAAATATTTTCGGAGATGAATAAAAGTACTCGTACTCAACCATAAAGTAATGCTTAGCTTCCGAAATTATTTGTTTTCCCAAAAGCTTTAATATGAATACAGCGGCGGAACCATGCTAAGTGAATGGACTGGAATGTTGTGATATGCTGTCTCATACGTACTCGTACTTATTTTTATTATTAAGTATACATTTTTCAATAAGTTTGAGCTCTGCGAGAATCCATACATTTAGAGAGCTAACTTGGACATCAACTTCATCTTAAGCTTTCCGAACTATTTACTTTTGAGCGAACAGCGCACTATTTTAATCACCAATTATTCGAAGAAAGAAAAAACAAACAAATTCATAAAATGAATATTCGTCAGTTTGAAATAAATTCTAATTCAAAGATTGAGATCTTGTTTTAGAACAAAAACGATTCTGAGCACCTTGAACTTTTGTTTACCCAGAATCTATAAATCTATAAATCTATAAATCTATCAGTATTTACTTAATATTTAGCGCCTAGTTTAACAAGAGAGAGAAAGAGAGTCAAAATGCACAGAATTTAAAAAAAGCTTATTGACTTTAAAATGCCACCAAAATACCCGTACCCAGTTAATTTTTATGGCTCAAGTTGATAAAAACTACACCATAGATGACAGTGACAACACAAACATCGACGAGACAACGATGCACACAATTTGGCATCAGCAGACATTCGTTGCGTCGAATTTTGGTGAAAGACCTGAAGACGAACCTTATAAAGTGCAATTGTTCACCAGTTGCTGCCTGCCGGCCGTTAAGTGAGGTTAACTTACTATCATGCTCTATTACACCTGGTGCAAGAAGAGGCTGATTTCGTATCCAAAATCATAATGAGCGGCTTAGCACATTTACACTTAAGTGATTATGTGAATAAACAAAATTTGCGTTTCTGGGGCACGGAGAATCCACATGAAATGCGGGAAGAGCCATTGCATCTTCCCAAAGTGACTGTTTGATGCGGCATTTGCAATGAAAAATAGATTGGCCGTTATTTTTTTGGAGGACGACGACGGCACTACCTTAATGGTAACTAACGGGTGCTATAGACAGATGCAGACAGATGTTAAACGAGTTTTTTTTGCCGCAAGTTGCTGAATTTGGCCTCGAGCATTGTTCGTTGCTGCTGGACGGAGCAACCGCTCACACAGCTCGGGCAACGAAGGAGATTTTGAATCACCAATTTCCATACAATCGTGTGATATCCCGTTTTGGCAATTGAAACTGGTCGGTCAGATCGCTAGATCTGGCGGTGCCAGACTTCTTCCTTTGGGGCTTTTTGAAATCTCACGTTTACTACAACAAATCACAAATGTGGAGATTTGAAGAAGAAATCACCAATTTGGAGCCAGATGTTTTGCGAGCAACAATTCAAAATGCCATAAAACGAGCACAAATGTGCATCATTATAACATTACTTTTGCCCACCTTGTATATTGGTCTCGCCAGATTGGTGCGCGAGTGTTGTGGGTAGTTCCTCTTGAATCACAAGTGCAATGAAAACTGTACTGGTTATTGGGAAGTTTTCGTGTTTCGAGATATTTCATCAGTTTATGGCTTATCAGCGTTTTCATGACTTTGCAGAGAAGCGATGTTAGTGGAATGGGTAAGTAGGAAGAGAGAGAAGTTTCGCCTTCTTTCAGTGACGGACTACACAAATGCTGTTTTCCATTTACACGAAAAAAGTTCTAAGGAGCAGGATTGATGAAAAAACTTATCAAGTGGTTTGGCCAGCATAGAAGAACACTTTTTCAGAAGAATGGGGGATATAGCTTCTGGACCGGATTTATGTATGGTAAAACTTTAAAAAATCTTGCTACGGCAAGGTGTAGTATTCATTCCTAGCTTGTTGAAACTTTTGTCGGGTTGGTCTTGTAAGACCGAAAAAAAGTTATATTACAGTTTCAGTCGTATCACATTTCTTGTTTTGGTTGAGTACCAAATCAGTATCATCCGATGGGTATATTCTAATGAAAATGGTGGTGGTGATCATATCATTAGCGGTATCAACGTCATTATCGACTAAATGCAACAATATGAATGTCAACGTCTGGAATTCGTGTGGACTAATTTACAAGTTAGGTTAAGTGGTTTTGTGCAGCGGAAATCTCAACGCATGGTCCTTCAAGTGTTGTTTGGCAAAAATGTCGCCGCCATCCTAAAATTTTCATTTATATTGTAAATCGCACTGCTTTCCAGTTTGGGATTTTTTGTAAATAAAGCATTTGTATCAAGTTTTTTCTTACGAAGAACGAATTTCAACCGCATGAATTTGAATTGTGCAGATATAACATTGTGGTGAAGTTTTTGTTTTTCGTTTTTAAAAAATTAGCACGCACGCAAGTGGTTTTTGGTACCCTTAAAACGTTTGCACATAGCATGGCTTAGCAACCTCCTTACTCATATAAATAGCGAGACCATAATGAGTGTAGAATAATGGGACTACTCGTAGTTCGTATTCAGGTATTTTCAGATCTGAGTTATACCAGATGTCTGAGCAGTGATCCACATGTGCGGAAACAGCAGGCATGTACCTACTGTATTTGTATAAATGGGCGTACGCCGCAAAGTGATTATTTTTTACACAGCGAATATTTGTTATGTTAAATCTGAATATCTGAGTCATTACAGTTATCAAACACGGACGATGCTAAGTGAAATTGTGAACTGAAAATTCTGAAGTTTTTTTACCTAATCGTAGCAAAACTCTGCTGACTTATTATGTTCATCACTTCGGAATCGAGAATATAGAATAAACGCTTCGTACGGGATTGCGTAATCACATTAACATAATGAACATGATAAAGTGAATGATATCATTTCATCATTCAGCTTAAGTGCAATCCATCTTGTAGGCCTTCGAACAATTTTGTTTTAAGGGTGACACAATACAGTTTTTGAGCTTGCCAAATTCCATACTGGGTTATTCTCCACCGTAATAAGGTACTTTGATTCAATTGATCACTACGTTAATAACATTCCAAACTAATCGTTTCTATTTTTCGTTTGCTGTAAATAGCCACATTTTAATATTGTTATGATATAGTAGTCAAACATACTCGTATTCCCAATCACTTGTTGATGCGATTTTTAGTGCACTTTTTGCCTGTTTTTTAGTGAACCCAAGGAGTTTTATTTTGTGCTGTATGTCGCGGTCGATAAGTTTCGTTTATAAGTCTCGAATGTATTATTGTACTTTGGCAGCGACTGCGTTTATCACAGCTTGTGTAATATTAGCGAATGATAGTGCCATTATTGGAAGCCATTTAGTAACTCTTGTTATTATCAGGATCCTGACTTGGAAGACGCGGTTATAGTCTGGAACTTCAAAGGAGAATATGCGTCCACGCCAATATGGAGCTATCCATGTAGATGGGTACTAGAGATTCATTGTCTAGTCTTGCATAAGAACTTACGAATAGAATTATAAAATTTAGACCATTCTTTATCTGTGTAGTCTGCGTATATGTTATTTCGCGTTTAGTTTTGTTGAATGTGGGCATTTCCCCTTAGACTCGGTATCGAACTTCAAGGGAGGCTTAGTCGAGAGCACTTTATGACGAAAAGTACACTTAGTCGTTTCCCTCTAATCCAGATATATATATTTTTTTAAACGCGGGGCTAAAATTAAAATTTGCTTGCTGCAGAAAAATGAAAAAAAAAAAAAAAAACATTGCGTACGAAAGTACCCATGTTTGCATTGTACAAAAATTATAAGAACATAAAACTGAATGGTCATGTGAAAATGGTTATTAAGTTTTTTTTTATTTAATAATTATTCGTGTGTAAATACTCGAGTATTTTTGCACTTGAGCACGAGTATGAGAAATGAGTTGAGTAAGTGTATGAGTCTGAAATATTTTCGGAGATGAATAAAAGTACTCGTACTCAACCATAAAGTAATGCTTAGCTTCCGAAATTATTTGTTTTCCCAAAAGCTTTAATATGAATACAGCGGCGGAACCATGCTAAGTGAATGGACTGGAATGTTGTGATATGCTGTCTCATACGTACTCGTACTTATTTTTATTATTAAGTATACATTTTTCAATAAGTTTGAGCTCTGCGAGAATCCATACATTTAGAGAGCTAACTTGGACATCAACTTCATCTTAAGCTTTCCGAACTATTTACTTTTGAGCGAACAGCGCACTATTTTAATCACCAATTATTCGAAGAAAGAAAAAACAAACAAATTCATAAAATGAATATTCGTCAGTTTGAAATAAATTCTAATTCAAAGATTGAGATCTTGTTTTAGAACAAAAACGATTCTGAGCACCTTGAACTTTTGTTTACCCAGAATCTATAAATCTATAAATCTATAAATCTATCAGTATTTACTTAATATTTAGCGCCTAGTTTAACAAGAGAGAGAAAGAGAGTCAAAATGCACAGAATTTAAAAAAAGCTTATTGACTTTAAAATGCCACCAAAATACCCGTACCCAGTTAATTTTTATGGCTCAAGTTGATAAAAACTACACCATAGATGACAGTGACGTATTGCTTAATCCGAAAACAAGTTTCTTTATTTTTCCAGGTGCTTAATTTGTGGTTTAAGTAAGGTTTAAGTTATTTTACTTATAGGTTTTCGAACGATCACACGGCACTTCGTCGCATCACGTGAATGTAAATAAAAAACTTTAAATGTTACACAACTAATCACAGACCTCGCCTAGTTGCATCGTATTTATATTTTCTTGGTACTACATGCTGAATAGGAAAATTTTACAATACTTCCGACACTTTGGGGGCACAATCGGTTTTCAAGGACTAATCCTGTAGATGTGATTTAGTTTCCACAATTACCGTTAACTAACCGCTGCCGAAAACTAAAGACCAAAAAGCTAATTGACCGTCACTAAGGTGTAAACAGACTGACTGAGCGCTCGGTGACTTTTCGATGGAAAACCTTACTGAAATTCTTCAATACAGGTAAAGCCTAAAGATAAGATTTAGGAAAGATATGATTAAATTTCGCACCTTATCACGAACGAACAAAGTAAAAGATTCAAACTGTCATTGTATGCAACACGTGATAGCCGTGTGAGAAATTTTTAAGCTTTCAGTATCTCTATTTCTCATTATGACAGTAACTTAAAGCAAACTAAGGTTACTTCTTAAAGTTTTCTCCTTCTCTCTGAAATCCGCAACACAAATATCACCGTAGCAATCGCAGGTATACGCTTTAAGTAGTAATTACACGCTAAAGATTTGTTATGACCAAACGAAAAATCAATTAATGAATATCTGTCTATGCGATGGACGTTTGAGTAATTTTTAATTATTTTTTTTATGTTTTTTAATATATATTATTTTTTTTTTGATTTTTACATTTTTTTCGGAACGAATTTGTGTGCGCTTCGTTTGAAAAACTTAAAAAGAACTACATGTGACCTAAGTGAAGCATATTCGATAATGTGTTGTGGGGATGCATTTGTCAATTTCATTTACTAGTCAGAATCCACAATAGTCTACTCGTAATATGGCTTGGTTTCTTTGGAAAGGGGTTGTTGTCATTCTTGCTGTGGTTGTAGCAGTCCTATCGGATTATGCAAAAGTTGAAATCGATAGTATTTTCTTTTGTTTCTTTAGAACCTAGGACGTTGCTCGAAAGAGCTTGGAATAGATGGAAAATAATGTAAAATTGATTTCATGCTGTGATGTACATAATGTATATACGAGTATGTATAAACATTTGTCTGTTCTTGCTTTGATTGCATTTTGTGTAAGTAGAAATAATAAACTACGAGTAAGAGCATACAAACAGTAATAGGCTAAACGTTTTCGGTAGTCAGGAAAAATGACTTTCGTGTTATTGGATGGCTTTTTCTGTCAGACATCAAATCAACACCGATTGAGATTTTGCCATACAAATTCATTAGTAGTCCCTTTTGGTGTTATAGTCATGATATCGTATGCACACCTTTTATCACCTTGGAACTTCATTTGTACAGCACTTATAAATTATGGTAGCAAATATGCCCTCGTAATTCAGTTGCTAGGTTATTCTTCTATGCCGTGCTTGGGATATTTATTGCTCGTATATATTCCAAACGCTAATTGGAGTAAGACAAGGATGCCTCCTAAGCACATTGCTATTTATTGTATAAATCAACGACATAACATGTGCTATTAGAGGTGGATTAGAGTTTAGGGGGTATTCTGGTCTAGAATTTTGAAAAAAAAAAATCGATTTTTTTTTTGCATATTTTCAAAGTATATACTTTTAAGAATATTCCTTCTAAAGGAAATTTTTAGATTCAAATTATTTACGGATTTATAGCTGCTTTAACGACGCGGCAACTAGAACGGTCCTGGCGGAGCGAATCGAACAATAGACGATCGATGTTCCCCAACTGCCTGCGGGTGGGAATTTCCGCATTTATTAACGGAAGGTTATTGTAACGTATTTTGTTGAAATTGCCGATTAACGAAATGCAGGTATAACGCAACATTATATGACTAAAACTGCTTGAAACTATGCTCAATTCTGACACGATATCTCAAGTTCTAATAAACCGATTTACTTGAAATTTGGTACACGCTTTCTTTAATTAACGCTCTAACACTCCAACTAAACTTTTTATAAGAATTAAAAGCTGTAAAAAATATGAAAAAAATTAATAATTTTTTTAAACAATCGCCATATTGAGAAAAATTGTTTTTTTTTTGTTTCTGTGAGGTAGGGGTAGTACCCCCATCTACATCATCACTAATTATTAAAATGTTTTTTTTGTTTGGTTCAGATGACTAGAAGAGTTGAAATCGTGTCAAAAAGGACGCTCTGTTTTTTCAACCCACTACTTTACCACAATGTAATTTTTGGAATTTTGATTTTTTTTTGTAAAATTGTTTTGTATATTCTTCAATTATAAATAAATATTTAGAAAAAATACGTTAGTAAAAATATTTTTTGTTTTTCATCACAATTGAAAAAAAAACCCTAAAATATGTGCCTCTTGGCCAGAATACCCCCTTAAGCAAAACGAAATTCCCGGCGCTGTTATTTGCAGATGATATGGCTCTCCTCACGTATACTGTATAACCTATGCCGCTGACGATAAACCGATTGGAAAACTATTGCAAAACCTGAAACCTCTCAAACATCAACAACAAAGGCATATCCCACAGTGCGAAGCAGAAAATATTCCGTGCAGCTCTATCGTCTTTTATTCCTTATGGATCAAAAGTATGGGTATACCCTGCATTCAAAGAGCTTGAAAAATTCCTTCCTTACTTTATAAGGAGAGCAAGTAGTTTGAGTAGTTCGCCAACTATAATACATACTCTACTAAGGCAGGTATGGCTCTCCTATTCTTGGACACTCAGATTTCACTTGAAATATATGGTACGAGTCATGGCAATGAACGAAGACAGACTACAAAAAATTAATTCCTTAGCATATGTTTCTGTGGAGTTTGTGTTTGTGCTAGAATCTGATTGTGAATTTAATATGTCGGTTAACCGCAATGAGTAGCTGGTATCGGTGAAAAAAAAAGTTTAATTCCCTACTGGAGAAAACCGGTTAAAGATTATATGATGGACTCGTAAGTGAAGCTCAGACATCTCTGTACACTGCACGCCTGGGACTCTCATCAGCTTCAGAGGGCTCATTCCAAATAAGGAAGTTATCTTGCCGCACTTTGGATATTTACACGACGAATGCTCTGCATTACAGAAACTGTATAATTGGGAAAAAGTTCTAAAACTAAACTTTCAAGTTAGTAAACCTTAACACGGCCTTCAGCCAAACCAAAAATAAAAAACCAAAAAATTGTACCTATGTACAATATTTACAATTTTTATGAAATAAATAGTCTAGCTACTTAACTATACTCTCGTTGTATTCTTCTTCTTCTACAAGAGCATGGATATAAGTTGGTGAATTTCATTGTTGAATTTAACTTCGACAGGAAGTGTGGTGAGGCCTTCACTAACTGAAATGTATTCAGTAGGCAGTACAAGATGTACTTACTTACTTACTTACTTATAATAGTCAATATAAATACGAATGTATGCGACTCACATTATTCAAGTTTTATGCTCCGTAGAGAGAGAATTGGCCTCACTTCCGCTGGTAGCAAGTAGCTTGTTCAACTAGTCGAAAAGAGGTTGTTCAAGAAAGCGTTTACACTTGTTACTAGACTTGTACTGATAAATACAACCGAGAAGTTTACAGGTGCTTACAAAGAAAAAAAATAAAAAATCATATATTTATCAGAATCTAAACGTGCAGCATACATTTAGGAGGACGGAAAATTGATTTGCTGCCAATTTTACAGATCAATCAATTTGTATTTATAAATTTTAGTGAATAATATCGTAACAGTATGACCATTTTTAATTGTCTACAAGTATTTAATTTAATTCATATTGGTACTAGGCTTTCTATTTATTTTACTCTATCCATCTATGGTTTGATTTAGCTTTCAAATGGGTTTATATGTATGTTACAATAGATTTAGGCAAACCTAAGTCATATTTCCTTCCTTTGTTTGGCAGCCTTGTCGTGGCAAGAAGGCTTAAGAGTCAAAGATTCTAAGTTTCCGAATAGAACCTAGGTGAGACGTCGAACTAAGTGCCAAAGATGTCCAAGCTAGACGTAAAACGGTAAAAGGTGTGGAGGTAACCCCACTTCAGGAGCTGCTAAAACAGTTGATGTCGAAGACTAATGCTGCTCTTTCTACGACATGTTCGGTAGATAGACCTCGAAGAATGGAGAGAGTACCGGAGAGTCTTTGCCTTTTACGGTTAAACTCCACCAAAATAAACCAGTGGTTGTTCAGGGCGCTGTTTCTGACTCACTCCCCCAGCGGCGATGGATTTCTCCGCGCACGATGACTGCAGTTCCGGTGGACGGATTTCGCATGAAGCGGCCAAACAAAAACCAGCAGTGGTTTCACACGCTCACGATGTCCGCTGCTACAACCAGCGAAGGTCGTAGTTCTGGTCGACGGAAAGAAAACCCAGAAAGGCTAACGGCGACGAGAGCTGCGCACTTATAAGGAAGCCGGTATCTCCTCTCTGGCGCTTAGAATTGGAAAGGCTGGCAACGACAACAGCCTGAACGATGTTGCGTGCAAACACTGTGTCGATCAACTGTGGGAGCTAACCAAAACAGAGGGCTACGATATAGAGAATTAAACTCTTAGAGTGAAGTGCTCCACGCAGCAAACTTTTGAATTGTTAGACAAGTATGTGACAAAATTTCCACCCCTGGAAACTAAGACTTTCGAATTTTTCATCTTCTGGGACACGGGGGATGTTCTGATGCTTCTTCGTACACAGAACCCTGGACTCGACACTGAAAATTGGAAAATTTTCTCAAACAGAGAGAGAAAGAATCGGGAAAACAAGGACGACCCTTCTCTAGTTATAGGCTTAGACAAAGCTTCTGTCAAGACCATTAAGCCTAGATATGACTCACGTCTCCATCTGCACATTGGAAGGGTTCATTACTACTGTTTCCAAGTGAGTGCTAATAAGAGACGACCACCCTAGTACTCATACACTTTATGTATATTCCCAGTCTGCTACTGCATCCCTATCTAGGAGGCTTTCCGTGATGAATACAAAACCTCACAGTATATCTATACAGGAACCATTGAGTGTTTCGTAAACGCATCCGTGGTTCCGAACGTTGGGTATGAGGAGCGATCCGAAAGACCGAGAACTTGTCTTTATGTGCTGAACTCACTCTCGCCATCTAAATATGTGCAATTTTGCAACCAAAATTTTGTTATTGCAAACATAAGCTACGAAACGAGAATGGCACAAATTCGTCGTTGCGTCTACTTATTTTCCCTATGATACGTTATTACCGCTTCCATCGGTGGCTGTAGCCAAACTTGTTGAATACTGTGATTCCAGGAAGATGGGACTTATCATGCTAATGCTCATAAAACTTTTTGGGGCAGCATGAGAGCCAATCATCTCTTGAAATTCATACTATCGACGGACGTGTCTGTCAACAATGTTGGCTCCCAGCCAACTTTTGTTACGTGAGTAATACATTAGGTAATCGACTTATCCTACAGGTATGCTAAGGAGATTACTGTCTGGAAAGTATATCGGAGATCTCCATCTGGATAAAATTCTCAAAAGGGGAAGATCGATCAGGCTGGAACCGCTCAGAAAATCTGACGGTACCTATACTGAGTCGAAAGCAGAGATTTCCCGGCTCACTTCCCAGGTAACCTAATCGGAACCATCTCATAACTAGTCCCTATCAGGGAAGATGCTAGTGAACTGAACAACACAACACGCCGTAGCTGGTACATCTCATAGGTTGGGTATGTATTTGTCTCCACTGCTATGGTGCATGTTGCACTCACTTATGACTATGCACAAGCATACGCAGATGATGTAGCTGTAATGTCTTGGGTCGTGTCTAGTGACTGTTTTCTCTAAAGCGCAGGCAGTCCTAGACGTGATCGACGATTGGTGCAATAGTAATGGGCTTTCAGTCAAGCCTCTCAAAAATTGAGGTTGTTCTTTTTACTAGAAGGAGGAAACTGTCTGGTCTGACTCATCTAGTGCTTAAAGGCATGACCACCCAATTCGGTTTTCGGACAGTGCAAAGGGGCTATCGGCAATACATTGGGCTTGTCACTGAGAAGGGTCCTCTGGATCTACACGGCTATGATAACGCCAATTATATCCTATACATCGGTTGTCAGATGGAATAATATCTCAAGAAAATACGTGGTTACTGCTTTTACCAGACTTTAAAAAACGGTCTGTCTCGGCTGCATGAGGGCTTTCCATAGCATACTTGGCTCTGCTCTAGACGAATTGATATTCATACCGTGGGCTGCGCCCTCAAAGCCATTTTCTAATATGAGTCTGGTCTTATGGACATGACATCTGATGCAATGAAACTAGAACTCTTATTGCGGAAAACATACGAAATCGACTTTCCTTGTGCCCAAGACTGGTTTCGGCCAGAATTTGAGCTAGAAAAGGAATGTAGTCTGGTCTCCACGGACGGCTCCAAGTCCAATATACTCGTAGGATGTGGCGCTGATGTCTTTCTGGAGGGCGACAACCATATATTTCAATTCGAGTTAGGAAAACTTGCATCTGTCTTCCAAGCGGAGGTTTATGCAATCCTGATGGCAGCAAACTATATTGCGGAGAACCTGTGGAGGGGGCCAACTATTTGTATCTGTAGCGATAGCCAAGCTGCGCTTATAGCCTTGTTGAATCCTCTTACGACTTCAAGCTAGTTGAAGAATGCAACAGATCACTGAACACAGTCGGAATGCTAAATTCAGTGACCCTTGTCTGGGTCCCAGGTCGCAATGGGATCACGGGAAATAAATCGCCGATGAACTCGACGGGCAAGATTCAGAGGAGAGTTTTTCAGGACCCGAACCTACGTTGTGTTTGCCTGCGCCCTCGATTCAGGCTTTCATTGACAGTTGGTTTTCATATGAGCACAACTCCAGTTGATATGACTCTCCAGGTTGCAGACAGACCAAACGAATGCTCCCCAACGTCTCCAGGAGAAAAACGGCTTTCCTGCTGTCTCTCAGCAGGAAAAACTGCGGGGTGCGTACTAGCGCCGTGACGGAGCATTAAGCATTTAAATATGCTGGGCATAAGTGATACAAGGTCCTTCGATGCTTGGTGTAAAAGAGATGACGACACCGCGGAGCACTACTATTGTAAATGTCTGACTTACGCTCGCATCAGCCTGCAGGTACTTGGCTTTGACGGTGGGTACTGTTACTATAGGTGTCAAAAGATTTCATTAAAGGGATGAGTACGATGAACTATTTCTTTATCTGAGTCCTCTGTTCCGATAGAAACAAGAAAATAAATCATATTTTTTTTCTTGTGTTATTTATAGGTTATTTCACTGCCTGGAATTTCTATGTACCTGCTCCGTCTTCTCGCTAAGAGATGATTGCAATTCTATGAACACTTTAAACTTAAAGAAACTGATTTAAAGGAATGTAATACTGGTATCTTTTATTTTAACCTAGAAGATGCAGCAGTCATCAGGAATGATCAGGATGCTGCCACCTTTTTTGGACATGCACTTCTGATTCGTGCAAGCCGATTGGCGGATACAGATAACGTAAAAAATGATGTTTATGGAAAACACTTTTCAAGGCTTAACCAGCTTCAAGATAACATTTCTATAGTTTTGAAATTAGCCTATAAAGGGCATCTTAATGTCAACCTTATCAAGTCTTTTTTATTTGAGATTTCTACTACTGGAAAACTTAAAACGCGGCCATGTTAGATGCTTGATAACATCTTGACAATAACATAGAGCCTTAATCCGGCATTCCCTTTTAAGAATACGCGTTCGAAGAATGGATGTCCCTTCAATGATTTCTGCAAAAAGTATAGGTACGGAAAGTTTGACTTAAAATCAAGCTGGTTTCACTCGTAGAAGTTGATGATAATCCCGGTAAGCAATAGTTTATGAAGGAGTCAAGAGAAAGCAATCGCAAGGAAAACCTAGTGATAAATGGCTTAGATGATTGGGTTGGATTAAATTCCTGAGATATAAAAAAAACTTCAATATCTTCTTTACACCGAATGGCCAAAATATACAAATGATATTGTATTATAGATCAATATATTGAATCGTTTGAATAACACGCCGTTTAGTTGTATTACTTATTTCTTATCAAAAGATAAAAACATGTAAGAAGAAGTACCAGGAAATTTTCGTATGAATGAAATTCCAGAGAAATAACTGTAGTACATAAAAAATTATAAGATAATATACAAATTGGGTTTTCCAAAATAGCACTGCAGTAAGAAGCTTACAATTTTAACGTATTCAGAGTAAGACCATCTAAGCCCGGATAATCCTCATTAACCTACTAACTAACACCTAAGAAGACCGGAGCGCGACATTATTAGCTTATTCAGATTTTATTTGAAGGAAGATTATCTCATTTTCTACGATTCAGTGAGAATTCATTTATCCCAAACATTGGCGGTAGAAACCCACGCACCTACTCCTATCTGCATATTTCAATTTCAAAGAAAAAAAAACATTTTGTATTGACACAAATTCATCTTAAATAAGCACAAGAAAGTTGTAAAATTTAAGATACAATTGAGGAGAGATGAAGAGGCAAAAGTGTAGATAGAATCATATGTACTCCTTCAGCGCCAGAAATTCTTTAAATAATTTACCTGGTTGTCAGGTCATCAATCACTCAGAAACTTGTTGGCGAAAGTTATTGCAGATAGAACCAATGTCCCAGTTATCACGCTGCAGGAGATAGCTATTTTTTCTCAAGTAACAATTACGAGTATGTTGAAGTAAATTGAAATAATTATAAAGGAAATGAGTTTGCATATTTCATGACAGGAGAGAGATCAAAAAGTGCCTTAAGAATGGTGGTATGATATTCCAGAATCAAAAGAAGTGAAACTGATAGTAACGTACTCCATTTTGGGTAGAGAGACAAGCAGTTTTGTTTACCGGTTCGATCATATCAGACAATTGACAAAAGAGGCAACACTTTAAGATGATTTTGATTGAATAATTAATTAAGCTGTTGTGTAAAGGAGTCTTACAAAAGATGGAGATAAGTATCAGCTCGGTTCAAAGAAGGGCTAACTCACAGATTCTTTACAATATTTACATGTGGAGAAAAAAACAGCCGCCCGACATAACGACTTGCGATATAAACGATCGATGACTCCTGATAACCAACTTTTTTTTTGTTTACAATTTTCCTAAAAACTTAACAGGTTTGAAGCCATTTAGAGAGTAGTCACACTCTCTTTAGCAGTAAATTATATTAAAAAAAAGGTTTTAAGAAAATTTTGGATCAAGTATTGTCATAAGCCTGATGAAGACAATCAGTAACATAAAATATTGAGTTGAAATTCGGACTCGGCTTTAAATTTAAACTGTAATCGAGTTAGGATGTACCTAGTTGAAAACCGGGTGTATCATATTTATAGCGTTACGAAACATAGCAAAAGATATCAATTGTGAATAACAAGTTGTCAAAGTAGAAATCAGATGGTTTTGCATGCGTTTTTACCCAGCTTTGAGTCAATTTTGACTTGGTCATACATATATGACCAAACTATCATTAGAGCGAAAAAAATAACAAAAGTAGTACTTTATGCAAGATAATACGCTGCCAGTTTGCTTAAAATATACAAATAATGGTTTGTATACGAAAACTCGCTGTCAATCAACAATATCTCAATGAAAATAAAATCGGACAAGATTTCAAATCGATTTCTGCTTAAGACCTTATAAGAAGGCCCCTATATGAACCAAGTTAGGACTCGATATTAGGTAATAGCACAAGGCCAAAACTTGCATCTAAACGGACCTACCAAGTAAATTTGTCTATAAAAACTTGTTTGCAACATCTGCAAGCCACTTGGAGGTGGTCAAGTGGTAGTATATTGGCTTTACAGGCTGCGGTAAATTCGCCGATCCTATTCCACATTCACACAGATGATCTGAAGGGTTTACTTCACCATCCCGACTTAACCGCGTACAGATCAGCTCTTAAGGTCATTGAAATACAATACCTACTTTTACAACGTGTCTTCGGTAAAATTAAACGATATTGCGAAACGAAAACAAACGAAAACAACAGCGCGGAGCACTACGAGTACCTCTGCGTCTGGCCTTTATTAAAAGGAACTCTCTGCCTCTTATTCCAACCGAAAAAAAGTGGCACCATCTATGAGACTTTGTTATTATTTATTGTCATTAAAAAAGTGAACCTCTAATTCGAATTTACTTTTTAATGCATTTTTATTGTTTTTAATTCATTGATACTTAAAGAAAGGCGACATTTAATGCCATCATAAAAGTCATTCAAGCGTATCAATGGTAACTTCAACTTTACCGATGGGTAACGCGAAGAACTTCCTGATAAAAAGAACTTGTACGAGTAGTATTCTCCAATGGTTTTTGATATTTTATATTCTATTAGAATTTAGGAAAATCTAATCCAAAAATTGTCAAAAAACAGGTCAGGCCTGACTGTCTAAGCTTGAAAGGTCTTGGTAGGGGCAGGAAAAGAGACGAAACCCCGCATCAACATCAATAGCTGGTGTGCATTTGATGGAAAGGACTGTGTTCCTGCTGGAACGACAAAGGCCTGATGCAATGTGAGCTGGTTAACAAAATAAAACGATAAGTTCTGGTCGCTTTTGTGCTCAGCTTGATTTTTGACAGAGTAATTCAGGGCAAACGCCCATCTTTGACAAACAGAAAGGGCGTAATCGTTCATAACGACTACCATCGGATTACCTCATATTCCGATCTCGCCGGAAAAAGCAAGAACTTCTCTTCAAACTCATATGTTTTCATCCCCTCTTACTCAGAGGGGAGTGTCCCACCAGTCATACAATTTCTTATTTATGTCTCACCAAAACTTATCACCCATAATTGTTTGACCAGTCAGATGTGGGACCCTCTGTAAGTATTAACGATATCGTAGTTAGTACTGCATTGATGGCTTGCTTTTCCTCTAATAGCTCTGATAATTCTGTCCGATTTTTTGTCAAATTTTCATCAAATGTGTAGAAAATATAAAGAGTCTTCTATGTACTCGTATATTAGGGTGGTCTTTATTTTAAAGAGTCGGAATTTTTTTTTGAGCACGCAATTTGTTTGTTCCATGACATCTAAAAACATTACCCTAATTTGGTTTTTACGACCACGTTAACACGTGCCATACTGAGCTTAAAGTCTACGCTCTTACGAATGTTCATCTACTGTACTAGTACCCATTGTATGTAATGTACTCGTATGTAGCTTTCTTTCACTCTCTTGTATAAAGTTTTTCTAAGCAGGCGTAGGTGATGGAATTTAAAATGCACTTCATTATTTCTGTCAATCGAAAATTTTGGTAGCCCGCGATCAGTTAAGTTGTTAAAAAATGCAAAGTGAAAATTTATTTTTGGTCGGTGTTATGAAAAATCAAATTCTAGGTTCTACTCGTAAATTACCTTCAAAACGAGATGTACATGGTGTTCTCTTTTATAATATGTGAAAAGTGAAGTTAAGTTTAGCAAATAGTGTTAGTTTAGTAATAGATGAATGTTTTACATTTTGGAAAAAAGAATTCCGAATCGTGATCGATGTCAATGCTTAAAACAATTGAAAAAAATTTACGAAGAGCTACGAAACATTAAGAAAAGTAAAAACAGAAATACTGAGACAACGAGAAAAAAAGAATATGATTTTGCGGAAGCCTTAAACGATTTATTTGATATTGCGCATGCATCAGCCTTGGATTTGATGAAAATTAAAATTTTTTCTTTTACAAAGACAGAAAGGTCGACCTGGGTGTATGCTTGAAACGGACTACAAGCTTGCAGCTATGGAAGAAAGAAAAGAGGATCGTGAGAAGAGAACCAAACAACGGGTAGGAGTTCATTCAATTATCACGAAGGTAGGTAGTGATTTTGTTATGATTAAATATTTGAATGAAAAAAATGTTTTGCTAGTAGAATTAGATACTACTTTTTCATCTGAAGAAGAGGAGCTTGAAGTTGAAAAATTCTATCTCTATTCTAGCTCTGAATCGTCAGTGCAAGGGCCATCAGACTTGAAAAGAGCTAGAGTATATATTTTAACTTCCAGGCTATCGGCCTGTATTGAAGCCACATCCTTGGATCCTTTAAAATTTGTGATTAACCGCACTTCTATAAGGTTTTTTCGTCAATATTTTCGCGAACAAACAGCTACAGCAAGTAAAATAAAATTTGCCAACTTGAGTTTAAACTTTGTCGTAATACACTGGGATTCCAAACTCCTTCCCGATATAACTGGCCAAGCTGAAGTTGACAGACTTCCAATTATTGCAATAGTTCCAAAAATTGAACAACTCCTTGGAATACAGGAACTTTCAGCTGGAACTGGTATTGAAGTATCATCTGCAGTGTATGAAGAATTGGAAGATTGGTTATTGATGGATAAAGTGGAAGCTTTTGTTTTTGATACAACTGCATCTAACACCGGGCGTTTGAACGGAGCTTTTGCCCTGTTAGAAAATAAAATTGGTCGAGACATACTCTACCTAGCTTGCAGACATCACACTTTTGAAATTGTTCTTCAAGGAGTATTTAATGCATCTAAATTGGATCCATCTTCTGGACCTGATATTGTTTTGTTTAAAAGATTTAAAACTCTGTGGAAAACGATTAGTAAACGTAAAATTTTCATATGGTCCGTGAACAAAAAAGCTGTGAACGTCCTTGCAGATGTAAGGGAAGAAATTTTGGTATTTGCTATGAAAAGGCTAGAAGATAATTTCCCTCCAGATAACAATAAGGAGTTTCAAGAGCTGATAGTTATTTAGTTGGGAGAAACTCCTCCAAGTGGAAGTAAATTTCGAGCACCAGGAGCTTATCATTTGGCTCGGTGGATAGCAAAATTAATATAATATATTAATGAAATAATATTATTTCAGCAACGAATCGAGCTGAAAGCGAAAGATGAAAGAGCTTTGTCAACTATTTGCTACTTTATTATCAAATGCTACACACAATCATGGTTTTCTGCGCCAGATGTCTTACAAGCACCATTAAATGACATTAATTTTCTAAAAAGACTCAATTCCTATAGAGAATATGACGAAACTATAGCTGAAATTGCAATATATAAGTTCCTTAATCATTTAGGGTACCTGAGTGAGGAATGTGCAGCGTTTTTGTTTTTCGATGAATGTTGCAGAAAAGCGAAAAATGATTTTAAAAGTTTTGGAAGGAGATGATCAAAAGGAAGACGAAGTAAAGAAGAAATTACATCTGAAACCAGCTGATGTTTCAGACTTCATTACCAAACAACTTCCATCAGATATAATGTCACCTAAATCTATGAAAATTTTCTAAAGATTTGGCTTATCTGCATACTATTTGCACATTGATCCAACAGTTTGGAATGATCAACCACATTATAGGCGAGTAAAGGAAATAGTCGTATCATTAAAAGTAGTCAATGACACTTAAACTGATGGAAGAACTCAATAACAAACTCACTAAAAACGAAGACAAAAGTAATTCATGTTTCAGGTGAGTACCGTTTTTATTTTCCTAAAAGAACTCACAGATTATCTTAATAATATGCATTAAATTTTAAATAACTTCTATTCAAATTTAAAATTTTCAGACTGTGAGAAGTTATCGCTAAAACTACCCAGGAGTCGCAAAATTCGTTACGATGACTGAGTTTCATTATTTAATTTTATATAAACTATTTGTACAAATATCATCTATAAATCTATTTATTGCAAAATCTTCATCTGCTTATTATTATTTATGAAAATATCACTTTAAAAATAAATTTTTAAAATTATTTGGACATTTGTTTTTCTTTTTCCTAGAAGAGAATTTTTAAGATTTCAGGCTCATTGCGGCACGTTCAATACAATCCGATTTTCAAAATGAAAAAAATAATGTTTTTTTTCTTTCATACAAATAAGGACCACCCTAATGTATATATTTACAAAAAACAATTAATTGTATTTTTTTTTTAATAGCACAAAAATTAAAATTAATAGCCCTATTCGTTTGCGAGAGTCACGATAGTGAGAGTGAGTGCCCAGGAGCGTCACGATAATTCTATTCACCGACGACATTGCCTTTGTGATAGTAGCCAAACAGATTCATGAAGTGGAATCAGGCACAAATCTAGCAATTGATCTGATAAAAGATTGGCTTATCTCCTCCGGATTGGACCTGGTTGATCATAAAACCGAAGCAGTTCTCACAACAGATCGGAAAATCATTGAAAACCCACATTTCAGATTGATAACCAAACCATCAGGCCCAAAGAAATAATTAAGTACCTGGTAGTTATGTTGGACAACAAACTGTAGTACAAAAAGCACTTGGGCTATCGTATATGTGAAAAAGCCTCGAAAGTACAGGCAGCTTTGTGGACGTGTATACACTAGTAGAATTGTACTTTCCAGAGTAACAACATCAATCCTTCTGTATTCCGTATGGGCAGAGCCACTAATAACTAAGAAGTCTAACAGGAAACTATACAGGCCCTGAGCTAAGGACAATTAGCGGTTTTCGAACCATCTCAGATGAGGCCGCCTTTATTATAGCTGGAATGGTCCCCATCGGCATCCTTGCAGACGAGACGCTCAAAATATACAATAGAAAAATCTTAAGCCAGCATGACGCCAACGGTATCAAGATGATTAAAACTGAAGAAAATGCAGCGTCAATAACTATTTGGCAGGCCCATGGGATTAATATAACTGGAGGCAAATGGACGTTTAAATTAATATCGAGAATCCAAGGCTGGATAAATCGAAAACAAGAGGATTGCAACTACCATCTAATGCAGTTCCTATCGGTTACGGTGGATATCGGAAATATCTACACCGGTTCGGGCACGATAGCTCGCTCACCTTTTTACGCAGACTGCTCAATCAAACAATACTCCATAGCATACGTTTCCTAGGATGGTAAACTGACATATCGAACCCACAGTTAATAACTGACCAAATGTTGCGGCCAGAAGAAAATTGGATATAGATTTGCGCATTCATAGAAAACGTGTAAAACGAGCTGCGAAGAATCAAAAGAATAGGACCTGCAAGTGCAGCAAATATAGAAGATATAGCATAGGTTGTTTACCAGCCCTAAGAAGTAATAATACCGCGGGGAGAGTAGTCAAAGTGTGTGGGGTGTGGTTTAGTACGTAGGCGTATTCCTGGAATCGAGCAATCAGGCTAGCGAGTCGATCTTTCCGATAGCCCGAGCTACTGTCTATGAATAGACGATAGCCCGAGCTACTGGTGTCTATGAATAGACGTTTTCCCAAAACCTGCCTAAAATCATTATAAACATATTAAAACGTAAGGATATGACAATCCCTATCAGGTGGTTAACGAGAAACGTATGAGAGAAAAATGAATACACAAATCCTTCGAATTTATAAATTATTAAAGTTTACTTTATAATGTCGAGGACAAGTATTAACAGCTGAGATAAAGTTCCCTATGAATCAGTCAAGGTACTTGGATGATATGTGTATCGTCAAAGAATAAAAGAACAATTAAATAGGTAAAAGATAAGTTTCGAAACTATTGGGAAGAATAAATTTCCTTTTGAAAAACCAAGCTATCGGCGAAGCCCGAGCGGTATGTTTGGATAGCTGAGAGCATCGGCCTGCTGTTGGGTTAGAGGCAAAGTCTATTGACGGTGAATTAGTTATTTTAATAAATAATCATAGAAATTATAATTAGTTGTAATTTTAATATCAAATGCAAACAAAAACAGATAAAACTCCACAAATAAACGTAAGTATTATCTAAGCCATAAATATTTGACTGACGTCCTGTTAGTTGTGTCACTACAGCAAAAATAGCTTGCCAATTAAATTTGAAATATGGTCTTTGTTGATATTTATTTTTTATTTCCATAATACCAAGTGTTTTTTTTTTATTAAAGAACTGACTCACTTTCAAAATGATTCAAAATAACTTCAAGCATCACACCCATAAGGCACAAAGGAAAATAATTCAAGTCCACTTACCCCAGTCTCTCTCTTAGTAGTCTTCGTGCTTCTTTATCCCTTTCAAGAATAAACAAAATTCTTTTGAACTCCTGCAGTTTTTTTTTTAGATCCTCAGCTGCAACTTCAACACAGATGCCACTGTCTACACTGCAGTCCAATTGTGGGCTATTGCCATTTGTATCTAACTCAGCCATTTTGAGTTGGTCAGATTTTCACTTAATTTTAATTTAAATTTTAAATAAATAACAAAACAAAATTTTAATAATTCTTTTTTCTTTTAAAACGCACTTAATTTAATTTCGAGACATAAAAACTAATTTCGATTACGCTGCACAACAAACTCGTCGCGATGCTTTAAATTGTATCTTGAACACTCATTTGTATGGAGGGTTTAGAATTTGTGTGTTATTTTTTTGTTGCTTCGCGTCTTTCTTTATTTTAGTCGTCTTGATATGGTCGATGTGGTTTTTTTATCTTCCGTTACAAAATATTTTTCAGATAAAATCGTTGCTTCGTTATCAGTCACATCACCACTACTAGTACACCGCGTCTCCGGCTTTGCTTTGAGGTTCGGTTCAGTGTCACCTGTAAAATACGAATGCACGCGGCAAATGAAAATCCATGTAATTATTTACTTTTCGTGTGATTAAAATTAATTTCTAAGTATATTTTTTTCTGGAGATACAGATACGTACATAAGCGAGAGTACGAGTACAATGGATGCAGGGTATCTTTTCACACACTCTAGCACAATGACAGCGCGTCGCACAATCACTGAACTTGAGATGAACGAGTATGATTTCAAATGTTGCGCGATCGCGCCGGGTTTTTGTCTGTCGTGTGATTGTCGCTCATTCCCATCCCAAAGCATAAAAATAAAGATAACCAAGCGGAGAAAAAAGTATCCGAATCTAAAACAATCAAATGTGCACTTAGGGACATTTATGGCGCAACTGCAGTCGTCAAAATTAGCTAAAAGTAATATTACTGAGATATTGTGGAAAAGACAAGGAATGGTAGGTTGAAGGAGGTGCAAATGGAGTGATCATATACCATACAATGCTCACCCACAGAGATGGGAGAGGCAGCTCCATCTATTGGGTGACTAATTTATTCATGATGACTTAATGTTTTCTTAATTATTCCACAGGTGTGTTATCTTTTCATTAAACGGTATTGGGCGAAAGCGACAATACTAGTACCTGGGGCGGCATTTTTTTTTTCATTTTTAGAACTATACGAGTATTTGTAGAATGAATAAATGTTGGGGGGGCTGCAACGATAGTCATTAGAGGAAGTTATTATGTTTTGACCTTGATACCGATATCTTTAGTACGTGATCCCGCTGTTAACTGAACTATTGTGTAAATTTGTAGCAGTTTTGAATTTCGGTAACCAACGTTTAAAGAAGTCGGCTGCTGTGATGGAATTGAGGTACGGAATTGAAACGGGTGTAAAGTGTTGATAATTCAAAAAATGTATTTGGGTGTCATTATACAACTACGAGTAAGTTACAGATTTGAATATTAGAAAACATAGTCATTTTGATATAGTTAACAAGTAGTCAGGGTCCTAACTTAATTACAAGTGTTGTTGATTTACGGCAATATTAAAATATACTGTGCAACTATGCGTAATACCTACGTAGTTTTTTGCAATTTTTAGATTATGCGTTTTTTTTTATGTGTTTGCATAAACATGGGGAGATTAACAGGTTATTGGCTCTAAAAAATGATGCGTCTGAAAGTAGATTTCATACTTTGAAGCCGAGGGAATCAATGTACTGTATATATATATAATTCATATATTATACATTCATAGTATTATATACCATGTTTTATATTTGCAACGTCATCTGTAGTTTCTCAACAGAACTAAAACGGATTCTTAGATTTGTAAGCACTTATAAGAATGTGAAAAGCGTCAATGAAAATAAAACGGAAGCTGCCATTTTGGTTGTTTTTTTGGCCGTTCAATAGAAAGGACGTGAACAATAAAAAGTTAATTTTAAAATGTTCAATAATAATACAAAATAAAGAAACAGTTAAACAGTGAAAATAATAATAGCAAGGTCCCTGAACTGAACATTTTTAACTCCTCCCGCCACACTAGCTAACAGATCAAACTAATGTGTTTCAAACCTGCTACTAATTCCATATGGGAACGCTCACCTCAAGCCACAGCCAGGTACAACCAGCTTAGACGTTGGTTTTGAATGTTTGCAGGTTATATAGACTAGAAAATACAGGGTTCGACTGGGCATTCCATAAGCCAGTTGTACGGCTTAAGAAAAAATCACCATATTTAAAATAACATAATTACAAGGATTTCGAGTTACTAGAAAGCCGGTGTACGACCATCCTTGCCTTTTCCCTATGTGGACAATTTTGTGGGAAAAACGAATAAAACAAGAGATGGGTCCCTTGTAAGAACCAAATTCACGAGACCGTAGCTTGCGATCGGCGTTTGCGGATTGGCTTTTGATTACCTTGAAAGTTTTATCGAAACATCGAGTGTAGTGACGAGTTTAACTTTCGACTTAATGGGTTTGTGAACTTGGCATTTTTGGAAACACATCCAGGAGAAACTAATGAGGGTCAATAATACCCACAAAAGTGTATTGTGTTGTCTTCACGCAGTTGGCGTCGTTGGCCCTTATTTCCTAAAACTGAAGCCGGAGTTCATGTTACAATCAATGTTACTGGACAATGATCAGTGATTATTTCATCGAAAATATGAACGACATTGATTGGACAATATGTGGTTCGCTGATGGCGTTGCTTTCCATACTGTCCATGAACCCATTGATTTACTGATAAATTTATTGAACGACAACATTATATCAAAAAATAGATCAGGGAATTTGGCACTGAAATCGTGCGATTTGACACCACTCGATTAATTATTGCTTCAAGCTTCAAGCTTTGTAAGTTAATGTTCACTGCGTCACTGATGAAATAGGACACCAAATATCCCAATGCACTTGCTGGATAGAATTCAAACTGTGAAAACTGTGCAATAAAATTCATAGGTGACGCTAATATCACTCAGACAATAGACACTCTCGAACACCGACGTAATGCCTCGTGTCTCACTTTGTTTTATCGCTATTTTCACCACCAGTGTCTCATAGCCAGTAACATTTCTTCCTGTCAAACTATCAAGCGCAACACTCGTCTCGCTATGAATGCTCATCAGTATACCCTCAAGCCCACTTTCGGACGTACTCTGAAATATCGTGATTCGTTCCTAAGCCGTATATCTCGCTTATGGAATGCCCTGCCGGACTCTCTATTTACAAGTCATTATAACATCCATACATTTAAAACTAACGTACATCGCTACCTCTCTTTCTTTCCTCCCTAATTTTCTTTCGCCAGCGCTGTGTGCAAAACATTTTAAGGGTACTAATAATCTCTTGAGCGCGTGCTTATTTAAAAAGAAAATTAAAAAAATGAGTGGCTCAAAATTGTACCGACAGAATAGCTCCAAAAATATCCGAATGAGCTACTCGTATGTAAAATCTAAAATCACTTCCTGTTTTTCAAGAAGAAGTTTTTAAGGTCTTATAAAGCAGCCTTTATCTCTATAAATACTTGTGCATAAACGCTAAAATTTGTCAAAATAAATCTCAATTGTCTATTAGCAAGAAAATGGCAGTGTTCAAAAACAAAATAAGCTGCTATCATAATTTTTTTAAAGTCATTTATATACCTCGCAAACCCATACAAAAGATGTATTCGTTATTAAACAACAACTTGCGGCAGATGTGATTGATTTAACTGCTGACGACCCTGTCATATGAAACAAGGGCAAGGATTTCGGATCACCATGCCGAGTTTTGGGACAATTAACACACAATGTATCGTTTAGTAGACGTCATTGAATGCTTTAAAGCAGATATAACTGATTAAATTGCTGCCAGAAAACAAAAACTTTTATAACTTGTCAGGATGTGTTAAACTATTGTTGCTGATGGGAGGTCAAAAGGTTAAGCCATCCTGAGCAGTTTATCCCTACGACTCTCTTATAAGATAAAAGGGTTATTCAAAATACATAGTCTTTGTGGCTATGACAATAGTCAATACATAGTATTGCAATTAATGCAAAGTCAAAGTCCGTAAAAATATTTCTTTTTACTACCCTTAAATGGATATGTATGACTATTTGATTGAGTACATACTTACTCGTATGTTCATAGCCATATCGAAACTTGTGGGTTTTTTGGTAAACGTCAAAAATTTCAATTAACCTATGGATACATTTGCAATTCCTCTAACATTTAGTGCCAATAAAACTTTCTTAAAGTATTAAATGCTAATTAGTTGCTAAGCACTACGTAACTTGTTACCAAGAGAAAGGTAATAACACTTTCATATTTTCTATTATTCAGCAATCATTTGTTCGACAAAAAAAAAATAAAAATTAGCAGGTACATTTTATTGATGTATGAGAACGTATGCAGTGTACAATTCAACTATTGTGGTCTTGAACATTATTGACCTTGTACACGGATGAGCACATCTCATCGCAAGATAACCTCAACATTAGTTTAGAATTTGTAAAAAGCTTCATTCATCTGAAAACATTACATGAGGTTCTAACAATACTAACAAAACAAAAAACTGCAATCCAACACGAGATTAATTGCGAAACTCATTAAGTACATTCATCGTCGTACATCGTCGACATATGTACTCGTATGTATGTATGATTGCATTAGTCTAACACCTATGTGCTGAAGAATTTAATTCCAACACTATTACTCATTTATATCATAGAAACGCACGAGTAATTAATGTTTAGGAAATATCCAATATTGTGGAAAATGTTTTTTTTAATTGTCAAAAGCAAGGGATACGGATACATATATAATTGGATCGTGTGGTTATGTTATCGTTTACCATCGGATTTAACTGCTATGAAAGTTAGAGGTAATTTATTAGGCAATATTAAATTGCCATACTAACAGACATTACATAGTTATGAGCATGTTTTTACTCCTTCAGTTAGGTTTAACCATCCGATTGATCATATTGTATATCAACTAATTCGCGTACCATATACTTTGATTAAGATACTTTAAAAGTCGATTGACTTGATGACTTTCGTCTAAATTTACTAAATACAAATATCCCGAAAAAGCAAGGGAATAGTTTGGTTCTACTTGTTCAAATTTTATTCTGTTTTCGGGAAAGCTGATCACGAAAATTGCTAACGAGGGCTTATTTTTGAGAGGAGAACTTGTCACAAAGATCCCGTATGAAAGAGAAACATTTATATTATTGTAAAATATTTGCGTGGGTTCAAATGACACACAATTCGCTTTATTCAATACAACTACAATTTAAATTATAATTCGATCCTTCTAATTAGCTATTTTTATTTTTATTTTCTTCTTAAACCACTTTATCACTGCTCTTGAATAACTTTCAAATTCAACTTTTAAACTGACTTCACCTCTCTTCGACGGTGGCTGGCCCTGTCATCTTTCGAGAACTTTCTGTACCAGTCAGCTGTCCATACTACTTTATATTTTGCCAGAATATTCGCCATCAGTTATCAAAGAGTTTCTACTATTCCTCCAATGGATGACTTCTCTGCTTTTCAAATACAGATGGCGGTGTTCACATTTTAGCGGTTATCACATTATGATAAGGTTAAGTTAGGTTTTGCAAGTGGGTGTGCTTTCTGGAGCCGAAACCACTCAATACGTCATCGCACCTAGGTCTTTGTACACCCCCTGGGGGTGAAATTGCCTTGGGGGGGAATGGGAATGTGATTGCGGTTTCTAGTTTTAGTTTCCGCTTTCCATCTCGCGTTGGTTGTCGTTTGGTCATGTATCGAATCTGAAAAGAGATGTATACGAAGTAGCAGATGGGTATGAGAGGTCATGGAAGTTGCAAAGTTCTAAAGTTCAGTGTATGATTACCTCACGTGAGCCCGCATGCCATCTGCACCTTTATTGCATGCGCCTCCTGAACATAATAGCCTCTGAGTAATCCAACAAGCATAGAAAATTCAGATCTGGCTTTCATGAGAATCTCGTTTCTTCTGGATTTTCTGAGTTCCGGCCACAATTAACTTGAAGTTTCATAGATTGGAAGGTTTTTCCTCCTTTTATTGGTTTTGATTTGTATTGTTTGCTCCACTTGCATTCTTAGAGTGTAGAGTGGAGGTTTGACACCTTGATCAATCTCATTTAATCTCGACTGCAGCGATAGACTTAATAGCAGCCTGACTGTCAATCAACAGAGCAATATAATATCATCGTGGAATATTGCCGTTATTGCCGAAATTTTGGCAGCTTTTGTTGCAGCCAATGGATATCGAGTCTCCTACCAATTGGTTCTGTTCTGTGCCTTTCTTCTTCCGAAAATACAGGCGAATGGTATTTCAAAGTTATAATGGGGTATTAAATAGTCTGCATTGGAGCATAAACTCAGTTCACTTAAATGGTTCAGGCGTGGCTCTTCGGGTTTGGTTTCCACCCATTAAGCTGTCTCAATCTTAAAGTTCTCTCGCTGCGTTGTAGAGATCTAGGGTCTAGGATAGTCTTGGCGTTTGGGTCCCATCTTCCCTCAAATATACGACTGTTGGAATACAAAGCGATCGTTGCTTTCTTTACACGTTTTTCAACATCGAGCTTCCAACTCAGTTTATTATCTCGTCCGATACCTGGTTATATACATATACTCGTAATAGCACTATTGGCTTTTATATTAATTAATCAATACCGAATTAACTCCGGCAAATTTCTTAGTTTCTACGTACAGAGGGAACGTTAACATTATTGAAAGCTTCTTCAATGCTAAAGAAAACAGCTAATGTGTATTTTTCATCATAGAGAATTTTCGTGCCTTTATAGTTTATGTAGGCATGCTGGTTTAAGGCTAGATATCTGGGGGGTAGATTACTCTGAATATCTGAATTCTTAGTAATATATTATCTCCTCTAGCCTTGTCGGGCTACTGTGACATAATCATATCATCTTAATTCTCGTACTCCGACCGAATAATTGGAGAAACAATTCAGTTCGAAAGAGCCAATTGAAGCAACATTTTTTTTTTATAAAAATATATAAAATGGAAGTATATTAATGGAGCAATAGTTCGGTAGGGACCAAGATCTAGTCTCTCCACTCATTTCATTGTTTGTTTTATTATTTTGAGCACAGAGAGAGCACGACCTGTGCCTTCTTGGCGACTGCAAATTTTTGTAGAATGAGAAACTTTTTCACAAGCAAAAAATTTCGCATTTGAACATTCGCCATTTTCTGCCAAAATGAAGATCAAACATCGACTCACTAGCAAAATGGACGATAATCTTAACTACTGAGGAAAACCACCACCCTTCTTTAAAAATGTTCACTGCTTATTTCTCTCTACCGATGTGGATACCACTACTTCCACAAATTTCTTCTACGAAAACCTATTCCTCACTGAATGGAGAACATTAAGTTAGCTAAGCTGCGAAGGGGTATTGCGACTAGAAAAGAGACCAACCTAACAGAGGAAAACTAAAAAAAACAAGCCAGGAATGACTTCAATCTCAAACGTGGTAAATTCCTTAACAATCGGAAATAAACGAAAAAGCACCGCAACGACAAAGAGGTTTGTTTTGGTACCTTATTTCTGAGTTAAAACCAGCAAAACAGGGTTTAAAATACACATGGTAGCTAATTAGATGCATGGAGGAAAATCCGCAAACCAAAAGCTTGTAAAGTTTTCAGGAGTTTAAAGTGGAAAATTGTCGCAAGTTATATATCAAGATAAAGGAGAGTTAATAGTCCTTGGCACAGGTAGCATAGCATAGTGTAAAAGAATGATGGTTCTCTTGGTATGAGTTTTAGATAGTTCATACATATGTGCATTGCAGGAAATAAAAGGTGATATCATGCAGGCTTGGTAACCGATTTTTTTCCTTTTGAGGGCAGAGATTTAGTAGCATCATGCGGATAATATTGTTACGGATTTAATCTCCTCAATATTTTATGTTAAGTACTCGTATTATAATATTGACCTTACAAACAGAACTCGTAAAAGTGTTTTTGCTACGTTTGTTGCCGCAGCGAATTTTTCAGTTTAAGCTCTATCCTTTTCAAAATAATTTTAATATCGTGTTTATAACTTTGCTCATAGTATCTATGTTAAGCGGCATTGTTCCGTTCCTTTATGTGGGCATAAGCGCATATTACTTTTTTAGTTTGGACCTGCAGAGAGAAACTTTCAACCAACCTCTAATTACACACTTTCAATGCCTCTAATTACTCACGTCGAATTGGAAGAGCTTCACCTCTAACCGCATGGGCTAACTTAGGTAAGGTTTTACCTTAACATACTTCATTTCTACTTTTTTCGTGTGATCCATTATTTGTGTGATCCTGCACTAACGACATTATCAAAGTTCACTTCAGAGCCTAAATGTAGATAAATTGCTTACCACCACAAAGTTTGTCTAAAAATATTTCCTGCCCAAGACGTCTATGTTGATTATGATTTTTGATGAAAGCATACATTTTATTTTGCTTTAATTGACCTACAGATCCATTTTTTTCTGCTGACAAATGCTCTACAGACAGACAGCCCGCTTATTTCACTTGATTATGTTAGATCATGTTGTAGTGGCTTTTTACAGTGGCAAAATTCATCGACTACTACGCAAGAGGGTCGGGGTTCAAATCTCGGCCAACACCGAATGGCGGAAAAAAGTAATTGTGCTTTTGAAGTCGCGGTAAATGGCAAACCTCCAACATGAAATCTTCTATCTATGCGAGAAGGTGTACCACTACTTGAAATATTGTGCTTTTTATATTAGCCAATTAGTTGGGGACAATTCTTTCAAGCATGATATGTGCCCGAGAAGCGGCCTGATTACGCGTCGTCTTGACGAAAATATTTTCCGACAACCACCGTTATCGCTTATTTCAAATCTAGACGAAATCTTAATATTTGTGAAGAGACAGATATTCTTGGGCCTTTTCCAACATTTGCCGCAGAGTGAGCATCTGGTCAATAGTTAAAGTTTTAGACGTTGGTAAAGTCATGGTTTTAAGTCGCATTCTTACTTTGCTCCACAATTTGTAATTCTTATTTCGCTTCTTCCCCCTCAATCAACCAATAACCCAATATTTCGTTCATGAAATTAATATCGCTGTCGTTGTATTTTTATTGTTGGCCTACTTCACTTTGTAGTGTAAAGAGTATTTTTTTCCGATAGTTACCCTCTCTCTGTTTCCTCTATATCACCTACCTACGGCACATAATATTGTCAACTACTTTAAAACCTTTTTTGAATAATAATTCGTAGACAACTTCTTCGTACCGGACCCCTTATATGTTATTAATTACCTTTCGATTTTCTCCATTGCTTCCTTTCTCTCAATCTTTTGATCCTACACTATTCGAAGAAAAGTTATAAAAACTTAATAATTAATGTTTACCCGTCCCACATGGTCTATCCACAATATTTCTCAAAAAGTGTGCCCCAATCTTTCTCTCCCTATTTATTTGGAAGAGCTCTTTCTGCCATTGCTAAACATTCCCATGTAAGCTTTCAGCGCAAATCTTTCATATTTTCTAGTCAGCATGAATATCTGAAAGGTAGATCAATTACTACAAACTTAGTTGAATTCGTATCCTTTGCGCATTCAAACCTCGAAAACGTTTATTAAAATATATCATCAATTGATCGTTGTCAAATTGCCTACCCTCGGCTTTGACCCCCTATTGCTAAAATGGATATCTTCTTATCTGGAAAACCGTTATTATAGCGTATGCTTTAGGTCAGAACTCTCAACTACTTTTTTGATCATTTATGCTATCCCACAAAGCAAACATCTAGGTCCCCTTCTTTTCATCTTCACTATAAACGATCTTAAGGGACTTATTAAACACACCTCCCTGACGACAACAAGTTCTCGAAACTATGTATGCGAAAGGTCAACTCAAACCTCTCCGTTTTTTGATTTCAACCTGATCACTCCCCGTCTTGAACTCAACCTCCTCCACCATTCTTAAGTCTTTTTGTTAGTTTTTAGGTCCTTGTTCATATTAGATTAAACTTGAATTAACCCTTATAAATGGGGTACCTCAGCTCCACCACAATTAAATTAAAAAGCCTATGGCCCTGTAGTTAGGGCTGTTCAGGCTACATTCTTTCTTCAGGATTGGACAAAATACATAGGTATTTTAATTGTAATCGCTGTTTTACGTAGTGGTCCTTCCAAGGTATCAGCGTCAACTGTGTCGTACTACGATGTTGTCGTGGATACAGATTTTAGTTCAAGTTTTGTTGGCCTCACAAGTCTGTTATTCCTATAGTAGCGTCATTCCACCACATCAATTTCGCGTTTTTGGAATCTCTTTCATCCTCTTGGGGAAGTTTTGTTCAGCATTTTTGTTCTGCTGGTATATTTCGACCCGACGATCATGAGAATCTCTTCCACAAAACTTTATTTCGTGATGACATAGCTCAATACTTTAGTATGATAATCACATTAGCCTCTTTAATAGAGAAAGCCTTATTTAGTGACAGGAGAAAAGCATCTTAACAGTAAGCGAACTCAATTAACACATAACCAGTAGCAGATTTAAGTTAAGTTCTTTTCATTTCCTTAGCGTTAGTTGTAAGGGCGTTATCTCTTTTCAATTGTCTCCGCATACCACATGAGCGGTCTTTGGATAAGGCTTTTTGAACCAATATTCCAGCAGTTTTTGTTTTTCCTAGATGTTTTAGTTAATTTGATTTTCATTCATATATACTACAAAATATATATATATGTGTGTTTTTACGTATGTATATTTTACTGGTGCAAATATTGAAACAAAAACTATTTAGACCAACTTCAGTCCCATTCTGCCTCATTGCAGTGCTCTTTGATCCCTCGATTCAACCATAAAAACAACTTCTTTCCGAACCCTCAATATTAAATTCATTCCATTCTTATGTTCACGGCATCATGTCTTATTCATTACACCGCAATAAGTAAGACGCAAAGTGATAAAAAATCCAAACGTTCCCATACTTTCCATCTCGAGAGCAATAACTGCCGATGTATTAATATTTTGGTATCCGTCTGTATGTCTGTTTTCTTTATTTGAAAAGCCCCATGGCGAAATAAATCTTTTTTTTTTATATTTGCGACGTAAATGTTAATTTCATTTTTGATTTGTGTGTCAATAGAAAATATAATAACAATTTTGCTCCGATAAAAAAAATAACCAATTCCATTTGTCCGGCACAAGAAAATCGTTGTCATTGTCGTCGATGACGGATACGCTTAGGAAGCACTGCTAGGCGATGCGGACGCTGAGGGCACTACGAGCAAAGCATAGTGAAAGAGAAAAATGTGAATTCCCATTGATGATCACTTTTTCGTGGCGCAAGTAAATTGCGCGAAACCATTTCGAGGAGATTTATCTCGACGCAAAATTGTGTAACTAATTTTTAAGTGTCTAAGCACAGTTGTGAGAAATGTGGATTTTAGTACCCAATGTGTACTACGTTGTCTCGTAATTACTGAACAATTATATTTTGGTTCGTTTATGGGATTTCAGCTGGAAGCACTGGGGGAACAATTGGGAAATGATTCGAGATTAAGATAGGTAAGTTCGAAGACATACGAAGAACACATACCTCGGTATATACATAGATATCGAAAATGAGCAGTTTTTTTTTGAATAGATCAGTGGCAGACAAATTGCAGTCCCTCATTTGCTTTTGGACGCCCTTTATTACACAGCTATTTTTGTGCTAAATGTCGAACAACTTTTGATAGCAATGACTTTTGTTCAATTTCTAGGTTGGTTAATACATTATAGAAAACTATGCACATCTGAAAAATTTAGGAAAGAATGGAGTCCAAAATTTTATCCGTCTAATGCCAATGCTTTAAAAGAAAGTCTGCAAAAAAGCTAATACCTGCTTGAACCAAACCAATGATGAGGGGATAGGCCTCTTTGAAAGAAGAAGAATAAGAAAATCAATCCAGCAATAAGATTTACTGAGGATTGCTACTCCTGAAATGATATACGGAAGATTGCCAAAGGATAGAAGATCGTGCAAGTGGAAAAAATGTTAGCAGTTGAGTGATTTTCGGTATTGAGAATATTTACAATATCATCAGCCTTATCAATATGGTTTAAAGCTATGAATAATCACCATCCATGAGATGGTGAATGTCTTCAGCGATTTTAAATTCGCGTACTACAGTGTAGTGTAGCTGAGTTATCGGTAAAAATCTAACTTGTAACTACTATACAAAAAAATAATAATTTGTGCAAGTTCATATTTTTCAGTACAACACTTGAAAGAATTCTTCGAATTCAAACAGCTGCATACGAAACTCAGTCTATAAAAATTTTTATTTTATTTTTATAAAAATATGGCTCTTAACAATTATGTGTGAAAAATGACATCATTTAAATGTCCACCACCAGCACGTCTGCAGGCTCTCATACGAAGATCAACATTTTCAAGGACTCGCTCATTTCGGTCCGAATATTGTTTTTCAGCTGTGCAGTTGTTGTTGGCTTATCCACATAGACTTTACTTTTCAAAAAACTCCAAAGAAAGTAATTTAATGATGTTAGATCGCATGATCTAGGTGGCCAGTTTATGCCACCATTACGGGAATAAATCTATTTCTATGTCTATTTCTTCAATTGAGGCCACACAAAATCTTCAATCACTTGTCTATAGTGCTGTCTAATGACAGTAACAGTATTTTCATTTGCATATTCGAAGAAAAATGGACCAATGATTCCAGCACCCCAAAAACCACACAAACCAGTACATTTTTGTGGATGTAATAATTTTTCTGAAATTATTTGAGGATTTTCTTCCCCGCAGATGCGAGAATTTTGTTGAATTTTGACGAATCCATCCAATTGACGAAAGTTCTGCCTTTAATGCTTTGTTCTAACATGTAATTATCTATGGTTAAAATAGTGCATATGTCTACTTCACAAATGTCAAAGATGACATAAAAATAGGTAGCGATCAGAAATTGTTCACTACTGACATCCAAGCGCGACTTTTGGAAGACTCTTTATATCGACATAACATCGATTGAGATACCTTATATCCACACGATTTTGACAGAACGTGCATCCTGGCACTGTAGCATTGACTCAAATGAAAAACGAATGAACGATTCTTCGGAAGATATTTGATCCCGTTTGCGAGTATAAACATTTTGGAAAAATACAGAGAAAAATATTCTTCTGCCGGGAGGGCATTTCGTTCCATCTTGCTGTATGCTACATGAGAAAGACATCAGAGTGGGCATCTGGAAGAGTTTGTTTTTGTGGCTTAAGTTGGACTTGGTCTTTTGACTCATCTTTGTATAATAATATACTATAAGTATTAACAGTAAGTTTATAACAGTTTCAAGCTTATAACAATAATTTAATACAATACATATTATTATTTATGTAGTTCTAATTTCGGTGGTTGAATTTTTAGCATAGGAAGTCTTAAAACATCCCAAGAACGTTAGAGGTTCTGTTGACACGTCACCGAAATGAAACCACATTTCTGCTCTAACTTGTATATTTTTCACTTACAGTGAAGCAACAAGTATACATTTTTTTTGGTTTTTTGCATATACAGTAACAGTAAAAGATATAAAAATTTTTTTTATTGTATTTTACGCTTCTTAGGATCTTCTTGGACATGATCTGTGTTTCTGTTTAGAACTGATGGTACAGCATGCAAAAGTTGTCGCTTTCCATAGTTGCTTGTGATGGATGGTATTTGAAGCAGGTTTTGTGCACGTCTTCTAGTGTAGTTTCTGTGTGGTATTTCAGTCCGGAATCGAAGATCGTTGTGGTATTCAACTGCTACCGCATTAACATTACTCCATAGAATTTCGGATAAAGGCTTGGTTCATTGATAAACAAACTTAAGCCTGCCGACAATGAACAGTGTTGTAACTTTGACAATTGTGTATTTGAAGTGAATGAACCTGATCAACAATTTAACCGACAATCATTTTGAGCGATGAGGCAAATTTCCATTTTGAAGGTTTGGTTAAAAGTAGGCATGACGGCGGCATTTAGGGCTTCTCCGCCGTTATACAGTTTGCAGAAAAAAATTTACAAAATTCTCAGCACCGTGAGACTACTACAAGGTGAATCCACTACAAGGTTCCCTTCTTAATCTCTACAACCTTTCAATATCTTCGATCGCTCGCTTCTCGTGCTTGTTTTTCTTCTTCTTCTGGAGAGCCGATGTTCTTCCCATCTCTTCTACTTGAAGAGCTCACGAGTAGCTCCTGTGCTTCGTTGCAGCATCGCTTTATAGGCTTTTTGTTTAGCAGTATATGCTTACCGGCATTCTTCATCAAAACAAGGATTTCTGGGTGGTGGTCGGGTGAAATCCAGTACATCAGTTGCGGCTTTTCTGATGGCACATTGGCAGCATTGTCACTGGTCTTCGGTACCTGATGCTGGCGGCATAGGAGTTGTTGAAAGATTTCGGGATACGCGTTCCGCGAAGATTCTGGCGGTCTCTTGAGACTGCAGCTTTTCTTGGTTATATCTCCTCACAGTAATTCTTCTTTTTTGTGGCACTTGGGAGATCCGCATTCGTACCTGCAACAAGGTGATAATTCGATTAAATATTGGCTCCCCGGAACGTTCGGACGTTCAGAATACTGGAGGCATGCCTTACGTCTATCGCAGAATGATCATTTAATTTAGCGTTTGGTGATCGGGAGACCGCCAGGATCACTTGTATACACTGAGGTGAGGAAACCGTGTGCTTTCTGTAGTAATATTTCGTCCCACCGCAAAGTCAATAAGCCTACGTCCGATGCAAGACGTGGCATTGTATAGGCTATGCTTACTACCTGTCCCAAAAAAGATGTCCCATGTACCTATTTCCTATTATACCTTTTCCTTCAGACATTGGTGGCGTCGTCCTTGTCTTCGTAGGTAAATGGGCCCATATTAGGCTTATGTTAACGAATTTAGCCTTAATGCGGATTATCATGCGGTTCCCATGGGTCGGAACCTCAAGACTTCTTGCCTAATTTTGGCGCATATGGCAAACCCGCATCCCAATAAGCGCTGTTTCTTTTCCCTTTAGCTATCACCATAGTATATGTCACAGTTTCTCATAGCACTCCTTGGACGGTGATATACGCGTGACAGCGGCCTATGCTAATTTTTCGACTACACGTGACCTGTTAAGGGTCCGATCATTCCTCGTGTAAAAGGTTGTTGTTCTTTAAGCGTTTGGTAGGGTCGTCAACGGTGAGTCCATTTTTATCCGAGGCCCTTACTTGGTTTGCCACATATTTTAATCTCATTCGTATAGGGTTGTGAGCACTATGACGGCGTAGACCAGTGTAATGTTACTGGCCAGGCATGTCCTTGCCGTTTTAGACTGCGTGAATAAGGGTTAATCATGCACTTACCGGGAATTACACGGGGAGGTAAGACAACAACGCACTTGGTTGTGGAGCTGCTGGACCAATCCAAGTTATAGGACACTCAGCAGCTTCCTGATCAACCAGGCAGGGCCTCATTCAATTGAAGTATACAAAGAAAAAATCAGTGCTGTTTTCGATGAAATAAAGCCGCTAATGTGCGAAAATGTGAAGAAAAATTTCATCAAAAGAGCCTGGATATATAACAGGTTATTTGGCTGATTATAATAATGGAACCCTTTTTTTATCGATTAAATTGAAGATTCTCCAAACCGCTGAAGGATCACAAAAAATTACTTTCAATAATTTACTTCGTAGATGACCAGTGTTATACGAGTAAATATACAAAGCCTATGGTGATAAAGAAAAGGAATGCTTAGGAGTTTCACATTAGATAAAAAAAGAGTGGTTGGAAAAACTCTTGTATGATGCCTCTGATATGAATGAATTTATTTTTTACGTGTACAGTGATGGACAAGTAATAAATAACGATAATGTTTTTTTTGATAAGATTTTATTGCGATAGTTAAATAGCTAAGAACTATTGAATTCTTGTAATATTTTGTATAAGATGAAATTGTCGGTTTTGGGTGGATTTTAGGTGGCTGCAGGATCTGAGTGAAAAGTTAAAATCTAGCATGGAAAATTTTTGGGAATTATTGTCAAGAAAACAAACATTTCATACACTGGCAAATAGGACATTTTGCGCAAATCTCGGTCATATGTTAAAAATTATAAAATTTTTTTTAAAAAAATATTTGAAGAGATAAATCTTCGGTTGAACTAATGCACTCGTCCACCTCCAAAAAGTAGCAATAAATAAGAGGCTTAATATAGTTTTCGACTATTTAAGTTACAAGTGCTTATTCTTTAATTATTAATCTACAAGTGTAGATTATTTTAAGCTGGATATAATTTGTGCACCCGACTTGAGTTTAGAAAGGGAATATAGCAAAACGAGTGTTCTGAGTTTTATCGCTGCTAGCTAGAACAATGAATGTCACTCTCGACAGATACAACTTTGAGGTAGTTATTGACTTTATCTATCTAGGCTCCGCTATCAATTGAGACAGGGATACCAGGGTTGAGATCAAACAAAGAACAACTATTGCAAATTGCAGTTCGCTAAAGATCGAGCTGGTTGGTGACGGTGACGCTTTTTGGTAGAGGCCCCGGTCCACCCCGTACTCTAACGCCACCTTAAGTAAGTATGTAAGTAAGCTAGGACAATGTTGCATGCCGAAAGACTGTAACAACATTGAATTAAAGGTAGAATCTATGAATACCGTGATTTTTCTAATGAAAACTGACTCAACAGGAGTCTGTTTGAGCTATGGTTTGGAAAACAACCATTCCTGAACAATCACTAATTATTTGGTACCGAAGTATTTGAAACGTACTAAAGGGTAAGTACGTACGTGTATTTCTAGATATTGCTATTTAAGGTACTGCTTTTGTTTTAAAGGAACTGCCCAGTGATAAGAAAATATGATAGAGTTAAAAACTGGAAATTCGTCATCTAGGAGTAGGTTCAGATTTCACTTATCGATCAACAGCAGCAAAAGTAGCACTTCACTGAACTAAACGATAAACTATTTGTTGTTCTATAAGCAAGTGTTAACAATGAATAGTGTTACTTCAAACAGACAGAGTGGTATGCAGAGTATGCAGAGTCATCAAAAGACCATGGATACTCCTGATTCGTGTAAAACAGCAGTGGGTGAGAACATCTGAATCTGTTTTTTTTTTGGTTCAAGAGAGGAGGTGATCAGCAAAAGTGAGTATTCAACCCCAATATTTTCAAGGTTTTGTTTATATGAGAATCTGTAGTAATTTCGCTTTTTACAACTCTCTTTCATTTTTATTGCCGTAGAAACAAAAGTTTTAAATCTAAAGCTGGGTACTCACCATTTAATCATGACTCTTTCTTAGAGCGTACTATATATACATTTCGCATTGACGAGTGATAGTGGAATTCTCTCTATAACTGCAGCATTGGATTCGGATTATGATTTAGATGGCAGCTTGTTTTCGGGTTCAAATGAAAGTTCGAATTGTGACAGGTAAAAAGTAAAGAAATAAAATACAAATAAAAATATGTTAAGTATACGTATACCAAAATCAGTTCTTTGTCAAAAATCAGTTTTCACTTTTTTGCTTTTTATGCTGCTGCTGGCAATTTTCTGAATAATTAGGAGTTCACTCATTTTAATAAGCAAATGGCAATGATTGGACAGACTACTATCACCATAGTTAAAACGAAACTAGAGAATGTTATTTATGAATGATGGTAGGATAAAAATATATAAAAATATAAAAAACATCCATAAATGATCATGGATGTTAACCTTAATAAGCATTTTCTTTGTACAGAATCCCCAAAAAAGTCAGTCGTTTTCTTACTTTTACTACGGCCAAGTGTCATTAGTAACAGTCGGAGTTTAAATTGAAATAAAACTACTATGTACGATATATGTATGTCTATTTGACGAATATTTGACTCAAATCCAACATTTAAGCACCAGATCAGTACATCCTGTTTTTAGATCTAGTTTTGATTTTATTCACACCATAAACTTTAAAGAATACAAATCTAGTCATTTTCAATTCAATTCATACAATTGCTGCTGCTGCTATTACTGAGAACTGTCAAATACCTCACTTACAGTATTGTGCAAAACAAAACCAACAAATTTAGTTCGAACGTATAAATGGAAATAATTTTTTTCCTAATGAACTTTCTAAAAAAAATTTTATGTAGATTGTTGTAAAGAAGAAAAAGAAACATAATAGTGTATTTTCCAAGAGAATAAAAACTCGTATATAAGAAAATAACAAGAAAAACCAGTATAAGAGTATGTAATACATGGCAGTGTGCAAAACTAAAGCAACAAATCTAATACTTTATATAAGCCCTTATTTTTAATAACTTCAGCACATCTGCCTGGCATCGAAGATATTGAAATTGAAATTCAGGTTTTAATACTTGAAACAGTTCTCGTAAAACGTTCTCCTGTAACCCGTCTCACAGTGGTTTCCCCCATAAGCCAAAACTATAATGCAAATGTTAAAAGTACCGTTATTTTGTGTTGCAAATGATATCTCTGATGACGGTTAAAGCTGACAATAGTCGAATTGCTCATCTGAGAGTAGTTGTTCATAGCATGATCAGTCGCTAAAGTTAAATGTTGTTGCAGTTGTTGGCGATTTTTAGTGCGGATTCTTTTTTACTACGATTAAATTAACTGTTTTTGTTTTGAGACATAGGCTGTGCAAATATAGTAGGGCCAAGGTATTTAGATAAATGTAAACTTACTCATCTTCCATATTGATGTGCATAATAATAAACTTAGTGCCTCAGTTGGGTTATTTTTGTTTTTTTAAGTGAAATTTTGACAGGGCATACGTTTTGATTGGTGTACTTTCGAATTTTAAGAACGTATGTGTCAGTTTTTGTGAAAATGTGCTAACATTTGCGAAATTTCAATATATATATATATAGAACAATATTTTTCTTTTAATAGTCAAGTAAAATAATCAAGATTCGTAATATATTTTATAGATTACGTAAAAAACCTAAGGTTGAAGGTGATATTAAGCATAAGGAAACGTTTAAAATATTTAAAAAAGCCTATAACATGGAACACACGGAACTTTTACACAACAGGGTATATTCGCTATGCTAGTCCTTTTTGACGAGATGGAATAAATGCTCACGAAAACTTATTTCTAACAAAGTGCCCAGACTGGTTTGACAGTACAGATGACTACACTGATGTAAGTAAGTTTAGCGATACTAAAAAATTTCAAGGAAGGCTACAACAGACCTTCTTAGAATGCTCGCCCCGAACAAAAAGTAGGGGTATTACTAGCTTGTCTACAAAAGACCAAGATATCGCTTCTGCTTTAAAGCAACTTTAACCAAATGATATTTTTCAACTTGATGAAAATGACGCCTTAAAATTATTAGTTGATGCTAGATTACCAAAAACCCAATATCAAGTTGTAAATAATGTGGTAAATGAAAAAACAAAGCTTGATGTTTTCCCGAGTTATGCTATGGCACTCAAACCAAAGCAAGATTGTTACCCTAAGCTAGAAACAATAAGGATCACTGATTCCTCAGCGGAAGTAGCTCTCCAAGGCCTTTTGCATCACACCGCGAAACGGATTGTAGAATCACAACAACGCGTTCTCAAGATGCCAGAAGATGGTTTGGGTAATTTGACACTTATTGGAAAATTGGGCTTCGATGGAAGTAGTGGAAAATCGAAATACAAACAGCGAATTTCGGGTTAATTTAGTGATAGTGATATGTTCGTCACTTCTTATGTGCCTATTCAACTTTTTGCACAAATAAATTCTGACACGGATAAAAGAATTGCATGATAGAATCCTCGTCCTGGATCGACCAGGTACTGTCGACCTGTTCAACTTAAGAACGAACTGCAGAGTTGCGCAGAGCCGAACAGCAATCGAGGATCTATCTAGTACTATTGTTACTATGGAAGATTTATAGTGTAAACCATGAGCTCAAATTGACAATGGTGGATGGGAAGGTGTGCAATACTTTAACCTATACCGCATCCCAACAGGTGCGTTATATTTGCGGAACCAAACCAAATATAATGAACGATATTGAAGGATACCTGCAAAGACATGTTAGTCATGATAGTTTGGATTTCGATTTATCGCCTTTGCATGCGTGGATACGAGTGAATTCAGACAAAAGACTGGCTTTATAATTGATAAACCGAAACAAGGTGGAGGCAATTCAAATGACGGCAATACGGCTCGCAGATTTTTTGCAAACCCTTCATTATCTTCAGATATTACGGGCTTGAAAAATTACATAATTGAAAGATGTTCCGTAGTCCTGAGAATTATGGCATGCACTATTATCATGCAGGCCTTTGAAAAGTATTCCTTACAAACAGCAAGAGAAATTGTGGACGAATATCCATGGTATCCATTGCCAGCTTCGGTGCATAAGGTACTAATCCATGGTAGACAAGTTGCCCAACGTGCGATTTTGCCTATAGGTCAGTTGACAGAAGAAGCTGCGGAGGCTAATATTAAAAACATTAATTTTTTTAGGTGAAAAAACACGAGAAAAACATCAAGAGTAGCCACCAACACTGATTTATTCAATCGATTGCTTATTGCTTCGGATTCGTTTTTAACTAATACAAGATGTTCAGAAAAACTTAAAAAAGTGCTAAGCAAAGACGTTTTAAAACTTTTAATCAGAAAACTTCTTCTATACTGATTCAAATTGTACAAATTAGGCTTATCAAAAAAAATTACTTAAAATTTTTTATTTTAAATGAATTTTTTAATTATGACCGGTGATTCCATACATATGAAACCACTGTACGTCGCTTTAGTATCCCGAATAGATTTTCAATGGAATTCAAGTCTGGTGATTGTGCCGACCAATCAAGAACTTGCACCCTATTGACGTTTAACCAATCCTTTACAAACTTCGATGTGTGCTTCTTGTCATTATCCTGCTGAAACACCCATCGAAGCGGCATATTCCATTGATCATGGGGCATCATTTCCGTCTCCATAATGCCTTTATTTGAAACGATCCATTATCCCTTCAATCTGGTGAAAGGGACGAATACCATTGGCTGAGAAGCATGTCAACACCATCACACTACCACCTCCATGCTTTGATGAAACTTTGCAGTTCTCCTTCCCGACGTCTAACTGTTGACATGAACTGAATTGACCAGTTTGAGCTTAGATTCGTCACTGAAAAGGACAGTTCTCCATTTGTCTATGAACCAATTCAGATGCATCCTGGCGAAATTTAACCTAATGATTAATGACTAGTTGTTTGATTTATATTTATGCTTTTAAAACAAGATATTTTGAAAAGAACCTTTTCTGCAAATGCACTCTTTTAAGTATCGGCTTTTTCGCAGGCCTGGAACTTTTTAAGTCGTTTTCGATTGCTGGTCTTCGAACTGTAGCTGGATAACGCGTAATTTAAGTGATTTCACAATTATTTGGGAAGTCACAAACGGGTCTTTTTTAATTAAAGCGCAAATTCTTCTATCCATCTTCTCGGAAGTTACTCGTGGCCGGCCTTCCAAATGCACTGTTCCTACATATCCCGTTGGTTTTTATTATATTTCTCGGCTATAGAAATTTGAGTCTCTCCATTAAAAAAATGTTCAATTATTTGAGATTTAATTTCATCAAGATATCAAGGGGTGGCCGTGGTGTAGTTGTACTAGCAATCGCTTCTCACTCGGAGGGTCAAGGTTCGAATCCTGCCCATGGCAAGTCTCTCAAGATTTTCATTTGTGTAATTGGAAGTCAGACAGAAAAATTCTGCGTGTGAAGGCATAACACTGACACGTAGATTTGGCTGTTGTAGAGTTTCAAGCACAAAAAAAACTAGTGCGAATTATAACCTTCGAATTACTATGAGTGAAGAAAAAACTCTCCGTCCTATTCGGAATCCCACCCCCTGGAGAGCGAATATCGAAACCAAATAATTTTCCTTTTTCCTCCTTCTACCTTTCCGCCCGCGATGAACCAACAGTAAAAGGGTGTCTAACCCCTTAGGCGCGCGTAAATTATAAAACAAAAAAAAAATCCATGTGACTGATCTACGACTCACTTCCTTAAACGTAGGTAAGAATATATCAGAACAAGTAAATGTACCGCTAACTTTGTTTTGTTGTTTTTGGGAAATCAGGAAATTGTTGCTTTAGTTTTGTACACTGCAATATATTGCAAATGCTTGTTGTTGTTGAAATTTTCTTACATACGAGTTGTTATTGTTTTGGAAACTACGTTATCATGTTTCTGTTTCATCATTACGAGTACATAAAGCTACATTTAATTTTTTTTAGAAAGTTCATTAGGAAACAAATTATTTACATTTATACGTTCGAACTAAATTTGTTGCTTTTGTTTTGCACAACACTCTAAAATATATGTGAACACATGAGAACGCCCACAATGTGCATCTACTGCTTCTGTTACTCAAATTTGACGCTTCCTGATTCTTCACGTGTTAGTGGTCCTTTCCAATTTGGAATCAAGAAAACTTGAAAGCCTTTTTTATCGTTGTTTTTCGTTTGTTAAATTGTTCTTTCAAAGGGATAATAAATGTAATGTTTGTTTACATAAAGGAATCTGCATTAACTATTACTATTACTATTTTGATAACGGTATATGAGGGTGAGGATGGCCTTATACAATACTAAAAGAGTGTTTGTTGGTGTGGGAAGAGAGGTGAAGGCACAGGGGGTGGAGGTGTAAAATCAAATATTCTTTCAATTGAAAATTGGGATAAAAAAGGATGACTTTCAATGTTACAGAGTTACAGATTATTTCGAAAATCATCCTCTACCACCTCGCAACATATTTTTCAAGCGTTGAAATTTAATATTCATTCAGCACCAAAATTTAAAAGTATTACATTTTTTCCTGCCACAACTTTTTAAGCATCAGAATGCAGTCATCCGACCCCAGTTCTACCTTATCTACCCATCCACTCCTCCCACCCTGCCCTACTCCATCAAACGATGATTCCCACACCTAGCAAAATTGGAAACAAAAAGAGTGAATAAGCGAAAATCGGATGGTTATGAAGTAACCTTGCAAATTTCTTTCCCAGCTGACGTTTGACAATCAGTCGTATTTCAGAGCATCATGCGTCGCTCAAAAATCATTTGACGGTTCTCAGCAGTAGCAGTGGCGGCAGGAGTAGATACACTTCATGTTTATATTATATTATAACTACATTAGCCTTTCCAGGTAATTTTGATCTCTGATTTCTGAAATACCAATATTAACCCTAAATAAGTTTGACAAAGTAATTTGAACCCTGTAGAAATGCGCCTCGTCGCTCGTGATGATTTTCGATTTCGATTTCCTCTTCGTTGTTGAGATTGAGGATGGCTGTACAGAAATTCACATAGCCGGTGGCGGCTACGCTCTACATGGTCCCCTGTGGTTCCACTCTGTTTGAGTCGAGTATCTAAGTATCGGAATGTTTGCCCAGTTGGCGCTACACGATTAGGAAATCGACGTCGAAATTCACGCTGCGCTAACACCACCGACCGATTATTGGTCAAAAACATCGACACAATTATTCCACGCTTTTGCGGAGTACAGCGCTCCATTGCTTGTCTGTTTGTATACTTCAGCTCTCTAGTTCACAAATGTCAAATATGATTGATGTACGGCGCCATTTGCAAAAAGTATATCATATTCCGATAGGGTGATTAATTTTGCATCACCTTGTATAAAATGTCAGTTCGAAAACTGCTGTATGTGTGTACCTAAATTGGCAACTAAAATTAAAATATTCTCAATTAATATTGTAGTTTCAGATTGATTTGTAGCTCTTATATTGTAGAAACATACTTGATTGGCAGATTTGAAGGCCTCCTACAGAATTTGATGCACGTTTTCATAGCAAGTTAGCCAAAGAACTTAAAAAATCGCGTTCATTTATTGAACTTAAAGCCATGTGTGAAGTTTTCATTTCTTTATTTTGTTGTAAACACTTTCTCAAACTATTACTATTCTAATTTTATAGCATTATTCATACATAAACATGCATGCATTCGTCATGCATATTCAAATTTACACTTGAATGAAATGCGCCATTTGGACATCTGCCTTTTGATTTTCTTATACAATCCACGAATGGGAATTAATTTACGCATTTTTGGTCCTCAATTAAAATTTTCAAAAAAAAAATTAAATAACTGGATAGCTTTTTGGTGTGAATATTAACATTTGCTGATATTTAAACGCTCCTTAAGAAACTATGGAAATTAAATTACTATAGGGCTGGACATATAAACAAATTTAACCCAAATTTACGGCATTATTGGAATTACATAAGATTGAAGAAGACTCACTAAAACTAGACCGAAAATCGGACAGCAATGGATATGCTTATAAGTCTGATATATTGACAGATGTGAATATGTGATTTTGAAATATCAAAACTAGGAAAAAAAAGCGGATTAAATGCAACGCGCAACTCTTTAATTTAACATTCTACATAAAAATATATAGTTTTTGAGAAAGAACTTTGTCGTGGAATAAAATGCGACTTATGATATTTTGATGGTAACCTGGTCCCGTGACTTGGCTTATTTCAATGATAAAGGTACCAGCAACCTCGAAGCTTCACATTTTGATTCAAACCCTAACAACCTATTAAAATGGAAATAGTGAAGATAACTTGATTAGTAAGCTAATAATAGCTAATTAAAAATATGTATTTGCGTATTTTAAGCAAGGCTAATTATTTAGACGTTTTGAATAATAAGTATATGAATAAAATTTTGTACTAAGCAACCTACATAAATATGTAGTTCGAATTATGTGAGAAAGTTGGCGACAACTATGAAATACGAGACGAAAAAGAAAATGGGAACACTTAGTGCAGAGATATACACTCGTATAAGTTGATATTAGAGCTAGGTTTTGCTGACTTGGAATAGTCATATCGATAAAACCAAAGCCAGGATTTTTCCATGAACCAGCAAAAACCTAATTGGGGAAAACTTAAGACTTAACCCCAAAATGACACCAAGCATTTAGATAGCATTGCTAAAATGATGGTCATCTATGATAAACCCATTTGGTGCCATAAAGTGAAACAAATTATACAGGTTGGACACAGAAGATACAAGCTAGCCTATGTGTGTAGCATAAGAGATTCTACTTAATCTAACTGACTTTTCAACTTAACATTCAGAAAAGCTAATAAGTATACGCTCAGCTCAGTGAATGAGAACAATTTTAAATCAATTTCTCCCGACCTTGTGTGCACTACTGGGAATCACACTTACAGAAAACTGTAAAAAAAATTATATTTCAATGTAAGGTTACATTTCCAAAACAAATGGAATGGGTACAGAAAAACTTACCTTTACTTACTCTTACACCGCATATGGAACGACTGTTAAAATGTTTCTCTTTATAATCGTGGACAGTAGCTCCTCTGTAAGAGTTAAGATACATACAATAGAGATCTGCAGCAGGGAGAAACTAATCAGGGCTATCACATTTACACTCTTTCTGACAGTATCAATACAGCATCAATACTCGTACATTTGAAATAACCTTCAAAATAATCAAATAATCTATGACGGAATCAAACTGCTTGGAAGACCAGTCAGCACCACTAAAGTGAATGTAGTGGCTATGACGGCAAAGAAAGGACAGGTAAATTAGCCAGGAAAGGATCTGCGCCATAACTTATTAAGCCTGAACCTTTCTGGGAGATTCCATCACTTCCATAAAAATCGGTGTCCATAACTGGCTGAACTTTAAGGCACTCGATTATTGATGCATACCGAAGCCAACAAACCTTTCTAACAAATCCGTTCCATAAAAAGAACAAAAAACTTCTACAACTACCTAAAAGTCACACTGTAACCGAATTTCTATCGAGACAAAAAGTATCTCGTGCCTAAGAGAATAACTCGTTACAATATGATGCATTGCCAGTGAAACGACCTAAGCAGAACACGTCTACATCTACTAGGAAGATCTTATCTTAAGGCAGAAGACATTACTGCCAGTTTACTCACTCAAAGACTTAGTCAAATTTATAATGAGTCCGGCAACATGAATTAACTCTAACCCGAGGATATCAGAATCAGCCCACGGAAATAAGCGTACTAAGTCTTACTTTTTAAATAATCTAATCTAATATAGTGCATGAGAATGCTAACAGCTGTGTTGAGTAAACATATAGATGTTTCTCTGGCCAGAGCCAAAGGTGCTTTTGCCCTTACAAAGAGACTGTTCTATAACAGTCAACTCGATGCGAGGGTGAAGGTAATCTGCTACATGGCCCTTATCAGGCTCATGCTTGTATTTGGATGTCCCGTGTGGTTCAACGTGAGAGCAAGTTTATTAGAAAAGATTCGGGTGTTTGAGAGGGCTTGTCTTAGGACTTGTCTTCGCTTATACAGAACACCAGGGTCTCAGTACATAAAATTATATCCCAATGAGGTCTTGTACAATAGGGCGAACCTAATAAGAGTGGACAATTTCGTCATGAAGTTGACTCGAAGGCACATTGCAAGAGCAATGACCTCATGGAACAACCTGATCTCCGGGGCTTTCCACCACAATTATATGTATCACGAGAGAGTTCGCTTTGACGGCTTTATTCCTCCAGAAGCGTTCCTCTATCTAGATAGCAAAGGTCTGATCCAGGACAGGTTGGCGGTGCCGCTAATCTTCCACGTCGCTCGAACAGCTGCAGACAGGTGACTCAACTACGACAGAGACGCCGCATACGGCAGCGCGGAGCGTCTCCGGTTCAGTAGGGCGGTAGGGAGTCGCGACATGAGGGATGTTGCTCGGCAGTGGCTGGTTGAAGGAGGGGAAGATTCGTCGTCCAATTCTTCCAGTACTAGGTAGCTCCATAGGAAGCAAAGTCGGTCGTCTGACTATTTCATTAGCCTTGGCCGGCTTACATAGTTTTAGGTAGGATTAAGTTAATTTTAAGTAAAAAATATATTTAAAAACCAAAAAAAAAAAAAAGTCTGTAAGTTTTTAGTTTTAAGTTTTATAATAAAATTAAAATCAAAATAGTCCATATACTAAGTTTTTTTTTTCTATTTAAAAATGTTTTCTTAGTTTAAGCTGTATTGTCCTAACTATAAGAATAAGAACAAAACCTGTCAAAACGTCGAAAGACATAGTTTAAGTGTTAGGTTTAACTTAGAGTGCCCGCAGGGGGCCAGTAAGTTAGAATAAGATAATTTTAAGTTAATTAAGTTAATTTTTAAGCGTTTTTTTGTATAGCTTGTAAGTGTTAATTAATTCAACATAATAAAAATGCATACATTGATTTGAGGTCTCCGAAATTTATTTAAACTTTTCAATTCATAACTAACCGACAATATTTATAGAAAAAATTATTGAAATTATGTTACTTATGATGAGAAAAAAAAAACGAAAAAAATCGCATCATTGCATTGCCCCTGGCGAAATAATTTAATGAGCGTGAACCGCAAATGTACGTACGCACTCGTATTACTATACATATGTATGTATGTGCATGCAGAAATGATGTGGAAAACATAGTTCAGTATTTCATGCAGTACTTAATTTAATCGCCATAGCGTCATTATGCATAAGACGGCAGCCAATTTACTAACTGCATTTAAGAAAGATTTCCTTAAAATCATTCTTGAAAGAATAGTGCAAAACTCACGCGGCAGTACAGAGGTATAATCTCCCAAAAGTCCGTCTAATTACTCAAATACGCCGATGATATTGACATAATCCGAAAAAAGCAGAGTGACGTCAATGGCTCTTTCGCGAGTATTCTATTGAGAAGGAAGCGGTGAAGATGGGTATATGCTGTCAACAAGAAAAGACACCCAGCACCGGCGTCTCGGACAGAACGTCATTCTCGACAGATATATCTTTGAGGTAGTTAAGTACTTTGTCTATCTAGGTTCCGCTACCAATTTAGACGCTCAGATCAAATGAAGAATAGCTCTTATCAATCGCAGCTTCTTTGGGCTAAGAAGGCAATGGACTAGCAATGCAGTCTCTCGAACAACAAAAGTGATCCTATATAAGGCGTAGATGCATGGTCTTGGCTGCTTTGAGAAGAAAATTCTTCGGGCTATATTCCGTCCCGTCTGCATAGACGGTGAGTGGAGGAGGAGATACAACGACGAGCTGTACGGATTATACAGGTTGTACGGTGACGTCGACCTAATCAGGAGTGTGAAGGTTCAACGACGGAACTGGCTGGGTCATTTTTAGTGGATGGACTCCATTGCACAGGTCCGAAAAATCTTCGAATCCGCAACCGAGAGACAGCTCAGTAGAGGAAGACCGCGACTTAGCTGGGCACGCAAATAGAAGGGGACCTCAACCAACTTAGCGTGCGAAACTGGAGGCAGTTAGCTAGAGATCGAGCTGGCTTGAAGCGCTTGTTGGTTGAGGCTCAGGTTCACTCGGGACTGTATCGCAATTGTCTGCAATGAAAATACAATGGAAATGGAAAATGGGAGTCACTGCAGAATTAAAATACTTTTAAAACGCAAAAGTAGTTGTCACAGCCTCAAAAACATCCTACCAATTTGTCAATTTGTCAAAAGGTAAGACCTTTTCCCGAAGAATCTACACTATAGCTAGCTAGTATGCCGGAGATAATAGACAGGAAAGAAAACGTCAAGAAGCCACTGGTCCATTAGAGATATCACAGTAAATGAGTCTTAATTGAGTATTAACCACTTACCTCAATGACTTGTTCTACCAGCTACAGCTAAAGTATCATCTTTGAATAATAGTTGAAGCTATAAATAATTCTGTATTTATAAGGCTACATAAATTTAACTAGTTGGCTGCATTTATATGAATCTACTTTTATTCAAAATGGATTGAAAAAATAAAGGTAAGATTTGTCCTTAACTTGATGTCTCCATAGTCTAGGATATAAATTGTTACCTGTAAATTGACTTCTTGCCTTATAGAAAAGGAGGCTTTTTATACAGAATTAAGCAGATTAACGCGTACTGACTTTGATGAAGCAGTGCACTGCGTGCTGGGCAATCAAGCTAACCTTTCACAGATCACATTTATACTCGTACAACATAGCTTTTAGCGGAAGGTATCACTAAACGGAGTAATATAATATGTCACAATCGACAAACTCTCAAATGGAATCAACTGGAAATACAGTTATTCCCATTAATTATACATATTTATTGTTTAGCAATTCAACCTTTAATGAGTTTGTTCCGCTGTCTGACTCCATACGATTTAAATTTACACAATTCTGAGCGGCTTCGACATTCTGGACCGACAACACCCGAAGGAAGGTGTGTTGAGACCTTCGCTGCAGAAAATAACTTGACCCAGCTTGTAAATGAGCCCACACGAATACCAGACGTTGATAGTCATACCGCCAATACCCTGGACTGGTTTTTAACTTCTCAACTTGATAAGTACACTGTTGATGTGCTTTCCCCTCTAGGCTCGTCGGACCATTGTGGCATATCAGCTAATTTCTCGTACACCCATCATACAGTTAGAGAAAAGATTCCTAAAAGAACTGTATGGAAATACGAGAATTGAAGCGGCATTAACAGCTTTTTTATGAATTTTAACTGGTCGTTGTATTTACTCGATAGCGACGTGGATGCCGCTGCTGATATGATCACTGACACTATCCCCAATCGGATAAAGAGTAGCAAACCAAAAGAAAATGCATGGTAAGACTCGAACTGCAAAGAAGCTGTCAGGGATAGAGAAATGTTTTTTCGGTCCTTCAAGACCAACTCGACAGAAGAATATCGAGCCAGGAATGGCACTGCGTCTCTCTCAAGCGTGTGAAATTTCAATACCACCAGAAGTTGAGGCGAAAAATACTACAATGTCCCAAAGGTAGTACTCGTAAAAGCTCTTGGTCGTTTATCAAAAACATCAGAAATTTTGCCTCATCCTCCCTCCCAACTCTCATTTACAATGACATTCCAGCTGTCTGCTCTTTAGACAAGGCCAATCTGCTTGCTGCACACTTTGCCGCCAACTCAATACTTCCAGATTGTGATTTGTTTCCGCCTACACTTGAATGCGTCGAATGTTCAACGGCACGAATCCACTTTTGCACTCGAGTAGTAGCAAGAGTACTTAAAGATCTCAACATACATGAATCTGCTGGTCCAGATGGGAGATGTACCATGGAATGGGAGATCTTCCGAATAGGTGTTCTTCCACGCTGGCAAGAGCACAGCGTAGGCTTTTCATCAATTACTCTTTAGGACTCTTTCCGAACAGATGTAAAACAGCATTTGTCCAGCCCGTCCCTAAAAACGGCGAATCTTCTTCTCTCACCTCCTATAGGCCCATTGCACTTACGTCCTTTCTTTCCAAGGTCATGGAAACTCTGATAAATCGTCAGCTCATGAAATATTTCGAAAATCTCAATGGCCGGCAGTAGGGTTCTCGTAGCAACAGGTCAACTGGTGATTTGATGGCATGCCTTACCAAAAAATAGAATCAAAGTCTACACCAATCTGGCGAAAGCAAGATAGTTGCACTTGATATTTCTACGGCATTTATCAGAATTTTTGCATCAGGCTCTTTTGTCGAAAATGCGTGCATTTAGGATCGAGGACTCTCTTAGTCAATGGATTAGGAATTACCTTTCTGAACGTTCAATTTACTCGTAAGTTGTCTTGGATGGTTTCAAGTCTGATATTCACAGAATAAATGCTGGTGAGCCCCGGGACTTCGCTTTGTCTCCGACTCTCTTTTTAATTTTCATCAACGATCTCTTGTCTGCTACTTCTAATCCAATATATTTCTTTGTTGACGACACTACTCTCTGCTTTTCATATTCGCTCCCTGACTCACGTTCCTACTCTTCAAATGTAGAACGGGAATGCTAGCGTATGATAAACTCATTAAATAAAACACAATGTTGTCTTCTGTCGTTAAAGCGACAATGGCACTTGAATCGTCGAAACCGAAAAACTTTCTATTCTTGGTATGTGTGTTAATGAAAACTTAGGTTAGAACGACCACATATTCGATGTCGCTAAAAATGATGCGAAATGCCTAGGTTTCCTCAAGCGATGCAAGAAATATTTCCCCTTCTGATCTGGCCTCAATATATACAGCATTTATCCGCCAAAAACTGGAGTACAATGCACACATTTGGTCAGGTGCGCCTAAATCATCTCTGCAACTGCTAGATGGGATTCAAAACCATGCGATAAAACGATAGGAATACTAATAGCGCTCATTCTATAGATACCCTTAAACACCGACGATATATCTTGTGTCTCACTTTGTTCTAGCGCTACTTCTACCACCAGTGCTCCTTAGAAATACTCAGTACACTTTAACCCTTTCAAACCTTCAACCGTAATACTCGTCTCGCTATGAATGCTCATCAGTATACTCTCAAGCCCACTTTTGGACGTACTCTGAAGTATCGTGATTCGTTCCTAAGCCGAGCATCTCGCTTGTGGAATGCCCTGCAGAGCTCTCTATTTCCTAGTCATTATAACATTCAGACATTTAAAACCAACGTACATACATGGGTACCTATCTTTCTTTCCTCCATAATTTTCCTTCGCCCGCGCTGCGTTTCCAATATTTTAAGGGTACATTAACCCCTTGAGCGCTAATGAATATCCGACCTGAAGATACAATTTGCCTAAAGTGCACTAATATGTACATGCAAGAATGTTCACGAGTATTTTAGGGCATAAACAGAATTTTAGAGCGTGTTCCTCTTTACGATTGAGTAAATGATGCTGGATATTATTTTGGGAATGAACTGTAAACTGTCCAACATCTGGAGAATAATTATGAGCACTATATGATATACAAGCCATAAGTTTTCTTTGTTTAAAGCAGGAGAAATAATGCCTTGTGGGAAGCAAGAGTTAGTTGGTCCGCAAACAATACCCATTGCCTAGTGCAACAAGGTGCTGTGAAGGGTTGATGGTACTTTCTCACCAAGTGCGGACATCCCAAACATTGAACGAGTAGCTCTAGATTAGATTGCGATGTGGAATGTGAGCTCCGTTATCTTTGCAGCAGATTGATTCAAGGATCAAGTGATTTAGTGCATAATAAGATACGAGAAAAAACAGTGAAGATCGGATAACATTCCTTACTGCTGTGAAGATTAGTCAAGATATGGAATATTCCTGGAAGCTTCCGAAAGTACAAACTTAAAACCTTAGCGTTCAAGTTTATTAGTCACTCCATAGAGGGTTGTATCAATTGAACTCCAAAATAAAGTTCAGCATATAATAATTCATCATCAGTGTAGGACTTTAGTCTGCGACTGTTGTAAGTAAAGCTTTTCTAGACGAATGATTCTAACAGCATATTCAAAAGCACACTAAAGACCAAACTACTCATATAATGAATGAATACAGTTTTAATGGCATAATGGGACGCTATTAACTTCGAGTAGGTACTAAGGCAACATTTTTGAATAATGTAACGATTTGTCTCGTTTTTTTCTTTAATTACTCATCGCACTTTCATATTTTTAGTTTTAGATTTAGAATGATAGTGGAATGGCTTACTCGTATAAAAATAGTCGTTAAGAAAAGAAAAGCCACAAAACAAAAAGGCGAAAGTTACTGCTAAATTCATTTATAAAAATGTTCATAGAAAGTAAGAAAACTTACAAAAATTTAAATAACAATAGTTACGAGTAGTAAAAGGTTTCAATAACACTAAATAACAAACGTACACTCTGAAGTGATTAAAAGAAACAATGATATTGTTATGCACGGCATACAATATACAATTTCCATTGGTAAGTTGTGATTTTGTGGTAAATTCGATGTATCAAATCTATTGCATGCACTTCCTCTTAGGAAGTCCCAAACTAAATTGCCCAAATTATATTCTATTCGATAGATTCATTTTTATACCCAAAACGATGTTGTTTTCAGTGCCATGGAGCAATAGAAAGTTCTTGCAAAAGCCGTGTAACTGGGCGATGGAGATATGCAGTTCGGGACAAAACAATTTACAATGAAGTTGGGGTCCTGGTAGACAGATGTCAACAATCAGCCAATTCGTAAGCCAGCAATTTAGAATCCTGGTGATATTACTCCTTTATCTATTGTAATAATGAACTTTAATGAAAGCAACTTTTAGAGTCTAAATGAGATTGATTGCGGATAATTTGAAGCTGCTGGACTAACAGAAACATGCAACATTTTATAAGCTAGGACAATGATTTTTTGTCAGTCATTAATTTTACTTAGATAAGACCATATTAATTAGAGAAAGAAGACCCAAATCTTAGTTTTAACCTATAAGCGAAAACAGCGAAAACTCTACGAGTGTATATCTAGAGTCGATATGAGTCCATAGGGAAATTATTTATTCTCGCAAGATTCGTTGAATGGTTAATAGAATATTGCCACGGTTTGTTCTCCTATTTGTTGCCGAAAACGACTTAGTCAAAAAATATATGTTTTAACTATAAATGACATTTGTATGATGCATACCTCAGATCCACTTTTTCATAATCCTCATAGACTGTAACTATACACTTAGAAATTTGCCTGCATTTCGACTGATGCAGGACTTCTGTTTGACATTTCAGTGCCTGAATATCACTTTCACCATTTATTCGCATTCCACAACATATATTTCCTTGTTCAAGTTTATTTCGTATCTTAGTTTTCATTTCTTATAAGGTAAATTCTTATAATGCCTTGTGATAATAATATATAAAAAAAAAATTGGAATAAAATTGAACGAACCACTAGGATTTGTTTCTTTGAGTCACAACAACGTTGCGTTTGAATGCTGAAATAGTCTTCTGATAGTTATGATCGACCAAAAATCACTTCGGGATGTATTGGTTCAATGATAAAGTGCCTACAGTACCAGCATCCACCACGTCAACGACGAGCACAAGCCGGACATACACAGAGGTAGTGCTCCGCGATGTCGTCATCACTTTCACAGTAAGCGTCGTAGGATGTTGTATTACTTGTGCCCAGCGCATTTGCTTAGCAAAAGTGTAGTGCCTAGTCACGACGGAATTAAGTAATCTGCAGTCTTTCCTGCTGAGGGACAGGAGGAAAGCTGATGACTTCTTAGAGACGTCGGGAAGCATTGGTTTAGTTTGGATGCATCCTACCATTTGCAGTTGTGTTCATATGAAACACAACTGCCAATGGAAGACTTAACTGAGGGCGAAAGAAGATCCAACGTAGTTTACCATTGAATTAAACCTTCCGACAGCATTCAGTGATGTCTTGCATTGTAGAACTAGCTTGCAAATCGTAAGGGGGTTTAACAAGGCTCTAAGCTAAATATAGTTTGTTGCTTAAAGAATTATGTATATCTCTGCTTGGAAGACAGACGAAAGTTTTCCTAACGACAAGTGAAGTCTAGTGTCGTCGTCCTGCAGAAAGACACCAGCGCCGGATACTATATGGGCTTTAGAGCCATCCGTAAAGACCCAACTATATTCCTTTCCAGGCTCAGTGTCTGGCCGAAACCAGTCTTAGGGAAAGTCGATTTCGTAATTTTTCCGCAGCAGGAGTTCCGGTGTCTTCATCAGACGGCATGCCCATAAGACAGTTGGCGCGCAAAGTCATCAAAGCTGTAGGGCATGTTGTACTAAAGACCACTTTGAAAGATGATTCCTTTGCACTGCCAGAAAGCCAACATCGCCCTTCTGCTGGACAATCAGTTTCTTTGGTATTGAAGGCAATGAAAGATGAGGGCTAGAGGATTTTAACATTAATTGAACATTTATTTGATCACAATAAGGTTCGCGAAGTCTTTTCCTCTTCACCCCTTTACCAGAAATATTTTGGCAGAAACCGAATGATATCCCACAATTGGCTGCGGTCCCTTTCTAGCTGAGCGTGTCTCCTAAAGGGGGATCTTGCTTTACGGCCTCGTCCATCTGAAATGGATACGAAGTCATTCCGTTCTGGAGCAATACTGCTGTATAGCCTTTAGAGTACCTGGTAATATTTTATGCAGTCGGAGCCCAAAATCACTTGAAGATCTTTTTCTCGAAACAACCAGGGGCATTTTCGTCCGCTTTAGTTAAATCCAATACCAGACCATACCAGGCTGTGACGATAAATACTTTCCTTGTTATTCGGGAGAGCTACTTATTTCTCACTGCGGCCTTCTTATTTCAAGAAATAGCGATTGTCTTGTCATTGTAGACAAAGTCTTGTGCCACCTCAAACTTATAATTTGGCATTGTGGGTGGCTTCCGCATCGTTAGTATTGGACTTCCTTTCTTACCGAAAGCTTACATATTGTGGTGCAGTGGCAGTGCAAATATTTGCACTTGGAAAATATGTAGCGTAAGATGTATTTATAAGCGCGCATGGATAAAAGCAGTTCAGTTTTGAACGGGTTGTTATTTTGGTGACTATTACTTCATGGTGCTAGGAAATGCTAATTTATTTTTTTTTCCTAGGAAATACCAGTGGTAGTATGTAAAATGCAAGAAACAAGTTGATTTTGCTTGAAAGAATGAAAATGCCATTGCGCTGTGTGAGGGTACAAAAAAATTTGGACAGGACATTTCATCGACTCATATATCGGTCAGCCTTCGGTGTTATATGCAGAAATCAGAGTGCTTAGGGTGCCGATACGTGAAGTGTGTGTCCAATTGCAAGCGTTTAGTATATTGTATATCTGAAGAAATAAAAAAATTATCTACTGTTCTAAAATTATGTGTCCAGCGAAAGCTACACAAGGTCACATTATAGAATTGAAACAAGACATGACCCCTGAACCCCATTGGGGGTGCAAAGATATTTAAAATGTTACGATTGCTTTGGCCATGCCAATTTTTCGGTCTTCAAAATCTCTATTTAAAAAATCAATCATATTTGACATTTATGAACTAGACAGCGGCAGTATACAAACAGACAAGCAATGGAGCGTTATACTCCGCAAGAGCGTGGAATAATAAAAAAATTTTACCAATAATCGGTCGGTGGTGTTATCGCAGCGTAAATTTCGACGTCGATTTCCTAATCGTGTTGCGCCAACTGGGCAAACATTCCGGTACTTAGATACTCAACTCAAACAGAGTGGAACCACAGGAGACCACGTAGGGCGTGGCCTCCACCGGACTGGTCGTTCGGCAGTGAATATCGCGGCTGTGGTTGCCGATGTCTCTGAGAACGAAGAAACATCAATCAGACGACGGGCCACGCAATTGGGCATCACCAGACAGACCCTACAGCGAATTTTAGCGAAAAACTTACACGTGCTCCCGTATAAAGTACAAACAGTGCATCAGTTAATGCCCCCTGACCTTCAGTCGCATGTGAATTACTGTAAAGCCATCCTCGATCTCAACAACGAAGAGGACGATTTTGTGTCGAAAATCATAATGAGCGATGAGGCACATTTCCACTTAAGCGGTTACGTCAATAAGCAAAATCTTCGTTTCTGGGGTATTTAAAATCTGCGTGTGATGTACGAAGAGCTATTACATCCACTCAAAGCCACTGTGTGGTGCGGCGTTCACGAGGGAGGGGTGATTGGGCCATAGTTTTTTGAGGACGCCATCGGCAATACGGTCACTGTTACTGGCGAACGCTACAGGGCCATGATAAACGACTTCTTACTGCCGCAATTGGATGAGCTGTGCTTGGTGAACATGTGGTTTCAACAAGACGGTGCAACCGCACACACAGGATGAGCCACAATTTATATTGTGAAGGAAGCGTTTCCTTGTCGCGTAATCTCCCGTTTTGGCGATTTGGAATGGCCAACAAGATCGCTCGATTTAACCATCCCAAACTTCTATCTTTGGTGAAGTCGCTGGTTTACGCCAAAAAAACCTCAGGCAATCGCAGCCTTTAAGAAGAATATTCGATAGGAATGCGAACAGTTATCACCGGAAATCTTGCGGAAAGTCATGGAAGTGCGATAAAACGGGCACAAATGTGTATCAACACTGGCGGCAGCCACTTTTCCACTTAATAGAAATAATGGCAAACATCTAAATAAAGATTTCCATTACTCAAAATTAGATGATTAATTTTGCGCCACTTTGTATATATAATATATATATATGAGTATACTGTACATGTATATACTGGTAGGCGGCAAATATAAGTTCCACGTCTTATTTCGCATTAACAATTTATACTATCTAATATTCATCAAGGTATACTTAGAAGAAATACAATAAAAGAAAACTTTAAAATGGCTTCTCTTGTGATCGTGGACTTTAATAAGTTTTAACCCACACACTTACCGTGTCTGGAATGAAAAAAAATAAAATTGTAAACTCTATCGATCCCTATCTCTTGATTGCCCTTCTAATCAGAATATTTTTCCATAATTTATGCGTGCCGCCGCCAAATATCGTTTTCACTTTCCAAACGGTGGATTTTGCAAAACAAAAAGAAAAATCTCTACCAAAGCACGGTCGAGGTATTATTGTATCTTTAACCTGGCACTTAGCATTTCAACGTTTTATATTCTCTTAATGCAAAATTAAGCACTAAAATTCGAAGATGAAACCGATCACGAATGCGAAAATCTTGTATCTTCTTCTTCCGATTTGCATTAAAATTCCATCGATGAAATCAAAACAAAAATTCTCCACAGATGTAGTATAGTAAAAGTATCCAATCAAAAGAAGAAGATTCGAAAGAAGAATACCAAATACCAAAAATAAAATGTAGAAGTCAACGACATCGATGAATCCATCTGAAAGGCATCATGTGTACATGTATGATGCTTACTCATCATCACTTCCTCTGTTTTACTCTAATATATACCTTAACAGTGGCGATCTGAAAGAGCCTTCTTCTGCCCATGGCGATTCCAATTTAAATGGAAGCTCTTTTATACAAAGCATTGATTTTGGTTCTAGATTTTTTTCTGTCGGACTTAGTGTCAAATTAGCAGACGCGTCAAATTCGTTTATCAGCTTAACACGTGGGATATCCAAAGTTTCTATTATTGAGTCCATAAGACTAGACTAAAGCATTGCAGTCGAACCACATTGAGGCTGCATGCTGTGAGTCATGCTTTTCTTGAGAAGCTTTTGGGCGACTGTTGAATTAGAAATCTGTATTAACTGGCCAACCATCCTAACCGAGTTAGAGATGCAACAGCTCATAAAGTTTAATGTTTATTATAACGATTTGTTGTTTGTGTTATGTCACCGATGGACGTAATAGATAATTGTTTGTTGCAACCCGTCGGTCCAGGAATGCTAATTTCTGTATATGTGCAGCTGCATTGATATACATATGTGTATATTATCCGTGCATGCGATAGTTTCGGAGATCATTTTTGTCCTCTTACGACTAGAAGATTGACAAATCGTTAAAGTATTGCATCAAAATGAGGTAGACACCGGTGTCTTATGCAAGTAACTGATTAATACTGCGCCGAATTAGCTACAGTTGCACAGCATAATAATAACGATGTTTGGCTACTTTCTCGGAAACTGGCTGAAAGTAAAATTAAAAAAAATAATGGTACGAGTATCAATGGCGGATTGCACATTAATGGCCTAACATATTCCATAAATAGTGAGCAAGTTCTTATTGAGGTTATGCAGACCCGATTGCTATACTGATTATGTCCATAAAATCAGGCTTAACCGTTCGTAGATGCAATAACGATTACAATATATGTTTAATCAATTGGGATATTCAATGAATTATATCTTATGGGTTCGAAGGACACCAGACAAATAAAGGTGTTTCAATTGAACGTTAATTCATTATGTACGAATTTGTACATTTCTTTAATTAGAGACACTGTCTACCTAGATCTAAGGCAAAAGTTTTCCATTTGCGAATGAAAATACGTGTAGGCTCTTTTTTTTAGTATTATAGACATTCCTATACGGACGCGAGTTGAATTCGGCAGTAGTGCCTAAGACTGAAATTGCACGGCTTCAGCGGCAGAAACCTGTATTGTGAATAAAGAAAACGTGCAATATTTTATCAGATAAATATACACATCAATGCATAGTCCTCAAACAGGAGAAGGTTTCGGAGTAGTTAGTTAGTTTCCGATTCTAACAGCAAGTAGGAGGATTAGATGACAACCTGGTGATGTTCAATAGGGACTCATTTAACAGATAAGGGAATTTCGAGAACATTTAGATTCAAAACTTTTCAGCATCTCAGAGGATACAAATGCTATCAGATATATTTAGAAAAACAAATCATTTATACCGAACTATCCTTAGCGGAAGGTGTCAAATATTGTACATAGACAGACATTTTTCACTGGCTGATCGACCTGTTGCCAAGGAATAGCAATGAAATACCACCTTGATCAAATAATAACCACCGTGTGGCGCTCTCGTTGTTCTCTCTTGAGTTCTGCTTTTTGTTTTGTTAAGTTGTTGACATTCCCTCTAAATGTTAGCATCATAGCTTGACATTTGCAAAAGTTACGTAGCCAAGAGTACATCTATCTCTGTGTGTGTTGGCGATTTTTTACAATTTTAGAAATGGATTTAAATTTGCAACAACGAACTTGTATTCAATTTTGCGTAAAAAACGGATTTAATGGTGCGCAAACGTTGGAAATGTTGGAAAAGTGTTTCGGCAACGATGCTCTAAAGAAAACGGTCGTTTACCACGAACACGAGCGGTTCAAATGTGGTCGTGAGTCAATCGAAGATGATGAACGCAGAGGCAGACCATCGATATTCGATATCGATGGAAATATTGATGGAGTAAAAGAAATGTTGGTCAATAACCGCGAATTAACCATCAGAGAGATAGCGGAGGACTTGAACATTGCATATGGATCCGTTCAAAACATTTTGGTTAATGATTTGGGTTTCCGTCGTGTAGCAGCAAAGATGGTGCCAAAAGACTTCAATTTGATGCAAAAAAGAGACCGTGTTGACGTCGCAAAAGAGATGATTTGCGAGGCTGAATCCGATCCCACATTCATCAAAAGGATCATTACGTGGGTTTATGAGTACGATACGCAATCCAGACATCAGGCAAGTGAATGGAGTTCATCAAATGAGCTGAGACCAAAAAACCACGTCGTTTTCAGTCAAAAAAGAAGGCAATGCTCACGGTTTTCATGGATCACAACGGTGTAGTGCATCATGAATTTTTGCCAGAAGTCCAGACAGTAAACAAAGAGTATTATTTGGGTGTTATGAGACGTTTACGTGCAGCAATTCGCCGAAAGAGACCAGAATTGTGGGCAAAAAACTCGTGGATTTTGCACCATGATAACGCACCGTTGCACAGTGCCATCATTATTCGTAATTTGTTGACGAAAACAGCAACAAATACCATCCAACAGCCACCGAATTCACCTAATTTGGCTCCCTGTGACTTCTTTCTGTTCAAGCGAGTTAAAAAAACCACTATGGGGAACGCGTTTCAGCAGCCGAGAGGAAGTAATGGAAAAATCGCAGGAAGCACTGATGGACACTGATACAGAAAACTGAATATAAAAAAATGTTTCGAGGATTCGATCAAGCGCTGGCATAAGTGTGTTGCAGTCGATGGGGATTACTTTGAAGGCAACAATATAGATTTAGATGAATAAACTTGTATTTTTAATTTTCTGAATAAATTCCGGGAACTTTTTGATCAAGGTGGTATGTTAATCTCAGAAGAATATGCGCTCTTCCAGCCGCAAAAAAGATTCTGAAAAAGACTGTTCTATGTAAAATGAAAAAAATATTTTTACTTAGATTTCGATGTCAAACAGGTAGATTTTTGAAATATGTCAGTTCCTCGTATATAGACCATATCAGATCCTCAATGATCATTCAAGCATCGAGTACAGGCCTCCCTTTTGTTCACTTACTGGGAGAAAAAGAGATGTGACCAATTTGGCTCCTTTCAAGTATTGTAAATGAATATTTGGCTCTGGATGCACTATACAAGCGGTGACGAGTTGTTTCACTCGGTTTATTACAGTGTTATGGGCAAATGAAATTGACTGATGGTAATTTTATCTCCCCAGGAAGAGCCGCTTTTGTTTTAATAATGATATGATCAAACTGAGTGCACCTGAATTGGTTTGCATCTGATAATTATTTATTAGGATACACAATATACTGAAGTTTGTATCAAACTCTCAAAATCTGTTTAGATTTTGAGTGTCCTATAACTTTGATTGGGCCAGCAGCCCAACAATCCAGTTCGTAGTGAAGTGTACTTACCTCCCAGTGGTAAGTACAAACTAACTCATGCAACCTAAAATAACAAGGGCATACTCGGCCAGCAGCATTATACTGGCCTACACCGTCATAGGGCTTATAACCCTATACGGAAGAGATTAAAATCTGTGACGAACCAACTAATGCTGACGACAGCAGCAAACGACTAAAGTACAACGACTTTCGGATTTGCACGTGGAATGTTCGGACCTTTAACAGGGCGTGACAGCTACGAGTATCATGCCATTCAGGAAGTGCCCTGGGACATAAGGAGGATGAAAAACTGTGACATTTACTATGGTGATTGATATAGGGAAAAGAAACGGCGCTTACTCAGATGCGAATTTGCCATACGCGGCAGACTTAAGCAAACAATATTGAGGTTCCGACAAGTGAGCGAGCATCTTATGACAATCCGCATCAAGGCTACATTTGCTAACATAAGCCTAACAAGAGCCCATGCTTCTATGGAAGGCAAGGACGACGCCACCAAAGATTGTCTCTACGAGCTCCTCGACAAAACATATGCGCAATGTCCGAAGTATGACGTTAAAATCATACTAGGCATTTTAACCCTATGAAAGGCACGGAGGACATATTTGTTTAAATAGTTGGTAAGCATAGCCCACGCGACACCACCTCTGGCAACGGGCTTAGTCTTATTAACTATAGCAAGCACAAGGTTTCCTCATCTCAGTATACACAAGGAGGTCTGGCAGTCTCCGGATCATCAAGCGCTAAATCAAACCAATCATTTTGCGATAGACGGAAGGCATGTGTCCGGTATTCTGGATGTCCGAACATTCCGGGCAGCCAGCCCCTTCTGCCCGAATTATCAAGGCTTCGCCCATTAATTAAGTTGTCTAATAAAAAGTGGGGGCAGAGCAAAGTACAAAGTACTAAACATCTCCAGATGATGCTACCAAAGGTTGCTACGATTTGACCAGTTATTGGACCACCGGTAGTCCCTACCAGGACTTAAATTACGGTACCATGGGAGTCAGGAGCCCCCGGATCATAGTCCAGGCCTGACTTGTTAGAGATAGGCCCACTTGTGGGAGAGTCATGGTAGATTGACCAATGTAGAGTTGCAATAAGTACTGGGTGCTGTGACCTTAAGAGCAGTAAGAGGTTTTAGATCGGCCTCGGCCCATACCAAGGGTGGAACTTGTGCCTCCGACACGAGTTCTGCTTTGGTATCTCAGGAAGGTGGCAGAGCGATGGCAAGGCGTATCCTTGCTAGAATGGATGTATGGGCAACCTGTAAACTTAAGTCTACACGACAAGTATTTACGTTAAAAAGCAGAGACTATTCCGGGCAGCCAATATTAGCTCGGATCACCACATCATTGTGGAATCCGAATGCGGATTTCCCAAGCGCCACAAAAAAGAAGAACTACTGTAAGAAGATATAACGTAGAAAAGCTGAAATCGCAAGAGACCGCCAGAAACCTCTCCGAACGCGCATCCCGAAATCTCTCAGCAACTCCTAGGACGCCAGCATCCAGTACCGAAGACCAGTGGCTACGTTGCCAACATGCCATCATGCACTCTTGTGCTGTATTTCATCCGACGGCCACCAAGGAATTCCGGGTTTCATGAAGCCGGCAAGTATATGCCGCTAAACAAAAAGCCTATAGAGTAACGCTGCAATGAAAAACAAGAGCTACTCGTGAGGTAAAGAAAAACGAGCACGAGAAGCGCGTGATTGAAGAGGTTGTACACCAGGAATAACTTACGGAAGTTTTACGAACAGGTGAAAAGAACGTGTCCAGGTAAGATACCTGTACAGAAGCCTGTAGTGATAAAGAAGGAAGAGATGAAGACGAAGGTAGTAGAGTCAAAGTCGGTGCTGAGAATACGGAACAACTTTTTCTGCAGACTGTGCAATGGCGATGAAGCCCAACATACTCGTACCATCGTCACTCAGAATAGACCATTTAATTTAGACGATGAAAGCCAAAGCTTCCGTCTATCTGACCAGAACCAAGTAAGGATAGCAGTATCTAAGCCAGAATCCAACAAATCAACTAGACCTGACGGCTTATCGGCCGAGGTATTCAAAGCTGATAGAAATGGCTTTGTGAAGAGCATGCACCAACTCATTTCTCAGAACCGGTCAGTAGAGTGTATATCTGATGAATGGAATCTCAGCACTATTTGCCTGATACACAAAACAAGAGACCCCCTTAACTGCACCAACTATGGAGGTATAAGTCTCCTCAATATCGAATATGTATCTGAAATATTGTATGAATGCTGGAAACCTTTCGCGAACAACCTAATTGGTCCCTTTCAGTGCGTTTTAAAACCAGGAAAGGCAACAATCGACTAAATCATCATACTCTGGCAGATCCTCAAAAAAACTCAACAAGCTCAAAGCGATATTCACTATCTTTTCATCGATTTTAAGGCCGCATATGATAGAATTAATAGAGGCCAGCTATATAGAGTCACGTCTAGTTTTGGCATCAATGCATTTGAACGAAATTGTAATTGAGAACGCTTGTTGCTCCGTCAAGGTCGGTTAAGGTTTTAGACAGGGTGAGGCATCACATGATAGACTTCATTAATATCATACTGGAAAGAATTGTGCGGAACTCACATGTGAACTTTTTAGTCACAATCTTTCAAAGGTTTGTGCAACTACTAGCGACCGTCGATGATATCGACGTAATTGGGAGAACTCAGCTAGTGTTGAAACAGGAGCTCCAAAATTGGGTATAGCGGTGAATGAGGGCAAAACAAAGTATACTCGTATGCTGCCAATAAGAAGAGACACACAACGTTGACGAATTGGACAAAACGTCACAATAGTCAGCAATAATTTTGAGGTTGTAAATGACTTTGCAGTCATCAAAAGCTTTTTTTTTTAAATATGTAAAATAAAATTAACAAAAATTAATAATTTTCGGTATGTTATGTCTTTATTAGAGAGAGCGAAAATTATGGATTACGATTATTACAATTTTATTCATGTGGCTGCTTCAACCCAATTTTCCAAGACTCATTTAACTGTTTCTGGTTCTCATGAATGGCTCAGACGATTCGCTTAAATAGTATCTGGATTGGCGGCATAACATCGATCTAAGGGAACCCCACAAAAAAAAGTCAAGCTTTCGGGCTGTCAGTGTTAAAATAACATATTATTAAAAAAAACACTCTTGTATTTGGTCCTCCTTTTATACTTATTCTTGGTTCCTAATTTCAAGAACTTTCCAACCGTTAATAATTTTTTTCATTGCTCAACTAATGCAATTACAAGTTGTAATGCCAAATCCAACACTTTGTCAGAAAACTCTGAACACTTTATCAGACATTTACACTGAATCTTTTATAGCAATTTTATATTTAGTATAAATATTGAAGCCGTTCAACATAATTTGTATATTGTTACCTACAGCATTATTTTGATGGGTCTCAGTGTTAATATATGGATAGCCCAAATCACCCAGAGCCATCTAAAAAAGGGTAAAAACGTGTTATGTATTCCTTTGCGTGAGATTAGTCCTAGATTCTTGTGATGCTAACGACAGGTCTATCCCGAGTCATTTAAAAAATAAAGCACATTATTTGACTATAGAAATATAAAGTCAAAATTTATTTTATGCAGCCGTTAAAGGCATGTGAGAATCAATCAGAGTTCCCAACATCTTGCAAGGTTTGATATGCCAGTATGCAACGCACCCCAAAGAGTCGCTCCCTTAGTTTTGGGAACAAGCTTTAGCTATGTGGGTTTATGTTCGGGCTGTATGGTGCGAGAGGTCTTCCAACTCGTACTGGTGTAATAAATTAACCGCAATATATCCTATATGAGGACATGTATCGTTACATAAAATCACTGGCGCAAGAGTGATCAAGTCAGGTCGTTCTTAATGCGGAAAAATAGCTTTTGTTGTAATTCCCGCAGCACAAGAAATTTGCTCATATGTTGTTCGACGATCCTCATTAAGAAAATCCGACACAAAATCACAAAATCACACTTTGCTCATCAGTTGATGATTCCAGCTTTCTTGGATGTGGGTGAACCCTTAAGCTTTTATTTTCACAAGTAGCTATCCCAACGGGACATTGAACTACTGTCTATTGTCTACTCACCACAGACTTCGATTAAGGCTAGATGAATTTCTGTAGAGTTGTAGACACGTAAGGTTGCAATTTCAACGAACGGTTTTTGATTTTCAACTGCCACAGTACACGAGACACCATTTCTATCTATCCCCCAACAAAAACTGCTGTGGCTATGCAATTAGGCAAAGCGTGGTCGCTCTTAACATGTTTAATTGGAGCTCAGGCAATTTATACTAAGAATGACGTTAGTTCTCAAATGACCCTCTTCGTCAACAGTAGGTCTGGGGGTGAAGAGCACCTTATTCCGGGTTTTTAGTACATACTCGTAAGTTTTTTTTTGTGTTTGGTGTCGAACGTTTTGAAAAAGTCTAACATTTTTTTAAACTTTAATATGTTTCATATCCACCGACTTTTTTATATTATCCAGCACAAAGTCCAGATACGTTTAGCAGCTTTGCTTCGAATGAACAACAATTTTGTTTAACAGTCAAAGGTTTTTCCTTGGAGTGGGATAAATTTTGTTTAAAAATTAAATAAAAATTGTTTAAATTTTCAAAGAATGGGAGAATTGCTTTAGGTTTCTTAAGTATGATTTTTAGGATTGAAATGATTTTGGGGGAGACTAATTACTACAATAGATACAAATTGACTGGCTGCTTTACAAATCTATCAGTACTGCTTTAACGTAATTCTGATTATATTTCAGTGAAACTTGGCCCAGTTGAATTTTTCTTGGCTCAAACCGCCGCGCCGGTACCGCTTGCTTACTAGAAGTCTAGCACCGATATTCAACACCGTAATTGCAGGATGAAAAGGAAAGCACCATAATCAGGGTTCCTTAGAGAAATACGACTAATTCTCCAAGTAGCTTTGTGTGTAATGTGTTTACTAACATTCGAGATCTTAAATTCCTATATTTTCAGTTGCAAATTATCAAAAAAAAACTACGTGGTGAGGTAGCGCACCGGAATAAAAACAAGCAAACCAAAATTGCGTCTCAGCCCTGAAGTGCGTAAAAAGCGAGTTAAACTGTGTCAATGTCAGTTTTTCTTGGAATTTATGTTATGTTTTAAGTAGCGTCAGCTACGTATATAAGGTATAAATGTCTATCCGCACGTGCACTTTAATTAATCGTCTTAACCAAGAGATGAAAAAAAAACTCAAAAATAATTTGTAAGCACAATTCTTGTTGTATTGTTCTAAGTACATACTCGTACATGATGCTCATTAAAAACTCGAATAGAACCGGATAATTTACTTTACGGTCAAGTTGAATGAATTGTCATGCAATAGATCTGATTTAAACATAAACGCGTGATGTACATACAACGTGATGTGAAAATTTAAACAGTGTAACTGTTTTCAGAAGCGTTAGAATAGAACAATCTTTTATGTATAAAATTGATACGTATCTGCATTGTATGGAAATGTATGCGAGACCGTTTGGCAAGTGACACGTTTTTTGCTATTGAATTCTCAACTAGCATGATAGTTTTACTGTAGCATGGATACATAAAGTGAACTAAGGTTGGCTACTGATAAATATTACACTCGTAATTTTATTATTTGTGTTATAAGAAAAAATAAGTGAAAGAAGATTGTAAAAAAAAACACGAATTAAAAATGACGATGTGGTAGCCAAGAACAGACCAGTTCTATGATTCGCTCGTGATGCCTACACACCACCATTGGTTTTACATTATTGCTTTTCTTTTAATATCTAATTGCTAGTTCCGAACAAGAAGATTTCCGCTCTGAATTTTCCTGCGTCATTTTAATTGTAACCCTGGCATTCATCACTTCTAGTACCTTAGTAATCGATCATCTGGGCCCCATTTAATTGACTTTGAAATGATATTTAATAGAGAGTTCCTATAAAGATGACCTACGTTGTTATATTGTACACAGATTAATAGATAGCTGTTGGAGGAATTTGAAGTTCAAAATTCCGGGAAAATATTACATCAGCTTTCACTGAAGCTGTTCCATCAAAATGAATGGAAGGATATCGATGGGATCTTATTTCCAAATTTAAACAGCTATATAAGGTGAAGACAATTGTTTACTATCACATATGGTAATGGAACTCCATCAAACAACATCTGACCAAAAGACAAAAATCGCCAGCCTTGCATTATTAAGCCAAATCAGCGTTTAGTGTGTTTTTCAAGACATACGAGTACAAAACCAAACAACGGCTATTTCGATATAAAGTTGAATCTATGGTGGTATATATGGTATAAGCTGATTTGACCCATAATTCTATAATTTGTTTTATTGATTGATTATATGATCTTCATTACTATACATATATTTTAAATATTGTATCATTCAAGTGGCTGCAGGCTCTTCCGAACATAGTTTTCATACTATTCTCGGTGATTGTTGGTGTTATTTCGGCAATATTTTGTTGTCTTGAAGCGGAAGGACTATGATCGACCCACAGGAGGGACTATGGTAAAAGTGATGTTGATGTGCTATACCCAATTCAGACAAGACAAATAATTCTAACATATCAAAATAGCGATCACAGGTAACTGTTACAGCGAGGCAATGCTAAAATAAATTAGGGCCAATGATGTCTCTATTTAAATAGCGCTTAAAGATGTTTGATGCATCGATTGAAGATTTTCAGTGTCCTGAGTGGTCCTTCGTTCATGAATGGTAGTCACAATTGAACAATTATTTAAATAAAATGTTTTTATAATTTCAAAGCATAATTGTAACGTACGGTGCTTTACAAAAACATTTGATGAAGATTTTCTAAAAATATGATCTAGCAAATGGCAGTCAAACAAAATCGGCCTTATATTTAAAACGCAACATTTAATTACAGCACATGAAAAATGCACAGCAAAATAAGTTCAAACGTTTGTAGACCAATGTCTACGAAACGTGTCACAGGTGTTTTGGCCAAATCGTATTTCTAATTTCACAGCTTAATTCAAAATTTGTTGATTTGCCCAGATGGTATTTTCTTCTCCTTTTTATAATTTTTATAAACGACCTAGTATTATTAAGAGTTGCAATTTTCACATTCTTGCGGATGACCTTAAGGGAATTCACGGCGGGGAGAGGAAAACTACTTGCAACTCAATACGAGATATTTACTCAAAAACAGAAATGGTATTATCCCAACTAGTCTCCCTCTAATCCAGCTTGGAAATGTGCCAATTGAAAAGCTAAAAATCTCTGGCTCTTTATTAACTTATCATTAAATTGCTGCTTTTAATAATATTGTATGCTACGTATATGGCCTGAAATGTTATGATCATATGTCAGCGTACACCAAAAATGTCATTGGTTGTACACTTGATAGATATTATATTTGGACTACTGCACAATTATATACTCATTAAAGATACTCGTACCTCAATATTTATACAACAATCTAATCGTTCAATTAGTTTAATTATATTGCGTATTGCAGGTCAAGTTACGGAACGGCAATTTTTTGATACCTAGAAATTTACAATATTATAATATTCTATTCTTATTTTATCATCTCAGTATGATCAACTTCGATAGCCTAATTAAGACCACTTTTCAATCTCCCTCTTTTTTATAACAACTTATTCAACACATGGTAAAATATTAATTTTAACAACTGAAATACAAATTAATAAAATACTATTTTCGCAAATCATGCTTCATCATACGGTTCGGAATTTAATGAGTCAGTAATTTAGTATGGACTACTCCGATATTATGGGGTTATTCATTCGAGGTGCATGGCATATGTCTTGACACACGATACCCATCCATAGTGACAAATACATATTTCCTGCAGTACAATTTTGCAATATGGATCCTTTATTTTTGACCCGGATTTATTTGGGGCAAATTTATTGTACTTACTAACAATGAAATTCGATATATCAGAGCTTTTTAATAAAGTATTTGCTGCTCTTGAGGTCAAAGCCTTCGGCGTAGTTATTTCCTGTACGCATCATCCTTGACATTGGCTCATAATAAACGTAATGCCTATAAGTTACATTATGGAGAAGGAACATGGATATTAGATTATGGGGATATATTGCATAAGTGTCGGGAAGCCGATATTTCTAGTCAAAACTGAATGGAATCCATGTATGGAATCCATACTAACTATACCCTGTTAAACAAAAATCGGCAATACAGGCCTTATGGGAAGCTTCTTTTCGAACACGGGTGCCTATAGCTCAGATTTCGGTTCAAAATATTACAAGTTGCCACTGAAGTGCAACTGGTTTACATTAAAATTTCTGTTGTAACTCCTCTAATAATCCGATACAAGCCCAAAATCACAAAACTCCAGTGCGGTCAGTCTGCCTCGAAGCGGGAGACAGAATGTTCAATAGATTAATTTGAGTGTATATCGGCCATCGGGATTCTCTGGATTTTCTACAATAACAGGACTAGAGCTACCAGTAATAATTTTAACAAAGCTGTATTGTTTTTTCGCTTGTATTTTCACAAGCTTTTTTGGTCGTTGTTGTTTTTAAACGCTGTTGCGAGCTTTAACTATCATCGTAATGCTCGACCAACTTTGCTATAACAATAAAAATAAGCAATATGTGGCGAAGGTGGTGATCAGCAATTGAATATTTTCTTCAAATTCTTTTGACGTTTTTAACCACAGTTTTGCGTCTTTATCCCTATAAGGTCCAGCTTACACTACAACGAAAACCTACTGCCCATGTATCATATCTTGACGTCGATTCTTCAAGAAGCCGAATGTGAGCATTAAGAGAATGATACTGTTGACACGATAGGGATGTTTTGTTTTTGAAAACGGCGAATGGCGCCAATGTAGTGGGAATGCTCTGCACTAGTGGTATTGTGGCAACTGACTTTTGTTTGTGGTCGGGAATCAAATACATTGATGTGAATGAGGTTTTAACAAGATGGGGCTATATGCCATCATCACAGCTTTGGAGCACTACTACAATAAACAGCACCTCACAAAAAAGTATGCAAAAACTCGTATGGGGATATGAGGAGTCATCCCTGTCGTAGGTGTGCTAATCTAACTTTTTTTAAGACACTCGAAACTTGTGAGTTCGGCACGTTTTATATGCTTTATTCGCGGCTTATTAATTTTTTGTCACATTTTATATATGTACTCGTATATTCTTTTGCTTTTAATTCTTAAAACGTCACGCAAACACACAGCAAATAGTAAACAGATGGACCGGCTTCGGATTTATTATGCAGCTATATTAGAAACTAGTTCTTGTTTTTAATATGAGACATGTGTACTGAAATGCCATGCAATTGAATTTAAATACTCGTGAATCATAACGTATATGATATTTTTCAAATACTTGGTAAGACATAAGCAAAAAAAAAATAATTTGTTTACATCACTTTCACCGCTAATACATATGTACATATTGTAGATACACATTTCCTTGACTTAAAAAAAACTTTCAACAACAAGTGGCAAAGATCACATTAGCCTGATTAATCGGGTAATCAATTCCCGTAATATGTTTCACAAACGTGCTTCATTGACCATATTCAAATATCCACAAATAACATTTCACATTCCGATTCAGCTTCAGATAAATTCAGTAAAATACTCACGTATCGTTCGGGGGGGTAATCGCTCTAAATTCGCACACACAGGTGAATAATCTCTGGTAGCTGTTTTTTTTTTTATTACGACATAAAAAAAAATCGGCTTACGAGAGAATAGTTTTAAATCAACTGACAATGGAAACTTTTCAAATCAATCTGGAACCCCAATTTTGATGCGATTTTCGGTTTAATGGTGTCGAAGACGAGGGGAAGCAGCCAAAAAAGCTTTGACCTTGAATAATTCTAATTTTCGGCAACAGGGTTGAGTTGTTGTTTCTTTTTTCTGATTTTTTGCGAAATCGCATTAAATCTAATTACCATTAATCAAAATAAGGGAAATACGGTTTCAAATCATGAGAATTGCCACCAAGAGATGGCACAATAAATTTGCATGTGGCGACATAAACAATAAAAAGTTTTTGTTTAAAGTAAGTTGGTGCACATTTTTGGAGAATACCGTTTGTACAGATTTTGGGTCAACGCTAATTGACTACGAAGTCCAATTAGCGGACGATTTTACTAATTGTGTTTGTCATTTTGTTCTTTCTTCTGCTAGCACTTTAATGTATCGGAATTCTTAGATGATTTATGATAAGCGTTATGTCATGGCTTGTCCCTATAATTGTATGTACATAGAATAACGATTTTGTGGTTAATATTCGTCTATAAACAAGATCGAATCGATGTGATCAGAATATTACTCGGCGAGTAAAGTTAATAACTATACATGAGCTGTGGAAAATGAAGTATAAACTCCCATACAAGGACATTTTTGTATAGTACAATAGACCCCCTTTTATCGAAATGAAATAACCGTATAAAATGCTGGTGATATACATAATTCATCTACTTAATCTATTTGGCTTATACAAATTGTCAATTGGCCCAGAACTATCCTATCCCGATCCCGAAAGAAATAGCCTCAACATCAATTTACACAGAAACGTTAAAAAAACTTTCTAGTTACATTTAAAAAATACATATATACTAATTTTGCAAATCAAAGACATTTACTGTTTCCATTAAAGTGACTCAGTTTTCGAAAATGACGTTATTTTACCTTAATCGCAAAGCTTAGTAAAGACATTTTGATTTTTTGTACTCAATTATTGACATCGCCTATTTTGAATTATGCGCCATTTTTTGTGTAGGTCGTACAGTGTTGTTTGACAGCTGTCATGTGAGAACATTACGGCTTAATCATGGAGAATTATACATTTGCACGCTTACAGGATCCAGTTGACACAACATTTGAAGCCTGTAGACCATGCGTAGCGCCGAACGTTCGTACAATGGATATTATATCAAAAACAAAGGAATGGTGATTTTTCGAAGAAAATCATCTCCTTCGATGAGGCGCATTTCAAATTTGATGGCTATGTAAACAGACAGAATTGTTGCGTTTGGGGAACTGATAATCCAAAAGTGATCTATCAACGTCCTATTCATCTATCACAAGCCACTGTTTGGTGCGCATTTTGGGCTGGCGGAGTGATTGGAACGATTTTTTTTCGAGAATGTGGCTGGCGATGCGGTCACCATCAACGGCGGCGTTCAATACCGTGAGATGATAAGCAAATTCTTTTAATCTCAAATTGCTGAAATAGATCTCGAAGACATCTGGTTTCAATAGGACAATGGAATTGTTGAATACGAGATGTGAGGTGGGAGTTATCTCGCGACGCGGAGATGTGAATTGCCCACGCCACCAAGATCATGCAATTTGATGCTATTGGATTTATTTCTTTGAGGTTTTTTGAAACGCAATAACCGAAGAACAATTGCTGAACTGAAAGTCGAGATTCGATGCGTCATTCATGAAATTGAGCCGACACTATCCCAAAATGTGTGGCCATCAGTCACGAGGCAGCCATTTATTGGATATTGTGTCGCATGCATAATCTCCATAATCTTAATGGTCTTTCCTGAGAAAACCTACCAGAAAACTGATTATGCAAACAAATCACAATTGACCCAATGAACTTATTAAGAACTAGCCAAAACCGCGACTTAGTTCACGTTGGTATAGTTAATGATTGATAAAAGGTCTCTAATGGTTGACCAAAGAGGAGGAGAATATTACATAGGCTTTTAATGAATAAGACTTTCAGTGGGTGGCCGTGTCGCAGGTGGTAGTGTATTGGCTTCTGACCTGGAGCCCGAATAACCAACATTTTTGTAGCCGACTAAAATCGTGGGAAGTGTTTAGTTTTAGTTTTAAGAGTATTCATCTCCTCTTGAGAGTAAAATAAATTAATGAATGTAAAAACAAATAAATAAATAAAAAATTAAATGTTTAGCTAATTTTTATTGAATCTAATTAGTATTTTTAATTCGTTAGTTCCAGGTTTTATGTCATTAACTCCCACTTTACAATGTTCACTGAACAGAGACGCTGGAAGTGAAGCGAGATTACTACTCTGCTTGCCGGAGGGAATCAAAACAAACAGAACGGTATGGAGTCAACGGCCGACGTATAGTTGGCCGTGGACGAAGCAAGGCATTATACGCCGATCGTCTTTAGCGTTTGGTCCTGCGACTTGTTGATGGTATTGGTGAAATAGATGGCGACGGAGAATTGCTGTCGTTTGAATTGGAAAAGGAATCCGAGGCCATATCCGGTTAAGATTGTGGTTTCTATGACGTACTTAAGTAGTTTTTGACGAGAAGTTTAGTCCCATTACATAGTTTCGGGGAATACAAGTTGCAAGTTTGGATACCCAAACAACTCATGCGCAGAGAGGTGTTTAATGAATTTAAGAATTTTCTTCTGTATCTAACACGGAGCTGATGACGAAAGTACGTCATTGATTCCGCCTCGAACATACTCGTTGTATCTAGGATGGAATGATTAATGAATTGCACTGTTTGGATAGACATTACAGATAAGTGTATCTTCTGTCGGTACAGTGTTACACAATGTAGAGAGTACTGTGATTTTTCCGTTGGGTTTGGTAATAGTACCTTCGACGACTGACAATTGAACGACGAAAAATTCATAAGCATGTTTTGAGGCAGTGAATATATTTTGACATCAAACCAGAGGAGTGAACGTTTGAGGCACGCGTTTATTTCATTCGTCCGCGTTCCTCTAGCAACAACGGAGAGTGTTGACGATAGTTTCCAGAGAATAAAAATATGACGCCACGCATCACTCAACATCAACAACAGCCTCAACCGATTTTTTGTGCGCCGTTGTGCAGTGCATTCGTTTCAAACGATAGAAACGCTGACTCAGATAATAGATGCTTTATGGATATCTTTGGAGATGTTGCACACGGGGCTTTCACTTATGTCCAAAGTGAGAGATCTTTACACATGAATATGCTCTTTTGCCACAGGGCAGCAAAGTGGGCGTGATATTCAATAACGCCACAGCTAGAGTAATTTTGCCTTCATTTCGCGCTTTATTAAGCAGCAAATTCATGAGGAAACTTTTTCTAGTGCCTCCTGGGGCGTCATTAGAGAAAATACTTCTAATAATTTATTCACAAACCTGCCACTGTTCAACAATAAGTTGTTGTTCGCTTTGAGCTGTTAAAGTTGCGAGTGTGGCCGGATCATAACTTGTCTCTGCTGCGTACTCACGGTTAGTTGCCAAATTAGGGGGCGCGTGTGGAGTGGGGAGTCCATATGGAGGCAGTGGTTGTCGTCTTCCATTTTAAAATATGTTTTCTTGTGAATATTGTGATATAAGGTTTAATAAAAATCATTTTTGTCGACTTGGAACATTAATGTCTCAGCTGTACTATTAAATAATTTTAACATTCTTTTGCCTTTGCAGATGGATTACTCAAAAACGGTGTACCCGTTTTAATTAAATTTTAATTTGTTGTAAAGTCCTAGACTTAGCATCCGTTACCTCAAACGATTAATATTAGTAGATTTATTTACCACAAAATCTAATTACAACACAGCGAAAATCTTTGAAACCAATGATTCACCAGCGAGCATTGAAAACAAAAACTTGTTTTCTTGTTTTTTTTTTCTTTGTTTGATGTTTATGTTTTTGCTAGCTCGACGACTGTGTATCTCTAGTTTACAAATATAATTACAAATGAATATGTGCAGCAGATATAGTGGTAGTTAAAATTTTTAAACATAAACATTTTTAAAATATTAAATATTATTTTGAAATGTTTTTTTCAATTATAACTCCGGCTCTATTCAACCGATCGTAAGAAACATATCACAGTTATCAATGGGTTATCAATCAGTGAAAACCTCGATAGTATCGGCTCAGTAGTTTTTTTGTGAAGCTCGGATAAACAGACAAACGGACAAAAATTCTAAATAAAATTGATTTGTGTTCAGATACATCCAGGTTTTTTTGAAAATATCTTCAATGAACAGCCACGATTTCTTGGCAGTTTCAAAATAGTAGAGATTCTAAAAAAAACAGAACTCTGCTGGATAAGCGAAAGCGGATATTTTAAATACAAGCTACTCGTATGTTCGAAAAACCTCCTCTATTCCCTTATACGTACTTGCATAATGGCGATTTAACATATTCAATTATATTATAAATCTGATTAAATCAGATTATTTTTTATTTTATTTCCCATTTTTCCGGAAAAACCAATTGTTTTAGAAAACGCCCGGTAGTCCCTACCAGGACTTAAATCACGGTACCATGGGAGGCAGGAGCCCCCCGGATCTCGGTCCGGGCCTGAGATATGCCCCCTTGTGGGAGCGTCATGGTGGCTGTGGTTTAAACCCTAAGAGCAGTAAGAGGTTTTAGATCGGCCTCGACTCTTACCAAGGGTGGAACTTGTGCCGGCAACACAGTTTCGAATTGGTATTTCAGGAAGGCGGTAGAGCGATGGCAAAGGCGTATCCTTGTATCCCCCATGGATGTATGGGCATCCCGTGGAATAAGGCCGTAAAGGCAGGAGTCCACGTTAACACAAGGTACGTTCTGTTTTAGAAAATGCTTATGAATATGTAGGTAATATCGAAGAAAATTCCCTCAGATAGTTTGTTGCCAATGCTGGTAATGGTCTTCTGCACGTTATATTGTCAGGAGGAGGCTGATAGAGTTGTGTTGCTCTTGTTGAGAAAACGGTTTCAAAAAGCTGATCTTTCTTTTTCGATATACGAGTATTGACGTCTGTCATAGAATATTTACAGGTTTTTTTTTGTTGTAATATGATCTATGTATAGGACGGACAAGTTAATAATCAGCAGACCAGCTGAATCTTAAGAAACATTCCACTTTCGCCCCAGTTAGCTTCGAAGATAAAATCGTGTAGGCCATATTTCTGATGGTGTAAGAATTCCCTACCATATTAATTTGGCAATGAGAATACAAAGATCTTAACAGGTAGAGCTTTAACAAGCAATATTTGGCAATGTCATCCTGTGGTTCATAGACTCATATCAGGCTTATTTTGGTGAAGTGGTTGGTTGATGTGAGCTCTTATCACGCTCTCACATGCTTGAACCTTCCTACCCTTACATTGACGACAAAATTCGAATCAAAATGATTGTTGTTTTTGCTCTATTTATCATACAATTAACCTGAATAATAAATGTCATAGTTTTTATTTTTCTTTTCCATCCCATCGTAGTTCTTGGTTTGTAGTGAAATATGCTATGCGTAACTCAAATAACAAAAAAGCGTAGTCACATTAAAGGATTGACCACTCCTGTAAGGAGTTCGTCCCAAGATCCTTTTCAAGGTCATCAAGGTTAAAACCGTCAAGTGAAACATTATTCTTGTAGTAATTGAGAAATAACGAAATTCTAAGCCGCACGCATTATAGCAGTAAGCAGTACAAGGTTCACCCACAAAAAAATTTACATAGCTACAAATTGAGTCACGTGTGAAAACCGATGATTTAATTTTGATTTTGATCCTGATTGTGGGGTTGACCCGGACAGATTTTTTAAAGCTTATTGCAAGTAAATTCTTAAAACTAACAATTTCACTTAAAACTAAATATAAAAACTAAAGGGTGGGAGTGGTTAAAAGAAGTTAGGACGTGAGGCATAGAATGTTCTTGAGGTAGAGCTTGCAGAGGCAGAGTATCGTTAATTTCACGAAGCATTCTAGACATTGGCTCCAGGTGTTCGTAAGATTGTGTGGGTTTGTGTTAAAAGAAATAAGTTGAAATAAGGAAGGACAATCGATATTACCGACTAAAATTTGATGAATAAAGAGAATATCGGCAACATTTCGGCATATAGAAAGGGATTGTAAATTTATAAGTTTCAGCCGGTCAGTGTAAGGTGGTAAGTTTTGGCTATCATCCCAGGGAAGACCACGTAAAGTAAATCGTAAAAACCTGAGTTAAACAGCTTCTATCAGGAGTATGAGTTCTGTAGTAGGGTGGCCAAACTTGGCTTGCATATTCAAGAAGAGACCTAATAAAGGTTATGTAAAGAGATTTGGTAACGTAAGGATTGAAAAACTCTTTAGACCAGCGCTTTATGAAGCCAAGGACAGGCTTTGATGGATAGTTATCCGTTTAATTATTTTTAGTATTGAGGAACTGAAAGAATCATTTGGGGTCGGAAATGAGTGTGTGATCCATTCGATTTAAATAGTTGTCATAAAGAGTTTGGCAAAGTACAGAGAAACTTTTTTGGGCAGACTGGTAGTAGAGCAAATCGTTGTCGGAACGTGATTTTAAATAAGTATGCCAGAGCTTATTTCTCTTGTTACGAAGAGATCGCAGTTCTTTACTATACCAGGGTAGTGACTTTGAGGGATTCTTTTTGGGTAAAAAAGGTACAGATTGGGAGAGACATTTTAAAACTTCGGTATAAAAGGATGCAAGGATGCAAAAGGATTGTTAACAGTAAGGTTAGGATTATCGTAGAGAGAGTTAAAGTTGGCCATATTGAGGAGCTTGTTTGTCGTAGTTAGCCCTATTAAAATTAAAACTGTAAGAATACTCATAGGAAACGGGATTAAGACCATTGTCGTACGTCAACGTAAGAGAAACGGGAGAGTGGTAACTATCCAACTTAGTAAGCAGATGTATACTTTCTAAAACGATGCAGTTATCTGTATCAGTGGCGAAAACTAGGTCGAGTTGTCTGCCAGAGTCAGTTAGGCAATCGATGAAAAAATTTTCTTTATCAGAGGCGGGATTTGTTGCAGTAAAATAGGACTGGTCAGTCTGAGCCCATAGAAGCACAGGTAGATTAAAACCACCTAACAAATTAACACCGTTCGTTTGGATTAGAAGCATTAAAAATGCATCAACGGCTAGCTGGTAGCCTTAAATTGGTTGAGAGGGGCGAAATAGCAGCAACAAATATATAGGTTGCGCTTGCAAATAGGAATTCTAGTGCAAACGAGTTTAAAGAATGCAATGGACGATTTTATAAAGGGTCTAGACTCGAGACGAGTGTAGCTAGAAGTGTCACGGTGTAAATCGAAGTCTAGGGAAAATAATTCATTATTCTTAATATTAGGGGTGAGTACACAAGGGATTTTGTGTACTGTTAAGATGTTTGCACATAGCGCGGTTTCTGTGAGGGAAAAAATGTCGTAGGGCAGAATCTGCGAATTAAGAATACAGGGTGTCCCAAAAATAAACGTCAAGCCGGAAACGGATCACAAAATTTAAAAAAAAAAAGTAAGTCATGTACTTTTAAAATTATTGACACTCAAAAATAAATTGAGAAATTTGATACCCTGTGACGATCTTTCAAGTGATGTGACCGCAAATCTTTACTTTTCTTCGATTTTTTTTATCACGTAACCCTGAGTAACTCTTCTGTAAATTACGGTCCAAAATTGAAACATAACTATATTTTACCTAAAATATTAATTTTTTGTCCATCTATGTATCTGAAAATCATTAATCATCCAAGTTGAACTGACTGTACTGACAAAAAAATGTACTGTGCCATTTTGGCAAGTAACTTTAAAAAATGGTGTATTTAGTCTATAATCCAAAATGGTATGACTAACGCCTAATTGAGGACAAAAAAAATATTTTGTTAAAGAAACCCGATTCACAGTTAATTCTTTTTAATAAGTTAAAATGAGTACCAAGTGTGAGCGAGATAGACGGTGACTCCGTGATTGAGACGGATAAACACGCCATTTCGATTAGTGTGAGTGAAACAGATAGAGATCTCACCCTTGTCATTTGATTTCATTTTTTTCCCATCACAGAGAACACTACGTACGTTCTCTTGGTGTATACTCTCAGAATCGCTTTATACAACTGTTGTTTGTTACGCGACTAAACGTCGTCTAACGATCGTGTATCTTACAACAAATGCTCAAACTGTTTGCCTCCAGCGGCAATGCAAGCTCTACATCTTCTTACAAATGATCTTGGTAATAAGACGGGCATATCTCCTGGAGTTGAAGTCTTCAACGGCTTCTGCAATTTTTTGGCGCAGCTCGTTTACATTTTCAATCGGCTTAGAATACATTTTTCCTTTTACTGCCCCCAGTAAAAAAAATCGAGTGGATTTAAATCAGGTGAACGGGCTGGCCACGAAATTGTACCAGACCGCCCTATCCACCTTTTAGTATTTGCGGTCACAGCACTTGAAAGATCGTTACAGGGTGTCAGATTTCTCAATTTTTTTTTGAGTGCTAATAATTTTAAAATTACATGACTTAAATTTTTTTTTTTATAATTTTGTGATAACCGACACCATTTGACCTATCACCCGTTTCCGGCTTGACGTTGATTTGTGGGACACCCTGTATAGCAGAAATGTTAGTAATCGTCTTACGTTTTGATAATACAGGGACCAATATTTGGGAGACGTCGGCAAAGAATTGAGTGGTGGGTTAGGAGCAATGGAAAATTTTAAAATTATTGTAGACCGTGCGTTTGCAACTTACGTTAAACGCAAAAGAAGAGAGATCATTAACCACGTCATCAGGAGTCATATCTAATTGCTCATGAAAACGTATAAAAAGTTCCCGCAGATCATTATGATTAGTGGGGAGGCCTTCTTGCAGAATGGAAACCATTACATTGGTTTTCGTTATACCGTCGATACAGACAGAGTCTTGCTTATCATGTACTCGTAGGTAGGCGAGATATAAACGAACATTGTCATATAATCTGCGGTCGTTTTATACCGGCCATCTTCCCCTGAATCGATAAGGTGCTCGGTTAATTTTGCATTTTCAGGAAGTGGTGTGGTATTCCGGTTGGAGACTAGCTTAGAAGATGGGAGGGATTTAAAATATGGAATAAAGTTAGGGCATGCCGTTTTTGTTTGTGTGGGATGAGGAGATATTGTTGGGTATTTTAAAAGACTGAGAATTGGGTTTGACGGAGTGGAAGAACGTTTTGTGTATACCCAATTGGCAGTATGAGTGAAGAAGAAGTTCAGAAAGGAAATGTCCCAACTTCAAAACTTGGATCAGGAGCTTGTTTGTTAGGAGTTGGGCTTTTTTTTTTTGTAAGAGTTAGGCTTCAGTATAGGGTTACACTCAAAATTAACATGGTTCTGCTTTATAGGTTTCTTTCTAGGTAGTATCCTTGCGATGTTTGTTGTTTCCTGTATTCGGTTTTAATCTTTCCATGGTTATTCCAACCAGATGATGACGTCGGAAGCAGGGTTGATGAACAGGGTTGATCCATTCATATTTTAACATAATGCTTATCTTGGAGATCTTATGGGAGTTGCTGACATCATGATATCAATTTTAAATTTTGGTTTAAAAAGACTAGTTAGCCTCTTTCGATTGAGATGTATACCTGGAGTTGGTGTAGCAGCATCTATTTTCGGAGAGGGTTGTGGTGGAAGAGAGGATGACCCAGGAGTTATTGGTGGTTCCATAATTGCAGATTCTAGCATCTCAGTAAGAATCGAGGTGTATGATGCAGTCGGTAGGGGCTGGGATTGCACCGGTATGTCGTGGATTTTACTGAAAGTTATCCGGGTGTGATCAGCAATTTCGTCTCGTTGCTTAAAACATTCATTTGGCATATGTTGTTTATGAGCAACTGATCATTATTTGGCGGAGAGGGAACGCTGCTCCTGGATGTATTTTGAAGATGAAAACCCAAGGAAGACCGTAGAGAACTTAAAGAGTCTGTTATTGTGATGATGTAAGATTTTATTATTGTTTTATCGCTATGGGATAGAAAATTTTTTGAATCTTCACTAATGTCGTGTTTATCATTTCGTTTTATTGAATCATTATTTTAAGCCAACTGCATAGATAAGTTTCTAAATTGACTGTTATTATAGATTGCAGATTGCTCGAGGGAAATTGATAAGTCTTCAACTGATTTTAAAATGTCATCATGGTAAATTGATTTTGAATTGATTTCAAAGCATGGTTGTTTTCTGCTGCAAAGCTACTGACCGAATCACTGAGACACTTAATTGCAAGTAAAATGTGGGACGAAGTCCTTGCACTCATCACAATGAAACAAAAAGTTGTTTTTAAAATCTCTTAGGTGGATCTCTTACTCAAGCCAATGCAAAGGGTATGGAACGACTTGCAAGAAAAACCACTGTAGATTAACATAATAGCATTTGGATCATTTGTTAGGGAGCATTCGCACTTCCACATAATTCTGACATGATGACGATGAATTAGTTAGGGTAGATCAGTTGAAAATTTAATGTGTTGAATAAAGAAAAACACAAAAGGCTGTGAATGAGAATTGGGTTGGTTGTTAAGGTACGATCATCCAAACTTGTCATCTGGATGACATGCTGACGTCAGAGAACTTTTGTAATTCGGTTGTCATCTGCATGTCATCCGCTAGATGACACCCGATCACACAGTGTCATCTGTTCGGTCATCCGAGTGACATTTTGTCCCAAAATGGATGACACGCTTGCTTTGTCATCCGGTTGACATGCCTGGATGATATAGCCGGATATAGGCGATCACACGAGATGACACTAATGGCACGGATGGCACCAATGACACTGATGACAATTTGTAATTAGTTGTTTGCGAAAAACAACTCATTATTCGATAAATTTAATCTGCGATCCCTGTAATAATAGAAAAATAATCAACGACTTCAAACGGAATGATTAGAAGAAAAAGAAAAACAAATAATCACCAATATCTGGATTTCAATATGTGGCAGTGGAGGGATTACAATAGGCGGGATATTGGTCGATGGACGGCCTGCTGCTGATTCGGTGTAGAGTCAATCTGCGGTGGCGAAATAGAAGTAGTCGGCATGGCGTTCGGATCGATGACATTTGTGACTAAGTAAATCAATTGCATGATTCGACCCTCCAAATTGAAGGCGACGTCTTCTGGAAGTCTTCGCAAATGTGATGCGACCAGTTCACCGAACACACTTTATTTCCCAACACTTCAGCCACCAAATTCCAAAAGCTACCAGAATTGGATTTCGTGGACAACGATGGTGATGGCTTTCCCACTGACAACGGCGTTTTCGCTGTTTCTTTTTTTTGCCTTTTTTTCGGCACTGGTGTTGGTTGGGCAGCTTCGAGCAATGGTTCAGCGTTAGATGAGGCCAGGATGCTTTCGCAATTTCGCCTGTCCCTAGGCCTGATTTTCTGGCTCGAATTTTGCCCAAATGGGCTTTAAAATGGCTACGAAATGATTGCCATTTAAGACGCGCCTCAACATCGTCAACACCCTCAATATTTACATTGACCGCCACCTGTTTCTAGGAATCAATTTTGGAGTTCGGAGTTTTGTAATCCTTCCGCCCACTATCACAAAAGACAGGATTTACCTCCCAGGAAAATAATATTTTTCTGCCCCTTTTTTTTCCTGAAACTGTGGGTGTTTTATTTTTGGCTTCAATATCGGCTTCACCGTCATTGTCACTCATTTTATAACACAGAAACAAAATGAAAATTAACTTTTTCAACGATTCAAAGGTGTCATCCGATGTTAGATGACAATGTGGAAAATCAAGTAATGTCATCCATGGGAACTTGTCATTCGGATGACACGTTGTCAAAAAAATTTGGTCATCCAGTCCCAGTAGCGATGACAAGCGATCACACGGTCAACCAAATCAGTCATCTGGATGACATAGAAATCGTGTCATCTGGTTGACATGTTCAATGACATGCCGGATGACAGGCGATCACACGGGATGACCACTTTAGGACAAATTCTACGTCATAGTGATGTCAGGATGTCATTCGGATGACGAGTTTGGATGACCGTCTGATCGCACCTTTAGTTTCACTTGAAGATTATTATGCAGTTTTGGATCGATAAACAAATCCAGTCAGCAAAAAACAACAAAAGGCGATGACCGAGACATAGCTTGCGCGAATTATTGCAAAGTAGGTAGGGAAAGATTAAATGGAAATAAATTAGCGGAGCGAAATTTAAGCACGTCTGAACTTAATGATTGTCGGATGGTCCAATATGCTTAATGTACTCATTCTCGGTGTTGTATGTATTGACTCTGATCATTTTTTGGTCACCGAATAGCAAAAATATACGAGCTGGACAAAAGAAACAGCGTAGAGTTTGACGTCAAGGCAATCGAAAAAAGAGATTATGACAATATTCGAGGTTTAATGCAAATACCATTGAATAGTTGACATCTTTCCAATTACAATATAAGTCAAAAACATAGGCTATTGATGAAATTAACGGAAATCGTCTCATATATACGTTGTGAAATGCATTTAAACAACATTTCCAGAGTGATAGGATACAAAGAAATTCACTAGCTCTAGTCGAAAAGATGATACCGTATTTAAGAAATTGAAAAGTAAATAATAATAATGAAAATAAAAATATTGTGCAGACTTTTACGGAATACTCCTAGAGTTGTTCAAGTTGATGGTAAGGCTTCCGCAAATATTACACGTAAATAATATGATTCTGAATGGATTTGTTGTAACTGTTGTATCAAGCTCTTTCCATCTCTCAATTGACTTAATGGCCGCAAATGAATATATTTATTGACTAGAGCTCTTCTAAAATATGACTATTTTCGAAATCTAGCAAAATCTGATCCAGTTACTAAATAGTATTCTATGTTCCAAATCTATCATTTTAATAATTCCTGCAGGAGGCAGGTGTTATGCTTGCCGGCATTTTTGACAATCAAGAGGAGACCCGACAAAGATTAAATATAGGAAACCCACATATTTTAGCAAAACAATTGGGCTCTAAATTATTAACCCGAAACACTTACATGATGCCTTATAAAGCTTTACTCCCTCAAGCGCAAATGGTAAGACGATGAGAGAAAAGCGGGACACACAACTGCGTACCACGATATAGATGAAGTCCAAAATACTAAAATACTAGATTGGTACGACTAAGTTAAGCAAATCGTAGAGAGATAATAATATCTTTGAATACCACCCCAGACGTAAAGAAGGACCGAATCTCTAGTTATGGGACTACGAGACCGCAGTGAAAGCTTACTTTTGGAAACTAGAATCTGCATAATCAGGAATCAAGAATTACATAATTAATGATAAGTATGTGCGAGGTAGTACTCGTAAAGTAAAAGATCCTCCCACTCAATGTGCATAGTCAAAAGTCAATTCGTTTTTGTTGACTGCTCTTTTAAAAATTCAAATCATTCGTCAACATTTTTGTTCTTCTTGCTTCAAGAAAATCTATAGCTCAGATGGGCAATCAGAATTGAAAACTCTCAATCTGCACATTGAAAACTTTTATAAAGCCCACGTTTTAGTGTGCACATTTGACAGCAATGATAAATGATCTATAATCTCAAATTTAAAAATGCACAATACATGGGAAAAGGGATCTTTCACTTCAGAGGTAATGTCTTGAGTTCAATGATGATGGCAACTACTAATAGGATCATTTCAAAAGCTCAGCTTTGACTCTACGATTTCGATGAATTCATTTTCAACCTAAAAAAAATATTCTCAGGAAGTGCAACTGCTTAAAATGTATTTATATCAATAGCCATGAACTTTCTGCGATAACATCGGAAACAGACGATTGTAACGAAAAAAGAACAAGCAAAACAGAATTATTTTATTACATAATAATTTCGTTTACCTTTATAAACACTTAAACAATAACAGCAGACACTTTGTATATCTGCTAACGGATGTACATTACGTAATAAGTAATTAAAGTTAACTTTAGTTTAATAGGTTGTATCCAACTATACTCGTACATATCGTGACTAGAATTAGGTAATACAAAAGTTTCTAAAAGCTGTGTCATTCAAATATTATATAAGTATGTATAATATTACGAAGATGTAAATCGAAAGAACCCTGAGGTTTCTAGACAAACAGCAAGTAATTGGTGTTGCTTGCTAAAAGAAAATTATTTTGATACTTTAGAGCTAATAAATAATTGCGTGTTCCTTTGGAAACATTTCAATTGACCTAAAGCTTTGAAATTTTCAAGCCCGAATTTTAGATAAAAGTATACGTAGTACGCGTTTAGATTTCTAAAAGTTGTCTTAGAAACTTATTTCCGTAATTATTATAGATTTCTAAACGAAGTAGCCTGTTGCTTATATCTTGCAAAAGTTCTGTGTTTTTTTCTTGGCAAAATTAGCATGACCGCTGACCTCAGAAATCAATAGCCGGAAAAGAAAAATCTTTTATTGAATATATTGTTTGATTAGTTAGAATCTAAGATGATGCAATAGATGTCCCGAGTCCGCAGTCTGCAAATATGCATATTTACGAGTACATACAACTACTAGAATTTTACATTTGAGAGGACAACAACATGATGCCAATAATATTTTTCCAGGTTACAATGGACAGTATTGAAGCTTCTGAAGATTTTCAATCGCCAGGATTCAGTAATTTTGGTTATTGACGAAGTCTTCAGTCGGGAATGAAATTCATCACTGAATCTCATTTTCTCAGAAAATTCGTAAGACATTGACATTGGAAACTACTGACTTTTAAGAGATTTTTAAAGTTGCGGAAACTTCCATTTGCTTAACATTTCTTAGGGGTGTCACTCGTGACGTGAGGACCTGCGTGGCGATTGATCGAGAAACTGCTGAGTGTTCTATAACTTTGATTGTTACAGCAGCTCAACAATCAAATTCGTAGCGAAGTGCTTGTCTTACCTCCCAGTGGTATGTAAAATTAACTTATGCAGACTAAAATAGCAACGGTTGTAGCATTATATCAGCCTGCGTCGTCATAGAGTTTACAGTCCTATACGGAAGAGATTTAATTCTGTTACGAACCAACTAATGGCCCCTCATAAAAATAGACTCACTGCTGACGACCATAGAAAACGTTTAAAGGACAACAACCTTCGGATTTGCACGTGGAATGTTCGGACGGCTTCACAGGCCACGTGGAGGCCCTTATATACTACTATCACGCGGTTGTCACCGCCATCCAGAAAGCGCGTTGGGATGGGCCGGAAATAAGGATGATGAACAATTGTGACATATACCATAGTGATTGCTATAGGGAAAAGAAATAGCGCTTATTCGGATGCGGATTTGTCACATGCGGCAACTTAGGTAAGAGGTAATGAGCTTCCGACAGGTGGGCGAGTGTCTTATGGCAATTCGCATCAAGGCTAAATTCACTAACATAATCTTAATAAGCGACCATGCCTGAATGCCTATGCCAAAATTTCGGTCCACCTGACCAGAACGATATAAAGACAGCAATATCTGAGCAAAAATCCAACAAATCAGCTGAACCTGACAGATTGCGGGGCGAGGTACTCAACGCTGGTGGAAATAATTTTGTGGGGAGCATGCATGCACCTACTCATATCTTGGCTCTGGTCAGAAGAGTGTATGGCTGAATCTCAGCACACGTACGATCCACAAAAAAGGGGATCCGCCCAACTGCGCCAACTATAGACGTATAAATCTCCTCAACATCGGATACAAGATCTTGTCTGGCATATTGTGTGAACGTCTGAAACCCTTCGCCAACAACCCGATTGGTCCCTATCAGTGCGGTTTCTGACCAGAAAAGTCCACAATTGACCAAATCTTTACACTCCGGCAGATCCTGAAAAAAACTCAAGAAGTGCAAATTGGTACCCACTATCATTTCATCGATTTTAAGGCCGCATATGATAGCATTTATAGAGACCAGTTATATAGGCCATGTCTAGTTTGGGCATCTCTGTATCTGTGTAGAATGGCAATTAAAAACGCTCGTTGACCTGTCAAGGTTTTAGACAATTTTTCAGAAGTCTGTACAACTACTGGCGTACGCCAATGATATCGATATAATTGGGAGAACTCAGCGAGGTGTCGCCGAAGCGTTCACTAGTATTGAAACGGAAACTATCAAAATGGTTTTAGTGGTGAATGAAGGCAAAACCAAGAATATACCGTCAATAAAAAGGAACACACAATATCGATGAATTGCACAGAACGTCACAATCGACAGCTATAATTTCGAGGCAGTAAAGGACACCTCCGCAGAAATAAAAGGAAGATTCACTCTTGCCAATCGCTGTTTCTTTGGTCTAAGAAGGCAATTGAGTACGGGCCCTATCCCGTAAATCTAAGACCATGATCATCCCAGTCCTACTTTATGGCGCAGAAGGGTAGACTCTATCGCAAGCGATTTAAGATATCCTCAGTCGTCTGAGAAGAAGATTCAACGACGAACTATACGAGTTGTACAGCGACATCGACCTAGTTAGAGAGCTGCACATCAGTCGCCTGAAATGGGTAGCGCATGTAGAGCGAATACTCCGGCCGGAAGAGTTTTCGAATCTGGAGGGGCAAGACAGTAGAGGAAGAGCTCACATTAGGTTACGCGCACAAGTAGGAGACAGTTAGGTAAAGACAGGACTAACTAGAAGGGTTGTTAGTTGAAGTCCAGGTTTACCCCCGAACTGTACCTATACATACGTATTTGGCAGATTTCTTACACTTCAAGTTACAATTTCATTATTTTCTAAATTTATGATATTATAGTGATACATGGGAGTTGGCTAATCCAAAACTTTTACTACAATATTATAATCTGTTATCAATCTCGGTAATTGGAAATTTAGAACGATTTCAAAAATTGTGCCTTCTGTGCGATCTTCAGCGATGAGAAACTTCCCGAAATGCGCATAAAGTTTGCTTGTATCTATTTTCTGATTGTAATTAAAAAAAACTTAATTTTTTCAAATCAAATTATATTTATTAAGAAATTTAAATAGCGAAAAACATTTTTGTTTGAGTCTACTGTCAAATATATTTCGCTTTTATTCTAAAACATTTTCATATTGAAAAACGAAAAATTGATTATGTGAACAATATAAGATTGAAAAATATCATTTTCCCCTCTTTTTGATAATAAGGCGGACTATATTTTGGTTAAACCACATGACGCACCTTTGGCTTAAATGTTACACCTATACATAAATATGGGGTTGGCTTTACCTGTTGTCTATTGCAGTTTAACAATGACTATTTATTTTAAGCCCGAAAAGGTTTGAAAGAAGTGGAATTTTCGCATCTTGAGGATTGCATAGCAGATGACTGATTAATGGTGTGTTAACGGAGAACTAGGTTTCTGTTTAGTACCTAAATAATTATGTCCCCTGTGTGTTTAGTTTACTGAAGAAGTGTCAGATCGCAGGGCCTATGCACTGATAGCGTGTATCTTAACTCTAATACTAAGACTATCAATTGCACACCTGATTGAGATTTGTAAGTTTCATTACCGACATGCGATTTATAGCAAATGCTACAAATCGTGTGTACATACGAGTATATTCCGTTCCTGGTCGTTAAAATTATTCTGATAGTTTCTATATTGCGCATATCTATCATACAAGGAAATTATATCTGCGCCGATACGTACCCGTACAATATCTCTTATCTGTTTTTCAACATAATCAGTCAAATGATGAAAACTATCGAACGAATTCGGCTATCTGTAGTTAGTAACTGAATGATTTCAATTATCGGATAGTTTTATTCATGAATTCATTCGTATTCACGCATTCCAACATTTTGTTAAACTCGGAGGTGGGGGTGGGAGTTTTATACCTTATATACCTCACACACATTAATATAAATTTCAAACACATTCAACCCCGATAGTCCAAAGTTCAAACCAGTGAAAAAATCACTCATTAATTGAAAAACATTCCAATATTTTTCCAACTCCCATCGTCCAAAGTTCAAAAAAATCATTCATTGGTATGAAAGCCAAAGAAACATTACTCCCAGCACGATAGTCTTCAGTTCGTACAAGTGAACACAATCGAACATTTGAATGTTTTTTTTATTCGACTGGTTCGAACGAATGATTTCTGAAAAATAGTATTGTATTTGAACGATTTTTGGATGACTATCTAATAAATGAGTACTTTGTAAATGTCGGATAATTCGATTGTTTTTATTCAATAGTTCCCAACGCTGCTAGAGATCTGTAGGTAAGATATGTACAATCTACAACTAGGAATTTATCAATGAAACTTACAAAAAGCCAATTATTATTTTGCCATTTAAGATTTGAATGATAAAAAAGAAAAGCTTAAGTTTTCGTATGTAGAAAGAAATATAGGTAGGTTTAAATATAATCACATTTCCTGCAAACAATTATAAAAAGTTTAGAATCAGTTCCATAAGTTCAAGAAATTGTAATAGATGAAGCCAGTAAAAGTGATCAATTCATTTCAATGAACTTCTTAACATTGTAGAATTGAATTATTCTCTCTGAGTTTGTCACATAAATTTGTGCTAAGAATATAAACTATTTGCAACATGACGCTAATGACGATGATTTGAACTTTAAACTTATCTCTATGACCCAAAAGAAGCAACGTATCTTTCCATTCGGGAATACTATTCATGCACAAAAATGATGTGAGGGCATGAGGTGATATAGATGACCAAGACCAAATTCATTTTAATACAAGCTTATTAAAATAAATATCAAGTACAGAAAATCAGTCATCATAATTGAAGGTAACATTTTGTTTTAAGTTCGTTATGGACACAAATTTTAGTCTGAGATAATTTCATCATTGCAATGTATTCCCAGCAAAAACAATAATTGAGCGTATACTTGTTTCGAAAGTGATATGTCCAACTATAGAGCCATCGCAAGAAAAAGAATATACCTATTAAATATTTTTGAGAGCATTTATATCGTAAATTAATTACCATATTCTGTAAGTCAGTCTTCCCTCTAAAGCAGCATCTGTTTTTGAATACAAATCTAATACCATCATGGTTACCGTTAAATTGCGAAAAACTTTTTGTGCAAGCCGTAATTCTCAAACTTAAGACACTAAGCTTCCCATCTTTGTTTATTTCATGGAACAAATCTGCCGTAAGAAGTAAAGGGCTGCAAAGTCATATCTAGATCTTTAGTACCAAATGGAATGAAATTACTATTATTTATTTATTTCAATGATTGCACATACGACTACATTAAGATACTATATCTTATAAGATAGTATAGGCTTGAGAATTTGATTTATACATGGACGCGTAACATAAATTACAAAAATAAATGAATAACGCTAATCAATCGATAATTATAGAACCAAATTATGTATATTAATATTCGGACTTACATACATACATTTTAGATAGTGATTTGTTTAATCCATTATTATATTATATTAATATTCCGCTTTGATAAAAAAATAATAATAAAATAAATATGAAGACAAAAGTTAAATATTTTAATGTTGTTGATAGAGGGGTGAGTCCTCAATTCTCTCTGGAAACATTATCATCATCTAAGATGATTTGGTAAGGAGTTCCATAACCGAATAGCATTGATAAAAAATTGATAGATGTATGCCAAGAATACGAGTATCTCGTATGCAAAAGGTGTTGCGTCCTCATTGCTGAAGACATTTGTAATTTATCAGAAAGACAACTAGGTCGATGTGTCTGCATGATGTTGAGGAGTATTATTAATGTGCGATATTGCATGAGGTTTTCGAAAGATTGATTGAGAATTTGTCTGTAAAATGCAGATGTCCGATTATGTCTCCGCAGATCATAAATATATCGTGTGGTATTGCTAGGATGACCCATTAGATTCGAAGTACACCGTACGCTTTACCAATAATAGTGTTAATATTTTTGTCTCAACTTAGAGTCTTATTAGACATTAGTCCCAAAGTTTTTTCAGACTCAACATACTTAATAAAGCCTCCTGTGATATTACTATGTATTTTGACTTAAAGTTGTTTAAAAAGAGCCCGTTTTCTGCTAATCACTATGAGATTTTCCACAAATCTTCGATGAGATTAAGTAGGCAGCTTTTATTCAGTTGGACTTTGTCTGTATATATTAGGGACAAGAAGTGTGTTATTGTCGATGGAAGTTCATTTATGTACAATGAGAACAAAAGTGGACCGAGAATCGATCCCTGTGGAACACCTCTGGGAAGGAATTCTGAGATACAAAAATTAAACACCACAGCCTGGTTTCTATTGCACAAGTCGGAAGATATTAACCTAACGAAAGCGGGCGACAGTCTTAAGAGTTTCCCGCACAAATTACCGTGATCTACTGTGTCAAAGGCTTTTGAGAAATCCAAAACTGTATGCAGTAGTGTTTTTGTCGAAAGCGAAAGGATATTTTGAGCACGAAGATAACAATTCATTTCTTTTTGCATAATTCATTTAAATACTTTGATAGGAAGGGTATAATTGAAATGGTCCTAAATTCCTTATAAGTTTGGTCTCTTGGAATTGGTATCACTTAAGACATTCTCCATTAATTTGGAAATTACCAGACCATTTGTTTTTTCCTTCGAGACCTCCATATTAAATTTGTTAGCAGTAGTTTTGAATTTATGCAGAAGGCGTTGTAGGTTATCCTCACAATCTGCTATCAGGACAGCGTTATCTGCGTAGCATAGTATAGGGATGTTTACATCTTGCATATTGTATCTTTCTAACTGTTTAACCTCACTTATTATCTTACCCATTGCAATATTGAATTGTACCGGACTGAGGCAATCTCCTTTACGTATTCACGGTATTTCGTCAATAATCTACTCTGACTTTTGTTTTACATCCTTTAGCTTGTTCTATACACTGAACAAAATTTGTACTGGTACTGACTTCTCCGCTAGCAAGTTTAAAACGTCTTGGTGTCTTGCTCTGCTCATATTATGCAGTCAGTTTTTCATTGTGTAATTGGAACTCAGACAGAAAAATTCTGCGTGTGAAGGCATAACACTGACACGTAGATTTGGCTGTTGTAGAGTTTCAAGCACAGAAAAGAAAAATACTGTGATATACCTCGAATCACTCTGAGTGGAGAAAAAACTCTCCGTCCTATTCGGACTCCCACCCCTGGAGAGCAAACATAGAAACCAAACACACCTGAGTTTCAAACCACTACAAAAACAATTTTCTTTTCTCCTCCTTCTAACTTTCCGCCCGCGCCCTGGCAACAGTAAAAGGGTATCTAACCCCTTAGGCGCGCGTAAATTATAAAAAAAAAAAAAAAATATTTAAATACTCGTATGAATTGTTTTGAATAGTGAGCTCAGCATCTGATTCTGCTGAATATATATCTTTAAAATATTCTTTCCATTTTTGGTTACTTACAGGATTTATTTTTATTGTTTCATTTATTTCCAGTCTTATATTTCATAGAATTTTCGATATTTTTTTTTAAGACCCATATAAGTCGTATTCCATATATTTTGTAAATTTTTCCCAATAGAATTCTTTTAGCTGTCTTATTTTTCTGTTAGCTTAATTTTTTGCTGCAATATATATAGCTTTGTCCTCCTGGGTTTTCGTTGTCTTATACTGTAAGCACGGTTTTTTCTTTTATTGTGCAACAAACATTATTTTGACCTCGTCCGTAAACCATGGTGTGTTCTTTTTGCGACCACCTGATGCTTGTGTTACACATTCTCTAATGCTTCCTCTGCTGCTGATAATATATTTGACTTAAGTTTCGTCGAAGCAGTATTGGAGTCGTCGTCTTCACATAGCGGATTTTCATTAATCTTATAATGAAATCTTCTTTGGTACAATGATTTTATACTTTCATGCTGAAAGGACTCAATGTTAAATTTTTCTATTTCATTAATCTTCTTTGTTGCATCGGATTTACAAAGTAGTAGTTTATGAACATCTAATGTGTTCGAATGGTTAAAATGTTTGTTTGGTAAAATACAGTCAATCATAGATTGTTGTCCTTACGCATTCTCGAAAGTATATTTGTATTTCAAAACATGTTCAAAGAAGGTCGTTAATAGCTCTCCTTTATCATTTATGATATTCTCGTTAAATTGTTATTTAATTCGCAGTGGGTGGCCTTGGCTCCAGTGGTAGTGTATTGTCTTCCAATCAGATGATTCGGGGTTCAATACCAGCCGTGACCGAAAGACTTTTTTCAGGCAACTAAAATTTTCTGAGATGAATGGTTACCTAAATACAACATCTAGTCCATTTACACTAATAATTTAGTCTCCCCATTAAATTCTGGATGCCACCCATGGAGCGAAATAGCCACTAAGCCGAAACATCTTTCTTTCTCTGTCTGTCCCATTTTCCGAAAAACTTAACACACTTGAGTGTTAAGTTATTAAAAAACAAAAGCTATTAGCTTATCAGCAACTCTTGCTTAGGTCACCTAGTATCAGCACATGTTCGTTTGGTTGTATATTGTCAATAGTACAAGGTGGTGCTACACTCCGCAAGAGCGTGGAATAATTGTGTCGATGTTTTTGACCAATAATCGATCGGTAGTGTTAGCGCAGCGTGAATTTCCAAGTCGATATCGTGTCGCGCCATCAAACAGAGTGGAACCACAGACGACCATGTAGGGGTAGCCGACACCGGACTGATCCTTCGGCCGAGAATATCGCGGCTGTGGCTGCCGATGTCGCTGAGAACGAAGAAACATCAACCAGACGATGGGCCACGCTATTGGGCATCACCAGATGGACCCTACACCGAATTTTAGTGAAAGACTTACACATGTTCAAAGTGTAAACAGTGCATCAGTTAATGCCTCCGTCGCGTGCGAATTATTGTAAAGCCTTCCTCAATCTCAACAACGAAGAGGACGATTTTGTGTCAAAAATCATCATTAGCGATGAGGCGCATTTCCACTTAAGCGGTTACGTCAATAAGCAAAATTTTGAAAATGTGCGTACTTAACCACCCCAGACTTCTTTCTTTGGGGCTACTTGAAGTCGTGGGTTTACGCCAACAAGCTTCAGACAATCGCAGCCCTTAAGCAAAATATTCGACAGGAATGCAAACAGTTATCACCGGAAATCTTGCGGAAAGTCATGAAAAATGCGATAAGACGGAAACGGATGTGTATCAACACCGGCGGCAGCCACTTGGCGGATATCATCTTTTCCACTTACCAGGAAAAAGTCTAAAGGTCCAAATAAAGATTTCCATCAAAATTTTTTTTTTTGTTTAGTAAAAAAGTAATTCAAAAACAAAATTGATTAATTTTGCGCCACCTTGTATTTTGAAGCTGCATTTTTTAGTTATTTAACTATTAGTTTATTTAACTTAAAGTCTTAAATATAAAAATATTCCAAAGGTTGAAATAAAAGATATGAATAAATAAATTTTTATTTAAAAATTATTTCAATTTACAATTGAAAATTCAATTATTTTCAAAGTAATTTAATATAAAAGCTGTCTAACATAATCGTGAATAAAAATATAAAGTTAATAATGGGGAATACCAACCTAAACGTCCTGAACTTTTAATTAAATGAACATAAGTGAGTAAGTTAAATGAAAAAAGATATTTTCGAGTATATTAATGTGCAGAAATTTTCGTTGTAATTATTTTAGCAGAACTTTAAAGGATTTGAGGACATTCCTCTAAATATTGTGTCTTATATCTCAAACGCAGCTAGACCCTTGTAATCCAAAACAAGAAATAAAATTTAAGAAAAGAAAATCTTGGTTCGACTGGGAATGCGAGGCAGCCAGGAAAAAATCGGTTTGCGTTCTAAGGTTCCTGAGCATGGGCACCAAAAATGAGAAATGTATGTACCAGATTGTAAACAAAAATATTAAAAGCAAAAATTTAAGAGCACAAACAAAGACTGTACATTCAGAAGCTCTCTTCAGCGCATGCGAACATAAAACACAGTAGGGCGTTTTGGATGATGGGGAAAACGCTTATAGGAGCGATCTTCGCGAATGCCATCAAAGTTGAAGCATCCATATTAGTCGAAAAGCTGCTGAATCCACTCCAAAATCACCGCGCTACCTCACATCGAAGTAAACTCTTTAGATTGACCTATAACTATTCAGTATGTCATCAGAGTTATACATAGATGGTGCTCAAATAAGGCTCCAGAAGCTCACAAAAACGAATAATTTTATTTTCAGCACTGGCGAGGTGTCATCAGAAAAATATAATATTCCTATATGCAAGAAAGGAGACCCAAATGAACCAAACAATTACAGAGGAATATCTTTCCTAAGTGTGACCACTAAGATTTTAACAGGAATTATCTTGGAATGCCTAACAAATTGTATATGTGAAAATGACCCACTAATTTTGTTTCAAGTTGGTTTTCGCAAAGATTATTCCACAGTCGACAATATCTTCTCTTCTAAGAAAGCACACCCGGAAGTTTTTGGATAAGGGTTGAAAATTGTATGCCTTCTTCGTGGATTTTAAGCTGGCTAATGATTGCACCGACAGATGAGCTCTGTTTTTTAAAGTGAGTAACCTGGGAGTTTCAACAAAAGTACTAAGAGTGCCGCAAAAAATTTACTAAGATAACACCACAGCTGTCTGGGATGGAAAGCAATGTGAAGCAAGTGAAGCAATGATGTCTGCTGAGCCCTCTTCTCAATCTTCCTGGAAGATCTCCTGCCAAATGGATTACGTATAAACCTCTAGCTCTAGGCTAACGATATCGTAATACTCGCAGAAACACCAAACATGCTACAAGCCATGTTAAATAAGCTGCCACAATACTTCTAAATATGGAACTTGCAACTTAACACCAACTAATCAAAAGATATAATTATTCCGAACGGATGGCGGCGCTACGCAAAGGATGAAAAATTAAGTTACTAGAGAAAGTCAAGGAATACAAATACCTCATAGTACTGATCACCCCGTAGTTATCGTTTAGAAAAATCCTTCAAGAGAAGTTAAAAGAATCAAAAAGGGCAATCAATTGCAACTGGAAACGGAAAATTGGAAAAAAAAGAAAATCGCGCCGAATATGAAGTATAAAGTATGATATTTGAAGCAGTCATAAGATGAATCATGTGCTATTCATGATGAGAGTGTGGGATATGGCGGTTTGAGGAGGTTAAAAAAAACTCTTGAGATACTGCCTAAAGAAAACTACTTTTTGTACTTGGAAACTGGGTTAACACTGGTCCACGTGTTTACATATCTTACATGTCCTGGAAATTCTATCACAACCAAGTCATCGATCGGAAAAATCGGGACTCTATTTCATTGCCGAATGGACTAGGCTGGCCCATGGGCATAATGTACCCCTACGCGAAGTACATATAAACAAACAGACTTAGGAGTTATTTCAAAGGTAAATCGAACAAAGCCAAGTAAGAAACATTTATAAAGTTTTAAACCGTGACCTTGGGGACCACAGCTATTATTAAGATTAGAATAGCTTGGAATAGATTGTATTCAAAGCCAGAGACGAACTACTGCAGTTAAATTACATGACACATAGAACTGATGGAAATGATAAATGTTCACAATCGGAAGATCCTTTTATGGAAAAAACGCTGTCTCTTTAGATGAAGTCTTTCGCGTTCTAAATGGAGAAAACTGGAATATAATGTTCAAATTTGTGAAACCTGATCCAAAATACCATATGCAAATATTAAACCAAGGCTTTTAGGAACACATTGATTGAAATAAAATAATTCTATAATATAATTTAAAAACTCTCTTTTCTCGGCTGACGGCAAAAGGGAATGGTTATAGTTGTAAATCTTGTAACAACTGATTTTTTTGCGTTAATTATGTCGGCCAGCTTATGAAGGTTAAAGATATTTTTAGCATATTCAAATTCGAATTAACATATGTAGCTTGTCACCATAATTTAAGTTAAAATAGCAAAACCCAAGGCAGTCAGCGATCAAAGCAAAATTACAAAAATTGGCTGCAATCAAAATAAACATCAAAAGATTTGTAAGAAAGTAAAAGATGACTAAACTATTTTTACAAGACCGAGACTTCACACAACGCATTATAAATTTACATTTAGAACCAAGGTCAAGATTAGACCTAACAACGAAGGGCAATCAAGTTTCAAAATCAAAAAGTCGATTCCCCAAAGTAAAGATACAAATTAACTTCAACAAAGCGACCGGATGGCTACGGCGTTGTATGGCCAAGCGATTAGTTTCAGTCTGAAATCAGTATATAATGGAGTCAGGCCTTTTTATTGCTTGAGTTTATGACAACGCTATATTGATGTTTAACAGCGCTGTCACGATAATCATTCAGACAAAACCTGTTGCAATTAACTAAAAATAAAAACATAAACAAAAATTAAAAAAAAAGAGCAATAAACCTTACGACGGTACTTCTGGAATGTTTACACAGGAGATTTTCACAAAAAACAAAATAATTTTATTTGAAATAGTTTCGAAAGTTGAAACACTTTTCCGTGGGGGTTTGTGCAAAATTTTCTACACCTCTGAAAATTGTCACAATATATCATTCATGACCAATTAGCCATCAAGAACGTTCACAACCGTCATTACTCGTATGCATGTGCACGTGCATATAGTTGAATACTATCGGAGTAGGTCATCGGCATAGTGACACATAACTCCACTTGTTTACGTACTCTCGCTCATGATGGTTTGACGTCAATACCAACCTTTGTGTGTTCTAGCCGCTGGGTGGCCTATCCTGTCCGGTCACCTGTTACATAAATTCTTACACGTAGTTCACGACCTCCTCATTGCTTGGCGTCGATTCGTGTTCCAATTGGCGCCTAAGTCTACTCGTATATCACGTCTTAATTCACTTCAAACCGCACTTCCATCAAGTGCTCAATTACAAAATACAAACACTGACGCACAGTTAATGACAAATAACAACACGACTTACGATAACAATTGACAGTGATAACTAGCGACCGCTATTACAGCAATGTCGACGTGAACTTGCTCTTTTTTCGCAACCGAAACTACGAATACTAATTTTTAGTTTACTTATTTATTTATTTCTATCTTTTTTTGACAGCTCGAAACCACTAAAAACCTCTCGTCAAAATTGCTGGACTAAACCACTGCACTGCATGCGAATTTGCTTAGATGTTGAAATTGCATCTTGCTTATATCTTTTATCGAAAAACGCTCAAGATACGAATACAACGCACATACGATTCACTTCACTGAGGAGTTACGAGTAAGCGGAAGAAAGTTGCAATACTACGAGTATCTGCACGATGGACCACACGAAATCTTTTCGGCTTGAAACTTGGCTGGCGTCGCATGTGTGTTAAGCTTTGGAGAGTCTACGGAAGACTACGCGCGCGACCAGGTATCAAATGCTGACCAAACGACGACGATGTCGACGACGACGACGGCTTGGTTTGGTAGTGTCTGCGCTCAGCTGACAGTGGGTACTGTATACAATTCAGCGGGGTCACAACATGGTTAAGGGGAGAGGGTGGAGCAGGCAAAAGACCGGTTGAGTTTGGTGTTTTGTTCGGGAGATTTGACAGTCATTCGTGAGATGACTGCAACCACAGGTGAATTGGATACACCGACTGAGCTCTGGAACGAGAGAATCAAGATAAGGCAGAGCTGGCTGGTGGATTCGCCATTTGGACTGAGGACTGAGGCGTCTGTGGCGATAGAAAATTCCACATTTGTTGTGGTTAACTGTTGTTGTTGTCAGCAGAGATAGGGAATCAGCGATTTTTGTTGTTTTACTTTAGCACACGTGTGCAGGTGTGTACATCTACATTGATTTTAAAGTGTATACATAGATTTAACGTTGGGGGGATTCGCTAATTGATTTGCTGCTCAAAGCTTAGCGTTTTAATCCAATAGTGTTCTCCTTTCACCTGGAACCTCAGCATGGAATTGATGATGGGCATGGAAAAGTATGGTGAACCACGGAAGGGAATTACACTCGGGATTTACAACGAGCGAATATGAAGCTATGTATCAGCCTGGTGCGTTTTTGTTTATGACGGCGAGATATCAGGTGGAAAATTGCTGAAATTATTTTTGTGGCGCGACGTCGAGCGGTTTTAGAAGAATAACTACGAGTACGAGTATGAATACGAACAGTGCGGAATGCCGGTGACAGTGAGCAGGCAAAACCAAGGGAACTACCTCGAATGATTGAGGGTGGTTAGAGGTTAGAGGTTCCATACTTGAGATGATGACTTATTCACTTAATTTTCTGATCTAGGTTGGATGATTTGAGGTAGCTTACCAACAGCGGACCAACACTCAAAATGTAAGTAACTACAAAGGTATATATGATAGATGGCAAAAGCGGACGAGGAGCGATGAACCCCCAATAATTGACGTGCTGGCACGGCACATACCTAACTTCCTACCATTGCTTTCGTTGCTCATTGCAATTTGTGGTTTTCATCATCGGCCAATGGAATTGGGGTCAACTTAGTTGCTTAATGGATTGGATAATCGTCATAAGTAAATGTAGAATGACTTTTGATGACTCCTTTGGTGTCAAAATATTTTTTTAAAATAATATTTCTGTACAAAATAAATTTATTTTGGCTGCCGAATGTTAGATTATACATACATATGTATTGTAGTTATCTTCATGATATCCAATAAGCGCTAAAATCACTAACTGAAAATCGAATAACTCAATTCATAAGATTACGAGTATAAGTGAAACAAAAGTAAATAATTCGGATTAATGATAACAAAGGAAGATTTTATGGTTTCCGATTAGAGAATACAATCCCGAGCATGTTCCTCAATCCCGGGATTACGCAATAAAAATCCGGTAATCCCGGGATTAAATTATGTGGTTTTTTATTAGTCTAAATTAAAAATGAATTTGTTGCACAAAACAATTTACTAAACTAAGAGAAACATAAAAGACTAAACAAAAAACTATTTACAAATTCCAAAAAAACCCGTAAAAATATCAAGGCATCCAATGTTTGACTTCCAAGCCTGCTTCGTAGTTAATTGCCAATATAAGCAGCAGCTGAAAACTCTCGTTCAGGTTCTACACTGGTCGGAGGAATAGACAATAGATATTTATGTGCTAATTCTAAGTGATATCCACGAACTTGTCCTTGAACAGGCTCATTTCACGTCTAATATATACTATTAACCAACCCCAATTGTTTTTGTACTTCGGAATCTGGGGATTGCATGCTCTTGTCAATTTCCAGCTGTAACTTTACCTTTACCTGTCAATTGGAGTTGGGAGGTCTGTTGCTTTGGTTCGTCATCTGTTTGTGATCCTGACTCTTCTTCCTCTTCCGTGTCATCTGAATTATTTAGTCTTTGTACTATAGTCTTTATTTGCTTCCTCACGTAAAGCCTTTGTAGGAGCTGGAAATAAGTCAAGCCATTCTATATCCGATAATAACTGACCTTCATCATCTTTTCGTGGATTTTGTAAATAATTTAATACACCAGTTAAATCACTTCGTCGTGGCTTTATACGTTTCACTAAGCATGTTTTCAATTTATTGGCGAGTGTTGAGTTTTTGCTAGACAACTGTTTTATAAGAAATTTCAAAGTGGCATCAGCTGTGTATAAATTGGGGTCAGCACATCAATAATTTTATTTGTCAAGTCAAAATCACTTTCTTATAAACCAATTGGATGATTCAGATCTATGAGAGATTTATTGGTTCTTAAAAGAGAAAATCACCCCATCATGGTTAAAAGACTATTCCACCTGGTTTTATAGTCCAAAAGAAGTGACAGCTCTTTTCCATGGTCGATCACATGTTCTTGAAGTACTGTGTCATTTTTCAATGGTGATCTTTTGAAATACGCTACAACTTTGCGGATTTTCTTTATCAGTTTGTTAATGTTTTCACCTTCTGTTAACTCTGGTATATGTTCTTGCGCAAGTTCATTTTTTAAAATTAAGATTAAACCTGATTAAGTCAGTCTAAGTCTTCTAAATAATCATCATCATCGCTGTCGTCCATGTAATCAGCAGTCACAGCTGGTTCATATATAGTATAATCTGAATAATTATTTTTTTGTACAAAACATCACAGACATCAAAATTGACACCATGTGCGAGACACAGTTGATGTTCAGTGCAAGAAATCCGTCCCAAATTTGTCATAAATTTCGGTCCATCGGTTACAATACACACTATATCAGTTTCCAGGGAAATGTCAAATTTACTTAGACGGTCTTTCAATATCCAAAGACAATTTTCAGCCGTCATACTTCCATGAATAGGAACGAGTCCTAAGCTCCAAATTTTATTATATGAATGAACGTTGACAGCCATGAACCTTTTATTGGAAATTGATGTCCACTCGTTAAAAGATATACTGAATCCTTCGCCCGCACTTTTTCAATGATTTAATTCTGCAGTTACTTGCTTTTTGACTTTTTCAATGTAATTCATAACACGGTTTTGAATTGTGACAGCTGACTTTGGTAAATCCTTGTATTTCGCTAAGAGCAATCATTCTTGCAGTCTTGCTGGATGACGTTCCAGGCTATAGTCGGCACTTTTAGAAAAGTAGTCTTCTAACTTTCGCTTAGTTGGCCGCGGTGCTGTGTTCAGGATTTTCAGAACCTTGTATTTTTGAAGTTGAATCAGGTAACCGATAAAAGTCAGCGGGAATGTTAATATTACGATCCACCCAAAGTCTTGCGCATCAATTACATTTAGCACTATTCCCTTCTTTCGCAATTAAAAAATGACTCCACACTGATGACGTATTACAGTCTTTTTTATTTTGAATAAACTCTCCCGACATTTTAAGTAACCTGCGAAAATAATAACAATAGTACAGGCAATACCTTGCAACAATATTATGACAAGAAAAATCGTTTTGCCGTCCGAATTATGTTTTATACAACTGTTAGGTTAACAACTATCTTCATTTAGGAACGCTTTTAAATTTAACACATTGATTTACAAATATTTCTAAATCTTTAAATTTGCTTGCTTTATTACATTCTGCTGCTAACTTGAATGCTGCATCCTTTTATATTGGTGATTTACGGGTACAGCTTTTCCCGTATTGCCTGTCTTTATTAACATTTAACATTTTATTGCTATCTGGAGCTGTTTGTTTAACCCAAAACAAACATCTTTTGTAGTTTAAAATTTAGAATGAAAATTAAATTAAGTTTTTTTTAGAAAAAATTAAATAAAAAGAATGATATATCAAAAAGATTAAATCAATGGTATGTACATTATCCACAGAATCTACAGAAAAGTAAGTAATATAGAGGACTTGAAATGTAAACAGATGTATATACTTACAAATGTACACTCCGTTTCAACTGAATGGTCATTATATTCATTCTTTACGTGTATTCTGCGAAGATTGATACATTTCAAAAATGTTTGCAGTGGCCTAAGTGAAAATAATTGTGTAATTTTAAATTTGGATTAACATAGGTAAAGCGAAATCACTTAACAATATTGAAGAGGTTCACATTGACTTACTACAGAAGAAAGGACTAATCGGGAGTGCTATAGCTAAAGAAATTGATCGATGTTTCAAGGTGGTCTGTTCTTACTTCAGAAAATAAGACTTGTATGAGAAAAACATGAAATGAGGTAAAAAATGGCCACAACAGCGGTCGATAGAAGCTGCGGAAATGCTCGTAAAGCAAAGAACAGGTGTTAATGCTAGTGTTTCTTCAATTACAGCAGTAATTAATTTTGGCAATCATCTAAAAAGCCTGAAACTTCATAAGAAGCCACCATTAAACCCTCCGCGAAAGCATATGGGGTTAACATTTTTGAGGTACCATATGGCTTGGCAGAAGAACGGCGTTGTTTGGTTTTCTCAGATAAAAAAGTTCAATTTTGATGGACCTGATGGGTTTAATTATTAATTTCACGATATGAGAAAGGACCAGTGCTTTTTAGCCCGGAATCATAGTCGAAAAGGTGGTGTTATGATATGGGTAGCGGTTAGCTATTATGAAACTGTTGAAATAGAATTTCGTACAGCAAAAATTACCGCAACAACGTATAAAGAAATACTGGAAAGGAATTTTCCGAAATTTTGTGATATTTCTGGACTCATTAATTGGAATTCCCAGTAAGATAACGCACCCATTCATACGGCATGGATAGTTAAAATTGTAGTTTAGTTAAAAATTGGATAAGGGAGCAAAATGTGGGATTGCTTCACGAGCCACCGTACTCAGCGGACCTAAATCTTATGGAAAACGTATGGGAACGGTTAGTCCGAAAAGTGTACGAATCTAGCCATCAGTTTGAAGACAGAGGATGACTCATTGCAGCTATTAAATTAGCCTGGAGAGAAATTTTGTTAAATTTCTTAAAGGCACTTTACGATTCCATGCCGGACCGAAGTGATTATGAACAAAGGTGGCAGTACTCACTACTAGAGTCAACAGATAAACTGCTCTTTTAAAAACAAATTTGTTTTATTTCATTCCATTGACTATTTTTTGTAATTTTCATTATTTGTACCTACTCAGAAGACGCAAAAAAGAAAACTGAATTTTTCAATATTGAATAACTTGCAAGAGAGCCAGAGAAAAAATAACGGTGCTTTTTGAATTGTTCTTTCTAATTTCTTTTCCCAACATCATAAACAAACCGTTACCAGGCATGAACTATTAAATGCATGTACATTGGGCCGAATGCATACAAAGTATTTACTAGTAGTAAAATGTCTAAGTAAGTACTAGTACTACTAGTAGAAGCTAATATTTTAAGTATTTACTAGATTTGGTATGCATAAATATGAGTTTTGACTTACCAGCAAATACTTCTAGTAAATAATGAGTTCATTCAAGTAAATACTACCAGTTCATCGAACAAATGGTAGTATATACTTATTTTGTATTATTTCCCAATTTCTTTGCCAACAATTTGTTTTGAAAACTATACCGTTAGCTCTTATCGTCATTTACTGTTTCTTTAATGTTTGCTTTGTAAACGATCTCGTTGGAATGTTCAGTTCGTAAAGCATATTCAAAAGAAACAGCCATGACAAGCGAAGCTTCTCAATTGCAACTAGCTTTTGTGCGAAAAGAGCATACCGTTCTTTTGAATAAGTCACAACAACCGTGCATTAAAAAGGAGAAGTACGAAGCTGTACAATTATTTATTAGTGAATATAAGCTATAACTGGTGTTCAAATAACAGAACAACAAATTAGAAAGAGTCTAAATAATTGTAAGACAGAGGTTAAGAAGAAGGCAGACCTTAACAAAAGTGTTCAAGTGATCCTCAGAATTGGAAGGAAGCTTTATCCAATCAGAGGCTTTATCTGTTATAAGTTTTCCAACAGAATTTACTGTTCTAGACACAATACTCAACTAGACAATACACAACTAGAAACCCAGGATCCCCAACGTATCTTAAAAAGATCCTCATCTTTTCTTGAGGTAATACTGCCCCTCAGTTTGAATGCCTTAAAATATATGAATTTACGAAACATTCGAGTAAAGTCATGCAGTAATTACTTACCAATAAAGTATTCACTTAACCACTCTACGTTTTCCGTCTCAAAACGTAAAGCATTTTAATATTAGACTCCATAACCCTTCGTTTCTTGTAAACTTTTTCGGAATCAATTCGTAAAAATTCAGCCATTTCGATAAGTATAGCGACCTGATTGCATTAAAGTGAGACTCACGACTATAATCCTATAATCCTATTTATTATAGCTGCAGAAGCAGAAAAGTATATATTAGTGAATTTTCAAGTTACTATTCACCAGCTTGAAAAAAGTGAAGTAAATAGTACAGAAGTATAAGTACTTACTAGTTTTTATGCATACGGTATTAAGAATTTACTAGAGAAATTCATCAGAAACTAGTAAGTTCTTTGTACCTTAGTACATGCTTGCTCTCTAGCACTTACTTAAGTTTTATGCATATGAAAATCAAGTATTTACTTAAAAATTGTCTATTAAAAGCATTTACTATTTGTTTTTATGCATACGGCCCATTATTTGAAAATAATTAAACGCAAACTTTTGAAAAATATTGTACCTATTCAGTTAAATCGGGGTGTTCAAACATGAAGGTATTACGAGTATATTTACGACCGCACATATCTCTTAGGATAGATGTGCGCGCTCGTCTCATCAACCATTTAATTTATGACCGTACGCATCCTATTACCAAAAGGATACGTATGCTTACCTATAGTTAGAGATAAGCAATAATCTAGTATGTAATTTAGGTTAACAAATTTTGTTTATAAATGAGGATAAACAGAGAAATAAACTTAGAGTCTTACAAACCCTCAGCATCGCCGTTTCGTTTTAAATATTGGTCCTTCGAGCATTTTCTGTTGTTTACCTCCACCAGTGGTAAGAGACACAGAAAAAACGAATCAGTGGCTTATATTATAGATAAGAGTCAGCTGAACGAACAAATTAATTCGGCTGAACTTTAGAACGTTAAAGTTGATTTAAAAGCGTTATTCACGGCTTACGGTGAATAGACGTTCCCGTGGCTATACAGCGGGAAAATAGTGAAAAAAAAAACAGATATACATCATCACTATGGCAAAGCAACGGCAACAAACCATGGAGAAATAAAAAGAGCTGGGAGAAGCCATACTTTCCATCCACACAAAAATTGTCGATAGAGGAATAAGGAAAGTAAATATCGATGACATTACACGTCGTGTCGATCGCTTGTGGACTGAGTTCGAACATAACCATATTGCAGTCACGGCGACTGGGATAAACACCGAAAGCTATTTCACCAAAAACTACTACGACCGAGTAAAGGAAACAGTAGCCGTTAAACATCTTCTATTAACAATCTCCAAGGAGTCAGAAATAGAAGAGCAACAGTCAGTCAAGGAAGGAAGATTCCGTAGAAAAATGAATCAAATAAAAGAATTGATTACTGAAATATCAACAGATATGGAAAACATATCGACGAAGGAAGAAGAGACAGATATTATAGAAAATCTAGCTGATTATTTCACTGCATTAACAGCGACAATCAAGCCAATGTCACACAACGAATCCATCGAAATAGAATATGAAGAGATGGAACGAAAATATTAAACCATTCGTAGAGTATTGACGAAAAAAATCGTTGATGTAGGAGCTGCTGAAAAACCTACAGTCATCAAGCTAGAATATTTAAAAATTCCACAATTTTATGGAAAGATCAATGAATGGTTCTCCTTCATGACCTACATAAAAGTTTAATTCATCATTCACGCCACTATTCAAATGTGGAAAATGTGTCGCCTCAAAGCCAACTTAAAAGGAGTAACTGGATTAGTATAACATCTAAAAGTAACAGATGCTAACTACGAAGTGGCATGGGAAATCCTTAAGCAGAAGTACAACAACAGGAGACTTCTATTTACAGCGCAAGTAGATATTATAGATTATTGGACCAACCAGTGAATAGTGCATGCGCGGCGAGCCTGAGACAATTGCTGGATGTGACAAATGAATGCGTTTATGCCACTAAAGCAATAAATATCAAACTTGGAGATGCAAAACCATTGATAGCTAGCATAATTGTAAGAAAGCTGGACAAAGACGGGCTCATTCTGTTTGAGAAAAATAGCGAGTCTCGAAAGCAGTAAAAGGAAAGCAACACAATATTAGCATACCAGAGAAGGAGCAAATTGTGCAAATGCTTCCCATATAACACACATAAGTTGTGCCTATTGTAAGTTATCTGGGCACAGTATACACAATTGTCGGAAATTCCAGTAGCAGCACCAGTAGCAACTAGACGTGCATTTGTAGACAGCTTACAAATTTGTGTTAATTGCTCGAATCACCAAGTGAAAGTAAAACACACAAAAACATAACAATGTATCAAATGTGGACGAAACTATAACACCCTGCTACATTACGAAAAAGAATGAAAAAGGTGGCACAAAGCGAATACAGAACAAATCATTGGCCACGATGACTAAAGAAGATTAAAACTTCAAAAGTGCTTCTAGTTACAGTACCAGAGGAAGCTGCTCAGATACTAGCATTACTTCGTTCAAAGACCAGGACTGAGTAACATGGACTGCTTAATACGATTGCTCTCATTTCAAAATCAAAAATAAAGCTAGTAATCCAACCAAGATTCTCGAGCAATGCAAAAATCATTACCGAAGTACTAGTGTTATCGAAATTATCAAGGGCATATCCAGACGAATCATTCAAATAAAGGCATTACTAAATGGAACAATTTTGTATTGGCCGATCCTAATTTCAACAAATCGGACAGAATTGATCTGGTAATCGGTGGAGATGCTTATGCTTATATAATTGAATTGAATATAATTGAAATCGGTTGGATGTTATCAGTAGTGCTACAAGTATAATCGCAGCATAAACAAATAATAGCTGCGGTAACAACCCTGGAGCGTTTGTTGGAACAAGGAAAAATCCAAGATTCCGATATTCTATCTGGAGACGATAATTGCATGCAATTTTATGTAGAAGCAACCAAAAGGAATAAGGAGGGCCGTTTTATCGTGAAAATGCTACTAAAAGAGAAGCCTGTATTGGGAGATTCTAGAAAACAAGCAATGGCGAGGTTTTTAAACTTGCAGGAAAGTCTGAAATAAAACATAAATCTACGGAAGAAATATATTAATGTTATGAGAGAATATCTGGAACTCGAACATATGAGGTCTGCAATAAATAGCCAATGACTGCAAAAAAGAATACCAACGACTTTCCAATATAATCAAAGAGGATTTCTATGGTATATGAACGACTTAATGACTGGAGCAGGCAGAGCTACAGAGTGTAAAAACATATACATAAAACTTTCAAAACAAATGGAGGTGTTTGGATTCCTTTAAGAAAATGGATTACCAATAGTGATAAAATATTAAATAGCACTGCAAATAACCATAACAAAAACATCATTCTGATTTAAGAAGGTGAAACTGTAAGGATGTTAGGACTTCAGTGGAAACCACACATCGAAAAATTTACTAATAGAATTGCTTTATCTGAACTAACCAACATTTTTTATCCATTGGATTGGCTAGCACAAATAACTATTGTTGCTAAATTGTTAATTCAGAAGCTTTGGCTACTCTACAATGATTGGGACGAAAATCTCACTAATGAATGGAACGAATTCATAATAAATCAAAACGTAGTGAACAAATCGAATTACATGGAGTTGTTTACGCCAAAGTAGGATCGTCAATAGCACTCACCACCGGAAAAAGTAAAGTAAACTCGATCTATGTGCAAGCTGTATACCTGTAGATACACTACTATTGAGTCGTTCGCAAATCTCTGCTGAGAATAGACGTCTTTCGGCTTCTCATAAAGTAAAATAAAAAAAAAACAATAATTTAGTGGATAAACACAATTAATTACAACTTTTTCAATTGACTCGGTAGCCCATCGGTTAAGGGCGCCAGTGAACAAATCAACAAATCGTGGGACGCGGATTCGAATCCCGAGTGAACTTGAACTTTTTTTTCTTGTTTTTATTTTTTTTCCCTCCTAAAATTGTGTAAGATCAAAAATAATAAGAAAAAAAAAAAAAAAAAAAAAAAAAAAACACGTGATGGATGGTGAAGAGCGTCCCGCTCTTCACATAACCGTGGCGAAAGCCAGCAAAAGGAGGAAGAGGTTGAAAACCCCTCCTAATCTCTCCAAGAAAAAAATAAGTGCTGTTTCCACAGCTGAAGAAGGTAATGAGGAGGGGGGCTCCAACAGCTTCGCCTCTCTGTCGTCATCTGAGTCGGAAGACGAAGATGACGCAATTAATCACATAAAAAGCAGCATACAAAAGCTGGAGCAAGACATGCTTGCTATTAAACAGCGGCAAATTGCACGAAGGCAGAGGGAGCAATCAGAAGTAGAGAGCTCCCTTAAACAACAACAACAAGAGCAGAAACAGCAACTGCAGCAACAACAAAAACATCAGCAGCCGAAGCAACAACTGCAGCGAAAGCAACAGCGGCAAGAACACCAACAACAACAAAATCAACAACAGCAGCAGCAGCAGCAGCAACACCAACAACAACAACAGCAGCAGCAGCAGCAGAAGAAGAAGAAAGAGAAGGTGCCCCCGATCAACACCTACAAACTGGAGGTAAGTGCAACCAAGGACCTGTGTAAGTTGGTCATTGGTAATAATTTTAATATAAAGAGATTGGGGAACGATCGCCATGCCATCCACTGTAATACAGTGGAGGGCTACGCAAAAGTGAAAGAGCTCCTAAAAAAAACGACGACGGAGCACTACTCATACACACCGAAGTGTGAAAAGCGGCAATCGATGCTGCTGAAGGGGTTGGAACCGTCTTCTGATCCTGAGGAGATCCTGGCACTGCTTAAAGAGAAGGAGTGCGAAGGACTCAAGTTTGTGGGGGTAAAGCCATTTACCACAGCTAGAGCCAGGCGGGAGAAACGGAGTCTGCCGTTCTTCCTGGTGCAGCTCAGTCCCGAAAGCCGTCTGGATAGTCTAAGGAGTATCAATGTCCTAGACTACCAGGTGGTTCACTGGGAAAAACTAAAAAGGAGCGAAGGCGTTATACAATGCGTTCGCTGCCAGAGGTTCGGGCACGCCGCGTCGAACTGCCAAATGCAGCCTCGATGCGTGAAGTGCGCTAAGAACCACAGTTCCGAGGAGTGTGCTCTGGGTGTTGACGGAGCATCCGATAGATCGAAGCTCTCGTGCGTGTTATGTGGAAACGTGGGACACACTGCAAACTATCGGGGTTGTCCTAAGTTCGCTGACATTAAGAAAGCAAAACTGGCTCGGCAGCAGAAGGTGGAGGTCAAATGTTCACCTCTTAGATTTCAAACACCAGCCGTCACGTCCCAAATTTCCTACGCCCAAATGGCGTCAGGTAGGGGGGCTACGGTACAGCAAGCGACTGTTGCTTCGCCGGCGCCAATGCCGAGAACAACGGAAGCTGCACCTAATATGCTAGCCATCTTGCTCGCAATCCAAGGGCAGATGGCTCAGCTGCAAAAGCAGGTGCAAGAACAGGCCAAGCGGGTGGACCAGATTTACGCGCTGCTGCCGGGCCTAACGCAACACATGTCGTAATGGGTACGCACATGGTGGAGCAAACTTTGAAGGTCCTTGCGGTGAATGTTAATTCACTGATTAGGATCGAACGAAGAGCCGCGATGTTTAAATTGCTACAAGACCAAACTCCTGATGTGCTTTTCGCTAGCGAAACCAAGCTAACCGATAATCACAAACTGGAGTACAATAATTATATTGTTAGAAGAAGAAACCGGCCCAGATCCAAACGTGGAGGTGGTGTCGCGATCTTCATTAAAGAAGGCATAAAATTTCACAGAGTGTACAAGGGAGTGTTGCGCAGGTTCCGGGTGTTGGAGGCAGTTGTCATTTACATTCCGCTTCGCAGTGGAAAGCGGCTGTACTTGGCCTCTGTTTATGCACCTGAGGCTTCACAATCCACCCTATTTATTACAGAGCTCGACACGCTTTTTCGACTTCTGAGGCTGGAATCGGGGGAGAATTATTTTATAATCGGCGGGGATTTCAACGCTAGACACAGAGATTGGGGAAATAATTTGCCAAATACTAGAGGGAACCTACTACTCGATTGGTGGGGTCAGCACGATGTCATGTATAGACTCGGTCTTAAAGCGACGGATAACCCGTCGTTTCCCAGAGGCGGGTCTTATTTGGATCTACTGCTGTACGACGAACGTATACGACTGACAGGTACGAATTTACAAACGCTAAACTGTCTGCGCACATTCGTGTATGACAGCGACCATTGCGGTTTTAGTACCGAAATTACAGTTCCCAACGAAATTGCGGAATTGGAGGAGTTTGTCCAAAGATATTCTTACAACTACAGTAAGACTCGATGGACGCACTGCACCGACAGAAAAGTAGACTTCTGTCAAGACTCAAAAACTTGTACAGACAGTTAACTGACAGACAAGATCCGGAGATTAGGACGCTGAAGTCGTCGATTAAAAATGTGCAAAAGTTAATAAAAGAAAATTACAGAATTGCTGTAAGCTCATATTGGAACAACAAGGTTCGGGCTGTAAACACCAGCAACCCGAACATGTTTCCGCAAATCAATAAACTATTTCGGAGAAAAAAACAAAACGACCTTCAGTGTCTTAAAATAGCCCGGACAACAGAAAACGAACGGTTACTGACAATAGCAGGTATTGATCCAAATGAGGCCGCTGATGATGACGACTTTTTTGTGATCGAGGATCCACAGGAGAAGGTTGAGGCCATAGGGGCGACTTTCCAGGAAGTATACAAGGCCACTGATACCATTGGCCCTAATTGCGACCTGGACAGTCGCGTCTTGGTACACGACTTCTGCATTCGAAATGAAATAGGGAACTGGCGATCCGAGGGCTCTGGTTTCACCCGGTTTAGCGACGAAAATATGGCAAATAACGTCATTGCCAGAGAAGGTGACCTACCCCCGTTCATTTCGAAACAAAAACTCCGTGAGATCTTCGACACAATCAGGGCTAAGAAGTCAGTGGGGACCGATGGTATTCCAAACATCGTGCTTCGACATCTTCCTCTAGAAGCGGTGGACATTTACACCACCCTGTTTAATAATGCAATGAATAATGCACATTATCCAGCGCATTGGAAAACGGCGGTGGTTCAACCTATCCCCAAAAAGGGAAAGGATATATCCAATCCGGCGAATCTCCGGTCGATAAGTCTCCTTCCGAATATCAGTAAGGTTTTTGAAAAAGTAATCAATAGAGCTCTGTCTAGGTGGGTTGAGGACAAACATATAGTTCCGGATAACCAATTCGGTTTTAAGGCGGGACATGATATCTCACATGCCGCGTCTAAACTGGTGTCCGATATCCAATGGAACAAAGGCAAGAAACAGTGCACTGGTGCCTGCCTTATTGACTTGGAGAAGGCCTTCGACACCGTATGGTTAGAGGGTCTTTTCTATAAGCTGACTAGGCTGGGGATCAGCAAACCTCTCTTGTACATTCTTTATAATATGCTAACCAACAGACAGTTCATCGTGAAAAATGGCGATGTGACTTCTGTTGGAATATTTCAAATTAAAAATGGTCTTCAGCAAGGCGCGGTCAATTCGCCGATCCTATTTAACATTTATACAAGCGACTTGATAGGTTCACTTCCCCATACTATTGCGTACGCAGACGATTTGGTAGCGTACAGAACAGGTCCAAAAATCGAGGTCATTAATACTCTCTTGCAGAGTGACTTCGATAAGATAAGACGATTTTGCGATGACTGGAAGTTGAAAATCAACTTTCAGAAGTCGGAAACCATTCTCTTTAGGACGCCGTTGTCTGGAGCCTCTAGGGATACCAGAAAAAATTGACGAAAGTTCTCAATCATTAGACAGCACGGACAGCCTCTTGCCTGTCGAAATGTAGTCAGATACCTTGGGATCTGGCTAGATCAGTTTCTGTATTTTGGCAAAAATGTAGATGCTGCTCTGGCCAGAGCTAAAGGTGCTTTTGCCCTTACAAAGAGACTGTTTTATAGCAGCCAACTCGATGCGGGGGTAAAGGTAATCTGCTACATGGCCCTTATTAGGCCCATGCTGGTATTTGGTTGTCCCGTGTGGTTCAATGTACGAGCAAGCTTAATGGAAAAGATTCGGGTGTTTGAGAGGGCCTGCCTTAGGGCTTGTCTTCGCTTGTACAGAACACCAGAGTCGGAGTACAAGAAATTTTATCCTAATGAGGTCCTTTACAATAGGGCGAACCTAATTCGAGTGGACAACTTCGTAATTAAGCTGACTCGAAGGCACATTGCAAGAGCAATGACCTCGATGAATAACCTGATATCTGGGGCTTACTACCCCAATTACCTTTACCACGAGAGTGTGCGATCTGACGGCTTCGTTCCACCGGAAGCATTCCTCTACCTAGATCAGATAGGGTTGATCCAGGATAGATCAGCGGTGCCGTTAATCTTCCATGTCGCTCGGACAGCTGGGGACAGGCGACTCAACTACAACAGAGACGTCGCACACGGCAGTGTGGATCGCCTCAGGTTCAGTAGGGCGGTGGGGAATCGCGATAAGAGGGATGTCGTTCGGCAGCACCAGCATTTCTGGTGGTTGAATGATGGGGAAGATGTTTCGTCGTCGTTTCCGTCAATTACGGACCAGCCTCACTAATGAGGCAGAGCTGACCAATCTATTTGCCCAGTAAATAACGATGGCCAGCTTACATAGGTTTAGGTTAGCATTTAAGAAATATATACATGTACTGGTGTATATAAAGGTATATACTAGTATATGTATATTATTGTGCATAATGTCTTTGTGTCTGTATGTGTGTATTGTGTATATAGGTTAAGTAGACTAAGGTTTATTTTAAGTTAGATATTAAGTTTTATAAAAAATAAAAAATTACATCCATAGGCTAAGTTTTTTGTTAACAATATTTTTTCTTCGCTTTAAGTACAGTAAATAAATATCCATAAAGAAAATGTTAATAAAGTCGAAAGACATAGTATAAGAATTTAGAGTAGCTTAGAGTGCCTGTGTGGGGCCAGTAAGTTAGTATAAGTTTGTTAAGTAATTTTAAGCTAGCATTTAAGCATTTTTTGTTAGTATGTAAGAGTTATTGATTAGAAAATAAAATGCGTTTAAAACTAAACTACTATTACATTAATCTAGGTTAAAAACGATAAAAGCTAAGATACATTCGTTAGAACAATAAAATAAAATATAAAAAAAAATTAATTAAATAAAGACACTGATTCCTGAAGTTGAATGGGGTCATGTCAGAAAACCAAATTGGTTGGCACCTTTAAAAGATCAATGGCCCAAACTTCCAGAAATCAACCTAGTTGTTATGACAACAACTTCAGATATTAAAGGAAGACTATTAAATGATTTTAGGAACAAGTAGTATTCTCCGTATAGTAGATATGAACGACTGATTGGATATGTGCTAAGATTTATCAAGCAAATAAAAGGATGGAAAGCCGAATCTCAGAATTTATCAGCAACAGAGCTAGAAGAAGCTCACAAATTATCAAAATCTCTCTCAACAAAATCCCGATTTTGGTAATAAAAGACACTGCATAAAGAAAAGAAATAAATTGCAACAGCAAAATATTTAACCTTAATCCGGTTCTAAATAAATACGGACTGCTAGGAGTCACACGATCAAAAACATCTCGTGATATTGAGTACATCACATCTAACTATGCTACTTATTCAGTAAATACACGAAATTAAGCTGCATGGAGGGAACCGAATAGTGGAATCTACGCTAAGAAGAGAATATTGGATCGTCGGAGCTATAAATACCATAAAAAAAGTTATACGCCAATATGTTATTATAGATGCACATGATTTCGTCAGGAGACAACTAAACAAATCATTGGAAATGTTCCACACGATTGGGTGTCCATGACTCACCCTTTCATAGTAAGAGGAGTGGACTATGCGGGACCTGTATGGATGCGTTGTTTCAAAGACATATATTGCAGTATTTGTATGTATGGCTACAAAGGCAGTTCATCCCGAACCAGTTAGCGATTTAATAACCGAATCATTTCTTGCTGCATTACGGCGATTTTTTGCCAGACGTGGAAAAAGCAAACACGTCTATTCCGACACTGGTACAGATTTTGTAGGCGCTGAGAAGAAATTGGATGCAGAATATAAAAAGGCAATACAAGCGGACAGCAGTGGCACCAATTCTGAACCAAGAAAGAATTCATTGGCACTTTATACCCCCGGCAGCTCCTCACTTCGGAAGAATTTAGGAAGCCGGCGTCAAGTCCATGAGACATCATTTAAAGCGCATAACAGGAGACGGTAAACTTACAATATCTTCGAGAAGATGAGCACATTCATAGCAGAAATTGAAGCAGTTCTAAATTTAAGATCCTTAAAAGCTATTAATAGCAACACAGACGACATGGATGTTCTAACGCGGGTCGCTTTTTAATTAGTCATCCATTACTCGACTATCCGCAAGAAGTAAAAGAAACAAAAATATCATCGCTGGATAAATGAAAAATAGTTCAAGAGATGATGAAAGAGACTTCTGGCAGGGATGGAAGTATGAATGTTTGACTTCACTACAACAACGGGATAAGTGGAAAACGTCAAAATTAAATCTCACTGAAGGTCAAGTAGCGCTTATAAAGGATGAGGATACACATTCACTAAAATGGCCTTTAGGAAGAATAATGGAGCTACACCCAGGATTGGATGGAAAAGCTAGAGTTTTGACCTTAAAAGTGCAATCATGTACTCTTAAACGACCAATTAATAAGTTACTCGTATGTTCATTGGAAAATGACAAAGAAGTAAAAAAGGAAACGAAACACGTTAGTTCAATGCTAGCCAAACAAATAAAACAAACCAATGGTGGTAGTCAACAAACTAAAAAACAGCCAACATATGAAACATTATGATCCTCCTCTGGTGGCACTGTACTTGAATTGAGAAACGATACACAATTATATATCTGGATTCTGTGGGAAACATAGACGTGGTCACTTCCAAATGGAATCTGATAGTGTATTACTAGTTAGATCCATTTCTCAAATCCAGAGAAGTCTGCTATCCAACTATGGCCATTCCAGTGAAAGGCGTACTTACATTGGAACAAGGATGCACAGCACGACATAACGGAGTTACAATCCACTTTTATCGCCATCATGGGGCCAACACATAAGCGATACATCTGATATACACGTGAAGAGGTTCGACTCAGCCCATCTTAATACCAATGATCTAAAAATTCTACAAGAGCAAGCCAATATATTCGAATCTGAAAATATCGATCTGAAGAAGACAAGTTTTCATCACAGCAGCGAGCATCTGAATTCTAATAATAATCAGTACCACACCAACATAAGACGTAGACAATAAGGACCGTAGACTTCTAATAGTGGCCGCCAGAATTATTAAATTCTTTACTGAGGATGGCACTAGTGCTAAATTTTTAGAATTGTACCGTATGATTCTAGTCCCCGATCCATCTTTAGATCTATTCCTAGAATTCTAATTCAAACGATTCCAGTCTTCTAACGAAAAAACTATACTCCTGGCAGATTAAAGCAAAATTTCAAAGCTTGAGCCTACGATTACAAATTTATATCAAATAATAATTGAAGACCTCCTGACTGAGGACTAATTCTTTGTAATCGTTACATTTGCCAAACTGGTTGAATGTTATTAGGTCCTAAGGAAATAAAAATATTGAACATATCGTTCTGATATTCTGCTTAAAATTCCGTATTTGTAACGATAAGTACTATACATTTTATTGTGAAGGTGAGAAACAGTAACTGTTAACCTTTACCAGGCATTATCACTTACCTTCAACGCGTTTCGTACTTACATATATTTGTACATATGGAAATTCAGATGGAAAGAGAACTTTGCCGTCAAATATAAGTCTCTTCTAAACCGGAAACTTATCGCCGCACTATGCATGAAAAAACGAGACAAATTTATTTTTTGGCTTCAATCCGTCTGAAATGATATTTTATGACGTTTAAAATGCATTTCATCTTATTGTTAGGTAATAAAAGTTTTTTTTCTTTTATTGAAAAAAAAACGTTTAATTGACAATTGTAAGATTTTTTAAAATAAATTGCTATTCTGAGAGAGACTCTGAACAAGACTTGCTCTTTTCGTCAGAATTATTGTTATCTTCTCCTTCAGAGTTATCTAATGGAGTTGGAATCGGATGTTCAGATATTAGCATTTCAATTGCTTGTTTCGAAAAAGATTTTGTTTGTTTAATAAGATGAGGCCTAAGGCTTGTGATTAATAATCGATTAAGAATATCTACATTAGAATTTCTTCTTGAGTGCTTTCTTGAGTAATTAAGGCGATGAGTCTAAAATGCTTATTTCGAGCTTCCGCTGTTTCTTCGGAAAGTTGTCCAATCGGCAAAATGGCATTTCCAATTACGATTGATCCATGGATTAATATTTTGTGCATTGGTGGCGTCATCGGATGCCAAGAATACTACTTTACATAAAGTTCTGCTGTGTCGAATGCATATTTACCAAACTTGGAAATATCGATTTTATATCTACTGGATAGAACTTCTAATATAATCTTCAGCCTATAAATTAACTGAGTGTCCACACCTGTTATATTGGCAGAGAGTTGTGGATCATTAAAAAATCGACGGCTTGTATTGCCACCATTCGAACTACCGGAACCTGGTTTCGGTACATCCACTATTAAACCGAGTTGGTTTTTGAATTTTTCTTGTAGTTCTCTTTGGTTTTCTTTGACAGTATCTTTATCTTCCTGTGTTCGAAGTTGCCATTGCTTTAATGGTAGCTTATAAGCAATATGCACAACGGTTTCGAAAAGACGAATCCGTGCATGTGGAATTGAGAATACTAATTTCAATGTATTTATGTGAATTTTGACAAATCATCAAACTCCTTAGATGGTTCTCCACATATATAGTACTTCATAGTTGATTTTGTATCTGCTGCAGCGTTACAGACCTTGCCATCAATCATTGTAAATGCCAACGTATGTTTAACTTCGATGGGCTCAAAACCATCCACTTTTGTTTTCATTAGAGAATTTATCTGCGATTCTATATAATTACTCTCACTTTGGGTAATATCATGAGTTTCTTTAGTAAAAATGATTCTTATAGGTCGACAATACCTTCGTGATGATGGCGTCAGATTTTGTCAAACGATTTTCCCATTTGAAGCGCATAACAATCGCAAAGTCACAAAAGAACTTTGAAATATGTTTGCGTCGGAATCTGGATGGTTTTCGAACTTTAGCTTATATTGGGTTTATTGTGATCCATCGCAACCCCATTTTGAAATATGCTCTAAAGATTTCATTTCGTCCTCAGTTAAGGTTTTTCGAATGTCCAAATACATCAGTAAGCGCTTAATGGTGTGATGTAGCAGGCTTTGCAAGTTAACGTCAACCAGAGTTTCAGTACCTGTGAAAGACTCTGGGTCAGGATAGCAATCATTTTTGGCTTTTGAGTGTAACGTAACTCGGAAACAGTTTCTTATCACTCCTTGTAACAATTTCGTATTGCTTTCGAGATAAACCTACTTCGGCAAAAATTGAAAGCGCTTTAAGAGTTGACATTTTTTCACGTTTGGGAGTAGGATTATTCTTCAATGCTTCCTTACAAACTCTGGCTTTTCTTGGAGAATGAGCAATTTCTTTAAGGACTTTCGCAGATACTGCCTTACCAGATTTGTGTTGTAAAAGTAAGTTGTTCTGTTTGATGAGATCCACGAAGTTCTTCAGTTCGTCTGCATTTACTACGAACGCAAAGATCATCAAACGATTTAGATGGCGGCCGTCTAGGTCTAGATTTATTTGGAATTTCAAAATTTCCAATTAACCAAGTTTAATTTTTTTAAAAAAAATCCTTTTCAACTCTATTAGAACGAAGACATCTGCTCTTAAAATCAAATCTATAAAATAAGCCTTTCAATAAGTCAAAATAAATTTCATTTTTTTAATTTAATTCCAAACCTTAAACGGCATATTTTAGTTTTAAATTCTTCGAGTTGACACTCACAACAAGCTTTATCTAACAAATATTTTTCTAACTAGTCCAATTTTGCCTTAAACCCAACTTCAGAACATGTTTTCATCACCTCATATAAACGTTTTTTGGTAAAAACTATTAAACCGGATGATCCTTCAAATATGTCAAAATTTACGTTTTTTAACAAAAAGCTTCAAGTTGCGTAAAACATCACATTTTCTAACACAAATAACAAACAAACCTACACACATTTTTTTCAGCCAAAGCTTTATGATTCATTTTATCATTTACACAAACAACTCAACGGAATTGGACGGAAAACAAGAAGAAAATTATTAAAAAAGAAATAACAAAAAACAAAGAAGTACATTTTTATAGGCATTTTTTTAATTAAATCACAAAAAATATTTAAACACAAGTATTTAACATACAATTTTATGAATATATGAGAACACACCTGCATCTGTATTATACATATTAAAACACAATTAAATGTTGCGAAATGTTAAATAAATAATTAATCAAAAATAATACTTTTTTTCTTCGATGATGAAAAAAAATTATGCTATCGTTTTCATTGACTTTGGACTGGTGCAGTGGTCAAATTAGTTGGAGTAAAAAACAAACAGTTTCTTAATCTGTGGGAAATTGTCTACCGTTTAGTGATGGCTTTACTTCTTAGCTTTGCAATTTTAAAAATCGACTTTTGTCTCGTTTTTGTATGCATTTACTTCATAGTGCGCCGGTCATAAATCTAAAATCAATTCCATTGCCATGGAATCATAGCCATACATACAAACCATCAGAAGACTTAACTAAAAGCAAGCTTTTTCTGACTGGGAATGTTTCGTGCGTTAGCCAGGAAATAAGTTCTAGGTGGCATCTATGTGAAAGACATGTTCTCGTACTAGCAGGCAAACAAATCTTTCTAGGCCATTTGCAAAGAAAAACAAAGAAATTACACGCAGCACCTGATGACAACACTTAGACTGTCCTTGCTGTGAATGTGAATTCACTGATTAAGTCCGAACGACGAGCCGCACTACTTAAGTTGCTTAAAGACCAAGCCCCCGATGTGCTTTTGGTTAGCGAAACTAAGCTTACCAAAAGACACAAAATGAGGCACAGAAGATACAAAATAGCACGGAGAAACCGACCCAACTCCATTCAGGGAGGTGGCTATTCAATTGGTGGGGTCAGCACAGTGTAATGTATCGACTCGGGCTTAAGTCGACAGATAGTCCGTCGTTTCCCAGACACGGGTCCTATTTGGATCTTCTGCTGTTCGGATCACGAATACAACTGACATGCACTAACCAACAAACTACAAACTATCTACGCACTTTCGTGTATGACAGTGACCATTGCGGTCTCAGCACCGAAATAACTGTTCCCAACGAAATTGCAGAATTGAATGAGTTTGTTCAAAGGCATTCCTACAATCATAGTAGGGTGCGTTGGACACATTTCACCAGAACACTGACTAGAGCACTCTCCTCGAATTCGCTCTACCCACCGTCCAACAGAAATCTGTCAAACGAGGAGATTGACAGGTATCTAAGACTAATGGACGACACAATCAAACGAACAATGGACAAAACGATACCTCGCTACCAACACACTGACGAAGAAGACTTATTCCGCAACGCAACTATTGACGCACTACACCGACAAAAAATTAGGCTGCTGTCAAGACAAAAAACGTTGTACAGACAGTTTAATGACAGATATAACCCGGGGATCATGACACTGAAGTCGTCGATTAAAAACCTCCAAACATTAATTCAGAACCTCCTTCCATGTGTTAAAATCGCCCGAATGACGAAAAACGAAGAAACACTTGTAGCAGCAGGGATAGATCCAAATGAGGCCGTTGATGATGACAACTTCTTTGTGATCGAGGATCCGCCGGAGAAGGTGGAGGCTTTCCAGGGAGTGTACAAGGCGAATGTTATCATTGGCCCGAACCACGATCTGGAGAATCGAGTCCTTGTGCACAATTTCTACCTTCGAAATGAAATAGTGAATTGGCTATTCAAGAGCTCGGGTTTCACCCAGTTCAGCGACGAGAATATGGCAAATAATGTCATCACCAACGAAGGGATACTACCACCGTTCACTTCGAAGGAAGAGTTCCAAAACGATCTTGATCGTGAATCACTTAGAAGTAAGAAATCGGTGGGAACCGATGAAATAACGAACATTGTGCTTCGACATCTCCCACTAGAAGCGGTGAACAGTTATACCACCCTGTTTAATAATACAATGAATAATACCCATTATCCAGCGCATTGGAAGTGCGGTGCTACATCCCATCCCCAAAAGGGATAAAGATATTTCCAATTTGGCGAATCTCCGCTCGATCAGTTGTCTTCCAAACATCAGTAAGGTGTTCGAAAGAGTGATCAATACAGTCCTGACTAAGTGGGTGGAGGACAGAAATATAGTTGCGGATAATCTATTAAGTTTCAAGGTGGGGCAATCATACTCCGTCTAAACTGGTTTTTGATACTCGTATCTAATGGAAGAAAGGCAAAAACCAGTGTACTGGTGCCTGCCTGATTGACTTGGAAAAGGCCTTTTATACCGTATGGTTAAAGGGACTCTTCTTCAAGCTGAACAGGTTGGGCATTAGTAAACCACCATATTCTTTTTGATATGCTCTATAGTAGACGGTTCATCGTGAAGAATGGCGATGTGACCTCTGCTGGAAAATTTCACATTAAACATCCTATTCAACATTTACGCAAGTGATCTGATAGGTTCACTTCACCATGCCATATCGTACGCAGACGACTTAATCGCGTACAGATCAGGTCCAAAGATTGAGTACATTAATATACTTTTGCAACGTGACTTCTATAAAATTAAGCGATATTGCGATGACTGGAAGTTGAAAATCAACTTTCAGAAGTAGGAAACCATTCTGTTTAGGACGCCTTTGTCTGGGGCCTCCAGGGATACCAGAAAGAATTGGCGAAAGTTCTCGATCGTGGGGCAGCACAGGCAGCCACTTGCTTGTCGAAATGTAGTTAGATACCTTGGGGTCTGGCTAGATTAATATCTGTATTTTGACAAACATATAGATGTTGATCTGGCCAGAGCCAAAGGTGTTTTTCCCCTTACAAAGAGACTGTTTTATAACTGCGAACTCGATGCGAGGGTAAAGATGATCTCCTACATGGCACTTATCAGGCCTCTGCTTGTGTTTGGATGTCCCGTGTGGTTCAACGTGAGAGTAAGCTTATTGGAAAATATGCGGGTGTTTGAGGGGGCTTGTCTTAGGACTTGTCTTCGCTTATACAGAACACCAGAGTCGGAGTACATAAAATTCTATCCTAATGAGGTCTTGTACAATAGGGCGAAACTAATAAGGGTGAACAATTTAGTCATTAGGTTGACTCGAAAGCACATTGCAAGAGCAATGACCTCATCGAACAACCTAATCTCCGGGGCTTACTATCCTAATTATATGTATCATGAGAGAGTTCGCTTTGACGGCTTTAGTCCTCCAGAACCGTTCCTCTAACTAGATAATAAAGGTCTGATCGAGGACAGATTGACGGTGCCGCTAGTCTTCCACGTTGCTCGAACAGCTGCGGACAGGCGACTCAACTACGACAGAGACGTCGCACATGGCAGTGTGGAACGTTTCCGGTTCAGTAGGGTGGAAGGGAGTTGCGACATGACGGATGTTGCTCAGCAGCACCAATAATTTTGGTGGCTTATTGAAGGGGAGGATGCTTCGTCGTTGAATTCCTCCAATACTAAGTAGCTTCATGTGAAGCAAAGTCGGTCAGCCTAATTTTTTTTAGCCATCGCCGGCTTACATAGTTTTGGGTAGGATTAAGTTAGTTTTAAGAAAAAAAAATATATAAAAACAAAAACAATAAATAAAAATAAAAAATGAAAGTATATATATATATATATATATATATATATACATACAGATATTTATATATTTCGTATATATATACAGTCGACTCCCTCTAAGTCGAACTCCCTAAGTCGAAAATCGCTCTAACTCGAACACATTCTTTCGACTCTTGGTCTATTTTCAATATCTCTAAGTCGAATTTTTTTCTTTTGCAGAAAAATAAACAAAAAATGTCCTTTCCCAACTCGTATCAAGCACGCACACTGCATCCTCTGGCTCTCTCAGTCGCATCGCGCACACAACCGTGTGACTCTGTATGAACAACTGCGCTGCTTATTCATTGTGTTGTTGGGTGGGCTGCAAACAATCTGCTTTTAATGTGAAAACGGTTAGGTATCTGAGATGTTTTCTTGCTTCATTTAGTGCGTGTATTGGAAGTCTGCTTTAAAAAGAGTAACATGCAGACGTCTACTAGTGAGATTCCTATTGTAAACATTTGCTAACGTGCGCGTTATTCTTAGCAGGTTGGTTGTCATCATATGGTATATCAATTAGAAACTCCGTTTAAGTTACATGAAAGGAAATAAACACGAAATAAACGGTGTGGTCAGGAGTTATTTAAGCTGTATTGCTTCAGGCTATGCTATAGATACGTTAAGTTGGACAAGAACATTTTTTTAACAAAAAACTTAACTTTTAAAGGACTTCATTGCTTAGCAAAAATCCTCGCTGCTTTAAAAAAATTAAATCTTTGCCGGTAGATTATGTAGCTAACCAATGTTCTTGGATGACGGCAGATCTTTTTACGAGGTGGCTTTTGAAGCTTGATGCAAAATTTGGAATATCAAAGCGCAAAGTATTGTTCATCATCGATAACTGTCCAGCTCACCCAAAGCAAGTAAAGGCTAAATTAAAATTCATAAAGCTTGAGTATTTAGCTCCTAACATGACCTCAATAGTTCAGCCGATGGACATGAGTATTATACAAAATTTAAAAATACACTATAAGCGCCGTGTACTTAGTAAGATCTTGAAGAGTTGGGAAACCAAGAAAGAGGTATATAAGATATCACTGCTCGACTGTGTACGAGCAATTTCAAAGGCATTGATGGAGGATGTAACTCCGAAAGTCCGGATTTAAGCCCGAGACATGGGACGATGAAGATGATATTCCACTTGACTTACTTAGATGTTTAAACGAGGATATTAATGAAATCGAGGTAATCTGGAACAGGCTTGCAGAATTTGATTATAATGTTGATGACGTGAGTTGGAAGGATTAAATTGACGTCGATGACGGTATCGTAGCCACAGAAGTACCTGATCGCAATTCAATTTTGGAAGCAATATCACATGCTGCTGATGCTAACGATGACGGGAGTGGAGATGATGAAGAAGAAGATGAAGCCGAAACAATTAATGTTGAACACCCGGGAAAGAATAACATTGGAAACGCAATTGAAATATTGCAATCTGCAATTTAAATGACAGAAGATGTACCGGATGAGATCCAACACTGCCTTTTTAAGATAGAATCGTTTTTTAAAAAGGTACACACTCCAACTGTAATGACTCAATCTAAAATTACAAATTTCTTTAAGTAATTTTATATATTTATAACTTACATGTATATATTTTTGAACAAAATAAAGGCTTTTAAACAAAAACAGTATTAATCCCTCTAAGTCGAATTTTTCCAAAACTCTCTCTAACTCGAAATAATTTTGATATCCCGTGAAAATTCGACTTAGAGGGAGTCGACTGTATTATGTATATATATATGCATGTATGTATGTATGTATTAGATGTAAATAGGTTAAGAAGATTAAGATTTATATATAGATAGTATGTAGATGTAAATAGGTTAAGAAGATTAAGATTTATATATAGGTAGTATGTAGGTTTTTAGTTTTAAGTTTTATAAAAAATTAAAAAGGTCCATTTACTAAGTTTTTAGTTAAAATTTATTTTCTTAGTTTTAGTATCAAGTAATGTTAAAAATAAATTAGACTGTAAGATACGTCGAAAGACATAGCTTAAGTGTTAGGTTTAGCTTAGAGTGCCCGCATTCTGCCAGTAAGTTAGAATAAGATTATTTGTAAGTAATTAAAGCTAATTTTTAAGCATTTTTTGTCTAGCAAGTAAGAGTAATTTAAGTGTTAAAAATAAAAATGCATAAAAACAGAAAAAAAAAACTGACAACACTTAGAAATACTAATGACAGCCGTTCCTTCTGGAAGTTAGCGAGATCCCTTAGCAGCCTAACTTTCACAAGCGGCAAACAAATTGAAGCATCAAAATTTGCCAAACATTTTGAACATGTAGGCACTAACCAAAAAAAAACGTAATTCTGTCGCCCGCATTTTTGCTTAACATACTGTAGCTGACTGACCAGTTGTTTATCGAGGTCCAATTGCAGTATTTGTTTACTTTTATTTGCCAACGTGATCATCTGATCTTCCCGCAATTTTGACAAATAGTATATGGTATATTTTCGATAAGTTTATGGTATAAGAGTGTGGGTAGATCTCCATACTGGACTTTTTTTTGAAATAAATTTTCATATGATAGACACGGTGTTCCTTTTCATTTTCGTCATTTCACTACAGTTCCGGGTGGAGGCACATAACCTGCTCAGTACATTCCTACCTGGATTCAGAAGAAACTTTTTAACAGTTGATAATATCTTTATCTTGACCAGCTTTCCTACTGTTTATCTGGACAAAGGACAAAAACTATACGCATTTTTCGTTGACTTCAAGGCAGCGATTGACTCCATTGACCGCAATTCGATTTTTTATAAACTTAGCAACCTTTGAGTACCAAAGAAGGTCCTTCAGGTTATACAAAACCTTTCCGAGAAAAACAGAACTGCGGCATGTGATGGCAATAATCTGTCAGATTGGTTCGAGTTGTGCATGGGTGTTAAACAAGGATGCCTCATTTGAAAGAAAAATTGAAAGAAAGCTATAAACTACATCTGGAAGTGCATATTTTATAAAAGAAGCATAGCTTTTAGATCAAAATATTAAGTCTATGAAGCTGTAGTGAGGTCAATAATGTGTTATGCTGCACGAGGGGGGGGGGGGGGGGGGGGGGGCATTCTCCAATATGAAGAAGTAGAAAAATTTGTCAGATATTTCTTAGGGAAAATATTCAGGTTACCAGAAAATACACCAAACTGTATGCTACACCTAGAAACAGAACTCCAACCATTATATATTCATATACTCAGGCTACATTTTATCTTCATTTTGATTTCATCTAACTTCCAGACAGTTGCCTTACCCGGATCGTAGCCATGCATTACACACATCGTACGTCGCAAATTCAAGCTTTTGTCCGAATGGTACAGGTTAAGCAACGACCATGATATCCTACTTTTGGAAAACAACACCTTCTCGTGCAAAGAAAATATACAGAAATTACTGATTACTGGAACTATTTACCCGAATCGCATTTGAAAGAAAAGCCCGAAATAGTCTTACTCGGCTACGACCTAGCTGACGCAATTATTTTAGTGACAAATATTTAAGGCAAGGGGGGAGCTATTACAAGTGAACTACAGACCACACTTAACCAATCAGAATGCAGAGGTGGAGTGTTCCTTATGTAACGAGCATACCTTTGAAGCCGTCTACTACTCCATGGCAGCCTGGCCAACTTTAAGATATCAGAAGAATGCATTGGGGAAACCACGTCCTTTCGGCTAACGAAACTTTTTCAATTCTTCATGGTCAAAACTGGTATACCCTATCAAGTTATTTAAAACATCGTTAATATACATACAGCAAATACTTAATGAAACATTTTATAATATATTATAGGAAGTAAATTATTGTACATACTCAAAACAAATGTAAAGTAACTTATATGACGGCTGATGACAAAAGCGAATGGCTGCAATTAAAAAATAAATATATATATATTATATGTATTGTATATAATCAGACATAAGAAATAATATTTTTAATTGGAAAATTAAAAAAAAAAAAAAAAAACGTCCAGTGGTTCTTTCCACAAATTATTAAAATATGTAGGAGGACTTTTCGCTTAATTTAAAAAGCAGTATCTGTATCTGTACTTCACGGTAGTTTTTTCTAGCTACTCCATACCTAATTGCAAAACTTGGCACGTCACAGTATTCTTGCGAATATAAGTGGCATTCAGTGAGTTGACTAAATAGAGTGAAATGTTAGTGCGATATTTGCAAACGGGAAGAAAACAAAGGACGAATAGGAATTAGTGCCAATGAGCTGAAATTGGCTAAATTAAGAAGAATCGCAAAACATTATAGGAACAGAAGCCAGTTAAACTATATGTTCTCCCGTAAATTCATGTTTTAATTCAAAACCTATTAAAAAGAACTGTGTACTTTTGGCAAGACCAAGCCGAAGACAATATTTTCAATTTGAGAAAGAAGATAACATGTACGAGATAGGAAAAAAAAGAGTACTGGGCCAATACCGAAGCTATGATGATCTTAGAGGGGGAGTGTTAACCCAACAAACTGGTAATTATTTTCACGATGAGTAACCTGACCAATTATTTTATGTTGATTTTAGTATTGGGCAGCAAGTTCTAAGTAACAATTTCGGCCCGTTACAGATCTTTATTATTAATTTATTGAACGATTCCAGCTTAAAGTTCAGTTCAGAGGCTACTTGTAGCTTCTTTCATAGAGTTAATAAAGAGTAACCAGGTGAAAATTTTCAAGTATGTACATTGTAACTAATCGGAAACTAGCTGGTGAGGTATTGCTTGACGCGCACGTACTCGTATATGTCTTGAGCGCACTTCGCGCTCGTGGACACGAGATGATGCTTAAGAGATGAGCCGAGTATCCAAAGGACGCAACATGAACAGACGGTGGACAGCAGAACTGCCTGGAAGAGAACCAAACCTGGGCAGCAACATATAGCTCAAGTTCCAGATGAAATTCCCATAAGTCGTTAAGCAAAATTGCGACCTGAAATTTTAAAATCAATGGTGAACATTGCTTTTAAAAATAAATTAAAGTTCCATCCGAAGCGATAACTATGATCGTGCAGGGTTAATGAAGGTATCTTTAGGACAAACCTACAAGAAAAATGCTGAATACTACAGGAACATTTGGAAGCATGCAAACAGTTGCGAAATATCATATCATACATACATTTTCATATCGTTGGCTATGGGCACACCTTACTGGTGCCATTAAAACAGTGCTCGAGGCATGGTTGGTCCGTAGTTTGCTTGTCAGGAAGAGACAGTGACTGCTGAAATGCATTGGCGCATGATCAACGAATTTCTATTGTCGCAAATGCAGCTGGTTCTCGGGTACAGCCACAAAAAGCTATTTCAGCGAGAGAATTTGAGAAAAATATTCCCCATGAATTTACGGCTATTACACCAAAGCTTTGATTCCGCAGATCCGTCTGCAAAAGTGTTCTTATTTAAACACTATTTCATTTAAAAAATTAAATCCACATTAAAAATTAAATCTATCTTATAAAAAAATGTATCTATATTTTATTTATTTTTCGCTGGACACCACTTATTATTTGATCTTAAAACAAGAAGCCAAAAAAACCCAAAATTTTAAAATTAATCTGCTATTTGCAAGAGCTAAAGCTAAATCAAGAGTTCAGGAGCTGAGTACATGCACAATACTACGAAAGGTTTTTAAAACAAACATCAAGCCAAATATGTACATCTACATACTCGTATGGTATATCAGGTTGTAATCTAAGAACTATGCGATTAATTAATTTGCATCAAATGAAAAAATGCAGTCGTCCATGTAATTTCGTTCATTAGACAACATTTCTGCCCACCTCTCAAGAAACTTATTAATGCCGTCAGTAACAAATTGTTTGGCTTTGACGAAAAAATACCCCAAGAACCTCTTGGATACCATCTCGAGATCTAAAATTTTTTCCATCAAGTTTTCAAGACTTTAAAGCAAGTGGAAATCTGGAGGTGCTAAATTTGGAGAATAATGCGGAAGTGCCATTTTTTCCCAACCGAACTCCTGTAACTATGTACAGGTATGCAGGTGGTTGTACGAAGGCGATCATTATCCTGATGCAATAGAACACTCCTTGGATTATCCAGATCTGACTATTTCTGCTCTAGTGCCGACTTTAATCTGTACAGCTGCTGTTGACAGTGGACTACTGCGGTAATAGTCTGATTATGAATGGATTATTCCCTCCGCGTCCCACCATACGGGCAGTAAAATCTCTGGGATGTTGTGCTGGTCTGTCGCCTGGAATAAGCCATTAATGGTGACGTTTAAAGAACCCATTTTTTATCTCCGGTAAAGATCCATTTCAAAAAGGGCTATTTCTTTGTTGAAGGTTATTTTGCGGTAGGTGGTGTGGTACCCATTTTCCCAAATTTATGACTCTCCCTATATTTGTCAGTAGTCGATATATAGTCATACAGCTTACATTGAGTTCGCACGTTCTTCCCTTACCGTAGCAGTAGAATTTCTTTCGACGATGGACTTCACGAGCTCATCGTCTAGCTCTTCTGGCCCACCCCAACGAGGTTAATTCTTTAGATCAAAATTGCAAACCAAAGCCGACACTTGGACTCGCTGAGAACGTACTCTCCATACACATGGATTTCTCTAGTGGCTTCACCGGAGCAAAAATCAATAAAATTCGCCAAATATGCTATTCCGAAATATCTATTTCGAACTTCAGTTAAAAATGCTTACAATGATGTTCATACAATAAGATTTGCAAGTCGAATGAGCAATATATGTATCCCAAATACTAAGTTGAATAACGGCTTCAGCAATAAATTAGTTTTGTGCATTTTATGGCAATTGGAAAATATCCACCGAAAAAAGAGCACAATATTTACTCGTATGTTACAATACCACCTGATACTATCCGTTCAATAGGCTGCTGCCTCCTATCCAATGGGCAGAACAACATAGAGGCACCATAACTTCTCAGCTAGTTTGATAAACCATTGGGAAAGGTTTGCAATTACAGTTTCCGATGGTATAGTTTGCCCACAGTAATGCCTTGTTCCTAAGTGGTTTTATACTTATATCCACCATATTTTGCTGATTTGTGTTAGTATTGCAGGATAAGATGTATCGGATATAAATTTGTAAGTATCCATCGTATTTAAATACTCGCAATCACCCTTGATCAGTTTGGTGACAGCGGTTTGTAATTATTTTCTACTTCCACTTCGAACAAAGGGCTAATAGTAGCACAGCTTTGTTAACAGAGTAGTTTGTTTAAATCCCGGGAATGTTTCAACAAAAACCAAAATTTAAAAGAATAAAGTTTTCTTGGACAGGCTAAAGTTTTACTTGTATTGTATAACTAATTAAGCCAATAATCGCCTTATCAAATATTTTACATGTATAATATTTACATGGATATGCCATTTTACGAACTTCTTAACTCACGTTTTCAAAATGCATAGCTAATTAGTGAATTCCAAAGTAACAACAGTACAGCAATGACTAAAATATCGAGAATGTAATTTTTTTAACGATTAGCTTATCTGCATGCTGGTAATGGTGGTGATGCTGTTTATTGATGACATTGACCCGCACTATTCTCCCATCACTTTCACCCGATAAAAGACTTGGCAAAAACCGTTAAGAATCGTTTAATATTAATGAAAAGGGTAGATGCTATTTGCGCTTGCTTTATCATTCATGTTTGATTGGATTAGCATTTTATCTGATTAGGAAGTGAACTTTTCATCATTCAATACTCACAACACCTTCCTGGTATACATCTTCCAAATGGAAGATGAAAAATGAGGTTATGATAATGTGATAATCATAGTAGTGAAGGCGGAGTTGAAAGAGGGGAATTGGTTTTGTTCCTATGGTCTGAGTTTTACTATTGCATGTTCTGTTGTATAATACCATGTCTAACATTTCTTATGAAAGAGCTATAAAAAGTCAAAGATAAAAACCAACACAGGTATTCAAAAGTTCCAAAACAAAAAAATATTAGACTTACTTCACTTTTATCTATGTAAAAAGATAGGAAAATAAAAAAAATACGAAATTGAATACCTCACAACCAGTAATGATCAACCTAATTTGTTAGAAAAAAATCTGTGTAGTAGGTTTGAAAAGCATGTTTCTCTCAAGATCAAAGTTATGAATTCTACATTGCCCCCATGTTTAAATAACGACATTCGAAAATGAGCGCAGTTACTAGACACCGCATACCGTCGATGAAAACGTTTCAAAAATTTTTTTACATTTTTCTTCCATTTTTACTGTCGCCTTAGAAATGAAGTTGTTTGTAAAATTAAGGATTATATGTCAACATACACCTACTATTTCAACTATAACAGTGGGAGAACTTGGAATCGGTAAAGAGACTTCACGTAGAGAATTTGTCTCAAAACCGGTCTCTACAACTGTGTATAATGTTTTTCAATTTATGCCCTTGGACATCCCCTCACACTCTCAGTTTGGGTTTTCATTCCTTTCCGATGAAGATGTGTTAATAAAATCGACCTGCGGTTCGTTAAACTGCTGCTCCCTCTATCCCTCCGCTTCTGACACATCTGTTTAACAGTATATTAACAGTACGAGTATGAAGAGAGAGAGAGAAAGAGAGAAAGATATTAGACCTTGAGCAATTCTCCCGTCTCTTAGTAAGTTGTTTGAGAAAGCAATCTTCAAACAAATTCAAAGTTATCTTATAGAAAGAAAGGTTCTGTGTGCTAACCAACCTGGTTTCGGGCCGAAACACAGCAGTAAAACCGCTTTACTCTCTGATATGAGTCATATTACGTTTTTAACAAGTCTAGACTTTTCCAAACCATTTGACTCAACCATAAAATAGGATGGGAAAGGCTACAGGAAATATTCAAAATTTCAAAACAATGTTCAAAACTGATACACGCATACCTTTTCGATATGTTCTTGCCAACGAACGTTGTTTCAGTTTCCTAACAGTTTCAGATGTTATGACTCAAGGATCAATTCTTGGACCGATTCTCTTTTCCCCCTATATTAATGAGCTTCTCTAATCTAATCTCACGTGGAAAGAGCACATTAGCGCTATTCTCTGCACTGTCTATGGAGGGGTCCGGGCATTATGGACTGCCCAAAAATACACTCCAATTTCCGTAAGAATAAAACATTGTTGATACCAATAATTCTGAATGGCTGCGAAATTTACTACAATTCCGACTTTAATTGTAAAAGAAAACTTAAAGTCGTATAACAATATAGATGCGACCATGTCTGTACCTACTCAGAACCAGCATTCGGCTGTTCGTTTGATAATCTCCTGATACGAGTACATCGCACATTATTCTTTTTACACATCATAATGCAAAAAAGCCAGCCTGAGTATCTTTATAATACAGTTTGTCATATTACATAGGTATTAGACCCAAGCAAAAACAATCAAGTTTTCTGCTTTCAAACTTTTAAAATGTATCGTACGAAGTAGTAGATTATGAGTGATTTATATCAACTAAAGATTGATTCGGCAGGTATAGATGTTTTGGTTTTGTTTATGGATAATAGTATTTTCATAGGTAGTCATATATTAAAAAAAACTAACCGAAATGTGTGCGACTGATGGCTCACGCCAAGAATTTCTTGATTAAGAGAACTTGTAGTATTCCCCAATGGTTTTTGATATTTAATATCTGATTCGAATTTAGGATAAGTTAATATGAAAATGGTCAAAAACCGGTTAAGTCTGACCAGTTAGGTTTATAAGAGTTCAGTAAAGCTAAACAAATGTGTTGCAGTTGGATTTATCCCCTCTGTGATTCCCCGTATTTACGAAATCGTAGTTAGTATTGCATTAACGGTTCCAAAATTGTTGCTATTTCTGAATAACTCAGACAATTTGATAAATGTGTGCTATGTTAATAGATTTCGATTAGTACTACAAAAATGTCAACAGAGTCCTCCATTTTTAAGAAAAATTTGTTTGTATTTTGTATATGTTTTTTTTTTAATAACTTAAAAGCTCATCTGCGGATTTTGATCAAAACCTAATGGCTTACACCAGTATTAAATTGCGGTTGCAGTTGGAGTGACGAGCAGTTCTGTGAAGAACATTAAGAAAAAAAAGTTCTTTGGGGTATCTATGTACAGATCCGAAGAGAGAAGGTAATTGCGAAAGGCCCCGAAATACAACCCACAGAATGAGCCGCAGTGCAGTGTATATTGACTGAAATTGGTCTTGTTGCAACCAACACAGTTCAAAAACCAAAACAAAAAGAGATCGGGCTTATAAGTACTAACATTTCACTGTTGTATATTGGAAAAAGGTAATATAATAATTCTAGAGTAAAGCCAATGAGGTTACGAAAAGATAAGCGTCTTTAAACCTAACAATCACTACTTCTTATATTTTCATAGGTTTGTTTCCCTGATGAATCTGTCTTCCAAGTCAGGATGGAAGAGACAAAGTTTCTGCGGAGGAGATCTGGCGAACAAAATAAACTGGAATGTATTGTGATAACAATTTCCGGGAAAGGCACAGAAGGCTTTATCTTATCGAAAAGACTAGGAGGTATTGGAAACAATATACCATATACTAAACCCAACCACCCATTCCTCATCTTCATCTATCAATCCACCTGATCCAACCCCCCTCACTAGTCAAGATTCTAGTTCCGGGGTGCTTGACCATCCTGTCCCTTCATCATCCGCTCGTGCCTCCGATTCTCACCCAAAATACCTTGACCCACTCCTTCCACCAACTGTCAAACTCACTAAAAAATTTTCTGATATGAATGATGACAGTCGTTATGTAGTACCTCGTTTGAGAGACCGCCGCATTTATGAAAATGTTCGGCTCTACCTTGCCTACTTACACGACAAACCCAACTCCGTTTGCATTGATGGCATAACCAAAACCAACATAATGGTTTCGATTCAACGAGAAGGTCTTCCTATTAAGCCAGCGGAATTAATGCAAATTTTCGTTCGCTACCATGAGAGTTTCGACATCTCTTCGGACGAAGTTCATAATGATCTTTCTACGTTGTCTTCGCATGTCAGCTCCAAACGTCTTTCCCATTTGCAAAGAACTCGTTCAAATTTTAAAAACTATTACAGCTCCTAACAAACTGAAATCTGTATCCTCCAGTCCACAATGCCTGTCCATTTACTACCAAAATGTAAGAGGTTTGCGCTCTAAAATCTCCTCGGTATATCTCAATTCTCAAAAGTTTCCCTATGACCTAATTGCTCTTACTGAAACAAATCTAATTCCAGACATAAAAAACCATGAGCTGTTTCCTCAAAATTTCAACGTTTTTCGAAAAGATGGATTTGAAAGAGCTGATAATCCTTATGGCCGCGGTGTTTTACTAGCAATCCGGAACTGCTTTCACTCAACTCCTGTCGATATTCCCCACACTGAAAACTTTGAGTTAGTATGTGCCAACATTACGCTCCCCAAACGATGTCTTTACGTACTTTGTTGCTACATTCACCCATCTCAACCCATTGAGTCTTATCAACCTGTAGTTCACGCAGTTGATTTTTTGACTGAGGATGCACAACCTGAAGATTGCATTGTTCTAGTAGGAGATTTCAACCTCCCTCACCTTATATGGGAGCCATCCGATGATTCGTCTCATTTTGTCTCTCGTAATTCGACATCTGAAATTGAAATATTGATGGTGGACTGCCTAACCAACTCAAGTCTGCTTCAGATTAGTGGAATACCTAACACAATGAACAGACAACTCGACCTTGTCTTCACATCCGATTCAGATAACTGTGTCGTTTATAGGAGTGATCATCTTCTTTCTAAACTAGACCGCCTTCATCCCCCCTTGTCAATTATATATTCATATGAAAATGGCAACACATGTGTCGATTCGGAAAATTCATTCTCATTTGACTTCCGTAGAACCGACTTTAACAAACTTAAAAACCTCATCAGCAACATTAACTTTGAATTTATTGGTGAGACAACTAACATTGATCTTGCCCTATCAACGTTCTATTCGTTAATTTTCTCCTGCTTTGCCCAATCGGTTCCGTATACCTTCCGAAAGGACTGCATATCTGCTCCTCCCTGGTACAACAATGAGTTGCGCTCTCTCCGTAATAACAGAAACAAGTTGTGGCACAAATTCTTAAGAACTCGATCTGATTCCGACTACAGTAATTATCCATCGGTATATAATCGTTTTTCTGAACTTTGTGAGTCTCTTTACCTTGAGTACCTCTACCGCATGCAATTTAGCTTAGTCTCGGACCCTAAACCCTTCTACCAGTTTATTAATACCAAAAGAAAGTCAGACGGCTACTCATCTACTCTTAAATTTCTTAGTGAATCTTCTGCCGACCCAAAAACCATTGCAAATTTCTTTGCTTCTCTTTTTAACAAATCCTTTTCTAAGAAAACTAAGCTGAACCCGATCCTAGCTACTTTAACTATATGAGAAACTATCCTGAGACGTCAGCCATTTCACTAAATATAACAACAACTTTGGTATCTGAAAACATTAATAAACTTAAAGATGATTTCTCGTCCGGCCCTGATGGAATTCCGGCTATTGTAATAAAAGAGTGTGTTACCCATCTCGGTCCTCCTCTTGTTGCTCTATTTAACTTGTCTGTCTCAACAGGTACTTTCCCTTTCCTATGGAAGGAATCTTACATTATCCCTATTCATAAAAAAGGAAGTAAAGCCGAAGTCGATAATTATAGGCCCATAGCGAAACTCTCTTGCATACCCAAACTTTTTGAAAGCATAGTCTATCAACAACTGCTTCCGTACTGTAGGCCAACTATCTGCACAAATCAGCACGGGTTCTTGAAAGGTAAATCAACGACCACTAACCTAACAGAGTTCGTCTCTAGGACTCTTCATGCTTTAGAAGACGGTGATGAAGTCGATTCAACTTCCACAGATTTCAGCAAGGCATTCGATAAAATTTCTCACCAACTTATCATATTTAAACTAATAAAACTTGGCTTTTCCCCTCATTTTGTGGCATGGACCAAATCCTATTTAGAAGACCGAGAATACAGGGTCATCTTCAGATCTTCAATATCCGAACCCATTAAAGCAACATCTGGTGTCCCTCAGGGTAGTCATCTTGGTCCAATCATCTTTATCCTCACAATTAATGATATAAATTTAATTTTAACTAACTCTAATCTTTCTACGAGTATTTTCGCTGATGACATAAGAATTTCCAAAGTCATCTCATTGCCTTCTGACTCCCATTGCCTGCAAGATGACTTGAATAAGTTTTCGGTATGGTGCAAGCAAAACTTTTTGGAGCTTAATGTCAGCAAATGCCAAGCGATAACCTATTCCCGTAAACGTCTACCTCCCCCTCCAAGAAACTACTTCATCTGCGATGAGCCTATTCCTTCCACTACCCAATACGGGATCTAGGTATAATTTGTGATAGAGAATTGAATTTCGACTCACATATTGACAGCATTATAAATAAAGCTAACTCTTCACTCGGCTTTATCAAACGCTGGTCAAAAGAATTTTCCAACCCTTACGTTACAAAGTCCCTGTACATTACTTTTGTAAGGCCTCTTCTCGAATATTGCAGCCAAGTTTGGTCACCCTATAAACTAACCCACATTCAAAGAATAGAAGCAATCCAACGCAGGTTTATCCGTTTTGCACTTCGTGGTCTACCTTGGGCCGATCCATATGGATTACCCCCCTATGAAAATAGGCTAAAACTAATTAGCATGCATACCCTAAAAAAACGTCGTCCACCAGTTACTGACTGGAAATATCGACTGCTCGACAATAACGCAAAATATTGCATTCACTCCCAATCCCCGTAATCTAAGATCTGTCCCACTCTTCCTGATCCGAACTCACCGCACCAACTACGGTCACTTTGAACCCATATCCAGAATGTTGCGTATAACGAACAACTACGCTGAAGTCTTTGACCTAAATAGCAGCAAACAAGAAATAAAAACAGCGCTGCTCAATATGCCACTCCCTTAACATCTCCCCCGTCCACCATTTCTCCTCGCCCCATTAGGTTAAGTATATCTTTGTTAGTTTTTAAGTCTAGTTTTAAGTTTGACTTGTTAATAAGCTTAATAAAGTTGTCCGGGGTAGACCCGGGCCAATAATAATAATAACAAGGCTGATACCGCAGCTTCAAGAATGGTTTCCGGTCGACGGGGAACTCATATTTATGTACTATGGAGCTCCTTGTCATAAAGCCAAGAACATAACGGCATTTATTAATCAAAAAGATTGGCCAGGCATTGCTAATGACAAGAGTCCCATTGAGAACGTTTGGTAGTTCCTTAAGTGGGCGGTGACAAGATGTGTCCTAACAGCATAAAGGAAGCTGGCAAAAAAAAATATTTTTGACTGGAATCACAACCTAGGTATCCAAGATAACGTGTAATATTGCATAGAAAGCATGCCGGGCCGAATTAAGGCACTTATAGTCGTAAAAAGAGACCACACGAAATATTGATTTTCTTACAAAATATGCTCCCTTAAAATTAAACTAATAAAGGGTTTTCCCATATAAAAACCTAACTAAAAAAAATTTCTAACTCTTTTTATTTCAGATACGTCATTCATACTTCTTTGGCAAACGTACAAATACTAGACTATACGAACTCACAACTACTGATAATTAACACCGGAACATGCCGACTTCAGACAGCTATCGAATTTTCTGAAATCAAAATTGCATTTAATAATTCAATATTAATCTATATAAAGGGTTTTCCAATAGGGACTTGAAAACTTTGAATTTAATTTGTGAACGCACTCTTTCACTAATCATCAAATTGTCACTGTCAATTTATTCAGTAAACTCAACATTTTTATCATGGTGTACTTTGAACGTGGTGTACTGCAACATCTGCAAATTATAAAAATTTTCTACCGGAATTCGGAGTCGGTGACTGCAACTTTAAGAGCGTTAACTCCAATTTTCGGTCGTAATTCTCGCTCTAGTACACAGGCCAGGCAATAACAAGTTTAACTCAAAAATTGAAGTCTACACATTCGTCCGTAGCAAATGATCCAAATCAGTCAATTCCACGGCGTTCTCAAGAATTGGGCATCGTTCAGACCACATTATGGCGTATTTTGCGTAAGGATCTTGGTTTACACCCATACAAGATCAAGTTGACTCAAGAATTGAAGCCGATGGACCATTTGAAGCGACGTACGTTCTTCGATTTGGTTCTGGAGAAGATGCGCCAAGATGATGAATTTTATCGCAAAATCGTCTTCAGTGACGAAGCTCATTTTTGGCTCAATGGGTTTGTCAATAAGCAAAATATGCGTTATTGGTCGGGAGAAAATCTACATGTGCTTCATGAATCACCACTTCGTCCACAAAAAATAACTGTTTGGTGCGGTTTGCATGCCGGCGGCGTTATTGGGCCATATTTTTTCGTCGACGATAACGATCGTCACGTTACTGTGAATGGTCAGCGTTATCGCGCCATAACCACCGATTATTTTTGGCCCGAGTTGGAAGATATGGACTTGGACGACATGTGGTTTCAACAGGATGATGCCACAAGCCACACAGCATACGCTACAATCGATATATTGAAGAGTAAATATTTTCAGTCGATTGGCCGCCTCATTCGTGCGATTTATTTTCTGTCTGGCTACGTTAAGTCATTGGTTTATGCCAACACGCCGACGACGTTGGAAGAGCTCAGAGCCAAGATTGAACGCGAAATAGCGGCCGTTTCGGCCGAAATGTTTGGCAGAGTCGTTGAAAATTGGGTCCAACGAATCGACCGCTGCAAACGTGCCCGCGGTGGCCATATGAACGAAGTCGACTTCCATTCATAAATGTTTTGATTGTGCTTCAAGCTGATAATAAATTGTTTGGAATATCTCAAATGGTTTGCGTTTTATTGTAAAAAAAAATTGTCAAGTCCTTATTGGAAAACCCTATAGTAAGCTTACGTATTGTTAACGAAAAAAAATGTGAAAAAATTTTGATACGAGCAATTAAACAAAAAGAGAAAATTATTAAGACTAATTTTAATGAAATAGTTAAATGTAAAGACGAAGTTTATGGCATAAATACTCATTGAAAATCAATAAACAATCTGTCCATTTGCTCTAAATCTGATATTGTTAATATAAGCAATACAACATGTATTCCAAATTTAGTTAAAAGTATTCCAGCCAAATGTAACAGTATCATTGAACGGAACATTTTTAATAAAACATAATAATACTAGCATTCGGATCGGAAAAACAACATTTAGATCAGCTGAAGTAACGTATCATGCACCACTACCCGCCGTCCTCCAAACTGCCTCCATAAACCCCAAAATCGAGGAGTTACTTTCGTTGGAAATGATTCAAGACTTGCATACAACAAATATCTAAGACATCAAGTTGTTAAAAACTGATTTGAAGACCAGCACCATCCTAAGTCTAGGTTCATGCATTTTCCTAGTCACCATTATCCTGATCATGTTAATGAAAACCAAACCATTTGACAAGCCTATTATTAAAATTGAGAAAGCTGAAGAAGCTTCAGAAACAGTAATAGAAACTATGCAAGCAACCAAAGGTTCATCCCTTCAATCAAGTTCAATGACATCTCGCATAAATGAAATTCCATTTTTCTAAGTGAACGAGGGCGTTCTCATTTAAGGGCGGAGGAGTTAACGAATAATTCTATCAACAGTGCAAACTGAATTAGCAACACGCGCAACCCATCTATTCCCAGGCAGACATTCGATGACACCAGACACCTGCAATGATTGCAATTCTGAGTTCCGTTCGTGAGAAACAACGATGTGCTGATTTAGCAATAAGAAAGTATTTAAGGTTTAGATTTTAAGTGCTTTGTAACATTGTATTTTTGGAAGGAAGTAACGCTGCCAGAAATAAAGATTTTTTTAATAAAATGGAATTGTAAGTGTTTAACTTACAGTATCCACTTTTCATCACAGGAGACTTTTCGGTTCAAAAACGGTTCAGTTTGGTTTCTTAATGTAAGCGATGCGCAGATTTCCAGGCGCCGTAGTTTTTGGAATTCGTTCAATTCACGGGGTACCCACTTATCGAGTTTCTTTACCTTTCTATTAGAGAAAGGTGTCGACTTATTGTCATTGAGGATATTCCTATGCTGTGTGCAATATCTCGCACCGATTTCGTTGGGTCCGCATTCAAAGTTGCTTTTAAAACATCGTCATCAACTATCGTTTCCGGCTTCCCACGTGGTTCATTTTCGAGGCTGAAATCTCCCAAACGGAACTTTAGAAAACCAGCGTCGTAGTGCGTTCATTTACAGCTACATCCTCAAATACGTCATCAATGTTTTTCATTGCCAATGACGCATTATGTCCCATTTTAAATTCGTAAAGGAAGAGGGTTCGAATTTGAACTGCCAACAGAATGGTAAATAATTCCAAGAAAAAAAAGGTACTTATAACGAACCCTAAAATTCTCACACATCAAGCACACGTACTAATTTATTTTATAAAGAAAAATTTAACGTCCTGGCATAGATGTATAGAAAGTAAATCAACACATTTGTGTAGATACCTTAATATTTTTTTGTAATAAAGATTGCACGTTAACAATTGTGTATAAAAAGACGATGCGATACGAATCATGAACTAATTGCAGACTATTGAATAAAGGAGAACAAACAATATTAGTTAGAATCGCTTTTATTTTTACACTGCTTATTACCCAGTTTATATGACAGCTCAATATGCATTGACGCAATGCGAATTGGTTATATTGGTTATATTGGCTCATATAAACATCACTTCAACCCGCTTTGAAATATTTAACATGTATTCGTTCATTCCTGTTTATAAAACGTATTGAAAATTTGTAACCGCTTTAAAATATCATATAAACATTTTCAAATCGCATTGTAATATTTTACTCCCTCGCGCTCTCATCAATCTTTCATCATCGGCTTGGTATTAATTGTGTATTTAAAATGTGGGATGGCAAACGAAATAAACGTAACACTCACTGCACTACTATTACAAAATTTTAACGAATCGTAACTCTCCATTGAAAATATTTTCACACTTGGGTTATGTCGTATGAATGCGTCTGAACCCAAATCAATTTTTTTAGAATTTATGTCCATTTGTCTGTTTGGCCGAGCATCACAAAAAAACTACTGAGCCAATTCTAATGGGCTTTTTCGATAGCGAATTTCAACTTAAAGACTGTGTTATATTTCATTACGATCGCTGGAATAGAACCGGAGTTACAATTAAGAAATCATTTCAAAATAAGAATTCAAAATAAGAATTACAAATTTGAACTACTACTACATCTGGTGCACACATAAAACTACATATTATGTACATACATGTGCACGTTCACTCAAAAGAGGAACAGAGAAGAAAACAACGAAACAAGTTTTTGTTTTCATTCCTAATCATTTAGGGTAGCGCATAGAAATGTGTGATAGCTCACAATTTTTGTTATGTCTAGCACTTTACAATGAATTGAAATTTAATTAAACCGGATACACCGTTTTTGAGTAAACGATATTCAAATGTAAAAAAAATTTGAAACTACATATTTAGTAATTTTGATCGCTGTGTGGAATATGATATATGAGTTTTGACATCAAAAATCACAATTCCGCTGATTCCTTCTAACTTTCCTTTCCAGTTCAAACAATGTCAATTTTTTAGGTGGGGTGAAAAGTAACCTCCTTGACCGCCAGAATGCGCTGCTACTGCAAAAAAGGTTATGATGCCTTGAAGTCCGTTCATATTTAGACAGACAAGCCAAGTTTCAGTGCAATACTGTCTTTAGTTTTGTTTTGACAGGTGATTGTTGTTGACGTGTTTGGCATCATGTTGAGTATGGGCAAAAACGATTTTCGTTCTCTCAAAAACCATTATTTTTTGAGAGGCAAAACGGCGAAGGAAACAAAAGAAAAGTTGTATAAATATTATGCGGCTAATGTTCCGTCAGATTACACCGTCAAATATTGGTTTCGAGAGTTTCGTGGTGGCCGCAACTCCACTACCGATCAAGTCCGCAGCGGCAGGCCCTCCGATGTGGTTACAGAGGACAATATCAAAAAAATACATGAAATGGTGTTGGCTGACCGGAAAGTGAAGGTGCGCGAGCTAGCAGATACCACAAAGATTAGTACTGAGTGCACACGCCATATTTTGGGCAATATTTTGCATATGAAAAAGTTATTCAGTCGCTGGGTGCTGCGCATGCTCACTCCTGACCAAAAACACGAACGCGAGAGCACTTCGAAAGAGTGTTTGGACTTGCTGATGCGGAATCGAACGGGCTTTTGGCGTCGATTGGTAATTGTTGATGAAACTTGGATCCACTATTACACACCAGAGAACAGAATGAATGCCCGGCAATGGACTGAAGCCGGCACGAGTGTTCTGAAGCGGCCGAGGGAGGCTCGATGGGTCAGAAAGGTTATGGCGTCGGTGTTCTGGGATTGTCATGGCATACTCTTCGTTGACTACCTCGAAAAAGGAAAAGCCATCAATAACGGGTATTACTGTGCATTATTGGAGTGATTGAAGCCCGAAATTACTGCAAAACGGCCTCACATAAAGCGAAAAAAAATTTTGTTTTCGCAAGACAATGCGCCGGCGCGCAAGAGCATCGCAACCACCGCTAAAATCAATGACTAACGGCTCCAATTGCTGTCGCATCTACCGTATTCGCCCGATTTAGCTCCCTCGGGCTATTATCTCTTCTCAAACCTCAAATGGCTCATCAATAAAAATTCAGATCACGCGAGAAAATCATCGACCCCACGGAGGAGTATTTTGCAGACCTTCCGTAAAATTGCATTTCAGACGGGATTAAGAAGTTGGAAAATCGCTGGAATAAGTGTTAAAAGTGTTAATATTGAATAAAATAAAAAAAATATTTGAACAAAATTTATTTTTTCTTTCCCAAGGAGGTTACTTTTCACCCCACTTAGTAGTATACGGAGATTTCTTGATTTAAAGTTAACCCCATACCGTTCTCTTCGGCAAGTAGAGGAGTGGATTCACTTCACTTCCTGCGTCTCTGTTCACTGAACAATGTAACTATTAGTGAGGCGAAATTTGGAACCAGCGAATTAAAAGTACTAAAGTAAATTCAGTAAAATTTGGTTAAACATTTACATTTGATTTACCTTTGTAAAGCATGACATTAAGTTTATATTGTTTGTACATTTTGTTTAGAACTTAACTCTGAAGAGGATTTGGTACTCGTAACTCTTTAAACTAGAACACGATTGCAGTTGCCTACAAAAATGTGGACCGTCCAATATACTACCACTTGCGCCACGGCCACCCACTCAAATTCTTATTCATTAAAAGCCTATGTGTTATTGTAAAGCCAACGTACGCATCCCTTTTGGTCAACCGTCAGAGACCTTTTATCAATTATTCACTATACCAACTGTTACAGGTACAATATTATCCTGAATGTAATATTAAATTCCTCCTTCTTCCTTTTGAAATACTTGGGTACACAAGCAAAGCTATCTTGGGGAACTCCTGTTCCTATATTCTTAAGTTCGAAGTATTCCATTTCATATTTGACTCTGAAATGGAGTTTAGAGGTATAAGATTTAAATACCAAGTATATATGTTATGCTTTGGTAGATCAATTTGCAATTTAAATAACAGACTGTTATGTAAGACTTTACCGAAGACTTGTGCTACATCCAACAGTATGTCTGAGTACACCTTTTTACATTTTCATGGAAACCGATTTGATGGGTTAGCATGAGATTTCTCTCCTCTGTGAAGAAATTTTTTTCAATATGTTTGAGACTCTATGTACCGGAAAAGCATGATATGAATATTTTTTATCATGTGCTACTTTTCCAGTTTTATTCATCATTATTTCTTCTGCTACTTTCCAATGTCGTGGAACATAATAATGTTGTATCTCCAGCAGAGCTGTTTAATAATTTCATTTCATTTCATAAAGCCATACCCTTGTGCTTTTTTTGGTATGCTAATTCTTTTATATGGCATCTTTAAATCCGTACTTGTGATACTCAATGGATTTCAAGACTATCATTTTTGTGCACTTGGAGTATGCTTTCATCTGAAGTTTGTTTGGAAAGTCGCTGAAATGCTTGCTCGAAATGTTCTACGAAGAGTTTCACTTTTCTTTTGGCACACATTTTGATGGCCTGCTCGTAAATCTTTGGATACACGCTCTCTGATTACCTTTTCACTTTTTTTTATCAATACCTTTAGTAAGCTTAAAAGACTATTCTGCACATGCTTATTCTTTAGTGTGTGATTCCTTTGCTCTAACTCTAATCGGATAGATGATTTTTTACATATTTTATTCATTTTTTTTGGTGGTCTATACCATGCTAATAATTTTAAGAATTCTGTTAGCATATCTATTTCTTTTTCAATTTAATTGCCATTTTTTAGAAGTGATTAAATGTCAGTTCTCTCATAAATTAAGTATCTTAACATCAGTGTCACAATTCTATTTTTGTTTTAGCTTAGGAGTTGTCTATCCGATTCCAGTTTCACTCTCCATCTTATGAATAAATCATAATACTATGGGTCTTGTTTGCGTCTGCTGGTAATAAGTAGGCTTTGTTACCACTTTTAAAATAATATTTTATTATTTGTCCTGCTACAGTAATTAACGGTCTCTTGGGTTTGTTAGCCTGAAGTCTCAAAAGGTATGTTTGGCATTAAAATTTTCTCCAAACATGAAGTTGTGACCAAGTGGAATGGATTTATAGTAAATATATGTAGTACCTTACGTATTTGCTTAGATCCTAAAGAGCTGAATGTTAACATACAACATGAACAATTTCTTATTCGTAAAAATGAAAATTTTCGTTTCACCATGAGGGATATGAAATATTTTATAATTCTTCATTTATAGGAAGGATTTTGCCAGCTTGAGTTGAATTAAAAACTTTAAAATTTCACAGTGTTAAGTACTTCATTCGGAATGTACGAGTACTATTGCAACGTGTTGCCTTTCGGTGTAAATATTGCATCAGAAAAGTTTCAAAAACTCAATACCAAGTATTTCGGAGAACCCCCTGGTTGCTTTGTCTACATTGACGATATTTTGGTAGGCGATAGAACAGAAAAGGTATATATGGAAGTTTCCAAGGAGTGATAATAAATTTGAAAAATAAATCTCAAGTTCAACTCAAGCAAGCTGCAGTATAAAGTGCCATAGAACAGGCTAAATACTCGTATTTAGGGCATATCTATTCGATATTTAACCCCAATGTAGAACGGATTAAAGCTATTTAAGGAATTAGAGGAGATCCAAAACCAGACATGAGTTAGATAAAAACTTTCCAATTGGCTATTTTGTACATTATTTTTCTCCTTTACGAGAGCTGCTACGAAAAAACATAGAATGCATTTGGTCAAAGCACCATTCACATATATGTATTAGCAAATATTAAGGAAAAATTAGCTAAGGCTACAATATTGCACAGTTTTTCTCTGTCGCATGTGAGAAATTTCACACATAAATATATTTATGAGCGCAAAACAAAAGTCCATGCCGACCATAAGCCTTTAGTAGCAATCATGAGGAAAGATATAAGCAAAATTCATTCAAATAGGCTTCAACGTAAGAAATCATTATTGGGAGAATTTACTAATGCGGTTAATATGGGACTAAATAAAAACCATCACGTAGTGCCACTATTCATCGATTTCGATACTTTGACACATGATAAACTTGTCGAAAATGTCAGCAGACTAGTATTGAGAGGTGTCGTAGCAAACTGGCTCAAAAGCTATCTGACTGATAGAACAATTCAAATAAAGGTGTCTGACAAAAAATGCAAAGTAAATGCGTGCAAATACGGTGTGTCGCAAGGCTGCAGGTTGGGTCCCATATTATTTATTCTTTTCACAAACGAACGGTTGAGATCATTAAATATGTAACGTCTATGCCTATGCCGATGACATCACAATTGTGGTAAAACAAAAACACTTGCATTTAGCCGTTAAGGTATTGCAAGGCGAATGAATGCTGCCATGACAACGGACTGGTCATAAATGCAACAAAACAAAGGTGATGCACATTCGGACTCCTTCCAAGCCATTTCAAATCTTTCATCGAAATGACCGATGTCTACTACCAACAAATAGCATCGCAATTGGGGTAGCCAAAAGCATTAACTACCTCGGAGTAACCATTGCCGAGCATTTTCTGTGGCATGAACACATCAATGTCCTGCGTCTTCAGTTAAAGAGCGCTATGCAGGTGTAGTACTCGTTGGAAGAGTAAGGGATTTTGGCCCTGTTACATCGTTTTGTAAAATTTATTAGTTAATAGGTCTAACTCAATTTTTAAAGTTGTAGATGTCAAAGCAATCTTCCAGGTGACAATATTGCTATATTATATGAGTGATCAACGATTTCTACAACCCTTACGACATACGCGAAATACAAGAAGACAAGCTCAAGGGATTCTAGAAGTTCCAAGGGATTCTGAATTAATAAATTCACTGCGACAATTTTTAAAAGTCATTCTAAATTAAAAAAAAAGAAGGAAATTAGAGCTAAAAAAACATCTTATTCCATACCACTCTGCTTTGCAGGTAAAACAATGTATGAACATATAAATAATTAAAATAAATAAATAAATAAATTCAATGCCGGCAGCTATTTCGTCTACACTTCTAACACCTCCTGATAGGAAAACAGATGTTTTTTCTTTTTGAAAAAATAACGCTGCCCGATAGAGGAGAGTTAAGTGGTGGTCAGTAATGTGCCACATCTTTAACAACTACAAATGTAAAACGTCCAGATCAGGGCAAATGTTATGTACTCTATGTAGTACACTGGGATTGAATTGAGTAGTAGCAAAAAAACGTCCGGTCTCAATGAAGTAGTGGAATTTTTCATTTTTATAGTACACCGCGACTTAGGAGGATAGAAAAATCTCAGCCAACATTGAAAAAGTGGGTAAAACAAATTTTTCAGACGATAGCAATCTTTCGGCGGGCAGCAAACCTCTTAAAGTGAAATCTTTTATCAATGTAATAATATTTCACTTTCCTTCCTAACTGGTTATCACACACTCAAATATGTATTATCCTAAAAAAAATTAACTTTATCCAGTCGGGTAAAAGGCGGCGCTATTCTGAAGACACCGACACACTCCAAAAAGTGTTTTGCAAATGCCATATCACTGCCTGACCCAGTCTTAAGTATTGCTATAACGACTTCATATCATCTACCACGCTTCTTCCAGAAAATAGGTTTCAAGTAATAGGCCCGACAATCTAGTAAATATATACACGTAAGGCGGTGGTCCCTTAACGCCGAAATGTTTCTTGAGGCTACTCGTCTTTCATAAGAAATTGTCATCATGGCATCAGGTCTACTGCTTGGTATGTCTTAATGAAAAACTAAATAGAGTTGCATTTCTTTTGGAAAATACGACTACTTACGAAGCTTTAGGTTTAAACTTCACAACATTTCTTATTTTCATGAATCATGCTGCTTCTTATTAAATATATGTACGAGTATTTCCTTATTTACACCAATATTCTCAGTTTTATGCATTGTCTTCAGTTTCTGAATGCAATTGAATGGGTGCCTTTCTGACTTCTACCTTTATAGGAAGATTTGCACTCCAAGCTGTGATCACAAATAGCATTTGCATTGTCGAAACTGAAAAATTGTCCATTGTTGCTAATTGCGATAGTGGCAATCTATGGCATATAACTCCGCTACGCCGTGGCAAGCCCGGTGAGCAGTTTTGTTAAAAGGGTAAGGAGGAGCCTATGTGAAGGAATACAGAAGTAAAACCAAACCATGGAATAGACAAGGATGAGTAATTTTGTTACGGTGCAGTGAGTCGAATTCCCAGTACCGCCGCGGCATCTGTCAGGGGTGAACACGCGGCGGTCGTTATCTTATGACCGCAATAAACAATTACTCAACGTAGCTCTGGGACTGGAACTCGAGTGAAACGAGAAGTGACCCTTACAGTAAGTTTTCAAGACTGCAGCGTACGAAACTTCCAGCAGCTCGAGTTAACTTCCCTATCTTGCATACAGGAAACGAGAAGAACACCTACGATAAATCGGCGCCCACCAGTTGCAGAAAAAAATAAGTTACAAGATACGAGTATTCTCAAAGAAGACACAGAAATGCTGAGATAATATAAAATCTATGAAGGGAACTTGCATCAAACAAAAAAAATATCAGTAATGGTATCAAAAATGGCATTGCGGCACTCGAAGAATCACTTGACAAAATGAAGTGGAACCTTACATTTTTGGATCGAAGAGCACCGCAATCGGATATAAACGTAACAACAGGCGAGACTTACAATCCAAGTGAGGAGACAGTCTTAATCAATGTCGTTTCTGAGAAGCAAGAGACCGCCATCTAGCCCCCTAATGAAGAAAGTGGACAAAAAAAAAAAGGAAGACTCCATTTGCATCGGCCAAACGGAACGAGCCACAAAAAGTAGGCCAGAAAGGCTGGCTCGAATAGGAAACTCCTGCGACAAATAAAGAACAGCAACTACGCCCAAGCTGTTAAGAAAAACCCCAAGCAACCAACGACAACCCAATCGATGCAAAAAGAATGGCGCCAAGGGAAACTTAAAGTAAGGGGAGAAGAGCAAAACTAAGCAAACAAGAGCCATCAGAAAGCTCAACGAGAAGCTATCCTTAAAAGGAAAGAGAAGTCGGTATCCTGAGGGTGATCCGAAGTAAGGTGAACCCGGACGACAAAGAAACTATTGTTAAAAAGGAGCTATGGACTCTCAGCAACTATCTATCGTCACTATCTGAGGCCAAACGAAAGGGTAGACATTCCAGCAAAAATTGGAGAAGTTGAAGACTTCATGGCTGAAATCAAAAGGAAGTTTGTAGTCGCCGACGACTTAAATTCTAAAGAGCAAGAGGGGGGGACGCCAACGACACACGAGGAAGGCAAATACTCGAGATACCTGCAAGACGCGGGCTTAATATAGTAAACGTAGGAAACTCACATTCAGGACATCTGGATACGAAGGAAGTATTCCAGAGAATTGAAGAGCCATCGAAAACTATATGGGCAGCAACCATAAATACATAATCAATCGATTTACGAGGGAACAATGAGTTCCAAATTGGAATCTAACACGGGCTCTGAGGTGGAACGTTAACTCATACGGTTGGCATGTGATTCGATGCCCCGAGTGAGTAGCCTCAATATAAACAGGGCCACAGTGTAGGGAACAGATAGCCGTAATTCGGAGAAGATGCCTGCAGCTGAGGCGCGCAGTTACCAGGTGATGGAGAGGAGACACTTAGCCTATGGCAGACACTCTATCGGAATTCAGAATCAGAAGATCCGAGCTCAAGAGGGCCATCAATATGAAAAAAAAAACAGAAGTGGGAGGATCTTTGCCGAGACGTCAATAGTAACCCCTGCGGGCTAGACCATAAGCTCATCATGCAAAAACTAGAAGCTCGGGCGACCAACCCTACCCTAAGTGAAGCAAAGGTGGAGCGCATAGTAGACACGCTTTTTCCAATTCGCTCTGTCAGGCCCCCCACACGACTTTGGCCCAACGACAGCAAATTCCAGGTTTCAGCTAAAAAGAAGAGTTGAAACAAGCGGTGAAAACTCTATAAAACCGAAAAGCTAAGGACTGGATGTATTACCAACGTACACTATCTGGAAACTCCTACAAAGCAGTCCAAATATCAGGGGGCCTGTTCAGAGACAGTATGGGTTTAGAAAAGGTCACTCTATAATTGAAGCTATTGGAGAAGTAGTAAAGGCTGCTCTAACCGCCCACCAGGGCAACCACTATTTAAAGAACATTCGCAACTCTGGATGTGCGAAATGCGTTTAATTCAACCAGGTGGAAAGATGTTCAGTGCTGGAACATATATGTATTCAACTTTTTAGTTTACATCTTGCGGATGCTGAAGAGCTACCTCAAAGACCGGGAGCTAATCTACGATACCACGGAAGGCTCTCGAAGAAAGTACATCGCATTCGGAGCAGTACAGGAATTGGTCCTGGGACCTGACCTCTGGAATATCTCATACGATGGCATACTTCGCATGGAGATATCTGAAGATGCCTTCCTCGTAGGTTACGTAGATGACATCGTGGGAGTGATTACGGAAAAAAGGCGGAAAATGCGCAAATAAAGCTGAAAGAGGTTATAAGATGGGTTAACTTATGGTAAACACTGTCTTAGCCAAGCTACAGAAAAAACCGAGATAGTTCTACGGACTAAGAAGAGGATCCCGACCATCGTTAACTACCAAATCGGGCCCAAAGTTGAAATCGGGCAGTGCAATACTTGAGACTGTCTGTGAGATCTGGGCAGAGGCACTACGACAAGAAGCTCGCACCGAATGGTGCCGGAACCAGCTGTCCTTGTAGTCGCAATATTCACCCATATATATCTCTTAGTACCAAAAAGGAAATACGTCTACGCAAAAAAGGCGAAAGTTGGAGTGGAAGCGGAAATCGAGGAGGAGAAAGTAAACAATTACGTCACTCAGTTTATCACCGGACATGTATATTTCAACGCCTTTCTCACAGTTCACAATAAGGGAGACTCTCCAGTAGACGTTGAAAATCACAGTGTTTTCATTTGCAGGAGGTGGAATGCTCAACGACGGGAGAGCAGCATCGGCGTAATCAGTCCAGGAAACATGGTCGAAAAAATACTGACAAGCGATCAGACCTGAAGCCAAATTTATTCCTTCAAAGAACTCACACACTGGATAAAAAAGAGAGAGCAAGACGCAAATATGCCTTTAACAGACTGATGAAAGCCTCACCGGCAAGATAGAATAAACCCGCACAAGAAGATGAGTATAAAAAAGCTGATCCCCAAAGGGAAAGAAAACGACACCACTCTGAAGTTATGCGAAAACAGTTCCGTAGTGGAAGGTATCAAGATGAAAAGGGTTAAGGTGGTTTTTAGTGGGTGAGAGTCGCACAGTATTTGTAGCAGAGCGGGACTGCTTCTCGTCGTTATTAGCTTTTACCCTTTTTGCACATTGTATATTGTAATAATATTATTTTCGACACCGCCTGTCATAAACTGTGAAAATAATAATTTAGCTTCTTTTACCTGACGATCTGTTTTACGTATGGATAGCCCGACCCAAACCCCTTGATATGCATATAGTAATATGTGTATACGTTTATCACAGTCAATAGACATACTTGAATACTGATTTTTTTGTTCCATTCTACTGTGTTTGGTTGATTCACATACACCTTATTATGCATATTAGAAGAGTTACATGAGTTAACAATGTTTATCTTCACATGAGTCTGTTTTTTTTTGTTCGGTATCTAGGACCTATAATTGAGTCCAGAAAAGTAAAGGGCACTTTTATGTTTGCAGTGTCAGACATTTCAATAGGAATTAAATATCATATTAGCTTTCACATTGAGCTACCAATCTTCATATATTTTCAGTACAGATTGCCATTACACCATAAAAAGACTGACGCCACAGCGATGATTTCAAATCGTTGAAATTCATTTCAAAAATCGAAGCTCTGTTCGCGGAACTTATAGAACACTTGTTGAAATTTACGGTAGACATCATTGGCCATTTGAATGTGCTATTTATAGAATTATTAAACAATTTCGTATCCAATTCACGCCATTGAATACTGACACACCAATAAGTATGAAAACAGCGCGTGCGGAAGGCTGTGGAGGCTTGTATAGAAGAGGATCCCAATTTATCGATCCGTCGTCATTCGCAGCAATTTGACCTTTTTCCGCCTGTTATCTGGAAAATTCAATTAAACCTGGAAAAGCATTTAAGGAAAATCAAGGCCTAAAAGATCCAATTGATGCAGGAGCCTAAGCCGCATGACCATTTATTGCGTCGGGTAATTGGACATTAAATCAGCTGAAAGTTAACCCAGTTTTTTATCGTAAAATTATTTTGTTCAGTGAAGGGACTCATTTCTGGTTAAAGGGCTACGTAAATAAGCAGAATTTGTAGTATTTGGGGCGAGGACATTCCTCATGAAGATGCCATTGTATCCAGAAAAATGTACCGTAAAATTTTCCGATTGGACATTGCTGCCATCATCGGTCCTTATTTCTTCAAAAATGAGGCCAGAGCACAAGTTACTTTCAATAGACACCAGTACAATGCGATAATCAACGATTATTTGTTCCCAAATTTGGCTAAAATTAATGTGGAAGATTTGTGGTTCCAACAGGATGGTGCTCCACCGCATAGTACCAGGGAAAACATCGCTTTATTGAAAACACGATTTGGCAATAGAGTCATTTCAAGAAATTAACCCTTCAATTGACCACCAAGATTGTGCGATTTGACGCCATTGGGTTATTTTCTGTTCACGGAAATAAAATAACATGAAATGATCTTCGAATAAATTCAAAAATCAAGTTAATTTCTTTGTGTTTTATTTAAACAAAAAAGTTTGAACCTCTTAAAAAAACACCGTTTTTATCGTATCATACTGCGGATTTTTGCGAATATTTTTAAAAGAAATTTTGCTGATTACAGAAATGAATATGTTTATTTGTATTAATGAGTCTTCTGCATTTTTTTCGTTAAATTTGTTATACTTCTGGAGCGTCATTTATTTTTAATTTTATTTATTTTGTCTTATTCAATTTAGCTCATTGAAAATCAACTTCAATTCATGAAATGTACTTTCATGATCACCATTACCTGATTTGTTATATATTCTTTCCACCTTATTGACTTTCTTTCTTACATAATGGGTACGAGTAGTATTATAATAAACCTACCTACCAGTCTACATTTGAGTGAAGATCTTCTTAGGTGATTTCATCAAATTACCGCCTTAATTACTCCATATTGGTGCAATAAACTGGCGAGTCTATCAAACTGACACTCTGGGATCTAACAGCAAACACTCTTGCCAGAATTAGAACATCCATCACCAGCCAGTGCAGCTGAACTGGCATTCAGAAATTCCACTATCTATAACCATTGATCTCTACATTCTGCCTAAGCCGATAAATAAAATTGATCACCTCTAGTGTTGTGTTGAATCACTGATTACAAATGCATTCAATGTGTGGCGGCCTTCCTCAATGTGCTATGCTGGATTTCACTTCACTTCGACTCAGAACGTATAATACGAATAGTATCTATTGTACAACTTACAGTCATACGAATAGATTAACACAGAAAGCGTTTTTCAAAATATAATAAGCACTAACTGTTAAACGATTTAATTTTGGTTTAATAGCCATGAGGAAATGGACGACTGATAAGACTTACTGGGGAACGGTCGACTCTTTGAATTGTAGAGGCATTGCTGTCATCGTTAAATAAGACCTTTCTAACGAAGATGACTGCTGTGAAGGTAATAACAAAACAATAGATAGTTAGTTGATTTCATTGCAATGGCATTGACACATACGTGTATATGTACGAGTATGTGCCCGTATATACATACTTGTAGCTGGGTTACTCAAATAGTTTAACCCACAATTATATTGTAATACATTTGTACGAGTATCTGGGAATTTGCGCAAAACTCAAGGGAACGGAAACGGAATATATTTGCATTCAAATTGAAGCATTCCGACGTATCGCGTCTTAGTTTCTCAGTGCCAAATTATTTTGATGAGACAGTTTAAAAAAAATATTGAGAAACACGTCAAAAACATAGATTATATATTGCAGTAACATAATCGTCTATATTGCACACTCGTAAGAACGCATGCTGTATCAAGAAGAAAGATTGTGCGATACACAGGATACACAGACATTTGCATTGTTTGACAAAGATTGGCAGTTAACTTTTGCCAACTTGGAATCTTGCTATGTTAGGCCATTTGATTGTGTCATATCTGACACATCTGCTACTGATGAGTATGCTACTCTTCTAGTGTTATGTTTTACGAGAATGATGTTGTGACAAATGTCTCAATATATTTGTATTCGTCTCTTGATTTTTATTTTTACTATCCTCCACGTTGAAACCTGGAGTTCACCTTATTAATTATTGACATTTCATTACTAAACATTTTTGTGTCTTTTATCTTTTATCATCTATCCGCCTCCATCTAGATTGAAAACAGCATATATCCAGACGGTTCCCAAGAAGCGAATCTTTTCGTCACCTGCTACTATAGTCTGCTCTCTATAGTCTAAGAGCCAACAGCAAATTTTAAAAGTGGAGGTATAACCGAAATATATGTACATGTATGTGTAGGTATTAGCGCAGTGATATCGAATGCCACCGTCTGGTAGTTTTGTTTTTCAGGCGTGGCTGAGGGTGAGGGGTTGAGGATTGTAATTTTTTCGATTTTTGTGTTGGGAGTATAACCACTTGAATTAATATATAAACAGTAGAGAATAATGCACTGATTTCGAATACCTAGGTCCCAGACGTTTTGCTTTCAGCTTTACCCTTACCAGACACCCCGCAAAGTGGGAAAAAAATCACTTTTGGTGTCAGAGGTATAACCACACAAGCGCTACGTCAAAATCTCAGAAAAATTATTTTGATTACGAATATCTAGGTCCCAGATGTTTTGCTGTCAGCTTTGACCCCGCCAGACGCCCCTTTTTCAATAAGGACTTGACAATTTTTTTTTTTAAATAAAACGCAAACCATTTGACATATTTCAAAAACTTTATTATCGGCTTGAAGTACAATCAAAACATTTATGAAGAACTCGACGTCGTTCATATGGCCACTGCGGGCACGTTTGCAGTGGTCGATTCGTTGGACCCAATTTTTAACGACTCGGCCACACATTTCGGCCGAAACGGCCGCTATTTCGCGTTCAATCTTGGCTCTGAGCTCTTCCAACGTCGTTGGCGTGTTGGCATAAACCAATGACTTAACGTAGCCCCACAGAAAATAGTCAAGCGGCGTTAAATCGCACGAACGAGGCGGCCAATCGACTGGCCCATTTCTTAAGATAACACGCTCACCATACTTACTCTTCAATAAATCGATTGTAGCGTGTGCTGTGTGACTTGTGGGATCATCCTGTTGAAACCACATGTCATTCAAGTCCATATCTTCTAATTCGGGCCAAAAATAATAGGTGATCATGGCGCGATAACAGTTATTTTTTGTGGATGAAGTGGTGATTCATGAAGCACATGTGGATTTTCACCCGACCAGTAACGCATATTTTGAACCTATTTTTGCCTATTGACGAACCCATTGAGCCAAAAATGAGCTTCGTCATTGAAGATGATTTTGCGATAAAATTCATCATCTTGGCGCATCTTCTCCAGAACGCAATCGGAGAACGTACGTCGCTTCAATGGTCCATCGGCTTCAATTCTTGTGTCAGCTTCATCTTGTATGGGTGTAAACCAAGATCCTTACGCAAAATACGCCATAATGTGGTCTGAACGATGCCCAATTCTTGAGAACGCAGTGGAATTAACTGATTTGGATCGTTTGCTACGGACGCCTGAACGCCAGCGATATTTTCGACACTTCGACCAACCCGTTGTCTCACTGACACGGCAACATCACACAACGAATATGTGGACTCAAATTTTTGCACTAAACTTGTTATTGTCTACTGTCTACTAGGGCGAGAATTACAACCGAAAATTGGAGTTAACGCTCTTAAAGTTGCAGTCACCGACTCCGAAATTCGGTAGAAAATTTTTCAAATTTGCAGACGTTGCTCGTTCGTGTACTTTACCACGATAAAAATGTTGAGTTTACTGAATAAATTGACAGCGACAGTTTGATGATTAGTGAAAGAGTGCGTTCACAAATTAAATTCAAAGTTGTCAAGTCCCTATTGGAAAACCCTTTATAAGCAGTTTATATATTTAGTTGTCTATGTATCTATTGCATAATATACAATTAAGAAAAGTTAATAAAAAAATTTAGATTTGTAATTATGCTGTCACATAAATCTTTATATATATAATTCTACTGTACGTGTGTATGTCACTGAACTCCTTCTAAACGGCTGAACCGATTTTGATGAAATTTCTTGTGTATGTTTGAGTGGTACCTTGGATAGTTTAGATTAACAATCGGGCCCGGTAGGTCTGACTGCAATCGTGTTTTTTTTTAATTTTTTGAGGAAAACAAGAAAAAAAAAGAAAATTTGTTGTCAGGCGGCGCTGCAATCTGTTTCTAAAAAAGTAGGAAATTTACTTTTTATTTTATGAGAATGATTCATATTGAATGTATTATTCATAAAACATATTGAAATAACGTTTTAAATCATAAATGAAGTGTACTTAAACACATACATTGAATGACAATCAATCTAACCTGTAACTTTTTAGTTGCTTCAGTGAATCGCAGTATGGCAGCTGCTCTACCACTTACAACACCTTGTCCGTAACCAAAGTCGTTTACAATTGATTGTAGGTATTGTGATCGTATTTAATAATGTTTATCTATTGTATATATGCAGCTAGCGCAACATACAGGCGATATTTAATACATCCCGGATTTACTACTTTACATAGAACATTGACATCACATCTATTATCGTTTATAATATAAAATTATAAACCTTAAATGTTTTATTGCCATACAATACAATTGCCCCATTTTTATCATTGCAGTCCAGCACGGATACGTCCTTACGCATGAATCCCCTGTGATCTTCTGGTGGAAAGAGTCATTCAATACAGAATTTTAGTTCGGAGTGGACGTATAAGCATATTTATAATTGCATTTGATACATTATAAAAAAAATCCATAGAAATGCATTCCGAGCAAATAGTTGAGGAGTTGTAAACTATACAAGTCAACAGGAACACGGTCCTCCGTTTCATTATTACAGACAATTTTTAACGGATACGATTTTAGATATAATCGTTGAAGAAACAAATAAAAGTGCAAACACGTCCCCGTAGTCGAAGAAGTAGTAGAATGGATGAGTGGAAAGACACTGATCGTAAGGAGATCATGCAGTTTCTTGCCATTGTCATGTATATGGGTCTAGTTAAATACCCCTCCATCGCAGATTATTGGAAACCAACAAAATTATTTAAAAACTCATTCGTTCCGTACGTTATGTCTCGCAACCGCTTTCAGCTTTTGTTAAAGTTTATACACTTTGGAAGTAACCACCAACCATCTGAAAAATAGTCTAAAACTTTTAAAGTTGACAAAATAGTACAGGAAGCAATCCGAACTTTTAAGAAAAATAGGCAAGCTGGTAAATACTTGGTTATAGATGAAAGCATGATCCCTTTCCGGGGTCGGTTGGGTTTCCGACAATATCATCCAGGGAAAGCGCATAAGTATGGTGTGAAGGTTTTCAAATTAGCAGCTACTGATGGTTATATTTATAATTTGAAATTGTACACCGGCAAATCGGACACAAAAACTGGTTTATCGCTTTCAACAAATATTTGCGTTCAGCTTATTATTTTGGAGAAAGCCGAACTCTAACAGTGGACAATTTCTACACTTCCATCGAATTGTCAAACATTTATCTAAATAGAAAAACGCATTTACAGGGAACACTACGGAGGAACCGAAAAGATTTGCCAAAGTTGACTAGAAAGCTAGAAAAAGGAGAATGTATTTCATATGAAAGATCGGGAATAGTAATTGGATACTGGAGAGATAAAAGAGAAGTCCGTTTTTTGTCCACAACAAATATTCGTGCGTTTGTGCCTTCAGGAAAAAAGAACAAGCTTAATGCGGATATTTTAAAACCTGATATAATATCGGAATACTACGAATGCAAACAAGGTACATTTGTATATGTTCCATAAGTTTAATGAATTTAAGAAATAATGTTTTTTAATCTAGGTATAGACATAGCGGATCAATTGGCAAGCTATTTTAGTCCTCTGCGTAAAACTATCCGTTGGTTCCACAAAGTTGCGTTTGATGTTCTTTTGAATACAGCTGTTATAAATGCATACATATTACATAAGGAAAACAATCCCCATATACCAATATCTGATCTTCGTCAAGATATAATTCTTTGCTTAAGTGGTCAACAAAATTCAGTCATTACACCAACACCAAAAGGAAGAAAACTTATTTTAACCACATCAACGGAACTAACAAAAGATGGAAGGCGTAAGAGACAACGCTGCAGAAAGTGCTATGCCGACCTTAAAGATACATCTTCCTCTGCAATCGCGAGAAAGAAGGCAAAACTTTTGGACACTTACTGCTCAGAATGCCCTGAGAAGCCATTTTTTTGTCTCAATCATTTTCAGGAAATGCATTGAGGCACATTTGTTTTCAATGGATTTCAATGAATTTTTTAAACTCTATTTTAAGTACTACAAGATAATTGTTTGGTTTTTTACACAAAAAAATATGTTTACTTTTTAAATAAATTTTTGAATTTTTCTAAATTTTTTTAACTATTGCGGTAAAAAATAAATTCTAGAGGTCTATGGGTGTATTACCTGTGAGACATTGGTACCAGGGGAAAGATTTCTTATGTGATCACCGGTGATGCCGTGGCCTATGGGGAATGACTTTTGGCGTGATCACCAGCGATGCCGTGGCACGCAACGTGTTAAATTCGATCATACCTGTGTGCTGGAGTTATAACAAATTCATGTTCATGTAAATGACGCCCGGTTTGAATTGTTTACAAAGCCTGCAAGCCTACGTCGGAAGAAATTTTCAAAAATATTAAAAGTAAGTTCAACATTTAAAATATTTTCATAACAAGTTAATGCTTGAACTTCTTATCTAAAGGAAGTCTTTTATCTACAAACAAAAGCGTTCTTCTACAGTAAATACACCGGTGTAATTATATTTGCCATGTATGGAAAAATGCCATTACAAATTCAGCAGTTGAGGTTTCACCTTTTGACTGTGGTTGGACAATGGAGGATGAAATGCTCAGGCTTAAAAGGTTCTACGGAATTGCTGCCCCTGAGAGAATTAAAGACATTTTAGATAAGGAAGATAATTTATCTAACAATGAGGTAGACTTACCTTATGATTAATCTGATGAGTCCGATGAAGAACAATTTCTTTAATATGTTTGTCTTTCTAGTGATCTAAAAAAAAAAAATTATTTTAGACCTATTTAATATATTTTTGCAAGAATAATAATCAATATGTTTGGTAGTTAAGAACAAAAATATAATTAAGTATATTGATATTATAGTTGTACATAATAACAATTATTCAAGTCAATTATTTCAAGGACGTCTGTTGGGGGGTAAGCTATCAGTAATATTTGTAATCAGGAAGACGTGTACAATATTTTGTTGTGACCAACATAGGGTTATATTTGAAAACAAAAAAGTGTTTCATGTTTTTTGTAAAAAAAACGATTTTAGGATATTTCAAGGACGTTTGGCGGGGTGAAAGCTGAAAGCAAAGCGTCTGGGATCTACATATTTATAATCAGGGTATTTTTTCTGATTTTCTGGTTTTAAAATTAAAAAGTTAATATTTTGCATCCTTTTAGGGTCGTCTGGCAGGGTGAGAGCTGAAAGCAAAACGTCTGGGATCTAGATATTCGTAATCAAAATAATTTTTCTGATTTTTTGACGTAGCGCTTGTGTTATACCTCTGACACCTCTGACATCAAAAGTGATTTTTTGCCCATTTTGCACTTTGTCTGGTAAGAGTAAAGCTGAAAGCAAAACGTCTGGGACCTAGTTATTCGAAATCAGTGTATTATTTTCTACTGTTTATATACTCGTATTAATTCAAGTGGTTACACTCCCAACACAAAAAGCGAAAAAATTACAATCTTCAACCCCTCACCCTCAGCCACGGCTGAAAAACAAAACTACCAGACGGTGGTATTCGATATCACTGCGCTAATACCAACATATACATGTATATATATTTTGGTTATACCTCCACTCCCAAATTTTGCTGTCGGCTCTTAGACTACTACTTTTGTGCTCGTTCGCGCATTTTCCGGGTTTAAAGCCGAATCAACAGCGGACACTGCCGTCCATAAATTTCCGGGCAGTACATTCTGTTAGAGAAATTCTTATAAAACTCTTTGATTCTTAATTTTAATAATCAACATTTATTGTAAATAGCTTCATCGATATAAAGTGTATCTAGCTAAATGACTAAATTCAGTGAAACTGATAAAATGAATTTACTTCATGAATCGTTTAATTCATCATCTGAAGATATGTTTACCAGCAACATTATAAAACAGATTTCTTTTTTTATTTCTGATGTGCTATGCCATATTTTCAATCTTAGTTTAAATAAAGGAATTTTTCCTGAATCACTGAAGTTAGCAGTAGTTATTCCTCTACATAAAAAAGGCGCCACTACATGCCTAAATAATTACCGTCCCATTTCTATTCTTTCAGTTTTTTCAAAAGTTTTTGAAAGAGGCATGAAATCTAGAATTCTTTGCTTTCTAAACAAATCCAAATTTTTCAGTGATTACCAATACGGTTTTAGGAGTGGAAGATCTACTGAGGATGCTGTCTTAAAATTATGTGGCGAAATTTATGATAGTTTGAATGATTCTGAGGTGCCTGCATCTCTGTTCATGGCTATAACAAAGGCTTTTGATACTGTAGATCACACTTTATTGCTTGATAAGTTGCATAAGGCTGGTTTTAGAGGTGAAATTCATGACTAGTTCGCGTCGTATTTAAAGAACAGAAAGCAAAAGGTTAGAATTCAGAATAATTTTAGTTCTGAAAGATGTACTGATATAGGTGTTCCTCAGGGCTCCGTGTTGGGCCCTATACTATTCTTGATTTTTGTGAACTCGCTTTTCGTTCAACATCCTTTGCTGATAATACTTCCTTATCATATTCTTCAAAAAACCAATTTCAATTATTCACTGATATAAACAATGATTAAGAAATTCTGCGAAAATGGTTTAATTTGCATAGACTTGTTATAAGTGACAAAACAAAACTTATGGTTTTTAATATTCAGGGGACAATCTATGAGGATATGAGGATATGAGGATATGAGGACAATAAAATATCATTCACCAATAATAATTGTATGCATGATAATAACAACAGTACATCTTATAATGACAACATCAACTGTTCAGATAATTGTTTTGACATAGAGAAAGTTAAAAGTTTCAAATATTTAGGTATTATTTTGGATTATAGGATGTGTTGGAATGATCATACATCTGACCTGAAGAATTACCTTAACAATGCTGTGAATCAAATCTACCATCTCAGTCTCTACTGTAATCAACCGATTTTAAAGCTGGTTTACAATTGTTTATTTCAATCCAGACTACAGTATGGTCTTTCTTGTTGGGGTGGTACTTATCAGAATAAAACTGCACCTTTGCTTATCAAACAAAAACACGCCATTCGAGTTATCTGCAGAGCCAGTCGTATCACTCCTAGCTTTCTTTTCTTCAAAAACCTAGACATTATATTTTTATAAGGTTCTAAAAATATTTTTTGAGAAATCAGGATACTCATCTGCAAGATTGTATGGATCTCACAATTTACGCATCTACAGTAGAAATTTATTAACCGTACCTTTTATAAAAAAATCTCTCACTCCTTTAATGTTACTGCACCTCGCTTATTCAACAGACTGGCAGAAAATCTAAGATGCGAGAGAGTCAAATCTACTTTCTTAAAAAATGTTAAGCTCTTGCCCTTTTCTTTAGACCATAACGAAATTAATATCTTTTTAAATATTTTTGTTTGAGCTCTTGTACATATATGCTTTTAACTTAACTTCGTAGTGTTGGAGTTACCAATTCAACTTTTATGTATTTATTTTTTTTTTTTTTGACTTAAACCTAGCACATACTGCTTGTTTTAAATTTTATAATTGATCCCCATCAATAGATAATTACTTTTGTATTTAGTTCATTGAATGGCGCATCCAACTCTTGTCCATCGGACAATCGGATATTCCTAACTATTTTATATGAAATCCTATAGTTATTACTGTGTTTTTCTGTTCTTTTCTTTCTAAGAAATATATTTTTCTGAATTGTTAGTTATAAGTTTTCAAATGAAATAAAGTAAAAAAAAAAATAAATAAATAAAAAGACTAGGGTAATAAAATAGAGTTAAATCACTTTTCCACCGAAGAGGAGGATCCTCGTACTTGCACCACTTCGGCCGTCAATCTAGTCATTTTATCGATCAACCTTCTGATAGTTCCCAATATTATTGATCCTCAAACTACTTGAAGGATCTCCTAAAGTTTGTCTTTCGCTGTTGGACACTCTCAGACCTCTCTGTTAAGTTCAGTTCGTTCCAAAGCAGCTCTCTTGGGTTGAGGTGTTTGGGCAGGTTATTTCATATTTTTCAGTGTTCCTTCATGTTCTTCTTGATCCAAGTAACCTCTCAAAGTTTGCAAGAATCTTGTATTATTGTGAATCTAGGGTCTATTAATCGCAAACCCGATGGCAAGGTATGTTCTTCAAATATTTGTCTATACTTCTTCTTATTCATGATTCCATCGATACAGGTGAGGTCTCCAACACAAGCGGCAGAGAAAAATTCCCAGACCAGTATTGAGCTACTGTCATGTTTGACTGTTGGGACCACACAGCTAGGGAGCATCTTTTCTTCAGCAGACCACTGAACGTAAACCATTGTTTTTTGTCCAAAAACCTAGAATTTCGACTCACCCGTCCATAAAATTGTTGACCAGTTTATTGACGTCCAATCCTGGAGCTCTTTTCCCTAATCTAGACGCTTGACTTTGTTTTTATGTCATAAAAATTTCGTACCGCTAGTTGACAGTGAAGGCCTGCGGTAGCTAAACGCCTTTTTATCGTTATAGCTGACATCTGCTTTGAGTGCAAGCGGTTAAACTCTGCACATATTTCTGGAGCTGTAAAATAAGTCGCTGATCCCTCTTGCTTACTAATTTCATAGTATGGTCCTCCTGTTTTTATGTTAATTTGGGCCTTCCGCTTTTGTTCCGGGTCTTAAAAGTCGATTATTATATCAAGCTCATTAAATTTCGATATTAACAGCATACCTAACTAATTGGGGAACGGCTATCTGAGTGGAATATTATACTTTTAGAATGGTGTTTGTTGTCATTTGAGCTGAATTTAAACAATCAGCCATTATCCGTAAATGGCGCCTGTATTGTCGAAACTGAAAAACTTTCCGTTCTAGGTATGTGTAAAAAACTTTCGATGTCCTCAGAAACACTGCAAAAGGTCAAGGTTTCCATAGGCGGCGTTATAGAAAATACTAAGAAATACCTCACCACGTCTGATCCGACCTCAATATACGAATTCATCGTTATAAGGTTTATACGGGATTTTCGGATAATGTGTCAATGATTTTAAGGGGGGATATGTGAAGGGGGCTGTTGGAAATGTATTCCTTCCGAGATACAGAGGTTTTAAGCAAACCCTTACGTCGTCCTGTTTTGACTCCTATTGAAAATAACATCTTTCAAATTTATCGGTGTATCGTAAAACTCGTAATTATGAGAATTTTGTCCTAGAATTAAAATGCCAAGCGTTATTGATCCAAAGTGATTTTTTTTTAAAAACTTAAAATTTGACTTTGTCATTATTTTAATGTAAAAATATTTTATTAACCCCCACAAAAAAAAACCGTCAAGTCACTTCATCTCAAGTCAGTAGTTTTGAAGTTATGACCCATTTTATTGAAACATGTAAAACATTGAATTAAAAATTGTTAAAAGCTTTAGGAAAAAATATATATATTGATTGCACTTTCATCAGACCTTGTGTTATATCAGTTGTCCAAAGTGCAAATCATTGCTTTGCATGTACGCCAGAGCTCGCCTTTCCAATTTTTCTCGGACTTTCGCAGTTGTCTCGTCAATCCTGTGGTTCAAGTAATCCAATGTTATTATTTCTGATGAGAAAACAATGTTATTCATCTCTCCCCATAAACAAAAGTCCAATGTTATCAAATACGGAGACCTTGGACGACACAGAATGGTCCATCCCGCCCTATCCACGAATTTTCATACACGCGAAATTACCACTCTATATGGCCAGTGAGCGGGGAGGCCATCATGCTGGTATACAATGGCTATTTTTTCGTGCAGTGGTATATCACCCAATAGTTATGGTACTCGTAATTTGTTTTGCAAAAATTCCAGGTAGAGATTCAAATTAAGCCTTGGAGGGAGCCGATAGTGTCCGATCAGCTTGTTGCCCAATATACCTACCCACAATGCACGCATGCCTTCTAAATGTAGATCTCTACAGATGTACATAATATGTCTGCTTAGTTGCCTAAAACTGGCATTTGGATGATTTCTGGTGTAATGTAAAACGTCTTCATAGATACAAGCGTCCTCTGCTAAAGCAGGATGTGAGTCTCTCGACGATTTCCGCGTTGCTATACTAAATGTCGTGCCATTTGGGGCAATTCAAACAGGTTATCATCTCAGATATTCTTTGACCGTTACCGTTGAAGAAACCGTAGACATAATCCATATCTGCGTACTCTTGTGTTGAAAAGTCCATCATTGAGGATATTATGAATTAAGTAAACACTAAACATTAATGTCTGGCATTCTTTTTTGCATTTTTATTGAGTAAGGTCAATGAATCTCGAGAAGTTCTCCAGATGAGTCCTGAAACTAAAGGATGCTCATTTCCTTTCCCTTTCTCCCAGGGCTGGATTAAGGTCTACCAGCCCGGCTGAGGGCCCAGTATCTCCAGAACTAGCTCGGATACCTTGAAATAACTGATGGTAATATCTCTGGCAGACAGATTAATTTTGGCGGCTTCATCGCGGACACGCTTGTCTGAACCTTATTTATTTAATAAAATTTAATTCTAAGACGAATACTATAAACTCGGTGTTTCCTTCCACGGGCCTATCTCAATTCGCACATTGACGAATACCCCCACACTGGTACCAAGGCCACGTCAAGCGTATCGTATCATTCGGTTCGGTTTCGAGCCAATAAACCTAAGGGTTAACAAAAAGGGTGAGTTAGATGCTGATTCTTCCCCTTTAACTAAAATTGCAAATTCAACCTTAGATCTTGGAGCGTCGATATCCTTACCTAAAATGAATAGCGACGACTCCAATCTATCAGAGGTCACAACTAAGCCGACTGTCTTCTCCTTTGACAGCCTCTCTGAAATAAAAACCGATGACGAATTACTAAGATATCCTTCTCTGGTTGATTGTAACAATGATGCTACGGTTTCTCCAAATTAACGTCCATTACTCCAAAATGGCCTCGGGCGCACTCATTCTGCGTCTATCCAAAAACGCATCATCCTAAACCCATCCAGGAACCATGGGTTGTAGAACTTGTGGTTCATGGACTTGGGATACCTGAATACGTTCCGCTCTATACAAGAGGCAAATGTAAGATTGTACTTATATTGTATATTATTGAAACATAGCCTTAATGTATTCCTACTTCCTAGCTTCAGCGACTGGAGACTACCGAAGACACCTACTGGCTGCAATCGGCAAATCGTAGTCATAACCATGTGGGCCCTCTCCCTGGTGGAAACCTAAAAAGGATGGTACTGGAAGCTGGAAGGCTAAAAACTAGCCTCATCATCGCGTGCGAAGCTAACGCTCATCACATGATCCTCAGTCATAAGTCATAAGACCTCCGCTTAACACCAACGAGCTTGACATGAAAGTCAACAATTTCACCCTGGATCTCATTCAGGCAATGGCTGATTCTTGCCCTCTTATTCAACCTAGAGGCAAGAAAAATCCGCATTACTAGACATTAACACTATGACCCCTTAGAAACCTGTACAGGAAACTTTTCAACCAAGCAAAAAGCACAGAAAATTTACTGACTAGGTCTTATAGAATCCCTGAAAATATGTAAAACAGAATTGAGGAAGACAAAGCGACAATCATGGAGGTCTTTCTGTGACAAAATAGCAGAAACCTCGGAGGCACCGCGGCTGAGAAAAATTAGCTCTACAAATCCTCTGATAACCAGCTGTTTGATAAAAACCGATGGCTCTTGGACAACCTCAAGTGATGAATTACTCGACTTGCTACTGGACACCCACTTTCCAGGTAGCTCCCTATTCACGGACAGTAGCAACTTTAGCAGGACTACTGCAACCGCGAATAGAATTCACTGTCTGATTACAAGTGCCAAGCTGCTCCGGGCGCCGCCATATAGATTAAACAATACAAGTTAGGGAATATCATCAGGAGCTGCGTAGAAATAATCCACATCCCCTTGTCATGGACAGAAGTTAAAGTAGTTTTCATTCCCAAAGCTGGAAAATGCTCTCGTGTTATCCCAAAGGACCTCAGACCTATAAGTCTATCATCATTCCTTCTAAAAAGTCTAGAATGACTGATTGATATCCACATACGATCTAAAGTTGATCCACAGGTTTTGACTATGGCTCAACATCCCTAGTGTAAAGGAAAGTCGGTGGAAATGGCTCTGCACTCTTTGAGTAGTCACATCAAACGATCTCTTCATTATAGAGACTACACAATGCTAGCATTCCTGGACATAGAACGTGCATTTAATAACGTCTCACATGCGTAATCACGACTGCGCTGTCAATTCTGGAGGTAGACTTGGGTATTTGATCAGTCTTATGTTAGTATGGCTGAAGCTTAGTGGTCAATGAATTGCTGATATACTTGGAAGCGGGTGGTAGCTGGGTGATTGCCTATGTGGATGACGTTGCTATAGCTGTCTCGGGTAAACATCTTAACACCATTAAAGAACTCCTTCAGCTAAACCTTAACAGATTAACCATAAAACCGATCTTGTCCTATTTTCCAGGAAAAAATTCCAATCATAGACCCTCCCTTAATCAATGTTACCAGTTTAATCTTCTCCGATACAGCAAAATATCTGGGTCTCATTTTTGACAGGAAACTAAACTGGAAACTAAACTGGAAACCTAATATTCAAGAATGAGTAGAGAAAGCTACAATCGCACTATTCTCCTGCAAAAAAGCCATTGGGAACAAATGGGGCCTCCAACTCCACATTACCAACTGGCTATACGTCTCGGTTATAAGACCAATACTCATCAGTGGGGTGGTTGCCTTGGGGACGACCTTAGAAAATGCAGTCAACTGCAGCAAACTAAGCAAAGGCCAAAGCACAGCATGTGCATAAGCGGAACCTTACACGCACTACTTCCTCCGTGACACATTCTGTTTCACTTGACACCCTTCGATATTTTCAGCAGACAAGTAGCTAACGCGGCTATTCGTCTTAAAGCGACATGCACAAGTAAATTATTTGACTACGAGAACATCGATTACGCCATGCTCTAATACTGGTTTGACAAATATTCTCAAGTAAGCATTCTCTCTATATCCTTGTGAGAGGAAGATGCTTCTATGGATGACAAGTCATGATCCATGGATGGATCCAGGACTGAAAGCAGGGTTGGTGGCGGTGTTTTCTCAGATAAGCTAAATCTAAGCCTCCCCCTTCCAAATCACTGTAGCGTGTTCCAAGCGGAAGTTTTTACGATTAAAAAAGTTCTGTCCTGCCATAAGTAAAACGCGATGTCTGCTAGGGATATCCGCAACTTTTTGGAGAGTCGCGCCATAATCAAGTCCCGATCATCTCTTAGGGAGATGGCAGAGCTGCAGGGAGAACTTTCACCTAAGTTGGGTGCCGGGCCACAGATACATTCCATGGAATTATAGGGGGGGGGGGGGGTGAATCGCCACAATGCGAATCACTCTACCTATCCTACCGGTAAAATGTAGCATCGGCAAACCAATCGCTACGTACAAGCTAATCTAAAGCTGGATTCTAACAAAAGAACAAACATTAGGTGGTATGTTGGATCAACCTGTCTAGTGATCAAACAGATCTGGCCGAAGCTCGATCTGAATCGCTCTAAGATTTTGATCTTTAAAAATAGGAAACATCTTAGCGCTATCATACAATAGGTATCATCATTGGCCTTATATGTAAGCCTGCAAGAAGGCTTAACGTCTTCACAAATGATTTCTGCAAAATGCATGGATGAGGAGAAGGAGGAGACAATCCTCCACCTACTCTGTACACCCCCAGAGGGAAGGAGGAAGGAGCTTCCTTCTACAATGACTTAAGTCTAGACAATATAGTTGTTAACAGTCTCCTACACTTCATCATAAGCTCAAAATGGTTCCATGAGTAGGAGGATCATGGATCCACGTAGCATCACAATGGGCCAATAGACCTAAGTGGGTTGGTTCCTCCAAAAACCACATTCACCTAACCCTAACCTATCTTCAATAACTTTGGAAATATTAATTTTAGGGCAACATTTACATTGAAACAATTAAAGTACTCCTAGTTACGAGCTCAACGATATCCCATTTAATAGATATTGTTTTCAATAGGAGTCAAAACAGGAGAGGTTTAGGCTTTGTTTAAAACCTCTGAATCTCTACGGGGATGCATTTCCGACACCACGTATACGGTTTTTTTCTCAAAATATGTCAAGCAAACTTCCCCTAAATTCTTCGACATATTACCCGGAACACCCTGTATAGCACGAATATTTATCTCACAACCTTTGGCATACTTTTAGGAGGACAGATTATGGATTTTATTTTGTTTTGGGAGATTCAACATTTTATAATTTTAGGGGCATACGATTATGTTTTCGAATACAGTAGGTACTACAAGCTAGAGATGGGTCACTATGCTCGATCTTATAATATTAGAATATTTTGGAAATATTGTTTTACTGCTACGCAGAGGTAAATTAAGAAACATAAACGTTTACATGTATTTTTACGGAATGCAATTGCACAATGTAAGGTTTATGATACGTAATACCATGTACCAAGAATTTTGTGCTAAAGGGAACAATTCGCGGAAAAAAATTTATTCGAATTGAAAGACTAGACCTTTATTAATAAACAAATTTGGTTGCAGAATAATGGAGCATTGAAGAGCTGTAAATGACAAAACGTGAAGAATGAAGAATGTACTTAGAAATACCAAAATTAGTGTTATGAGCCTAAATAAATAGAATTATAAATAGAAATTATAAAATGTATAAAGTTAAAGCATTGTAAAATGTTTGTGTGAGCACAACTGGTAGAACTTATTTCTTTCAATACAATCGCTTCATTCAATACAATTATAATTCACAATCCAATCGGTTGTCTCAACCTCTTTTACTTAAACCACTTAATCACTCTATTAATTCACACTGCAAATTCAACTGATGTAATGCCTTGCATATATTGAGATGCTCATATTTATACCCTGTGACAGCCTCCCATACAATTTCTGTTTTGCTAGAAAACTCGATTCCATTCTCCATTCACCAATGGCTAGGGCTTGAACTATTCAAGTATCGAAATCTTCTGCTGTGAAAATATAGATGTCGCTTCTCACGTTTAAATGGATATTACGCTACTCCCTCCTTAAAGTTTTTCGTTCCGAACAACTCCGTCAGTCGTCGTATCGTTGAAATGACACATTCTATCTAAATGGACAACCTTCAGCTTTCCTCAATTCCCACGCTGGATCCGGTAGACAACGTCATTAATGCTGGTTATCAGCTTCTATTGATCTTCCCATTCCTGTTGTAATTTTGGTGATTTGCCTTTTTTACACTGGGGATTGCACAGCTTACACAGGGATTGCTTTAGTGTCGTACCTAGTCTTCATGCTGTTGCACGCGAGCTTCATTTTTTCTCTGGTATTTTCATGTAATTTACGAATCCTGCTGCGCAAGTCATCGACGGAAAAAATAATAAATTCAAAAATTAACTCACCCCTGGCTTTGATGTCTGTGCTTCCCATTTACTATGGTGTGCGTTGGCATCATAGCCGATCGTAGCCGACCAGCCTTTCTTGATTCGGCGTATGTTTCCAGTTCACGAACGGATGTTGGTGGAGGATATTTGTCTGGGTATGGTATGTAAGCTGAGAATAGGATGATATTCTTCACCTGGTTCTCTAAGCTAGCTGCCACGGTATCTTCATCGCTGTATCTCAACAAAAACACCATATTAAGTGACTTTTGGAATAGAATACAGATTCTGATTGTTCCTGTATCTTTTCGAAAGAAAAGATTGTATTTTTTGGACTTTAATTCTTGTATCTTGTTTCCAAGAATCCAAAGTTCTTGAATAAAGGCTTGTCAATGTTCGCGTCGGACGTGAAGTGAATCAGATCCAAAGTTGCTGCTTTATAGTGGTGCAAGTTAATTTGCGTCACTTGCAGTTTCTTTGATGCTTTTACCATCATTTGGTAGTTTTGCCTTTAGACAACCATGTCCGGATTTTTCTTTAGGATCTGTTCAGTCTGCCTTGAGTTGAGTAATATACACTCTTTTATAGCAAGATCTTGATTGTGTATTGCAATTACCTCAGTTCAGTTCAGTTTATATGCATTTTTATTATGTTGAATTACTTAACACTTACAAGCTATACAAAAAAAACGCTTAAGAATTAGCATAATTAACTTAAAATTATCTTATTCTAACTTACTGGCCCCATGCGGGCACTCTAAGTTAAACCTAACACTTAAACTATGTCTTTCGAACTTTTTGACAGGGTTTGTTCTTATTCTTATAGTTAGGACAATACAGCTTAAACTAAGAAAACATTTTTAAATAGAAAAAACTTAGTATATGGCCTATTTTGATTTTAATTTTATTATAAAACTTAAAACTAAAAACTTACAGACTTAGGTAGTCTGTAATAAATCTTAATCTACTTAACCTAGTTACATCTAACACAAACATAGACATACATAAATATATATATACATAATATGTATATACATAATATATAAATACTTGTATATATATATATATTTTTTTTTAATTTTTTATTTTGTTTGTTGGTTTTTGTTAATTTTTTATTTGTTTTTTTTTTGGTTTTTATATATCTTTTTTTCTTAAAATTAACTTAATCCTACCTAAAACTATGTAAGCCGGCCAAGGCTAATGAAATAGTCAGACGACCGACTTTGCTTCCTATGGAGCTACCTAGTACTGGAGGAATTGGACGACGAAACTTCCCCTCCTTCAACCAGCCACCAAAATTGTTGGTGCTGCCGAGCAATATCCCTCATGTCGCGACTCCCTACCGCAATACTGATCCGGAGACGCTCCGCACTGCCGTGTGCGACGTCTCTGTCGTAGTTGAGTCGCCTGTCCGCAGCTGTTCGATCGACGTGGAAGATTAGCGGCACCGCCAATCTGTCCTGGTTCAGATCGTTGCTATCTAGATAGAGGAACGCTTCTGGAGGAATAAAGCCGTCAAAGCGAACTCTCTCGTGATACATATAATTGGGGTAGAAAGCCCCGGAGATCAGGTTGTTCGATGAGGTCATTGCTCTTGCAATGTGCCCTCGAGTCAACTTAATAACGAAATTGTCCACTCTTATTAGGTTCCCCTATTGTACAAAACCTCATTGGGATAGAATTTTATGTACTGAGACTCTGGTGTTCTGTATAACCGAAGACAAGTCCTGAGACAAGCCCTCTCAAACACCCGAATCTTTTCCAATAAACTTGCTCTCAGGTTGAACCACACGGGACATCCAAATACAAGCATGGGCCTGATAAGGGCCATGTAGCAGATTACCTTCACCCTCCCTTTGTAAGGGCAAAAGCACCTCTGGCTCTGGCCAGAGCAACATCTATATGTTTGTTAAAATACAGATATCGATCTAGCCAGATCCCAAGGTATCTGACTACATTTCGATAAGCAAGTGGCTGTCCGTATTGTCCGACGATAGAAAACTTTCGCCAATTCTTTCTGGTGTCCCTAGAGGCCCCAGATAAAGGCGTCCTAAACAGAATGGTTTCCGACTTCTGAAAGTTGATTTTCAACTTCCAGTCATCGCAGTATCGCTTAATTTTGCCGAAGTCACGTTGAAAAAGCATATTAATGACCTCAATCTTTGGACCCGATCTGTACGCGATTAAATCGTCTGCGTACGCTATGGCATGGTGCAGTGAACCTATCAGATCACTTGTGTAAATGTTGAATAGGATCGGCGAATTTACCGCACCTTGTTGCAGACCATTTTTAATGTTAAATGTTCCAGCAGAAGTCACATCGTCATTCTTCACGATGAACTGTCTACTGGAGAGCATATCAAAAAGAATATACAGCAGTGGTTTACTAATGCCCAACCTGTCCAGCTTGAAAAAGAGTCCCTCTAAACATACGGTATCGAAGGCCTTCTCCAAGTCAATCAGGCAGGCACCAGTGCACTATTTCTTGACTTTGTTCCATTGGATATCAGAAACCAGTTTAGACGCAGCATGAATGATATCATGCCCCACCTTGAAACCGAATTGATTATCCGGAACTATATGTTTGTCCTCAACCCACTTAGTCAGGACTCTATTGATCACCTTCTCGAAAACCTTACTGATGTTAGGAAGAAGACTAATCGAGCGGAGATTCGCCGGATTGGAAGTGTCTTTATCCCTTTTGGGGATACGATGTACCACCGCAGTTTTCCAATGCGCTGGATAATGTCCATTATTCATTGCATTATTAAACAGGGTGGTATAAATGTTCACCGCTTCTAGAGGGAGATGTCGAAGCACAATGTTCGGTATTCCATCGGCTCCCACTGATTTCTTACTTCTAAGTGATTCAAAGATCGTTTGGAGCTCTTCCTTCGAAATGAACGGGGGTAGTACCCTATCGTTGGTGATGACATTATTTGCCATATTCTCGTCACTGAACTGGGTAAACCCGAGCTGTCGAATCGCCAATTCACAATTTCATTTCGAAGGTAGAAATTGTGCACAAGGACTCGATTCTCCAGATCGTGGTTCGGGCCAATGATAACATTCGCCTTGTATACTTCCTGGAAAGTCGCTCCTATAGCCTCTACCTGTTCCTGCGGATCCTCGATCACAAAGAAGTTGTCATCATCAACAGCCTCATTTGGATCTATGCCGGCTGCTACCAGTATTTGTTCGTTGTCTATTTTCCGAGCTATTTTAAGACACTGAAGGTCGTTCAGATTATTTCTCCGAAATATTTTATTTATTTGCGGGAACATATTCGGGTTGCTGGTGTTTACAGCCTGAATTTTATTGTTCCAATACAAACTTACAGATGCTCTGTAATTGTCCTTTATTAATGTTTGGAGGTTTTTAATCAATGATTTCAGTGTCATGATCTCCGGGTTATATCTGTCAGTAAACTGTCTGTACAAGGTTTTTAGTCTTGACAGCAGCCTACTTTTATGTCGGTGCAGTGCGTCAATAGTTGCATTGCGGAATAAGTTTTCTTCGTCAGTGTGTTGGTACCGAGGTATCGTTTTGCCGTTTGTTCGTTTGATTAGATACCTGTCAATCTCCTCGTTTGACAGATTTCTGTTGGACGGTGGGTAGAGCGAATTCGAATAGACTGCTCTAGTCAGTGTTCTCGTGAAGTGTGTCCAACGCACCCTACTATAATTGTAGGAATGCCTTTGAACAAACACATCCAATTCCGCAATTTCGTTGGGAACAGTTATTTCGGTGCTGAAACCGCAATGGTCACTGTCATACACGAAAGTGAGTAGACAGTTTGTAGTTTGTTGGTTAGTGCATATCAGTTGTATTCATGAGTCGAACAGCAAAAGATCCAAATAGGACCCGTGTCTGGGAAACGACGGACTATCCGTCGCCTTAAGCCCGAGTCGATACATCACACTGTGCTGACCCCACCAATTGAATAGTAGGTTCCCTCTAGTATTTGGTGTATTATTTCCCCAATCACTATGTTTGGTGTTGAAATCTCCGCCGATAATAAAATAGTTGTCTTCCAATTCCAGCCTCAGAAATCGAAAAAGTGTCTCGAGCTCTGAGATAAATAAGGAGGATTGAGTAGCCTTAGGCGCATAGACAGACACCATGTACAACCGCTTTCCACTACAGAGGGGGATATACACGATGCATGCTTCCAGCACCTGGAACCTACGTACTACACAACTGTATACTCTTTTAAAACGTATACCTTTTCGTACGAAAATCGCAACGCCTCCTCCCTGAATGGAGTTGGGCCGGTTTCTCCGTACTATTTTGTATCTTCTGTGCCTCATTTTGTGTCTCTTGGTAAGCTTAGGTTCGCTAACCAAAAGCACATCAGGGGCTTGGTCTTTAAGCAACTTAAATAGTGTGGCTCTTCGTTCGAGCCTAATCAGTGAATTAACATTCACAGGAAGGACCTTCAGGGTTTGCTCCGTCATGTACGTACCCATTACGGTTGTAGGTGCGTTAGGCCTGGCAGCAGCGCGTATATTTGATCTACCCGCGTAGCTTGTTCTGTTATCTGACGTTGAACCTGAGCCATCCGCCCCTAAATTGAGAGTAAGATTGCTAGCATGTCAGGTACCGGTTCAGCTGCTCTAGGCGCTGGGGCCTGAGAAGCAACCTTTGTTTTTTGTGCCGTATTCCCCCTACCTGTCGCCATTGGCAGGCGTAGGTAATGTGGGGAGTAACGGCTGGTGTTTGTACCTGCACGAGTGGTCGTTTAACTTCCACTTTCTGCTGCCGAGCCAGATTTACTTTTTTTATGTATTGAAATTTGGGACAACCCCGATAGTTTGCGGTGTGTCCCGTGTTCCTACATAACGCACAAGAGAGTTGGATTTTTACAGACTCTCCGTCCTTACCTAGAGCACATTCCTCGGATTTGTGGTTCTTTCCCCACTTCACGCATCGAGGCTGCATTTCGCAGTTCGACGCGGCGTGACCGAACCTTTGGCAGCGAACACATTGTAAAATGTTTTCGCTCCTCTTTAATTTTTCCCAGTGTACAACCTGGTAGTCTAGGACTTTGATACTCTTTAGACCATCCAGATTGCTGTCGGGACTTAGTTGGACCAGGAAGAACGGTAGTTTCCGCTTCTCCCTTTTAGCTCTAGCCGTGAAAAACGGCTTGATCCCCACGAATTTGAGCCCTTCGCACTCTTTCTCTTTCAGCAGTGCGAGGAGTTACTCCGGATCAGTAGACGGCTCTAACTCCCTCAGCAGCATAGTTTGCAGCTTTTCACCCTTCGGCGTGAAGGAGAAGAACTCCGTCGTCGGGGCCTTCAGTAATTGTTTTATGTTATTATAGCGCTCCACTGTGTTGCAGTGGATCGCATGTCTATTAATACTTAAACGCTTTATAAAAAAATTATTTCCTATAGCCGACTTACATAGCTCAATGGTGTCTTTTAATTCCATGTTGAAGGTGTTGATTGGTGGCACCCTTTGCTTGACTGTTTTCTGCTGATGTTGTTGTTGTTTTTGCTGCTGGTGTTGTTTTTGTTGTTTCTGCTGTAGTCGCTTTTGTTGTTGATTTTGTTGTTGTTGGTTTTCTTGTAGTTGCTGTTTAGCTAGTTTTTTTGTTGTTTGCTTTACTTGTTGTTGCTGTTGCGGATGTTTTTGAGTTTTAGTTTGGGATTGTTGCTGTTGAGAGCTCTGTGGCTTTTGCTGTTCCCTCGCCCTTCTCGCTATTTGCTCCTCTTCTTCTTCGTAGTCTGATTCGGAGGCAGCTAGACAGGCGAAGTTATTATGGGCACCCATGTAATGGCCTTCACCACAGTCGGAGACGTGAGGGTATTCAGCGACCACAAGTGTGTCCTTCTTCCTAGCTGCTATAGATGACGTTTTAGCCTCTCTCCTGGCTTCAACCGGCAGCTTTTCGGTTGAAGCTGATAGGGAAAGGCGTTTAACAATAATAGTTGGGCTTAGCTTCCTCCTTCTTTTTACTGTCCCTCCGCTCTCTGATGTACCTCTCTGGTCCGGCATTATTGCCTCATCGGCTGATTTGATCACGCCATATACTGGATCCTCTATTGCGTGAGCGGACCGCTCGTCTTTATCCATCACGTGATGGATACTCTTTTGTGTTGTTATGTCTTGTATTTTTTTTTTCTTTTTTCTATTAAGTATAGAGGAAAAAGAGAAAAAAAAGTAGTTTCTCCCCCACCAGGAGTCGAACTCGACTCACTTTATCGGCGATCGATTGTCACTTGCACTAGGCCAACTTGCCTCTTTTGAAATTCTTGTTAAACACTTTATTTTTAATATGTGCAGTGTTATAATTCACAAGCAAATCCGAAACACGTCTCTTCGCCTCGATGGTCGATGGACGAATCAATTGCAATTACCTAGTCTCACGATATTGGCTACTTCATGAGTTGTAGGGAGAGGCTCCCATACTTTGATATGATGGTGAAGTGGAAAGTCGATTTTGGGAATAATCAACCCCAATCAAACCTTTCTAGAGTTGGTCTTGTTGAGGAGCTTCAGAAATACATAGTTCACTTCTGCAACCAACCACTTAACCCGTTAACTTTCGCTCCGTAGACAACAAATTGCTTCGGGCACCTGGTTTCAACGTTGTTCATCATGCTCTTCAGTATGTGGTCCTTGAGCTTGCGACAGTCCTAGATTTTGCCATCGGGATTTTGAAGGTCGATGATGGCTACTTGCAGCTCTACGAGAGTGCTCTAGAAACTAGTCATAGGCTTTTTCCGCTTTTCCGCTTTCCTCACCTCGACCGTTTCGGTGATAGTTGCGAGTTAGACGGGAGATTCAGCTTCGCTGACTTGTCCTGTTCTTGGACCTTTTGAGGGGACGGCTTAGACTGTACGGCTTTGGTCTGTTTTTTTGATCCGTGAAGTTCACCATTGTTTTACCTGTGTCTTTTAGTTCAGACTTATCAAGTTCTGGAGCTTCATGTGCTACCAACCATTCGTACGCCTTTACTGTCTTGGTATGTTTTGTCGCATGACCGTTGAAAGTGCTCGGATACTATTTCGTCATCTTACTCAGAAACCATTAGGAAGCTTTGCAATTTATTTTTCGTCTAGCATTTGTGGATGAATTTCTCCACTACAGCCATGTCCAAGTTCATAGTTCTCATGGTTCATAGTTCTCATTCAGTCTCGGAACCTATCTTGTCTGTTGCTTGAGAGGAAAAGGTGTCCCCTCTTGTATTGCGCACTCTCAGGTTGTCGATCTTCAGAAGTTGCGCTAGAGACTCAATTCCGGTCAGGTCGTTTTTTTGTGAGTTGTTTCAATTAGTGTTCGTATTTTTGCACTTCGCCTGTGCATCTGAAAGAGCTCATCCGAGACTGGTTTAAGCCCAGGCCTTGCATTCTTGAGCACGGTTTTATTTAATGCACTCACACCAGCCCTCAGTCAAGTCAAATCATTGAAGAGTTTAGGAACTCTGCAGTTTTGTCCTCTGGCCTTAGCTTACCACCGTCATACAATAACGTATGATAGCTGCAGTGGTTATTTCTGGGTGGCACCCACGTGGAGGGTTAGGATGACGATTTCTTGCAACCTTTGGGACTAAAAATTATCAACTTAACATTCCACTATGATTTACAGTACTACTATTATACTACCAATAATTTAAATTTTTATTTAAAGTACTATTATAGGGAAATAAGTGCTGTTTTAGAGCAAAATTTTGTCGTTAGCTAGTCATGAAAATGGTCCTCCCTCCGTAACGATCGGAAGCAATATCACTGATACCTTCGATGTCAAAAAACGTTTAAGACAAGGTGATGCGTTGCCACGTGAATTTGTTAATATCATATTTGAGAAAAATGTGTGAAACTTGCGAGCCAGCATCAGCTCATTATCATAGGCAGAACGCAATGAGCTATCACTAGTGCGTTTGTAAGTAATGAAAGGAAGGTAGCGGTTTAAGTCTGCGAAGCACTATGAGAAGCAGTGACTACTGTCATCATAAAGAGTTAACTGTATTAGAAGTAGGCAAGCATAGAATAATGAAAGACGAATAATGAAAATTTAGAGTGTCAGTGATAGAACGGAGCGCAGGGGCAGATTAGTAAATAGTTGGCAGACTTGAAACTTCACAAATCTAAACAACTGAAATTGAATGTCCCAAAGGATTTTTTCCAATTTATTGAAAAGGAGATAGATCCAAAATGCAAGTGTTTTCAATAAGAGAGCCTGATGCCAAACTCTGTCAGATGTTAGAAATATCAAGCGTAACTACCTTCCTTTCGCCAGACTGGTAAAGACTTTGGTTCCATTGTTCGGTGAGGCATGCCATCAAATCACCAGTAAATTTCCTGCTACAAAATTCGTACTGTAAGTCATTATAAAGCTTTAGTGTCTAGGTATTTCATGAGCTTATGGCATATCAGCGTTTTCATGATTTTGGAAAGAATTGACGTAAGTGTCATGTGTCTGTAGGAGAAAAAAAGAAGAAGATTTACCTGGGAAAATCCGGTTTTTTGTCTGCTCGGAAAGAGTCTTAAGGAAAAAAATTTACCGAAAACCTAATACAGTGGTTGTGCAAGCCTGGAAGAACCCTGTAAGTTGTATTTAAATACTCTTGTTACTACCTGAGTGGAAAGTTGAAAATGTCAATTACAACCGGTGTTATATGTTGAAAGCAAACCTGAAAAAAGTTTATTGTTTCAATTAAAATGTCTCTTTATCTCTTTATGTGATTTCAAGAAGTAAGCTATGTTAGTTAATCAGCGAGAAATTGTGGAGTACCGAAAGTTCGTATTTGATTAAACTATCAGCTTATGTACTATGCTCAATCTATCATTTATGTCCAACTCGTTTTCATAAATAAATGTACTCTGAAGTTTCATTGTAATTCTCTTTTGATGTCAGTGTTTTATTATGTCTTGTAAGGGCTATTATACACTTATTTGGTTCTCAATTAATTTTTGCGCAATTGAAGAAATTTCTAATAATTGATATCAAATTTCGCATACTTACTCAGGTTTATCCAAATTTCTGACGCTGATATTCTTATTGCATCTGTTTAGACCTATTGTACTATTGCACTATTGTACTTTTTCTATACTGCTTTGGCAACAGTTCAGTGTACTAATTTTTTATACTGCTTACGCAACTCATATATGCAACTCATATATGCATCAAGTCTACCCCTTGAATCAGCAACAATCGAACAATTTTTTGGTCCTTCGAATCGGATCACTAACTGGTTACGGTCTTAATTAAAACCTCAATAAGCTCTCGATAAATTCGGTTTTGTTTTGTCGGTGGTGGATTTGAAGATACTTCAAAGTAAACATCAAGTTTCATGGTTTATCGGCATAGACTAGCGACTTCACATACCCTCAAAGAAAGTAATCTAAAGGTGTGAGATCACAGGATCACAGGATCGTGGAGTTCACAGGTCCATTACGAGAAATTATGAGCTCAGCAACTGTTTCCCGCAATAAATTGATGGTGTCGCGCCCCGTATGGCATGTTGCGACATCTTGTTGAAACCAAAGCCCGGTCACCTCAATGCCATTCAACTGAGGAACGAAGAAGTCAGAAATCATGTTTCTATAGAGTTCTCCATTGACGGTAGAATTCTGGCCGACATCGTCCTTAAAGAAATATGGACTGATGATTCTACCAGCCCATAAAGCACACCAAACAGTGAGGTTTAATGGTTGTAAGGGCGTCTCGACTAAGGCTTCTGCGTTTTCTCCACTTCAAATTCGGCAATTTTGCTTATTTACATATCCATTTAACCAAAGATGGGTCTCATCGGGGAACAACATTTTGCGTTGAAAATGAGGATCAAGCTGAATCATGAATCGGCTCATTCACCGAACTTATGACGCGTATAATGCTTACCCGGTTTAAACTCTTGCACAAGCTGGATCTTATACGCTTTTTAAGCCAACATCTTTCACAAAGTGGATGGGTATAGGTCCAATATCTGTGTACGATGGCGTATTGACTCATTCGGATTCTCCTCAACGGCAATAACTTCTTCTGTTCGCACTGTTTGTCGTTTTTGGGATGCGTATTATCCGCTAGAGTGTACGCGGTGCGAAGACGATTCATTGTGTTCCGAATAATTTGCTCAGATGGACGATTATTTCGGTCGTAAAATGGACGTACCGCACGATAAGATTGTCGAACCCAACCATGGTTTTCAAAATAAGTTTACACTATTTGCACGCGTTGTTCTGGCGTTAATCTGTTCATCATAAAATGAAAAAACGTATTAACAACAAATCAGCTTTCAACTGTCAAAGTGATAATCCGTGGAAACAGTGTTGCTAGTTTAAGATCCAAACCTCTAAAAAAAACATCCTTTATAAGCTTTAATACTTTCAAAGTATTTCTGCTTAGTTTGTCCTGCAAGCTAATACATATATATACATTTCACATATACATAAATACTTAAACCAATTTTATTTAAATTGAATAAAATACAATAGAAATGCCATCCAATTTGCGACAACGCGTATAGATTCTCCGAGAATGAGCACTCTTAAGCAACGCGTTAACATAAGACTATAAGGAAGGTCGTACGTTTTATAAAGAAGAAATTCAGGAGTATTTAGAGCAAGTTGCAGATAATAAGAAATGGTATGAGGAGATCCAGCAAAACATAGTTGGAATGGATGATAATAATACTATTTCTGATGATTTCGAATATGAAGAGAATTTTAATACAAAGGTTTTCGAGGTAAAGTCTAACTTATTGACATGGTTGAATTCATTTATGTCAGCAGCATTGTCACCAGCACCACAGCAACAACCTTCTGCGGATTATAATAGCACCATGCTTGACTCGAATAGTCAGTTATCTCCATTTTTAGAACAGCAGAATGAAATACTGGAACAATTTAATGACACAGCTAGAAATATAGCAAACGCATCTCATATTAATTTTGAGCTTAAGTTACCTTTGGTTAACATTCAATCATTCATCGGCAAATCGACTAATAATCGACTTGGTTCCGACTGACTATGAACGTAGCACATTCCATTTGGCGGATTTGTATTTTGTAGTAGATTAGAACATATTTGTGACTTCAGCTGTTATTCTGTTTGGAGGATGGCGGGCGGATAAATGTCATTTTGAGTCGCGAGGAAAAAGACAAACGACTGGTTGTTTATAAACAAAGTAAGTACATTATTTGTTTGTTTTTAAATGTGATTCTCGTGTTTTAGTTTTTTGTTTTAAATTAAGGTGCTAGGGAGTTTGTTTTTTATAAAATAATTAAAAATGTGATAACATTTTTTGTAGTACATATATGAATTGTTCTGCTCCAACTAAATCTTTTTAGACGACCAATAAAAGCCAATTTGCATTTATGCAAGAAAGTAGACAAGATTGTCTTAAAGGATGAGTGGAATTTTCTGGCCTCAAAATTAAATAGCCTAGGTCTTCCATCAAGAGACCGCGATGGTTGGCAGAAGGTTTGTATGAAGTTGTTAATAAAGTTCAAATTAAAAATGTATGTCAGTCATTGTCTGGCTTTTGAAGCGTCAACATCTCTTCGTGACTCGCTTTATTCTCGCTCGACCTTCTTCTCTCCTATACTTATCCCGTTCTTTCCTTTACGGACATAAAATACTTGCCTTTCTCTTTAATCGCCGCGTGGTTTATTTAATTATAATTTCCTGAGGGTATTTAAAACATGGGCCCATTGTGGCCAAAAAGAAACACAGTGAATCAGTTTGACATTTTAGCTGATTTGTCACCTGATCAACCCAAGGCTAAAAAAATAAACGTTTCAACTCGCCGCTTGATTTCCCAGAGCTACCAGTCGTACGCAATATCAATAATCCTAAATTCGTTCAAATATCAGCCAAAAACGTGGATAAGCTAATCTCACCCGTAAGTATATTCTTATTGAAAAAGTCAATTGACTCGGTTAGTAAAGAATATGAGAATATATCTTTTTTAAAAGATGGTAGTATTTCGTTATTAGCTAAAAGCCAACAAATCGCTGATAAATTCTTAAAAACAAACGTCTTAGCTAACCAAATTCCGGTGACAGCTACTTTTCACAAACAACTCAACTCCTCCCGGGGCATCGTATATGCCCCAAAGTTGAAGTACGTCCAAGAATCCGAAATTGTTTCAGAAATGAAATCTCAGGGAGTGTACAAATTTACCAAAAACAATTGACGATAAGATCCAACCAACTGGCCTTATGGTTTTTACTTTTGAACTTTACCAAATTCCCCAAACCGTAGAAATAGGATGGTACAAGACAAAAATTAAGGAATACATTCCTTCACCGATGAGATGCCGCAATTGCCAACTTCTAGGGCATACTACAAAAGGGTGCACTAGAACAAAAATATGCGTCAACTGCAAACTTCCCCCTCACGAACTTGTAAGCTGCACAAGATTAATGTGTGCAAACTGCCAAGAGGAACACTCTCCTTCCAAAAAGACTGTACTAAATTCAAACAAAATAAAAAAATCTTGACAATTAAAACCAAAAATAAATGTAGTATGGCTGCAGACATTCGCATCTATAACTCTCAAAATCAAGTGCCAGTTCCAAACTCTACAACATTTTCTCAGCAAATAAAAAAGTCCACACCCAACCTATACCAACTATCTCAAAAACTACCTGTACCCTCACCCCCTACAGTCGCGCAAAGAAATGCTATTCCACCTAAATCTTCCACCAACCAATCTCTTGAATTCCCTTCGTCACACTCTTTGCCATGCACCTCACAATCCATATTAGATAAAAAACTACAAATGCCTCCATCTCTACAAACCAACTCAATTACTCTTCGCTCCGATAAACGATAGTGCTCTCCAAAAAACAAATAATCCCACCTCTAACTCTTTTGCAAATACTGTAATGCTATCACAAACCAATTCTCTTCCAAGTTAATCAAACTTAAACATATACTTACCCAGCTCTCACAACACACATGGAAGCCCACAAAAAAATACAGACAGACACCTCGAGCTCGACGGCCTCACTAGCTATGGGGAATGCAACTTTGCCCACTTGCTCTGGTGTAAATTGCAGGTGACCATCATTACTTAATCAAATACATTAAAAATTTATAGACGTATTACAATGGAACCTAAATGGTTTCACAGATAATTACGATCAACTTAATTTAATAATAAAATCTAAGAAACTTGATGTGATTTCACTTCAAGAAACTCACATACCATAGAAAGTAGACTCAATTAAACCTAAATCAGCCTTATAATTTAACATCCATTAAAGGTGTCGGCATATTAGTTAAAAAAAATATTCCTCATGTCCCCAAAAAAATTAATTCTAACATTAACTCAACTGCTGTAGAAGCATAATCCGATTTAGAAAACATAATCCACCAAGTACAACCACCATATATTTTAACAGGGGATTTAATTTCCTGGAGCCAGCAATAGGGCTCCCCAATAACCAACAAAAGGGGTCATATTATGGAGAATTTCTACTCCAAAATCAGACCTTATCGTTCTTAATGACGGTTCTCCTACTCATCTTTCAACTCATAGCACACTTACGGGAGTTGATGTATCATATTGTTCCTTTAATCTATTCATGTCATATTGACTTGTGTTCATTTCCCTTAGGGAGTAGCAGGACCAATCTCAAGAGACTACAGTAAAGCCATGGATGTCGAACTACTTACTTAAAAAAATTAAAACCAAAAACAAACTCCGTTTAAAATTTAAAAAACGTCCTTATAACATACATGTTAGAGAGGCTTATGCAAAGATTCCCAATGAAGTTAAAATCGAAACTCATTTATATAAAAAAAGTACTATGTCATTAGATTTCATAGGGCTAATGGAAATTTAAAACAGGAATTTAATAAATCAGCTCTTCAAAAAAAAAAAGCATCTTCAGGTGCACCACTGTCACTGAAATAGCTAATGCTTTTAATGTATTTTTTACGAGTGTTGCCACTAATACCTTGGCTGATGCCGGTTTTAACAATAGTCCGAAATCTTGCCTACAAAGATGTTTTGACATAAAAAAAGGGCATGAAACTAGTTTTTTCTTTGAACCTATTTCATCTCTGGAATTGTTTAAAACCATTATATTGCTGAATAAATCAAATTCATCTACTTGTAAAAGTTATTCGAATGCATTTATTAAGAAAATTGCGTTACATATTGTTGACGTTTTAGCTCACATTTATAACTAAAGTATTATTATTATTATTATTTCGAGGGATCTTTACAAATGAATTTGTAAAGTCCGGAATTTTTACGCCGGGGTACTATGCCCATGTGGCGCTAGTCAACAGCACGCGGTGTACCGAGTTCCCATGTGGTCCCCCATCTAGGTATATATAAAGTATATTCCACGGAATCTTTCCTGACAACATAAAAGTTGCTGAAGTTATACCAATTTTCAAAAAGGGAGATAGATCTGAACTCACAAATTTCCGACCAATCTCTCTTCTCTCTGTTTTTTAAAAATTTTCTGAGTAAGTAGTAAAAAGTAGAATTATTACCTTCCTGGAGAAAAATTCTTTTTTAAGTATAAATCAATATGGCTTTAGAGCGGGAAATCAACGGAGGACGCGCTCTTAAACTTTTGCAGTCTAGTTTATAATAGTTCGGATAGCAAAAAATTGACCGCTTCGCTATTTATAGACATTACCAAAGCATTTGACACTGTTGACCACGAGCTTTTACTAACAAAGTTAGAAAAGTCAGGCTTTAGAGGGTTTATGCTGAATTGGTTTGGATCATATCTCAAGCATAGGAGGCAAATTGTTAAGACAGGAAACCATTTTAGTGAATGCCTTGATATTCAGATTGATGTCCCACAGGGATCCCTTCTTGGCCCCAACTTATTCCTAATATTTATTAATTCTATATTTAGTCAAAATTTGAAGGGTACACAAACTGGTTTGGTAGATATAGCTTGTACATACTCCAATAATTTAATTTTGGACTTGGTTGCTGATGTTAACCATGACTTAGAAGTCTTAAGGCATTGGTTTTGCATGCACAAGCTAGTAATAAGCGATAAAGCGAAGATTATGTTTTTCAACTTACCTGTATTGATCTTCCACAGTTCAGATTGTACTAATGTGTGTGTGAATACTGATATTTGATATTTGTCGTAATAATAATTGGTCAAGTAACAATAGCGGTGATCCTAGTTGCTCATCCAAGTGCTTTGTGATTGAAAGGCTCGCTGATTCTAAGTACCTGGGACTGCACTTTTATAATAAAATGAACTGGGGTTTACAGACTTCTTCACTAAAAAAGTATCTTCTAATAACTACTAATATACTATATCATCTAAGACTGTTTTGCTTTCGCAATCTGTTAGAAACGGTCTACTATGGCTTAGTGCAATCAAAGTTGCAGTACGGATCGGCTTGCTGGGGCGGTACTTCTGACAATGAGATACAACCTCTGATTGTTAGCCAAAAACATATTCTAAGAACTATGTGGAAAAAAAGACGATACGAGCATAGCATCTTACTTAAAAATATTTTTTATAAGAAGTGGCTATCTAAGGAATCAAAATTCAACTTCCTATGCACTTCACAGTAATGACAGAAATTTGGTTATCATTCCAACATACAGCACTCATAAATTTTTTCATTTTTACACCTCAGTAGCACCTAGGTTATTTAATCTACTACCTTTTGAACTTCGGAATATTAGGAAATCCTATTCATTCTATAGAGGAATTAAAAAATGGCTTTTTAATGTTGACTTCAAAGAAATAAATCACTTAACAAGAGTCATAAGTTGAATGCTTTTTTTTTATTGTTTATTCTTTTACTTTTTATTTATAAGTATTAATTTGTTGATCATCAGTATGCTGCATATAATCGGTCGTTTTATTAAAAGTTTATAACTCGATACATTCGACACAAATTTTTCTTAAATTATAGAATGTATATACTTAATTTTATATTTCAATGATTGTCTTTATAATAGGAAAACACTTTTAGTGACTCGCTATTATTGTTTATAATTTATCTATAATTCTAAATTTGTATATATTACCATCAGTATTATAGCATTATTGTTAAATGGAATATGAGATATATGAAATAAAAAATGTTCCCAAAGACATCCTGGAGCATCTCTGAAGACTTACATTACAGTGATCATTTCCCCATAACCATCTACCTGCTCCTTTCAACCAATCAAGATATAGCAAAACATATCCCAAAATATAAAACCGATCCCCAACTGGGATCTATTTAAGAAAAAACTTGAATCATACACCTGCAATCTACCTCCGACGAACTGTATAAACCATGAGGCTGCCATCCTACTTCAAACGATGCGTAGTGCTGCAAACGACTCCATACTACTCCAACGACAACGACTCCATACAGTAACATTCAACCGAATTGTGCTTGGTAGAACCAAGAACTATCCACGTTAAGGGCGGTAAAATTTAAAACTTGGAGGGCTTTTAGAAAAAACCTCACTCAAGTTAACCTATTAATCTCTAAAAGGCAAATCCCCTTTTTAGAAGAACTCTAAAAAACAGCAAACTTAATAGTTTTGCCCAATTCACTAAATCAATTAATATAAAAACATCAACGAGTGCTGTTTGGCAAAGGTAGTGCATCCCCTAAAACTATTTTGTCAATCAACACACCCACAGGAGCTATAACTAGCACTAAGAAAATCAGTAACCATTTTGCAGACACTTGGTCCACAAGATCGCACCACTCCAATTTCCCACAGGCTTTTTAACAGAAAAAAATTGAATAGTCTTAACTTTACACCACTACCTGTTACAAATGCTGCAGTGCTTCACATTGAGACTGATATCACCTCTTTACAGTTTAAGCAGATTACAAGGCAAGACACCAGGACGGGATAAGATATCCTACCCCATGTTAAAGAACCTTCCGGATACAACCAAACTACGTCTCTTATCATTCTTTAACAACATACGAGGGGCGTTCAATATATTCTCGGTATCGGGGTGAAGCTGTGGTTGTATATATAAATTGACTTATTTATCAAGTAATACTGTTATTTTAGTGCATTCATCTAAAATTTCATATAAATGTGATTATTAATTCGCGTTTTATCTCTAGTTAAACAGAATCATAATGGCAACTGAGACGATGATGGTGAAAATTGAGCATCGCGCTGGAATTAAATTTCTCACTAAGCAAGGAAAAAGTCAAAAAACTATTCATGAAGAGATGGTGGCTGTTTACCAGGGTTCCGCACCTGTATTATCAACTGTGCAAAAGTGGTCAAGTGAGTTCAAGAGAGGCAGAGAGAGCATTGAAGACGACCCCCGCTCCGGCGCCCCGGCTACTGCTTGTACGGGAGAAAGCATCAAAGAAGTCGAAAAACTTGTTCTTGAGGATGCCCGAATAAAGGTGAAAATGATGGCACAGATCACCAAGCTTTCAATTGGTACCATTCACACCATTCTTCATGACCATCTTAACCTTTCAAAGGTCAGTGCAAGGTGGGTGCCACGAATGCTCACAGAGCCTCAGAAAAAAATGAGAATCGCATGCTGTAGAGAGCTTTTGGAGATGTGTAGTGAGAACGCGGACGGTGCTATGGATCGAATTGTTACTGGGGACGAAACATGGGTCCACCACTATGACCCTGAAAGCAAACAAGAGTCCATGCAGTGGCATAAACAAGGAACAGACCCCCCGAAGAAGTTCAAAGTCACTCCGTCTGCCGGGAAGCTCATGGCCACAGTTTTTTGGGACTCAAAGGGAATCTTGCTCATTGAGTACAAAAAAAAGGTGAAACCATCAACGCCACATCCTACGCTTGCACTTTACATAATTTGCGGGATGAAATTAAAAAGAAAAGACGGGGTAAACTCGCAGCGGGTGTGTTGCTTCTTCATGACAACGCTCCTGTTCACACGGCGCGAGTTTCCAAAGCTGCTGCGCGAGATTGTGGTTTCGAAGAAATGCAACACCCACCCTATAGTCCAGACCTTGCCCCTAGTGATTATTTACTGTTTCCGGATTTGAAAAAAAGATTTTCGGATGATGAAGAACTTAAGTCGGTAATAAATGGGTATTTTGCAGAGAAAGAGGAAATTTATTTTTTTGAGGGTTTAAAAAATCTTATCTCAAGATGTAACAAATGCATTGATGTTAGGGGAGATTATATTGAAAAATAAAAACAATTTAAATTGAATTCGCATTTTCCTTCATATCGATACCGAGAATATATTGAACGCCCCTCGTATATACTAAAAGCAACACTCCTCAAATCAGCTACCATTATCCTAATCCCCAAACCCAAAAAAGACTTCGCCTGTACCAATAGCTATCGCCCAATCTCGCTACTGCCCTGTATATCAAAACTTCTAGAAAAAATAATTGCAAACAGGTTGTTATAGTTCACCGAATAGAAAAAAGTTTTAAGAAATAAATAAGGTCGCTTTTAAACATAGGAGAGGATGCATTGATGCCCTTCTTCATATTGTGGTAACAAACGCCTTAACGGCATGCAACCATGTCACAATCCTAGCACTTGACTTTGAGAAGTCCTTTGATCGGACATCCACCTTATCTTAAACAATTTGAGAGACTGGGGCCTTGGTCCCAAAATTTTCTATTTCATTAAAGCCTATTTAACAAATAGAAAATGTTTCACAAAAGTTAGCAATTTTTTCTCCAAATTAAACCTCTCGATAACAGTATTCCTCAAGGATCACCTTTACCGGTAATTTGTTTTGCAATTGCATTCAACCAAATAAATTATCTTATTTCTAAACACAAAGATCTAAGTCACTGTATCTATACAGACGAGGTCTACATACTCGTACTATGTAAATACAATGACTTAGATAGAACTAAAGCAATATTTTCCACTCTGCTAAATGAGATCAGCCAATGGTGTGAAACCTCTGGGCCTGACATTACTTTAGAAAAATGTAAATTAACCCATATCTTTAGAACAGAATTATACTAACTTAATAAAAAACTTGAAGTAGCTAACAACCATAATGTATTAGGTCTACTTATAAACAATAAATATAACTGGAAACCACACTGTACTAACCTAAAGACAGCATTGGCAGCAAGGCTTAATATTAAGTATCTTTCATCGAATAGAAGTAAAGCTAACATAAATACACTTTGTACCTTAACGAAACTACTAGTTTTAAATAAAATCGATTACGCTTTATCCATCTATGGTTCTTGCCCAAAGTCTACAAAAAAATTATCACATCAGCATACCACCAAGCACCAAGGAAAAGCCTCGGTGATTTTCCAACAACACCGCTAAAAAACATTCTTGCCGAAGCGGGACTGCCAACAGTAGAGGAGCGGTATCCAGGTATAACCACCAAACTCGCAGCAGAAGAATCCAATCCTCTAACCTTATCCTTGAAGCACGAAATAAACTGGTCTTTCTTCTAACCAAAACAGCCAAATTTACTCCAACAAATTGAACAGCAGAAGCGTGAACGTGAATTATTGTTGTTGCAACGAGAACTGAGTGAACTTCGGCAAGCTTCAGTTTCAGTTTAAATGCATTTTTATTTATATACTTAGATTACTCTTAAATGCTAGACAAAAAAATGCTTAAAAATTAGCTTAAATAACTTACAAATAATCTTATTCTAACTTACTGGCCCCATGGGCACTCTAAGTTAAACCTAACACTTAAACTATGTCTTTCGACGAATCTTACAGTCTAATTTTATTTTATTTTTACATTTATTAATACTACAACTAAGAAAATACATTTTAATCAAAAAAACTTAGTATCTGGACTTTTTTTTTTAATTTTTTATAAAACTTAAAACTAAAAGCCTACAATCTACCTAAAAATAAATCTTAACCTACTTACATCTAATGCATACATACATACATATATATATATACATAATATATATATACATAATATATAAATATATGTATGTATATATATATTTTTTATTTTTTTTTATATTATTTTTTTTTTGTTTTTATAGATATTTTTTTCTTAAAATCTAACTTAATCCTACCTAAAACTATGTAAGCCGGCCATGGCTAAAAAAAAAAAACAATAGGCTGGCCCACCTTGCTTCACATGAAGCTAACTATCACTGGAGGAGTTCGACGACGAAGCATCCTCCCCTTCAAAAAGCCACCAAAATTGTTGGTGCTGCTGAGCAACATCCCTCCTGTCGCGACTCCCTACCGCCCTACTGAACCGGAGACGCTCCGCACTGCCATGTGCGACGTCTCTGTCGTAGTTGAGTCGCCTGTCCGCAGCTGTTCGAGCGACGTGGAAGATTAGCGGCACCGCCAATCTGTCCTGGATCAGACCTTTGCTATCTAAATAGACGAACGCTTCTGGAGGAATAAAGCCGTCAAAGCGAACTCTCTCGTGATACATATAATTGGGGTATATGTTTTTTAAAAATTTTCTGAGTAAGTAGTAAAAAGTAGAATTATTACCTTCCTGGAGAAAAATTCTTTTTTAAGTATAAATCAATATGGCTTTAGAGCGGGAAATCAACGGAGGACGCGCTCTTAAACTTTTGCAGTCTAGTTTATAATAGTTCGGATAGCAAAAAATTGACCGCTTCGCTATTTATAGACATTACCAAAGCATTTGACACTGTTGACCACGAGCTTTTACTAACAAAGTTAGAAAAGTCAGGCTTTAGAGGGTTTATGCTGAATTGGTTTGGATCATATCTCAAGCATAGGAGGCAAATTGTTAAGACAGGAAACCATTTTAGTGAATGCCTTGATATTCAGATTGATGTCCCACAGGGATCCCTTCTTGGCCCCAACTTATTCCTAATATTTATTAATTCTATATTTAGTCAAAATTTGAAGGGTACACAAACTGGTTTGGTAGATATAGCTTGTACATACTCCAATAATTTAATTTTGGACTTGGTTGCTGATGTTAACCATGACTTAGAAGTCTTAAGGCATTGGTTTTGCATGCACAAGCTAGTAATAAGCGATAAAGCGAAGATTATGTTTTTCAACTTACCTGTATTGATCTTCCACAGTTCAGATTGTACTAATGTGTGTGTGAATACTGATATTTGATATTTGTCGTAATAATAATTGGTCAAGTAACAATAGCGGTGATCCTAGTTGCTCATCCAAGTGCTTTGTGATTGAAAGGCTCGCTGATTCTAAGTACCTGGGACTGCACTTTTATAATAAAATGAACTGGGGTTTACAGACTTCTTCACTAAAAAAGTATCTTCTAATAACTACTAATATACTATATCATCTAAGACTGTTTTGCTTTCGCAATCTGTTAGAAACGGTCTACTATGGCTTAGTGCAATCAAAGTTGCAGTACGGATCGGCTTGCTGGGGCGGTACTTCTGACAATGAGATACAACCTCTGATTGTTAGCCAAAAACATATTCTAAGAACTATGTGGAAAAAAAGACGATACGAGCATAGCATCTTACTTAAAAATATTTTTTATAAGAAGTGGCTATCTAAGGAATCAAAATTCAACTTCCTATGCACTTCACAGTAATGACAGAAATTTGGTTATCATTCCAACATACAGCACTCATAAATTTTTTCATTTTTACACCTCAGTAGCACCTAGGTTATTTAATCTACTACCTTTTGAACTTCGGAATATTAGGAAATCCTATTCATTCTATAGAGGAATTAAAAAATGGCTTTTTAATGTTGACTTCAAAGAAATAAATCACTTAACAAGAGTCATAAGTTGAATGCTTTTTTTTTATTGTTTATTCTTTTACTTTTTATTTATAAGTATTAATTTGTTGATCATCAGTATGCTGCATATAATCGGTCGTTTTATTAAAAGTTTATAACTCGATACATTCGACACAAATTTTTCTTAAATTATAGAATGTATATACTTAATTTTATATTTCAATGATTGTCTTTATAATAGGAAAACACTTTTAGTGACTCGCTATTATTGTTTATAATTTATCTATAATTCTAAATTTGTATATATTACCATCAGTATTATAGCATTATTGTTAAATGGAATATGAGATATATGAAATAAAAAATGTTCCCAAAGACATCCTGGAGCATCTCTGAAGACTTACATTACAGTGATCATTTCCCCATAACCATCTACCTGCTCCTTTCAACCAATCAAGATATAGCAAAACATATCCCAAAATATAAAACCGATCCCCAACTGGGATCTATTTAAGAAAAAACTTGAATCATACACCTGCAATCTACCTCCGACGAACTGTATAAACCATGAGGCTGCCATCCTACTTCAAACGATGCGTAGTGCTGCAAACGACTCCATACTACTCCAACGACAACGACTCCATACAGTAACATTCAACCGAATTGTGCTTGGTAGAACCAAGAACTATCCACGTTAAGGGCGGTAAAATTTAAAACTTGGAGGGCTTTTAGAAAAAACCTCACTCAAGTTAACCTATTAATCTCTAAAAGGCAAATCCCCTTTTTAGAAGAACTCTAAAAAACAGCAAACTTAATAGTTTTGCCCAATTCACTAAATCAATTAATATAAAAACATCAACGAGTGCTGTTTGGCAAAGGTAGTGCATCCCCTAAAACTATTTTGTCAATCAACACACCCACAGGAGCTATAACTAGCACTAAGAAAATCAGTAACCATTTTGCAGACACTTGGTCCACAAGATCGCACCACTCCAATTTCCCACAGGCTTTTTAACAGAAAAAAATTGAATAGTCTTAACTTTACACCACTACCTGTTACAAATGCTGCAGTGCTTCACATTGAGACTGATATCACCTCTTTACAGTTTAAGCAGATTACAAGGCAAGACACCAGGACGGGATAAGATATCCTACCCCATGTTAAAGAACCTTCCGGATACAACCAAACTACGTCTCTTATCATTCTTTAACAACATACGAGGGGCGTTCAATATATTCTCGGTATCGGGGTGAAGCTGTGGTTGTATATATAAATTGACTTATTTATCAAGTAATACTGTTATTTTAGTGCATTCATCTAAAATTTCATATAAATGTGATTATTAATTCGCGTTTTATCTCTAGTTAAACAGAATCATAATGGCAACTGAGACGATGATGGTGAAAATTGAGCATCGCGCTGGAATTAAATTTCTCACTAAGCAAGGAAAAAGTCAAAAAACTATTCATGAAGAGATGGTGGCTGTTTACCAGGGTTCCGCACCTGTATTATCAACTGTGCAAAAGTGGTCAAGTGAGTTCAAGAGAGGCAGAGAGAGCATTGAAGACGACCCCCGCTCCGGCGCCCCGGCTACTGCTTGTACGGGAGAAAGCATCAAAGAAGTCGAAAAACTTGTTCTTGAGGATGCCCGAATAAAGGTGAAAATGATGGCACAGATCACCAAGCTTTCAATTGGTACCATTCACACCATTCTTCATGACCATCTTAACCTTTCAAAGGTCAGTGCAAGGTGGGTGCCACGAATGCTCACAGAGCCTCAGAAAAAAATGAGAATCGCATGCTGTAGAGAGCTTTTGGAGATGTGTAGTGAGAACGCGGACGGTGCTATGGATCGAATTGTTACTGGGGACGAAACATGGGTCCACCACTATGACCCTGAAAGCAAACAAGAGTCCATGCAGTGGCATAAACAAGGAACAGACCCCCCGAAGAAGTTCAAAGTCACTCCGTCTGCCGGGAAGCTCATGGCCACAGTTTTTTGGGACTCAAAGGGAATCTTGCTCATTGAGTACAAAAAAAAGGTGAAACCATCAACGCCACATCCTACGCTTGCACTTTACATAATTTGCGGGATGAAATTAAAAAGAAAAGACGGGGTAAACTCGCAGCGGGTGTGTTGCTTCTTCATGACAACGCTCCTGTTCACACGGCGCGAGTTTCCAAAGCTGCTGCGCGAGATTGTGGTTTCGAAGAAATGCAACACCCACCCTATAGTCCAGACCTTGCCCCTAGTGATTATTTACTGTTTCCGGATTTGAAAAAAAGATTTTCGGATGATGAAGAACTTAAGTCGGTAATAAATGGGTATTTTGCAGAGAAAGAGGAAATTTATTTTTTTGAGGGTTTAAAAAATCTTATCTCAAGATGTAACAAATGCATTGATGTTAGGGGAGATTATATTGAAAAATAAAAACAATTTAAATTGAATTCGCATTTTCCTTCATATCGATACCGAGAATATATTGAACGCCCCTCGTATATACTAAAAGCAACACTCCTCAAATCAGCTACCATTATCCTAATCCCCAAACCCAAAAAAGACTTCGCCTGTACCAATAGCTATCGCCCAATCTCGCTACTGCCCTGTATATCAAAACTTCTAGAAAAAATAATTGCAAACAGGTTGTTATAGTTCACCGAATAGAAAAAAGTTTTAAGAAATAAATAAGGTCGCTTTTAAACATAGGAGAGGATGCATTGATGCCCTTCTTCATATTGTGGTAACAAACGCCTTAACGGCATGCAACCATGTCACAATCCTAGCACTTGACTTTGAGAAGTCCTTTGATCGGACATCCACCTTATCTTAAACAATTTGAGAGACTGGGGCCTTGGTCCCAAAATTTTCTATTTCATTAAAGCCTATTTAACAAATAGAAAATGTTTCACAAAAGTTAGCAATTTTTTCTCCAAATTAAACCTCTCGATAACAGTATTCCTCAAGGATCACCTTTACCGGTAATTTGTTTTGCAATTGCATTCAACCAAATAAATTATCTTATTTCTAAACACAAAGATCTAAGTCACTGTATCTATACAGACGAGGTCTACATACTCGTACTATGTAAATACAATGACTTAGATAGAACTAAAGCAATATTTTCCACTCTGCTAAATGAGATCAGCCAATGGTGTGAAACCTCTGGGCCTGACATTACTTTAGAAAAATGTAAATTAACCCATATCTTTAGAACAGAATTATACTAACTTAATAAAAAACTTGAAGTAGCTAACAACCATAATGTATTAGGTCTACTTATAAACAATAAATATAACTGGAAACCACACTGTACTAACCTAAAGACAGCATTGGCAGCAAGGCTTAATATTAAGTATCTTTCATCGAATAGAAGTAAAGCTAACATAAATACACTTTGTACCTTAACGAAACTACTAGTTTTAAATAAAATCGATTACGCTTTATCCATCTATGGTTCTTGCCCAAAGTCTACAAAAAAATTATCACATCAGCATACCACCAAGCACCAAGGAAAAGCCTCGGTGATTTTCCAACAACACCGCTAAAAAACATTCTTGCCGAAGCGGGACTGCCAACAGTAGAGGAGCGGTATCCAGGTATAACCACCAAACTCGCAGCAGAAGAATCCAATCCTCTAACCTTATCCTTGAAGCACGAAATAAACTGGTCTTTCTTCTAACCAAAACAGCCAAATTTACTCCAACAAATTGAACAGCAGAAGCGTGAACGTGAATTATTGTTGTTGCAACGAGAACTGAGTGAACTTCGGCAAGCTTCAGTTTCAGTTTAAATGCATTTTTATTTATATACTTAGATTACTCTTAAATGCTAGACAAAAAAATGCTTAAAAATTAGCTTAAATAACTTACAAATAATCTTATTCTAACTTACTGGCCCCATGGGCACTCTAAGTTAAACCTAACACTTAAACTATGTCTTTCGACGAATCTTACAGTCTAATTTTATTTTATTTTTACATTTATTAATACTACAACTAAGAAAATACATTTTAATCAAAAAAACTTAGTATCTGGACTTTTTTTTTTAATTTTTTATAAAACTTAAAACTAAAAGCCTACAATCTACCTAAAAATAAATCTTAACCTACTTACATCTAATGCATACATACATACATATATATATATACATAATATATATATACATAATATATAAATATATGTATGTATATATATATTTTTTATTTTTTTTTATATTATTTTTTTTTTGTTTTTATAGATATTTTTTTCTTAAAATCTAACTTAATCCTACCTAAAACTATGTAAGCCGGCCATGGCTAAAAAAAAAAAACAATAGGCTGGCCCACCTTGCTTCACATGAAGCTAACTATCACTGGAGGAGTTCGACGACGAAGCATCCTCCCCTTCAAAAAGCCACCAAAATTGTTGGTGCTGCTGAGCAACATCCCTCCTGTCGCGACTCCCTACCGCCCTACTGAACCGGAGACGCTCCGCACTGCCATGTGCGACGTCTCTGTCGTAGTTGAGTCGCCTGTCCGCAGCTGTTCGAGCGACGTGGAAGATTAGCGGCACCGCCAATCTGTCCTGGATCAGACCTTTGCTATCTAAATAGACGAACGCTTCTGGAGGAATAAAGCCGTCAAAGCGAACTCTCTCGTGATACATATAATTGGGGTAGTGAGCCCCGGAGATCAGGTTGTTTGATGAGGCCATTGCTCTTGCAACGTGAACTTCGGCAAGCTAATCAATCGAATGTGAACAATCAACCAATTCGAATGGACATCAGCGTTATCGAGTCAATGGTTTCACCTTTCACCGTCAACGATACATAACATATTATGTACACAAATGGTTGGATGACTTAGAATATGCCTTCGACTTACTACAATTTGATGGTCGTGCACGTTTCGTGGGTATGAATTCGGTCGCAAATATTCAACTGATGAAGTGTTTCAACAACTGCGGTCCCGACGCCTGAAGCCATCCAAAAGTGTTCATCAGTATGTCATTGAAATGCAAGAAATCGCCGCTCGTGCTAAGGTGCCTGAAAGTAAATTGATCGTTTTGATTACATCTGGCATTGGTGATGTTTCAAATACTGCTGAAGACTTTGGTCACTCGTTATGGACGCCCACGTCCTCGTGTTATCACTGTTGCTTCCAATCGTTAAAGAACAATAGTTTTGAACAATCCTACATCTTCGGTCACCACGATTAAACAACCCACTCTATTGTCAACTGCTGCTTCATCGAATGCTGACTCTTCGGTCCGCTGTTTCAACTGTTCCCGTTTTGGGCATTAGCAAAGTGCATGCCCGAAGCCCAAACGACCAGATGGTTCCTGCTTCCGTTGCGATTTATTGGATCACGTTTATAAAAATTGCCCCAATCGCCCTGCTTCTCAATTAGTTCCACCCGTTGCCAACCGAGGTGTCGGTTTTATTCAAAATGAGGAAGATGTCATTGTAGTGAGCATCGAACATATTCTTATGGTAAGTGTTGCTTTGGGATATCCCGACATAAAGTGTGCCAGATTTGAAAGTTTTTTTTTCTCTTTTTGACTCTGGTAGTCCCAGATGGTTCATAAAAGTGTCATACATTTCGAAGTTCAAAGTATAACCGTTGATCAAATCGAAATACAAAGACTTAGGAAACACACCATTGGTGTCATTCGGGCAAACCTGCGGCTATATCAAACTTAGTAATAAATTAATTAAGCGTAATTTCATTGTTGTGCCTGATGATTCTATATTTATGGCTTTGATTATTGGACGTGATTTTTGTAAGAAAGCCAGTATTAAGTTGGTTAGCTCAAAATAAATTTATTTGAAAAATAAACTTTTGAAAATGAAATTTAATGTTGTACTGTTGTTAATCATAAATTGGAAGAAACACTTGCTTCGCTTCGTATACTTAGATCTTCTGATAACTTTGACAGCTAATCTAATGAGTCTATTAAAAAAAAAAATAGTAATATTGATCTGACTTCTTCTAACACTATCGCTTCTGATGAAATAATAAGCAAACATCTTGACCACTTGTGTGCTATTGATAATTCCTCAAACATCGATGAACTTTTTAACATAAATAAGTCAATAACCTCAGACCAATACTCATCCCTTCGTTCATCCATCGCCGATGCCTATCACAATACGATACTGAAACCTCTCACACCTGATGACTATTGTATTAAGCTTGAACTCACGAGTCACACCCCTATTTCTCGTAGACCCCGACGTGCTTCATACCATGAACGTGTGGAAATTCGTGCAACTATTGAAGATCTTCTAGTAAAGGGGTTCATACGCCCTAGTAATTCGCCTTATGAATCAGTCATTGTCCCAGTACCCAAGAAATCGGGTGAAATAAGAATCTGCGTCGATTACCGGCCATTGAATAAAGTCACTGTACGTGATAACTATCCACTTCCGCTACCTGAAGATTGTATCGAGCACTTGGGAAACAAACAATTTTTTACGTTATTGGATCTGAAGAGTGGGTTCCATCAAATTAAAATGCACGGGGACTCTATAAAATATACCGCCTTCGTTACACCTGACGGACAGAATGAGCACTTACGACTACACTTTGGTCAGAATTTACCCGGTGCCAAAGAATTACAAACAACTTCACTCATATCATTGACCTCTGGCTTTCGTAAATTTGTACCCAATTTCTCACAAAATTGCTTTTCCATTACTTCGGCTGCTGCATAAAGACACTCCTTTTGCATTTACTGATGAATGTATGCAAGCCTTTCTCACCTTACGGCAGAAACTTACAGAGCCACCCATTTTGTGTATCTTTGATCACAAACGGGAAACTGAGGTACAATACAATGCCAGTTCTCACGGATTTGATGGTGCACTAATGCAAAAACAAGATGATTCAAAATTCCACCCTATATCGTATTCTTCAAAATCCAGTTTTGCTTTCGGAGAGGAATTTACATAGAAATGAATTGGAAACTCTTGCGGGTGTATACACTCTGAAACGTTTAGCCACTTATTTGAACCGTAGACCCATTAAATTAATCACTGATTGCTACACCTTGGCTAGAACTTTGGCTAACCCAAGTAGAAACTCGAAAATTGCTCGTTGGGTCTTATTTCTTGAAAATTTCAATTACACGATAATTCACCGAAAGTCTATGGTATTGGCGGATGCCCTTAGTCGTTTAGAGAATATAGCTGCTTTCAGTGAGTTTGATATTAATTTTCAGTTACAAATTGCACAGAGTTGCGACCCTGAAATATGTAAACTTCGTCCCAACTAGAAAAAACTGACAGTACTGATTATGAATTGAAAGATGAACTAGTGTAGAAAATAGGCCCTTCTGGTCGACGTAGACTTTATATACCTAAAAGAATGATTAACAATATTATCCGATGGACGTAGACAAGTGGTGTTGGGAAATCAAGAAGCTCTACTAGTTTCCTCCGATAAAAACGCGTCTACATAATTCCATTCGCAACTGTCTTAAATGTATTGTTTATTCAGCACCTGCGCGAAAAAAACAGATAAACTTATTCAGTATTCCTAAACGTCCGCTCTCCTTTGATACGGTACACAGTGATCACCTACGTCCCCTTCCGTCTGTTACGTCAAAGAAAAATATATTTTGGTTGTAAATGATAGTTTTACCAAGTTCACCAGACTTTACTCGGTGGCAACTACCAATACAAAAGAGGCCTATATCTATTTGACAATTACAGCCGACCCCGACACATTGTAAGTGACAGGGGTACTGCTTTTTCTTCACAAGAGTGCCAAGAATTTTTGGCCGAGAAGAATATCGAGCATGCCATGAATGCAACTGCTTCTCCACAGACTAATGGACAGGTGGAGCGTGTTAATCGCGTCCTTACCCCAATGATAGCTAAATCTTGTGAAAAATCCGAACATGGGTCATATACACTTCGGAATGTGGAACATGTTCTAAACAACACCGTATATCCGACTACAAAAAATACTCCTGCTGTACATAACATACTTCTTTTCGGTACCCCTCAATGGGGCACAATCGATGACGAATTGGCTAAACATTTGGAGAAACGAAGTGATGCAATTGAGAGAGATTTACCCTGAATCTGAAAATATCAAAATGTCTCAAGAAGCAAATGAAAATCGAGTTTTGAGGAACAATAGCCCTGCGAAAACTTATGAAAAGGTTGACCCTGTAGCGATTAGTCACACTAGTAATACCCCTGGTCAAAACTAAAAATTTAAGCTGAAGGGGACCCTAGGTAATTGAAAAAGTTTTGCCTAATGATAGATAGATATGTGGTGCGTGATGTGGATGGATATCAGATCACACCAAATCCGTATAATGGGGTACTTGAAGCAAATAAATTGAGAAAATTGACATCAGAATTCGCGGACCTAGTTGAAGAGGAGGGTCCTGAAGAAACACTTATCAAATTAGAGATCGAACCGATTAGCAATTAAGATTAGTTACAAATAAGACATTGTAGGCCAAGCTGTAGTCTTCTGGGTGGTTTGGCACCACTGAAGATGACATAGACAGCTGTTTGTAATTGTCATTCTGTCACTTTGAAAAACCTGTTAAAATAAATTCCCTTCTTCTTGTTCAGATCTCCGTATTATAAGAGTAAATAAAATTTAATCTGAAAAAGTAATAATAATCGCTGTAATCCATCTTTTAATTCTACATAAGACTGAAGACTACGATTGATATCTTAATAAATATATAAAATAAAAATGTATGTAATTTTGAATATATTCGTAGGTGTGGAGCGATTTCAAATATAAAACAAAAAAGAAGATGGTTAAGAACAAAATTAAAAAAACGAACGACGAGGGGTGGCCCATTTAACCAAGAACCTCTTTCTGCTGTGGAGGAGACTGTGGTGGCTATGTTACTCCTGGGAAACCAACATGTTCGAAAAATGATAGTTTAGTTTCATCATTCTCCTCTTCCGATGTAATCTAAGAAATCCACTTGGGACACAGCTCGGCCTCTAAAACTTTGCAGACTTATTTAAAAATTTTACAGACGGTGGATTGTGCCAATCCCAGATTAAAATCATTTCCCACATCGCTGTGTTGATATCCACCCTCAGCAAATATTGTTAAAGCAGTAGGCAACTTTATTGAAGGAGATATCAAAGAAATTCGCTTGGAACTCAGTGTGCTTTCCACTTGCTGAATAATAACACCAAATGATTCTTTTGTAAGCCAGAACCTATTTTAAATATAAGGTTTTCCAATAAGGACTTGACAAATTTTTTTTTAAAATAAAACGTAAACCATTTGAGATATTTCAAAAACTTTATTATCGGCTTGAAGTACAATCAAAACATTTACGAGTATGAATGGAACTCGACTTCGTTCATATGGCCACCGCGTGCTCGTTTGCAGCGGTCGATTCGTTGGACCCAATTTTCAACGACTCGGCCACACATTTCGGCCGAAACGGCCGCTATTTTGCGTTCAATATTAGCTCTGAGCTCTTCCAACGTCGTCGGCGTGTTAGCATAAACCAACGACTTAACGTAGCCCCACAGAAAATAGTCAAGCGGCGTTAAATCGCACGAACGAGGCGGCCAATCGACTGGTCCATTTCTTGAGATAACACGCTCACCATACTTACTCTTCAATAAATCGATTGTAGCGTGTACTGTGTGGCTTGTGGCATCATCCTGTTGAAACCACATGTCATCCAAGTCCATATCGTCCAATTCGGGCCAAAAATAATATGTGGTCATGGCGCGATAACGCTGACCATTCACAGTAACGTGACGATCGTTATCGTCGACAAAAAAATATGGCTCAATAACGCTGCCGGCATGCAAACCGCACCAAACAGTTATTTTTTGTGGATGAAGTGGTGATTCATGAAGCACATGTGGATTTTCACCCGACCAATAACGCATATTTTGCTTATTGACGAACCCATTGAGCCAAAAATGAGCTTCGTCACTGAAGATGATTTTGCGATAAAATTCATCATCTTGGCGCATCTTCTCCAGAACCCAATCCGAGAACGTAAGTCGCTTCAAATTGTCCATCGGCTTCAATTCTTGAGTCAACTTGATCTTGTATGGGTGAAAACCAAATTCCTTACGTAAAATACGCCATAATGTGGTCTGAGCGATTCCCAATTCTTGAGAACGCAGTGGAATTAACTGATTTGGATCGTTTGCTACGGACGCCTGAACGGCAGCGATATTTTCGACACCTTGACCAACCCGTTGTCTCACTGACACGGCAACATCACCCAACGAATATATAGACTCAAATTTTCACACTAAACTTGTTATTGCCTGTCTACTAGGGCGAGAATTACGACCGAAAATTGGAGTTAACGCTCTTAAAGTTGCAGTCACCGACTCCGAATTTCGGTAGAAAATTTTTATAATTTGCAGACGTTGCTCGTTCGTGTACTTTACCATGATAAAAATGTTGAGTTTACTGAATAAATTGACAGTGACAGTTTGATGATTAGTGAAAGAGTGCGATGATTAGTTCACAAATTAAATTCAAAGTTGTCAAGTCCCTATTGGAAAACCCTTTATTTAAGAATTATATTTGCTTCTATAATTCTATTTAATCCAAAAACCAAAATCAGCAGCGTTTTCCTACTTAAACATAACATTTTCTTTTTATTTTCATTTTTTTCCTCTTCGCTACTACTATTAAAATGCTCAATACTTAACATTTTTTTATTTATTTCAAATTCTCCAAAAAACAATGTATTTCCACGATAATAAATTTTAATTGTGAGCTGTCAAAAACAAAAATATGTGTGTCGGCTGTCGAAAAAAAATCTAGTACATGGAGTATCAAATAAATTATGGAATCTAGATTTTTCATCGACCCGACCCGACGGCCGACTTGAGTCGTTTTCGGCTCCCGACAAACGTAATTGGGGTGATATTTTATGTCTGAATTTGTCATAGAGAGTCGCAGAACGTTAAGAAATTTAGATCATGAAATTGTAAGTATTGTAATAAACGCCATAGTAGTCTATTATGCTCAAAACAACGTTTTAAAATGCCTCATATCCGAAGGCAGTAGTAACTTTAACGCTCAAAATTCCAGCTCCAACGATGCTATTTCGCTTCCAACTCTTAGTCGATCTCACTTATTTTTATCGACAGCAATTTTATTGTTTTATGATAGACATGGATCACAATTTGCTTACCGTGCATTGTTGGATCCCGCTTCACAAACTAATTTTACAATGGCTATCTGTCCAAGGAATATTTTAAAACTAATATTGAATTCTGCATAATCGATTATATCACAAGAACGTACCTCAAATTAAAATGGATGAGGAACAATTTAATGCCCCAGGTAACCTTCTGTCGACAGATCCATATTTCAAGATTCCGGGTTCAATTGACTTATTGGAGCGGAATATTTCTATGATAAAAGCAAATCTGAACGTATCGATATGGGAAACAACTTACGCGTTTATTTCAAATGAAGAACCAGGATACAGCCTTTTGAAATTTTGGGATTCAAGCTATGGCCTTGAGGATAAAAAATCGTTATCGTATCTAGCTTTCCCACAAAATTAAGAATTGTGTTTGACGTTTCGGCGAAGTCTACAACTGGAATCTCCTTAAAAGACAAATTATTAGTCGGCCAATCATGCCAAGGCCTTTTGTTTAATATGATTACGCGATTTCGAACTACAACATTGTTCTTACGAGTATGTCTGATATCGAAAAAAAATTTCGGCGGTTTGTGGCGGTTCCATGAGGCAGATCCTGTAAGGTGTTTACGAATTCAAATGAAATATGAATTGTTCTCCATATTTATCGACACGTTACTTAGTGAAACTGGCTGAAGGTACCAACTCAACAAGTTCTGCTGAGAGACATATACATCGATGACGTTTAATCAGTACGTCGGACCATAGACGAAGCAATGATCTTACGAGATGAACTAAAGGAACTTCTAAAACAGCCTGGATTTAATTTGCATAAATAAGTTTCCAACTCTCAGCCGGTTTTGAGCCACATACCACCCGAAGATCGCGAAATCTCTGATGTATAATAGATTTTAATCTAGACGAAAGAATCAGAACTTTGGACTTAAGGTGGCACCCTCTAACGGATATTTTTCAGTATACCATATCCAAAATAGCGACCAATTCTACAAATCGCACAGTATTATCAGAAATTGCTAAACTGTTTAATCCATTTAGACTGTTAGTACCTACTAGCTATTGTATTTTAAGCGAAAAATTGATCATGCAAGAGCTTTGGAAAAGTAATGGGATGAGGCTTTGCCGGAAGATTTAGTATACCTGTGGATATCAGAATATCAAATCAGTCAATAATAAGGCAAACCACAAAGCTTGAATTTAATGGATTATTTGTGCTAGCTAACAAGCTTATGTGTCTGTACATTCGGGGTCTCCATAACAATGGAAATACATATTTCAATGAATCTGCTTTGTATGTACGAGTAGCTCTGTTCAACTGCATTACTCTACAGCGTCTTGAACTATGTTCTTGTCATCTGCCAGCACTGTTAGTTACAGTTAAGTTAGTTAAGGACTCTATTAATATAAAATTTGGCGGAATCTATTGTTGTTCTGATTCAACTATTGTACCAGCAGCGTAGGTATCTGGAGACACCAGTCGTTGGAAGACTTACGTTGCCAATAGGGTTAACGAACTGGTGGCTATTTGTAATCCGCTGAGTTGGCATCACATTGCGACTAATCAAAATAGCTGATTTGCTTACTCGCTTGATTGATACATCAATACTCAGTCGGAATTCTCTCTGGTTAACGGACGCAGTTTCTTGTCGATCCATAGTTTGGTTTCAACTCGAATGCTAGCAACGTGAACATCTCTGAAGAAGACATTGAACTGCGAGCTGCGAGTATCAAACATAATAATCTCGTACCGTGCAGTAGACAACCCCTCACTCGTACTCGGGTTGTTAATAAAATTTCCAGTTATTCTCGACGTATTCGCATTTTAGCATATGCTGGGTAGTCATCCCATCATGCAGGACCTGTAGTATTACTTGCGCTAATACGATTGAAATGTGGGCCTCTATATAACAGGAATCACGCACGGAGGACGACCCGAAGCTGTGTTGAATATGAACATACATAAAACCAACTCCACTGAATCAGTTGATATCAGAAGATCGAATTTGGAGTTTCTGGACTCGATTATGGCAGGCCGATCACGAAGGGAAGGGGTGCTAAGACCTCAAAAGCGTATGCTACCTAATTTATCTGTCTTATTACAAGAGCAATCCACCTTTAGTTCGTAAGTGACTTGACGGCATCAGGATTTTTAGCTGTACTTGAGATATTCATTTCACGATGCGGGCGTTGTTCGAAAATTTATCGGAGCTAGAGAAGAACTGAAGGAGTTACTTCGAGTAATTCAAGATTCTGGCACAAGAAGGAAATGTAAAAATTCCCGTAAAAAAGGAATAGAATGGAAATCGATACTACTGGGCCTCATCAAGGTGGCATATGGGAAGCCGGTATCAAATCTATAAAATACCATCTAAAAAGAATCTTGAAAACAAATTTGAAGAACTAAATACCCTTCTCGCGCAAATAGAGGCCTCGCGTCATCTAACTCCATTGTCTGCGGATCCAAATAATCTTCAACCTTTGACTAAAGCACGTTTTTTGAATGTTGACACTAGAATTAATCGACTTTCATGCTGGCAGATTATCCAACAATGGGTTCAACATTTCCGGAAAGGCTGGCCACGTTCAAAATGGCAGACGACTCAGAACAAATTAAGGACCGGTGCCATGGTTTTGATGCGGGATGAAAATCGTCTGCCTTTACAATGGAGCTTATCCAGAATAGTTGAAGTTAATCTGGATAATCTCGTACGGAGCGCAAAGTTAAGACTTGGAGTGGATTCATCAACAGAGCCATTCATAAACAGTGTAAGCCTCCGCTAGAGAACTGCTCAGAAATTATTTGAATAATTTTGTGGGTGGAATGATAATACCTATTGTACTGTTGCACTATTGTACTACTTTTATATACTGCTGCGGCAAGAGTTCATTGTACAATAATTTTTTTTTTATACTGCTTTGGCAACACTCATTTGGTGTGCGACAGGGTCCTCTCTTTGCGCTCTCATTGATCAGTCGTATAAACTTAAATCTAACTAGAAAAATCGAATTAAATTTTTTTTTGTACATATATATGTACGTAAAACCGTGCCGTCTACCTGTGAATCAGCGACAATCGAACAGCATCTTGTTAAAATATTACTATCTTTACCTCATTTAGATGGGATGGAAAAAAATATTCGCCTTCAGCTCCAAATTGGTCTGTCTTATCTTACAAGGAAATTTGGGTCGTCTCTGCCAACAGTCTGCAAAAGTAGCTGCCCTATATCCGGTTTTGCTTTTATAATTCGCTTTCCTGAAGAACATCCACTCCTTCTTTTCTTGTAGAGCTGACTAGCTGTACAGTCTTCGCAGCGCCGTTTGGTAGACGAAGTGTTCGGCTAGGCTTTAGCCCAGTACGTTAGTGGTAACATTTCCTTCAGTCTCTTGTCGTAGATCCCGTCTTATCTTCCTCACTTGACGAAGAATGCAAAAGGCTGATAGAGAGGTTGAGAGATACGAGATCGGCAAATGTGCTTCCCATTCTACAGAATTTAGTTTTCGATTTTCATCTTTCTTCACTTGCATACGAGCAGTATCTCATTATTCATTAGTATGGGCTTGTTGATAGAAAAGTACTAATTTTGAAAATGATGACTTCTTTTAGGGTATGACAGAATGAATTGAATATTGGAAAAATAGGATTGAAAAAAAACACTTTTATTTATATTTAGACTCAATGCTTTTTAGATGGGCGACGTCTGACATTTATCCAACTTATTTTTGAATACTGGAGTACTACTTATTTGACATAACTTGATTTGGTTGAAAAAAATAATATCTGCTGACTCTGGTCAGAATTTGAATGACAGTCGGTTTGCGTTGGACTTCTGCCGAGGCAATTTACATATAAGGCTATGTATTAATACCAACTGCAGAGTAATTGACTGTAGTTAATGTATTAAATTAACTCAAGTTTTAATATTTGGGAACACGTATCATATGTATCTCATATGATACATCTTACGAAATAAAACGCCACAGGCGGTTCATTACAAATGGAGTCAAGTTATTTCGGTTTTAGCTTAAAAACCTGTTTTACATTTGTTCATAAGCAGTCATGAAAAGTAATGTACTCGTATATTTTTTTTCTGTTTTGTTTTCGTTAAGGGAAAGTACCGAAATGGTGAGTATTGAAGTTATTCATAGCACGAAACAAAATTTAATCTCCACAATTGGCTTACACTTCTTAGTTGATTGTCAATTTTCCGCATTAGCTCTCTATATAATGGGTCAGCAATTTTGTTAAATTATTTTCAAATTGAGTAATTTTGAACACTCTGCTTAATTAAGGTTCCAAACACAATTTACGGCAGGTTTATAGCATATTATAAAAGGTCTGGAACAAAAATTTGACGAGGTCAAAAGACAAGTTTTAAGCTTTAACCACAGTTCAGATGACTTGAGGACTTTATCTTTACAATGTGAAATCTAGATACCACATAGTTGATTTCTGTAACAAGATTTTGAGAATAAAATCATGGTCGTCTTAATCTAAAACCATCTTTGCACAATACAATTCAGAGCTTAATTTGTTATGATCGAAATAGCGCCGTGGTGTAGTGAGTCAGCTGCAACGCAAGCAGGGCTTTTTCGACAAACAATGACAAACCTACGAAAATAAAAAAAAAATCTGTCATTACAAAGACACTCGGTGATCAGCGTGCTTACATCGTAAAAACCTATGAGTTTTGGGAAGTGTCAGTGAGAAGACTCACTGCTTCCCAACGGCACTTATTGTATAATATTACTGTCATCGTCTAAAAAGGAAATTTGAAGCACTGCTACAAGACTCCTAGGTACGAGTAACTTCCGGATAACTTCGCTTCTATCCACAGCAGAATCATCATCCATACGATGCACAAGTATGAACAATTTACAGGGTTTTCCATCATTTTTTTTTAATTTGAACGCATGCTTACATTTTTTTTTTTGTGAGCTATTATTACTATTTTGCTTGTTAATATCTACCAATTAGTAATTGCTTAGTACTTGCATGAGCAAGGTTTACAAATTATTAAAATTGATTACCAAAATAAAAATGTATAGTCCTTAATGGAAAAGAAAACACAATATAACAAGGAGAACCTGTCGCTGCACTGCCACCACAGATTATTCAAAATACAGGTCTGGTAACAATATACTCAATCGAAACTCTAAAATACTCAGCTGGACTATTTAAAGGGAACTGCAGTAATCTTTTGTTTTAAAAATATATGTAGAGACAGGACAAAATCCACTGTGGACTCATCAGAGTCCCTTCTAGGCACTAACATTTCGGGTTCTTATTTTCGGTCGGAACACAGCACTTTGACAATTAAATCAATCAAGGTTCTGTTCACCAACATACACAAACTAGCGATCTGTCAACAACCAATAGATAAACATTTTCGAATCTATAATACCTAGAAGTCGCGTCTTCTATTGGGGTAAGTTAAGGATTAAAAAAGATTCAATAAATCTGAATTTTTAAATTGATTGAATCATATTAGGAAATTTGTCATCGGTTCATAAACGTTATCTCAAAAAATACTTTAGGTTATCGGGATTACAGAATTCCCAGAACCATTACAGGTATGGAATAGAAAGTGAAATCGCCCTTTTAACTCCCTGCATTCTCTGCAAACCACTGTTATCTCTTCGGTCTGCCTTATTCTTTTTCACGTTGAAAAAATAAATAAGATAAAACAAGGCCGGAAAAGTACAAGACGAAAACTAAGTCACGCCTCATGAATCCTCTTTACCCATCATCATATTTCTTCACAGTTATTACCCCAAAATCCCTGTTATCTTTCTATTTTGCCTTGTCCCCTCATTTAAATTCCGTAGATAATGCAGATGGGATCCACCACAATTCGATTATTTTAGCCTTTGGTGATTATTTGAACGTATTGTTTCCAGCTGAGCGCATTTATGTGAATGCTAGAGGGCCGTTTTGACGCGGTTTGCCAAGTACCAAACCTTACATTAATAAGTGTAAATTTATTATACGAATGAAAAAATGACAAAATGAATCTATGTACTTAAAAAAAAAAAACAAGAACAAACTAGTTCGCACAATAGTGTAAAGACATGACAACCGATATCTGCCTCTGTTCATGTATTCCCTACTTGGTCCATAACTATGTGTTGTTTTCAACTGAGCTACCGACCAAGATAAGAGCTATCGCTGTAGTGGAGTACCCATCCATGTATGGCAAAACTCAAAGAACATTGAACTCAACCTACCAATCCTTACCCCACACGAAACACAATATTTTCAGTAGAGATTCTTGTTTAAGAAATACATCTGGCAATGCCGTTCCATTAACACCACCCTTGTGTCTGAAAAAGTTTCTACACCCTCAACCATAGTTGCAATCAGCGAGGTAATGGCTGCTGCTGCCGAAGTAGAAGCATGGGTTAGGATGCTGGCATTCCTCGATTGTTTGTACCTGCGCAGTAAAATATCTGCTTATTACTCTCTCTCTCAAAACTGGTCCTGTTGTACCACCCTTAACCATCCCTAACGCACAAATGGGTGGTGGTGCTCTGCTGCTGGGATAAAAGTCATCTCACCTAAGAAACGTCTCCAGTCTGTGGTAAAATTCGATTCCTTTTACACTTTGGAGGAACAGCGTTTTTTTATCTAAAATTTAATTTAAGGGCGCTTCCGGGTTAACTATAATTTCATAATTTTCAGCTCCTCCATTAGAGGGGATGATTGCAACTACTACACGACCACTATTAACTTAAATAACAATCGCCGAGGCAAATGGATTTCTCGCCACTATTGTTATTTAGTATGTAAATTCGCCTGCGATTATCCAATTAGGGAAATGTGAGTGTCTCCCCTTTCGTATCCATAAGTTACACGTACGAGCATCAGGGAAAAAAAATTAACAAAAAACTATACTGTGCAGTGTTTTATGTAGGCAACTGTAGAGCCGGTCCAGCACTGCGTTTCAGCTGACAAGTCACAGGCATCAGTAGTCGGTTTTAGTGCATTCTCAGATGTTAAACTGTTTTAATCTTTATCGAGATGCGAGTATTTTTGTGCAAAAATCTGTTTTCATTCCACTCGAAACTAATGCGTCGCCGTTGTAGCTACTGAGCAGAGTATCTTGCAAGTGTATATGTACCTATATTTCAAAGCGAAATACCAAGGAGTTTGGTGAATGTCTCGTGCAAAGTACACGAGATCTACTTCATTCATTCAGACGACATCAGTTGTGGCAGCTGGTAGGAATTCTATTCATCACACGGAACAGGATATCCGATAAGCGAGTACGAGTACTCATACGAATACCTCGTGACGCGTTTCTGTCATAGCTTTTGAAGTTCAGTATCCCGCGGGATTGCCAACGAAACGATTTCTTATATGTATTCATATTCCTCTAACCATTTTGTGTTCGTTCCTCTGAATCGCCACTTTGGTTAACGACTTTTGTGCTACTTTGAAATAAGTTTTACCGCGAACACGAGATAGACTTGGCCTAAGCCTTATTCTACGCGCGAAATATAAGCATCTTTTGCTTTAAGGGATGTTGTCATCTGTTCTTATAGTGAGTACTCATACTTGTGTTGTGATATGTATGTCGATTAATTGAGATTGTTTATTCTTAAATTTTTTGTAAATTGTTGCATATTCCGCTGTTTAGCAGATAGATAGTGTTTCGGTTTTGTTACCGGTTTCGGGTCATTGTAATAAAAGAGTGGATTCTGTGCGCCCGTATTTAAGACGTGTTGAATTTCAATTTGATTTTTCATGAGTGCTTGAGCAGCATGAAATACGAATGTTAAATGGTTCCACAATTTTTTTCCCCCACACACACATGGACGAGCGGAATCACGAGACACTGAAGGTTTGTAAGAAAATAGAATATAAAATATTCTTAGCAGTAGAAAAAAGTTTCCATGGCTTCGAGAGAGGTAGGATGGAAAGGATTCACGTTTTTTTTTTGGTTTTTGTTGTTCTTTACTTAAGTTGAACTTGACATTCAATGTGAGAATGTCACCCTATGTATAAAAGTTTTCCTACTAGTTTTAGATTGGGGGTGCCCTATCGGATTCAGTTTTTATTGCAATTCTTTATAAAGTGAGGAAAAAGTTTGTGTTGGGAGATTGCTTTTGATGTTACTATGAATATGATAGGCGCGTAGGATTGAAGAAAAAGTGCCTCAGATATGTGTTTACATAGGCACAGCCATTTAGATAGAATCCTCGTACGTAAAAACTGTGTGTGCCCGTTCTGAATATAAACAAATTTATTTCGTTATCGTGTTCTTGCGTCTGATGTCAAAGATATGATATAATGCAAGTAATTTTTTTTTTGAGATGTACGTATGTACTAAGTACCTTCAAATGGAACAATTGTCATATGAGGTACTACTTAGGATGTGTCTTAGAAGTGTGTGTGTCGCAATAAATATTGAAAATTCATATTAGCTTTGAATTTAAATAAATATGTCCTTTCTCGGTTCATAAGTAAAAATATATTGAAATAACGAGCAGTATTATGAATTAAATTTTTATTGAGGTTTGTGTTCACATTTTGTCTATTATTGAAAACAGTTTTCATATTTCAATGGGTTTCAGACCTTTGACGAAAAGAAGAAGTTTGGGATTATCTTTTTTCTTATTTTGTGTTTCGGCTAATTGTCCCATCTTTACCCTTACCATTTTTTTATCTTGATTAACAATTAAAATATATATCACGGTGTCAGTCTGGCACTCTTATTTCTGGAATTTCATACAAATCACGCAATTTTCGATCTCAAATTAAATTTCACTCAATCTCTCTACTAATCCACAGAATTACATTCTATCGTATATGTGGTTCACCAACGATGCAATGAGCAAATGAAAGAATAAAACAAACATCAACTTGGTATGCATCTTAATCGTGATCCTCCGTTGATCAATTTAGACTTGGGCTTGCAAATCTTGGAGCAAAACATGCGCATTTTTTGTCTTGCATGCAAGTATTTATCTTGGCTTATCTCTCGCTTCGTCCGATCCACATAGTGTACTCGATCCACGGTTCTTATAAAAATTGCAAAATTACAGGAGTTAAGCCTACCATCTGTCATTTATTCACGTTGGTGCAAAGCTCAATTCAGTTTTTTACTCCCCCACCAAAAATGGATTTTATGAATATCTATGAAAAATTATTAATTCGGACGCAATCAAGATAATACGTGGCGCGTTCTGTATGGGTTTTCTATTCCTTGAACTCACTTTTTTCAAACCTTGAGTGATTTGCATTTATTCGTATATTAATTTTATTATGCTTATCGAAAAATTTGTACGTGAAGTGTACTTATGTTTCTTTTAAATTCTAATTTAAATTTTCGGTCAAGTGTTTCTGCCCGCCATCAATGGGCTGGTATTTCTGATGGAAATTCAATTCCCTTCTACGAATATACAGGTGGCTACAAGATTCCAACTGTGGTTTATTGCCATACTTTTTCCGAAAAGTTCTATCTGAGCCACTCCTTCCACATGTCTAATCATTATAAAATTTGCACTTATCTTCCTTCGCCTTGATGAAAACGAATACTATATCTGTAGGACATTCAAATATTTGATTATACTCGAGCAGCATAAAATCCTTGGAATTGTATTTCTCTACTTTAAAAGGCGGTCCGTGCTGCAGTTTTCCACAGAAAGCAATTTATCATTTACCGAAATCTTAAATACTCTTGAAATTCTGCAGAAATGGCGAACACAAAATATCCCCTACGCTAGATGTAAGCCATAATTCAAGCTATACACTGTAACTTAAACAATGGCGGATGTGAAGACTGACGGATTTGGTAAAGGTTGGATTGGTTATGCTATTAGCGATTGCCGAACAGTAGTGCAGTAATAGCAGTACACTGCTAAATACATTAAGGGTCCAGGCTGGTTTTTCTAATTTCCAATGACTTTTGCATATCACTCCTACTCACATGTCCGATTCAGGGCTCTTACCTTAGCGAGCTGGCATCTGAGACATATTTGGCATTTTTCTCTTAAATAAAAGCTTCAGTTTAGTTTATCTATTATTGCAATGAATTAAAACAGATTCATAGAATTACAAAATACAGGTGTCCGAGTTTTCCCGGAGCTTTTGATTGTGCATGTCGTTCAAGTCTGAAAAAAAGGATGAAAAATCCCAGTGCAAATAAAAAAAAGACTCCAGGAGAAATTATTATAGTCCATGTCTTTCGGATAGTGACGAAAATGCTTTCGCCAAATAATTCGCGTGTTAAGGGCGTTGCCCCGTATGACGGACTGTTTTTTAAGCATTTTTTGGGAATTGTTTGTCTTCTAATGAAAAGATAGATTTTTGAGTTGTTTCATTATTTATTTATTACTATTTCGAGAGCATGTAAAACAAATTTCAAGTAAAAATTTTCATTAGAACGTAAGTTGTACCACTCCACAGACACCCCTCCCCCCCAATGAAAAAAGGGCACTCACTTCCTCCACGATTTCGGCTGATTGGATTATCAAAAAAAAACAGCATTTTAATCTGTAAGGCTAAATCCACCGAGTGACCTAGAATCATTTGAAAATATTGAAAATTGGCTTCTGAAAAAAAGTTCCAAATTGCATGATTTTTTTTATGTTTTCGTTACGAAAAAAATAGAAATACTCGGAATTTCTAGGTCACTCTGTGGATTTACATGTGCTGAGATTTCGAGAACGGTTTGGCCATTCCTGAGATATGATGGAGGAAAATTTGAAAAATACAGTTTTGAGAGAAATGCGTTTAAAGTTTCAAGTATGGCTAAAACTATGAAAATCTTAACTTACCATCAATCTACGATGCGAAGTTTAACAAAACAAGTGACCATAAAAATTTAATTCTATACCTGTATAAATTTGTATAAAATTGTATATGATTCACAGTAGGCAGGCCTCCCACTACTCAACTCAACACTCCGAACATCTGTTTCTTCTAACTGTTGTATCTTTATAAGGACTTCAAATATCAAAAATCACTTTACCAGCATATTCTACACATGTTAAGGAATTAATTTATGTAAAAAAAAAATCGATTTTTTCAACCCATAACAAGGGGGAACTTTATATACCACCAATTGAATTGTTGCAAAAATCGAGCGAATACGTTCACAGTCTAACAAAATCATTAAAGATAACAAACAAGCATTGTTTGGGATTCTATTGAAACCTTTCACTCAGTGATCAGTAAATTAAATTCCGGGAATTGTCAATTTTTCACTCACGATCTCATGGACACTTAGTCTATTAGTCTAGACTAGTCTCCTAGTCCAAGTTATTGTTCTACCTGTAGTCATAGTCCTTGTATTCGTGACCTCTTTTAACGAAATGAGTTCGGATCACAACCCAGTCTTATGCCGAATTCTTACGTCGGGGGTAAGAAAAGGTGAGCAGGACATAAAAAAAAAGCAAACTAGAGTCGCTTTTGATCTTATATAAATTCGGAATATTTCAAAAAATTTAGAAGACATTAACTGTAAAGATTATTTAATGTAGAAGCGATTGATCCAATTTAAAGGATCAGATCGTATTCCAAAAGTTCCCGATAAAGGCTTTGTTTTGAAACACCTTCATACGTTCTAAGACTTAATACGTACGAGTATATTCCGAAAATACTAGCAGAGTTATCGTTTTTAATTTACCTAACATTTGCCAATCGTCCAGTACCGTCGAATTAAATGTTATGCTTTCATCACACGCTCTTTATGTTTTTTACGTTCAGAATTACAAAATATACATACTTCTTTTCCGTTCATATTTGCTTCAGAAACATATAATATCTGTGAGTCCTCACTGTTACCTCCTGTCCTATTTTCCTTGCTGCCAGATGCAAGTCCACTTGTCGACGGTACACTTGGCGTTGATGGCGATATTGCTGATTGTTGCGACGCTGATGACGGGATAGATGGTACAGTGTTTTCCTTGGTAACATATTTGCTCATTACTGCGGTAAAATTTTTATAGCATTTGGTATGGTAGCCAAGGGATTCACTTGAACTAGATGGTAAGATATCATCACTGAATTTTAGGTTATTTCGTACACTAATTTCAAGAACGTTAAAACATTTTTTTTTAAATTATCTTCTGTAAATAAATTCAGCGTATGCTCAGAAGTATTGCAAAATACACAAATTGTGGTAAAAGGACTTATTACACTAGGTTATTTATATTATTTCTATTTCTATTATTCCAATTATTAAGGCTAGTAAAACTCCCCACAAGACTGATAGCTATAGGCCAATTATTTTACAAAGCAGTCTTAGAAAATCTATCAACAACCTTCAATTTGGCTTCAGACCGTTTCACAGTACAACTCATTAAGTACTAAAGATCTGTATCCACATCAAATTGCACCGTTTATTATGTAAATTAATTTGAATGATCCTACTCGATATTAAAAAGGCATTTGATACCGTTAGGTCATTGGTCATTGCTCTTATACATAATATGATTACGTCTTTGCAAAATTGTCCGCAGTTTCTTATGTGGTCGTTGTTTTAAAGTGCACGTTAATAGTATTGTCTAAATAGAATGCTTTAATTCAGGTGTCCCTTAGGGTTCAATTCTAGGGCCTGTTTTATACAACCTGTACACATCAGATTTTCCATTTCTATAAAATTGTGAATCAGCTATTTTATATTCACATCTCATGAATTTTCTGTTAAATTGAATTAAATGAATGCAATCTTATCAATGCGATGAAAGAATTAGAAGTACATATATTATAATAAGTGGAAAATGAAATTAAATGAAAGAAAAACACAAGCCAAATTTTTCACTCGAAAGAGAAAAGCTTGCTTCCTGCCCAGGAAATAATTACAAATAAATGGGTTCTACATTGACTTTGAGCATTCCGTTAAATATTTGGGAGTTTACTCGTATTTAGACAATAAATTGACATTTAGTACTAATACGATAGCGCTTTGAAAAAATGTCGATAGCAACTAAAATGCTCTATCGTTTTATCAATTGAAATTCAATGTTATCGATTGAAAATAAATTAACTTTCCATAAAGTTATCTTTTAGGCAATTCTGCTTGACTTGCCGTGGCATCACTCTTTTGGTAGTTTACAATAAAGCGAATGGTTTAAGGCAGAATAAAAAAAACTAGATCAACACTTCCGTGATCGATGAGATTTTGCTGATAATCTACTTGTAAATAATTAAAAACAGTTGCCTTGTAACTTATTTATTAGTTGATAACTTGTTGGTTATTATTTTTTATTTGTTATTTACTCGTATATACTTAGTTGTTTATTTATTTATCTACTTATTTACTAATTCATGTAGTTTTTTTATTTATTGATAATATTTATACTATACTTTTTAATTAATTTATTTACTTATTTATTTATTTATTTATTTATTTGTTTTTTTTTAATACTTGCTGCTATTTGTCATTTGGTATATCTGCATACACGGCTGTTAAATGAATTTGTTAAACTTTTATTAAAGATAGCAATTACTTAAATTAATTAAACTTTTAGTTATAGTTATCGAGTCTTATATTTATAGATTTACTTATTTATGAATTACTTTCATATACTTGTTTACTTTTTTTCTTTAATTTCCTTTTTGTTCTCAATTGAAGGTTTTTACTCGTAATTTTTCTTTCATTATTATTACTCTGTTTTCTTAATAAAAATGTTCAATACATTGTAAATAATGCTTCGGAAGAAAGAATTTTAAATATGTGGTAACAAAACTTTTTGCAAACTATTTTATACAAAATAAATCTATTAAATTTATCTATCTATCAGTTGTTCTAAGATATCCAACTTATCATTCACCTTACAAACTATAACGCAAGAAAGTTTATTGGAAATAAAAACAAAATTGTTAGATAATTACGAGGGGCGTTCAACATATTCTCGGTATCGGGGTGAAGCTGTGGTTGTATATATAAATTATTTATCAAGTAATACTATTATTTTAGTGCATTCATGTAAAATTTCATATAAATGTGATTATTAATTCGCGTTTTATCTCTAGTTAAACAGAATCATAATGGCAACTGAGACGATGATGTTGAAAATTGAGCATCGCGCTGTAATTAAATTGCTCACTAAGCAAGGAAAAAGTCAAAAAACTATTCATGAAGAGATTGTGGCTGTTTACCAGGGTTCCGCACCTTCATTATCAACTATGCAAAAGTGGTCAAGTGAGTTCAAGAGAGGCACAGAGAGTATTGAAGACGACCCCCCCTCCGGCGCGCCGGCTACTGCTTGTACGGGAGAAAGCATCAAAGAAGTCGAAAAACTTGTTCTTGAGGATGCCCGAATAAAGGTGAAAATGATGGCAGAGATCACCAAGCTTTCAATTGGTACCATTCACACCATTCTTCATGACAATCTTAACCTTCCTAAGGTCAGTGCAAGGTGGGTGCCACGAATGCTCACAGCGCCTCAGAAAAAAGTGAGAATCGCATGCTGTAGAGAGCTTCTGGAGATGTGTAGTGAGAACGCGGACGGTGTTATGGATCGAATTGTTACTGGGGACGAAACATTGGTCCACCACTATGACCCTGAAAGCAAACAAGAGTCCATGCAGTGGCATAAAAAAGGAACAGACCCTCCGAAGAAGTTCAAAGTCACTACGTCTGCCGGGAAGCTCATGGCCACAGTTTTTTGGGACTCAAAGGGAATCTTGCTCATTGAGTACAAAAAAAAAGGTGAAACCATCAACGCCACATCCTATGCTTCCACTTTGCATAATTTGCGGGAGGAAATTAAAAAGAAAAGACGGGGTAAACTCGCAGCGGGTGTGTTGCTTCTTCATGACAACGCTCCTGTTCACACGGCGCGAGTTTCCAAGGCTACTGCGCGAGATTGTGGTTTCGAAGAAATCCAACATCCACCCTATAGTCCAGACCTTGCCCCTAGTGATTATTTCCTGTTTCCGGATTTGAAAAAATTTCTTCGTGGAAAAAGATTTTCGGCTGATGAAGAACTCAAGTCGGCAATAAATGGGTATTTTGCAGAGAAAGAGGAAATTTATTTTTTTGAGGGTTTAAAAAAGCTTATCTAAATATGTAACAAATGCATTGATGTTAGGGGAGATTATATTGAAAAATAAAAACAATTTAAATTGAATTCGCATTTTCCTTCATATCGATACCGAGAATATATTGAACGCCCCACGTAGGTTTTTATCATTCCCTACTTTAAAGGAAGCACGAATATGACCCCAGTTTGCTTTTTTTAATTGGAATCTACAGCAATTTTAAGTTCCTTCATACACATAAGAGTATTGATATGTAAATACGAATACGCAATTCATTCAAAAGTTGATAATCAACCCACACTTCCTAATTGCAAATGCTATGTATATGGTATTGTGTTATTTTCCATAAGCTACCTTTTACCCGAGGGAAAATGAAAAAACAGACTGAATTTCTATACCTTACAACTTTTATCGAACAATTAAAGAATAAACCGATGTTATCGAGTGGAGCGTATAGTGATAACTGACTTAATGCCAAAATTCATGAATTAAAGAAACAAATATAGCAATTCATGTAAAAGATGTATGTATAAATGTAGGTAAATGTATACTTATATCATGTATGAGTATATACATAAGTACAAATTTAATTTTCAACATCCTCCGGGCGGGCCAGTTGACGAATCTCAAGAGGGTAAAGTAACTGTATTGCACGTCTCATTATTTTCTTATCCACAAAACGAACTTCACAGGCTCTAAACTTATTATCTCTACCAGGAAAGCATGTTTCAACTACTGCCAGTCTCCAATGAATTCGGGGAACAGCGGCGTCGTAGACTAGGACGACATCTCCAGGACGAATTCCTTTCGCGAAAATCCTTTTTGAGTGGTGCGCTGATCGAAGAAGTTGTTGATATTCGGTGCGCCAGCGTTTCCACAAAAGTGAAGTGTATTGCAATCTTGACTTCCATTTTACCCTTAGGTCAGAATCAGTGCATCTTTGGTCTCATTTGCAATTACCTCAGTGGATCCTATAAGAAAACTCTCAGGTGTTAATGGACTCAACTCCATAGGGTCATTACTTAAGTAGGTCAAGGGCCGCATATTGATAATACGTTCTGCTTCAGTCAATAGGGTAACCAGCTCTTCGTTGTTCATACGCGCCTTCCATGTTGTAACGCACGTTGTTTGCATTTAAATATCCTCAGTTTCTTCCAGGTACTTATCTCACAGTAAGGCAGTAGTGGGTCCAAAGGTTTGTGAGATCTTGGTGACTCGCATATTGCGAGCGTGTTTAGCAAAGCAGCAGATTCGTCCAGCTCTGGCATGGCGGTACTCTCATTACTGTATGTTTTCAACCATTCAGGGCCGTTAGCCCAAACCGAAGTTGCAGCAAATTTTTCAGCCGATATCTCTCGTGTTATCAAGTCCGCTGGATTATCTTTTTCGGAACAATGACGCCAGCACTTAATATCTGTCAGTTCTTGTATCTCTTTCACTCTATTGAAAACGTATGGCTTCCACCTGCGGGCATCACCTTGAATCCAATGCAGAGCTATGAGCGAATCCGTCCGCTAAAAATATACCGCCAATATGATGACCGCAATGCTCCGGTGCTAAAAACACGTCCAAACAAATTTCAGGCACTACCACAGCGAGAAGTTCTATTCTCGGATTGTCAAGTTGACTTTTAACACAAATTTTAACGATGTTCATTTCCTTAAATCTGGAAATTTCGGCTTTTCTGAATGGTATAACTGATAAGTTTATTCGTCCTACAACTGGCAGTTTAAGCTTCTTGACGACTGCCTCCCGCACATAAGCTGGCTTCCCCCATCAATTATGATACGAATAAATAACTCCTTTTGCGGAGAAGATGAAGCTTCTGACACAAAAACTCAATCAGTTTGCAAGAAAATAGTATCCATACCTCGTATTTTTTTTGACACATTCGGATTTAGCATACCAGAACTATTTCCTTCTTCACTTTGCTTTGTTTCGCCGACCTTCTTGAATGACGTCTTACTCATTCCTTTTTCACACATAACCGTCGCGTGTTTTCCTTTACAATTTTTGCAAAACAATGCTTTTCCTTTACAGAACCTTGATGTGTGTCCAAGATATGTGCAACGAAAGCACCTGCCATCTGCTTTTAGCACTTGTTTCTTTTTCTCTATGGTGCGTGCGTTATTGCATTCTTTTGTTACAAGCTCATTCGATTTGCAGAAAAAGAATGGTAATGGTACACTACGTGTGGGAGTAAAAAGGCCGGCTGCATTGGATTTCACTGCTCTTCCAACGGTCGCTTTCTCTATCTACTCTACTTCTTATTTTAAGAATCGCAATATGTGCTTTACTTGCTTATCACTATCAAAGTTCAGAGTTGAACTACTATCCGATGCCGCATCATGACCATGATGCATGCATGATGAACCGTTGGAAGAGACATAAGCTGTTTATCTTGTCTATTATTTTTTCTGTGTCTCCACATTCCTCTTGTAAGGGCGTTATTCTCATGCACTGTTACTCGAAAATTTTCCCAAAACGGAATCCAGTCTTGATGATGCCCTGAAAATCTTTTCAGCTCTAGTTTGGGTAGCCTGGTACACGGAGCTTTTGACGAAGATGTAGCTGCACGTTGAGAAGTAATGTCAGACGAAAAAGGATTGATTAACTGTTTCACCTTTAGCAAACGCACTTGAAGTTCAGCTACCATACCAACGGCGGTGTCTTCATACTCAGCCATTTTTTCCTTCTCCCGCATGTCTTTATTTATTGCGTTTAGATTTTCGTTGAGGATGGTTAGTCGTTGAAGATAGTACGCCAACTCTTCCTCCACCGTGTCCAATTCGGACAAGCCTTCGGTCGTTCTAATATTTAATGGTTTTAAATATTCAGTTGCCTCTTCGACAATCTTGGTTATCTGGCTGCGATAACCAGCACGTGATTTTTGTAAGTCCATAGCAACGGTCGCGAAAGTAAACCAAAGAGAAACCACGATACAGAAATTCAATAAAAAAAAGTATTAAATTAATAACAGTCCCAAACAGAAAGTCCCGGGTTTCGGCACCAACTTCAAAAAAATAACCCGAGGGAAAATGAAAAAAAAAGACAGAATTTCTATACTTTATAACTTTATTCGAACAATTAAAGAATAAACCGATGTTATCGGGGCGAGTGTATCGTGATAACTGGCTTAATGCCAAAATTCATGAAGGAAAGAAACAAATATAGCAATTCATGTAACCGAGTCTAATAGATGTATAAATGTAGGTAAATGTACAGTAATATCATGTACGAGTATATACATAAGTACAAAATTTAATTTTCAAAATTAATTGTTACATTAAATACAATTTCTTAATATTTCGTTAAAAGACAAATACTCCAAATTCTATCAGTCATGCCAGCAGTCATATGCCATCACCAGAATGTGCAATATCAGAGTCAGACGGACTTTCAAAGGAAGTGATCCGAATTGTCGCCAAGGTGGTATCACCTACAGAAAGCGCATAATGGTACAAGTGTTCTGTTGGGAAGCCAACAAGTAGTCTGCCGTTTTCTCTGCTGTCTCAAACAGACAGTTGAATCCATAACCAAAGGTATAGATTTATTGACTGAAAAGTTCTGTTCTGAGATTTTCTTAGCAAACTGATCGTCTTTCTCATTTCCCGAAATCTCTCATACAGCTTGCAACCAATACTTATGATTTCTCAGTATCATAAGCCCCAAAGAACCGAGTTTTTTATTCTGAGTAATCAAATAACTGTGCAAATAGTTCCACTTAGAAATACATATCTTGTTACAGGTTAATAATTTTGTATTCATCTTTAGGATCCCTATCATTGCATATTAAACAAACAAACAAAACAAAGACAGAAATTAATTTTTAAATACTTTTAACAAAGTTATGTTACTAATGGCATATATTCATATATTATATTTTCAGGTAATTATAGACGGCTTGTAAAAAATTCTTTGTTCTTTGAGATTATTCATGTGAATGACCTGGTGTAGGCAAATGCAGTTTTGAAAACTGAGACATTGTTTCAAAGTACATTTGAGTAAGCCTTTTGAATGTGAAAAAATGTGGTTGTACAATATCTACGAAGCCCATGTATATATCGCATTGGGCCATTGAAAGCTACTTGAAGTTTGCATTGAGATAAGGAGTCAACGTCAGCATAGCTTATTAAAAGTACATTTAGAGTCCTTACCAATTTCTCTCCTGTTGCTTTACTCTAAAGCTATTTGTTAGCCAGAACTTTCGATATCCAAGAATACAGAATAAGCTAGGGCTGAAGATCGACCCTTGTAGTACACCTTGCTTAATTATTTTCAAAGCTGAGTATTTGCCACTAATGATAACTTTTTGAGATCTGTTGGAAAGATTACTTCTAAGATGCTGAACAGCTTGTTCACTGAATCCAAACAAATTATGTAGTTTCCAGCGTAGAATGTCATTATTTACCTTATCAAAGGCAGAAGCGTTACGTGTTCCTTATCGAAGTCATGCCTAATATTATCTAACTCGTTAGCCATAGCCGAGGAACAGCTATGATTATTTCTGAGCCCAGATTGGATAGGGCCAACCCTATGGTAAGGTAATTGGAAGAGAGATGACTTTTTATTTACTTCGACATAAGTTTCTCAAATACCATTCATAGTTACGGTAAAATGCTTATTGACCTAAAGTCACTGACGGAGACTGCATTCGATTGTTTGACAATCGCTATGACCTTCGCAATTTTCCAGGACTGTGGAAATATGGATGTCATTATACAGTGAATAAGAATATGAGTTTGGTGGCTTATAATTTCGGGTAATAAAAGCTTAATGAAGCGGATGAGTATACAATCCACACCAGTCGTGTTAGATTTTATAGTCATAAAACAGTCAACAACTTCACCTTGGGTACCCACTTTAAAATCACCAATCATATGGGCAAGTCGGCATTCATTTAGATGAAAGTCAGGCCTGTCGGGGTTACCTCCCAGAAAGAAGTCAATAAAGACATTAGGATCTAGGTCTCACTTAGCACTGTTTATGCTACTAGGGACACATATCTGATGCAATTTAGTCCGACTTATTTATATGGAAGTGATGTGCACAACTTAGAAGCATAATATTTTCATTTGACAGTCTGGATGACATAGGTTACATTGTTACGCAGTGGTTACGAAATGGTTGCACTTCCATTTGCTATAAAGTTTATTTCAATTTTTAATTTTGGGCAACAACTTCACTCGTAAACCAAGAATAAGTCTTATTAAGATTTAGGTATTGAAAGTAATTCAGCTTCTCGTTAGGATCAGCACTTAGCCTGCAACAATACTAAGGAGTTGCACGGGTTGCGGTTTGTATAACTGGGTTATCAACAGATTTAAAATCTTTATATTTGAAGGAAAAAGGGAAATAGGAATGAAAGAAAAGCTAAAATAGTAGGTGCAGAAAAGGAGATCATGGTCAGAAATATAGTCCAGAGAAAGTTGGTCAAAAAAAAAAGATAATGGATCCGAAACAATAATAACGTCAAGAAGGTTGGGAATTGAACTGTCAGAAAATGGCGTAGGGTTGCAGTCATCAGCCATTTGGAGTCTAAAAGTAGATATTAGATCTTTGATTTGAAAGGCACGTGAGGCAATATAAATCTGACCATGGGGAATTACCTTGTCCTGCAACCGTCTAGAATTATAACATTGGAATTGTAAGAATGATAACTATCCTTACCTTCCGTGTGCGGTAAGAATTAGATCTGTAATATTGTTTTCGTTTAACTTGACTTGAAGTCGTGTGCTATTGCAAAGGCATAGGGTACTCATATTCTGCCAAATAGAAGATGATTTAAGGCAAGCTTTGATCATATCCGCTCGAGTGCCTTCGAGAATTACTGGCATTGTTTGCCGAAAATCACCCGAAAATTGTTGATCCACACATAAGCTTCTGCGAAGATATTCGCAGCATCCATGTGAGCTTGTTTACTCATAGTACATTCTTCCCAAATGATAAGCACAGCTTCCTTGAAAAACGTTTCTATCGAACTGTTCCTTCGAATGGATCTTGTCTGAGCAATGATGTAAATTGGCTGCTTAAACGTGGAATGAACAGTTCGGCTTGGACTAAGCAAGGTTGCTGCTTTTTTTAATCAAAGCTTTCTGTTATTAGGTTGAATGCAATTTTCTGATCTGAATTCAGTTTTCGTAAATTTTCTTGGACGTGTTGTAAAAATTGTTCATATCGTAACTGGTTTCTTGCATATTGTTGTTTTAAATCTATCACTTAACATTTAGGTGTTTTTGATTAGAGTTAAACCTTGGTTGAAGATATCATCAGAAAAAAAGGAGCTTTGTGTAATATATCTTCACAAATAATTTCTCTTAACTCTTCCCAAAGGTTTTTTGGTTCAGTTGGCTGACAAAATATAAGCAAGACTCTAAACAAATCTCTTAAATGTGATGGTGATTTTGATGCGGAAGCATTAATTAAAGTTTATTTCCAGTGCTCATCATCTTCTTGAAGATGGTATGTTGGGTTTCAAATGATACTGGTCCACACACATTGTGAAGAATAATCCGTAAAAAAAAAGTCTCAACAAAATTTGGATGAATTGTGAACTATACACTCGGCCAAGAGTATAGTTCCTTCTAATTCCTGGAACTACTTGTCTACACTCACGACGATTAATTTTTTTACTGTTCCAAATATTTTAGGAGGAAACGTCACAATATAAAAGAGTTGTTGCGAAATTATCTTCCATGCAAAGCTTAAAAAAGAAAGTTAGCGTGGTTGGTGGATTTTGGGCGACTTATATTTTGCCATTCGATGGTCAACATGTTATACCTGTTAATAGATCTCTGGCCCGAAAAAAGCTCAGCTTTGATTTCCGATCACTTTGGATAGTATGCCATAGCTATGAAAAGATTTGGCGACCGTTATGTTTGAATTTGGCGACTGTTATTGCATCTTGAGTTTTTCAGGCCTGGTGATGCTAGCTAGATGAACGTAGACGGAAAAATCATATGTTCACATATATTGCGAAGATTAACAAAAAAACATCATTGCTTGCAGTACTTCTGGTATCAATAGAATTATCTTCTCTTATGAGTTCTAATGAACGTTATCATTTTGGCTGCCATATCCACCACAAACTGACTCAAAAGCTTACGAAATAAAAGCAAAATACATAAAATTTTATTGACCCGGTGCAGGAAAAAATTATGGAATCTCTATGCAATTTCCGGCTTCACCGCGAGTTAGCATTAATGGGTACTGGAGTGAATCGTATGATGGATGGAGCTATGAAACACGCTACAAGTGTCCACTTCTTGTATGCGAAACAATGTCTCTGAGACCCTTATCTCCATACAATATTGTAATAATACGACAATTTCATTTGCAATTGGTGTTTGCAGGTTTATGGTCTGCTATAATGATTACTTTGAGGTCTGATTTATTTGCTGGAGTTCCAAGGTCGTCTTGAAAATAGATATATATCCATTTTGACTATTTATTAGGGCTTGAAGTAATTCAATTATTTCCCGTTTGAGATTAGGAGTCATGTTTTGCCGCAAAGAGATTTGATCTGCTTCTGAGGTGAAGTACATTTTCAAAAAGCTGGGATTGCTTGTTAAGGGCAGCAAGCTCCCGATGAGGTGATATATTTGGCCTTGGGCTTTAAAAGTCGGCATGAAGCTCCCTTCCCTCTACTCTTTTCCACCGTGTCAAAGAGTGAGTTATATGCTTTCACATTATCAAAGAAATTTTTGGGATTTGGGTGAAATCCACTGAACACTCTGTTAAAGGTTCAGATACTTCGGCAGTGGTTGGAAGTTTTACTTTAGCATTAACACAACACATGTTACGAAATTTTCCAGGCTATTTGCTTTACAAAATGTGCAAACCTCATCCATTTTACCTATTTTTCTTTGTCGTTATTTATGTACGGAAACAGTGGTTAGTAATTAAAAGCTGCCCTATTGCCCGAAAACTGATTCACATTTGAAATATTAATACATCCTCGTTTCTCTGAATTATTCTCGAATAATTACACGAATTACACGAATTACACGGCCATGTAATCTTTTTTGGCTCTGTGAATGTTTCTGAGTTGAACGTTGAAAATATTCTTTTCCTGTAATATGCGATTTCAATGACAAATTTGTCTTTCTCATGACCATTAAGGTTTCTTTATAATAAAGAAATAAGAAAAAAACCTTCGCAGTATTTTCTTCATAATAGTTTAAAAAAAAGTCATTAAACCTGCAAATAAGAAAAGAAATTCAAAAAGATATTTTTTATATCAAAAAAAGGGAGATAGTCAAATACTACTCGCATAAGAATTTTATTGACCGAAATAAATGAAATTATATCATTTGTCAATGCCATACCAATGCTGAATTTTCTTCAGCATTGTTGAGTTAAAACAAAAACATGAGTCTACATAAAATTTAAATTCAAATCTCAGTCATCGGCTTATCTTCGAGCTGTGCGTATCGTGGTGAGTTATAGACTTTACTTTGACAATCTCGCGGTGTCAACAATTCCTCTCATTTCTCGCTTTCTTACAAACTTTTTGAATAATCGGAGTGAGTGTCTGAGCAAAAACTTTTGTTTTAATGGCTTCAAAGCCACGTCCTGCCAACAGGTTTAGAGACCTTGAGGATTTTTCCTCTTCTCGTCCTCCTGATCCCCCCGAAAGGCCACACAAAAGACCAAAATCTTCTCTTGACTTATTTTCTGAATACCCTGATCTTCCAAATAAAACTATCTCAAAGAACCCACGTTTTGTACTGATTTCATCAAACAGTGAAGAAAAACCTTTGACCTCCATCAGTGTATTTTTGTTAAAAAAAGTCATTGATTCCATCAGCACTGAATATCTTAAAATATCTCAATTAAAAGATGGATCAATTCTCATTCTTACGAAAAACGAACAAATCGCAGAAAAATTTATTAAATCTTCCGCCTTCAATAAAATATGCCCAGTGACAATTAAACTTCACCCCAACCTCAACCTTACAAAAGGAGTGGTCTACGCCCCCTTTCTCATCAACATTCCTGAAGCTGAAATTGTTACCGAGATGAAACATCAAAATGTTACTGATGTATACAAATTTACGAAAATACATGACGGTAAGAGAAAACCTACTGGTCTTATGCTGTTTTCCTTTAATCAATATCAACTTCCGAGCTCTATTGATGTCGGATGGTATAAAACTCAAGTCACCGAGTATATTCCAAGTACAATGAGATGTCGACAATGTCAGCTTCTTGGCCACACAGCCAAATGGTGCAAGCGGTCGCCTTCGTGTGTTACCTGTAATCTCCCCCCACATGACAATTCTGCATGTTCGCGAACAATGTGTGCAAATTGTCAAGGCCCTCATGCGGCATCTTCTATTACCTGCCCTAGATACATCCAAAGCAAGGAAATTCTTTCAATAAAAACAAAAACCAAATCCACTCTTGCAGAAGCCAAACGTATTTATAAAGAAAAAAATCCCATGCCAGTAGTTCCAACCTCAAATCTATATTCAACAAAGCTCAAAGAAATGTCTAATACCAACACCCTTTCCCCCGCACAAGCGCCAATATTAAATAATTCACCTCACTCCGCTCAGAGTAAAGAGAAGTCAAAAACCACTCACCAAAGTACAAAAACAAATAACTCTTGCTCCAGTAATAACAACACGATCCACTCTTTACCCAATAACAAAAAAACAGTCAACTTCCAAACAATAGAAAAAGAGAAACCAGAAAGTTCTAATAGCTCAATTCATCCCCTCTCTTCTCTTGCAAAGAACCAACCTACTCCACAGACAGCCCCCGCTACCAAACCTACCCCCTATCCAATTATTTTCTCGCTTTTAAGTTGCACTGAATCGGAAGATGTCGACATACAACAGCAGCAATAATAATAATAATATAGTGTCTGCTTTTCGAGTATCGAATTGCAATTGCTCTCCCGAGAGTAATGTCATTACGATAACCGATCAACAAACACAAAATAATAATCGATTTAATACTACCCCCCTTAGATCACGTCAACAAAACAATTTACATAGTTTTAATCAATCAATGCCATACTTAAAAATTTTACAGTGGAACCTGAATGGGTACTTTAATAATTTGCATGAACTCCAATTACTGATCCGAGAGCACAAGCCAGGCATAATCGCTTTACAAGAAACGCATATTAAAAACCCTTCTTCCGTCCTTCCACTTAGAGAATACACGCCCTACTTCCATCCTGATTCTAACGTTTATGCCAAACAAGGCGTTGGGCTTCTAGTTCATCACTCATTACCACATCGTCCCGTTTCAATTAACTCGCAAATATCAGCAGTAGCAGTTGAAATACATCTTAAAATAAACCTTACTATAATCTGCCTCTACATCCCTCCAGACCAAAATTTTACGCTCTCTCAACTCCACAATATTGTTCAAAATATAAATTCACCCACTCTTTTAGCCGGGGACTTTAATTCTTGGAGCCAACTCTGGGGATCTCAGTCATCTAACACTAGAGGAAGAATAATTGAGAATTTCCTCACTTCATCGAATTTATGTCTTTTAAACAATGGGTCACCGACACATTTTTCAACACATAAGACATTTACTCATATAGACCTTTCGCTTATTACAGCTTCATATGCAATTGGATCTCGGTGGGAAACTCTCCCAAACCTTCATGGAAGTAATCATTTCCCGATCGTTATAAATATTCCCATAGACAAAAAACACAAACCAATAAAACTTTTACCTAAATTCAAGACTATGGAAGCCAATTGGTCATTGTTCAATCAAACAAATCTTAATTACTTAACCCTAAACCCATCATCCTCGAACATAAATAAAGAAGCTGCCATCATCACTAAATCGATCCGAAGCGCCGCCCACATTGCCATTCCGCAAACTAAAGGTATTTTACATAAGACAGTGGTGCCCTGGTGGAACAAAGAGCTTGAAATACTTCGTAAGCAGAAGCAAACAGCCTTTCATACCCTGAAAAGATACCCGACAGACTCTAATATTATAACCTATCGTAAACTCAACGCCCTATTTCGTAGAAACGCAAAAATTGAAAAGAAAAAATCTTTTGAAGCGTTTACAGCTAACATCAATCCAAATTCTTCTCTGAAGAAACTTTGGAATGATATTAAAACCTTAAAAGGAAACTATAAACAATATTATATACGAACTGTAACATCTGGTCCCCAAATTCTGACTTGCCCTCACCAAATCGCGGAACACTTTGCCCAAACTTGGTCGGCCTATTCAAGTGATACAAATTTTCATCCGAACTTTTGCGCTAGCAAAACTAGTGCAGCAATTGAAATAAATGTTTCACATCAAACACTTGATCTAGTAACTGGAAGCATTGAACACCCTATTAATATGACTGAGCTAAACTCAGCAATCAAATTAGTAAAAGGAAAAACTCCCGGATATGATAGAATTGACTTTAATATGCTCAAAAACAGCTCACCAGTTTTTAAAAGTCGTCTTTTGAATTTATTCAATAAAATATTTTCAACGGGCATTATCCCTCAAGTGTGGAAGACCGCTACCGTGATACCTATTCCTAAGTCAAAGAACCAATCCACTTTAAGCATTGAATACCGACCAATATCACTCCTCCCGTGCCTAGGTAAAATATTTGAGAAAATACTATCAAAAAGGCTTTATTGGTTTTTAGAAAGAAAAAACTTACTTGATGTTAATCAAGTAGCGTTTAAACACGGTCGTGGAACAATGGATGCGCTGCTGCATATTGATGACTACGTTACTACAGCTTTGTCAAGCAAAAACCACGTCTCTATTCTTTCAATAGATTTTGAAAAAGCATTCGAACGCATCGGTATTCATATTATACTAAATAAAATCGCTAAATGGAATATTGGACCAAAAATGTTCAAAATTATTAAGTCCTTTTTAAGTAATAGAAAATTTCGAACAAAAGTTAACGGAGTCTTCTCCAATATTAAAAATTCAGAGAATGGAATCCCTCAAGGATCTTCTCTCTCTGTAATTTTATTCGTAATAGCCTTCAACGATATTTCCGAAATATTGCAAAAATTTAAGTCAGTTCAATACTGTCTATATGCTGACGACCTTGTTATACTTACTAAGTGTAAGGAACTTGACATGACATCATCATTATTTTTAAGAATTTTAAAAGACCTCGAATCCTGGTGCCAAACTTCTGGCTCCAAGATTTCAGCACAAAAAAGCGCAATTTTGCACATTTGCAAGAAAACTAGTTGTAATAAACATATTACTATCAATTTTAATAATACTAACATAACTAATACCAATTGTATTAAAATCTTAGGTATATACTTTGATAATAAGTATAGTTTTAAGAACCATTGTTTAGAACTTAAGAAAAGCCTAGCTGCCAGGTTAAATATTATAAAGATATTAGGATCTAAGAATAGCTGTTCTCATGTCAACTCACTTATTAATGTAACAAAATCAATTATGTTATCGAAGATTGACTATGGACTAGTGGTTTATGGGAAATGTTCCAAATCAAACATACAAGCGATCTCATCAGCATACCATGCCTCAGTAAGAACAAGTCTCAAAGCATTTAGAACTACTCCAATCAAAAATATCCTCACAGAGAGCGGTCTACCTTCAATTCAGGATCGATTCCAGTATCTTAGCTCACTTCTTGTTGCGAAAATTGCCTTAACAAACAATTCTCCCATCGAGTTAGACCTTAAAAAAATAATAAAACGGAAAAAAATATCCAGATACCCTTCCGCAATAGAAAATGCAATAGCTAGATCCAAAACAATGGAAGTAGTACTCAAAAAACAGAAATTGCGACCTACTAATTTTCCACCATGGTTCTTACCAAATGATTCAGTAAATATAGAGCTTGCAGCACTTCCGAAAATCTCAACCAGCAACTCGGTATATAGACAACTTTTTGAACAAATCAAAAATCTCCACCCCGATTGGATCACCGTCTTCACAGATGGCTCTAAAACGCAAACAGGCACATCGTTTGCTGTTGTGAATGATAAGGGACAGATAGAAACCAAAGGGTTGTTGTCAAACTTTGTCTCAGTATATACAGCTGAGACTATCGCAATTCTAAAGGCCGCCGAATATCGTCGTGCCAAAAAAACCCTTATCTGCACAGACAGCCTATCTGCCATCGAAGGAGTGCTAAATATAAACAATAAAAACCCGATAATTACAGCCATCCGTAATAAGCTTATACTAAATAATGGTAAGCTCAAAATAATCTGGGTCCCCGGACATGCAGGTATTCCGGGAAATGAACTCGCCGATACTGCAGCAAAAAGAGCCTTGAACGAACCTCTCATAACTTTCTTCATTAACAACAAAGAAGACATTGAAAGAAAAATTAAATCTATCTGGCGGAAAAACTGCGAAGAGGAGTGGAGTATGTACATTCATCACTATTCTACAATCAATCCTAAAAGAATACCGATCGTTTACCCAACATCTTCATCAAATAAAATGATAAAATGCTTTTCAAGACTTAGACTCGGACACACATTCATCACACATAGCCACATAATAAACAAAACCACCGCTCCAGAATGTCATATCTGTCAAAAAAGTATTCAACTAACACTAAAACACTTAATATATGATTGCCCAAAAATAAAAGAACTATCTAACTTATTTTTCAATAATAAAGAACTAAGCAAAGTTCTCTCGTTTCCTTCTGAAACAAATATAAGACAAGTTTTTAACCTTTTAACCTCTATCAAGTTACAAAATAGTATTTAATATTAACCTTTTTTTTCTTTCGTTTTATTCAAAATCTAGCTGAAGGCCCTGGTAGCTAGAGCTATTGATACATTATGTTAACGTGTAATTCATTATATGTTAATAAATAATAATAATAATAATAATAATAATAAATTCAAATCTGATTTTACTTAATTTTTTTTTTGTCTACATACATATATATTACAAACACAATTATATATCTACCTTTGTATTACTGCGTTTTTTGCTTGCACTGTGTTTATGCATGAAAGAGAGAAAAAACGTTTTTAAGATCATTGACTTTCCCAAGTAGATTGCCTTAGTGCTGACGTTTTAAAGGTGTTCATTGTAATAAATAATGAAATGTTTGTCTTTTTATGTGTCTATAGATTGCAAATGTTTAATGTGACGATGTTTATTAACGATTTTTCTGTTGTGTTAGATACGGCGAAACCGAAAAACTTAATAGTTGTAGGTGATTTTAATGTTGATTGTCTAGACTAGTCCTACGGTATCAAATTATATTCCTGTGTTATTCCAAATGGCCTGACAAACTTCATCAATGTCCCTACTATGTCTGTATCAGGTATTTGCTTAGACCATATATATGGGCGTTTTCGTAATGTTTCATCTAAACAGTCCGAATATTGTGTTTTTGATTTTATGATTACTGATCATTCTATGACAGGAGTTTTATTTAATATAAATCGTAAAAATAACAGCCCAAATCAGAATTGTATATAAAGAAAACCCAAAATTAAACTTTTCTAGGCTTCGAAATAAGTTGTGTTTTGAGTCCTGGAACAATGTTTATAACTATAGTGACTTATCAAATGTCTATAATGTTGCAATTAACTGACTACAAGAAAATCTCTTAAAAAACTTAAACCTTTATTATCCAATTATTTAACAACAAAAAATAAAGTTAGAGTTAAGTGTAAAAGGTACCCCAGTAATGTATTTCTTAAAACAAAATACAAAAAGATATGTACTGAGTTGAAAAAGGAAATACTCGTACCAATTTCTTATTACCGCGCTCAATTTTATTTAGCTAGAGGTCATCTTAAAAAGGAGTGGAAAGTTGTAAATACAATTCTTAACAAAAAATTATTATTCTATGAATTAATAATAAGGAAATAACAAATAAACATGAAATTGCTGAAGCTTTTAACATACATTTCTCAAGCATCGGACATAATCTACGTATTAAACAAACTCAAAATCTGTGTTCTCAATGTTTATCTGTTGGTGGTGACGTAAATTTTGTCCACAGTGGTAGTTTTTGAGCTTATAACTCCTTTCCAGATTTTAAGAACGATTGGCAGTTTAAATACCTCAAATTCATGTGGTGTCGATGGTATTTCTAATGTCATCTATAAGAATATTGCATGTTACATTGTGGATGTGTTAGCTGAAGTATTTAATCGTAGCGTTTTTTCTGGAAGTTTTCCTGACGGCCTAAAATGTGCAATGTTATTCCCTTGTTTAAAAAAGGCACTACAACTGAAACTTGAAACTATAGGCCGATATCTCTTCTACCAGGGTTTCGAAAAACTTGGTAAAGTTTTCGAAAAACTTATTAAAATGAGGTTAGTGAAATTTTTAGACAAAGTAATGTTCTTTCATCCCTCGTAATTTGGATTTCAAAAGGGCAAATCAGCCGAGGATGCACTTTTAGATTTTTGCTCTCAGACAATGTGCAACCTTGACAAGAAAAATGTACAGCTGTGTTATTCATTCATATCACCAAAGCCTTCGACATGGTTGACCATAAAATTTCGTTAAAAAAAACTGGAGAATGCAGGTGTACGCTGTTTCATGCTTAAATGGTTTGAATCGTATCTGAAAAATAGATCACAGAGAGCAAAGTTGGATGAGACGAGAAGTGATGTGCAATTAATCAGGCTTGGGGTACCCCAAGGTTGAGTCTTGGGTCCCATTCTTTTTTTAAGTTGCATCAACTCACTTTTCCACATTAATCTCAAAGGCTTACCTTTTGCTGATGATGTTGGGTTAAAAACGCCAAGTACTATTTGGGCAGGTTAGAGAGATGGGAGCATCGCTGGGAGAAGTGTGTAGAGTTACAAGGAGACTATGTAGAAAAATAAAAAAAATTTTGAGACAAAATGTCTTGTATCATTATTCGGTCGGAAACTTTTCAGACAACCCTCGTACTAATGAAAGTTGTAATGATGATTGTTTTTTGATAGAGAATGTACACGAATTTATGTACCTAGGACTCTTACTGTATTCAAATATGAAATTCTCATTTCACGTCTGTGGATTGAAGAAGTATTTTATCTCTACACTTAGGCATTCCTATGTAATTTATGTTCTACTAAGCTTTTAACCACAATTTATTATGGACTCTTTCATTCTAAGCTTCTATACGGTATAAGCTTTATCCGAATAAAGTTCAACCTTTGATAGTCTTGCAAAAGAATGTTGTCCGAAAATTTTTTTGTAAAGCTGATAGACATCCTAGTTATCCTTTGTTTTGTGAATTAAGAATTCTTCCTGTTCGTCACTTATACTGTTTCAAGGTTCTAAAGGCGTTCTTTATGAAGTCCGGCAACCGAAATTTTCGAATCATTTCAAACTATAACCTGCGTAAAAACTCCCTAAATATGCTACATATACCTAGTTTTCGTACCACTGCTTATAGTAATTTTTATTCCATTATATGTAATCGTTTATTTAATTTACTCCCAGAAGAAATCAGGAAAGTTCACACTTCCAAAACATTTCTAAAGCGCTTAAAAATTGATTTTTTTCTCTATGACTCTCTCTCACTCCTAAAATTTTGATTTAATATTGTGATTTATTCTTTAGACTTATAATTTTGATTTAATGAGTTCTGTATTTGTAACTAAAGAAGTTTCAACAAAGTTTCAACAAATCGATGGTATTTCATTTATGTCCATACAAAAATCAATTTGGGAGTTGTTAGCATAGCAAAGTAAGTCGCTGTTATGTAGAGTGTATGTATTGCTCTTAGCAAGTTTTTGTCTACAAATATGTCTACGGATCGCCCTTGAAGGTTATTAACACTGTATACGATACTCACTGCACACTCAGGGAGTCGACTATTCTTCCAAATTCTTGGCGTGATTTCTGTGCGAAACAATCTAGGTAGGCATGAATATGTCGTCTTTGAAAGCGAATATTTAGAATATCCTGTACGTTCTATAAAGAGGTTCCGTATCTGAAATAGGATTATTCCGAGATTTCAGTTATAAAATCTTTATAAGTATTTCCAGATTTGTAATGCTAGTAAAAAATATATTTTAAATTTCGCTTCAATTTACGGCCAGTAAATTAAATCGAAAACACCGTAGCTTGATAGTGTTTACCATATCTTTTATTATTTTGAAAGTTACGTGTTCCATTGGCCTTTAATATGAAATTATGTGCTTATTGCAATTGAAGACTTCTAACCAAGAAGTTTAACTAAATATAATTTCCCGATTCTGTTGTACAGAGCCATCTAAAACATTTTCATACAATTTTTTATTTTTTTTTGTATCCTATACCTTCCTTCGGCCAAATGTCTTTCCAAAACTAAGAACTCCAGGATTCTTTTCACATTGAAAAGTGTAATTCATTTGCTTATTCTTATGTCAATCGTTCATATACTCCTACATATGGGGACGTACTCGTACTATACATATATCACCGAATCAGTGGTTTTTGGTAGACTTGTATTTTTAGTTTGGATGGGATTCACCAGATTTATATTGAATCAGTGTGGTTTTTTCCAGAAATCTTAAAACAATCATCGTTTTACAGCATGTCACCAACGGGTGTGTAGTTTTTTTTTTAATTTAATTGCCTGATTCTTAATAGAACTCTAATCAAGAAGTGGCCGGGTTGTAACTTTTTCATTGGCAGCATAAATTTCGTTATTCACTGCTCTGAAATTGTTCTTATTTTGAATTTTTTTTCTGCCATACTTTGCTTGCATATCAGATTCTATAATATATTAACTAAAATGATACTTATGTACATGAAAATTCTTAAATGTTACTGAGCTTGAAAAAGAAACAAAGAGTTGACTTCAAAAAAATACTCAACATTACAAAAATGTTGCTAAATGAGTTTTTTTTGTATTATTTCAGAAAACGAACTTATTGTGTTGAACCCTTATAGATGGAGGGTCTAAATGTTTCTTACCTCTTGTCTATATTATAAAATCTTTTAAAATTAGAAAATTTTCAATAAACAAATATTTTCAGAAATTTTTTTTTTAACAATAGTAGTACTTTCGCCTAGCACGGATTAAATATAGGAATGAAAAAGTCATTGCAAACTGTTTAATTATACTGTCCTACTCCTATATTTACGTATTGATTCCAGGCAAAGAAGAAATAGTACTTCCAAAATATTAGGGAACTCTCTACCTTGATTGTTCGACAATACTTACTTAAACGTCCGATGCTATAAATAAGATGGTAGAATGATTCGTCACAAATTTGAGAACCCTTTGCATCACATAGTCTGAAAAAGGAACATACTATTCGCGAATATGCTATTAAAACACAAAATGCCCTAGACAAATATCAGCTAGCCCTTATCTTAAATTTGTAAACATGATTCAAATGTTTTACGAGGATGTCACTTGATGCTTTGATTACTATTTCAGGATTCTGTAAACGGATTTTGGTCCGGATGGAAAAACCAAAAATCGTCATACAGCGACCATTTCTAATATAAAACAAAGGCACTTAGAATATTATTCTGTTGGTATCCCTTATATAATCGGCTGACTTTAATATGGCCTTTCTTGGATGGATGTTCAAACCAATTAAATCACTTTATACAGCTCAGAAAGTTCTTTCGTTATACTATCTCCTTCAATTGTCCTCCGTCCAAAGAGGACTAAAATAGAAATACTTTTATCTCAGAGAGCATAGTATCTGACTGTTTTCCAGCTTATTCTCAAGCGCTCATCGCCATCATCGTCTTTTGGCTCCTCAATTAGTTTTCTTCCTTAATCCAGCTTTTGCCGAAAATATCGCTTGACTCGTAGTACGAATATATCCCATTTATATACAAAGTATACATTTACTTTTGAGTAAATTTGAGTAAAAATTGACGTTTACACAGTCTATTAAGCACAAACGAGCCGTTCTAAAGATTTCTTATTTAATTCTTAGTCGTTGTATATTGTATAAGTTCTAAAGAATATTATATCATTTGTCATAATAGATTTATTAAATTGTAAAAGATACAGAAATTTTGAACAGACACAGTTCTCTATTTTTAAAGTATGAGTTCGCTTTAAAAATTCATTTTAAGACAAGTTCGTGACGATTTTAACAAGTGTTCGTGACCAACCCGAAACCTTTTTCAGTTCAAGGCAACACTAAATCATTTATCTTATTAGGGTAGTAGGTTGATTTCCTTTTTCTCTTTTATTTTTAGCACAAAACACTGAAATTAGGGGGACGTAATATTATCGAATAATTATTCGCTAAATGGATCTTCTTTTGAAAGTAAAACAAAATTATTTTCTAGCCACCAAAAGAATTTTTTGCAATTTGATTAGCAGCCAACTGTAGTGCAAATATAATACCACATTAAAAACTGTTTACCCAGAATATTCGAAAGCATTAAGGCAAAGATAATCGACATTGGCAAGTTACAAATGTTCGAATGTAAGTGGTGACACTTCAAACGGAAATTTAACACTTAATGTCGCAGATGTAGTGAAGAGATAACATAAACATAATCCCTCCCAGAGGAATAGAAATAAAAATAAAAAGGCACTTAAGCATAATTATTTTAGGAAACATTATTTAAGCTTTTCCACTCTTAAGTAAATACACTGTTCGTTTTTGTAAAGAATTTAAAGTCATCGCTGGCAAGAAGTGTCAGAAATGGGTTTAGCTGCAAATTAGTGCTACACCAAGTATATTCTGTGAAGAAAAAGGGTTACTGAACATTGTACAACATTTATTATAGTTATAACTAAGAGGTTATAAGTGATTTTGCCTTCATCGGCTCCGCTGTTGACTCGCATAATGCTACCTCATCAGAAATCAAACGAAGAAGAAGCGAAGACGTCTGAAGATACAGAAATCTCCATTATCCGAACAGCTATGTCGAATTAGTCAGAAAATTGCGCATCATTCACCCAAGATTGCTGGAATATGAATATTCGAATAGAATGATAGGCTTCGGCCTGAAGGGTCATCCAAGCCGAAAGGATAATCAACTTCGAGTACGCAACTGACGTGGGCTTGTCAGACACCGCTCACCTACAGTGAGGCTTATTAGTTTAGCTTTAGACCCAGGTCCTTATGTAAGCTTATGTAAGTATGATACGTAAGTAAAGAATTTTGAAGTCAAGGTTAAACTGATCGGGCTCTTCGGTTTATTGATACTTTTGAAGGTTTATTAGATGTTAAACAGTCCGAAATATTTTCGATGAAGGTAAAGATGGTGGCCCACGTCCTATTCCGTGGTGGTAATTCTTCAGTTGAAGGCGCTCATCGCTCCGGTAGTTTTTCCGAGATTAACGATAATAAAATCAGAGCACTGGTGCACGCAAATAAGAATTCAACGATTCGGAAGCTTGCTACTGGTCTAAAAATGCCCATTAGAAGCGTTCATGGACATTTGAAATCCTTTGGCTTCGTAATGGGTGCCGCATGATTTGAAAGAAATTGACCTGACGAAACACATAACCTCACGAAACGTGAAAAAAACTACTTTTTTTGTTTTCAAAAAGAACTTAACACTCAAGAGGGTGTTACTACCTACTCTTAAAATGCCGAAGAACGAGTTTTTTGGAAAATTTGACAGAGAGAGAGAGAAAAATCTTTGGGATCAGTGGCCATTTCGCTGCATGGGTGCATTTAATGGGACCACTAAATTATTAGTGTAAATTGACTTGTTGTAGTATTTTAGGCCACCATTCATCTCACGAGATTTTAGTTGCCTGAAAAAAATAATGACTGGTATTGAATCCTGAACCTTCCCCTTGAACCACTACCACTACCACGTATGGTTACGGGCGGCGAAAAATGGATTGTCTGCAACAACTTCAGTTGACAAAAAAGTCAGAAAGGCAAGCAAACGGGAACATCCACCAAAAGAAGGTAATGCTGTCAATCTGGTGGGATTGGAAGCTATCAGTCTTCTAAGAGGTGCTTCCAAAGAAACAGTATACAAGTTTAGTCACTCAGCAAAAATTATTGCAACTTGGTTGGGATATGTTTCCACGTCCACCATATACTCGTAGTCCAGATTTCGCGCCATCAGACTTCTACTTATTTCGTTCTTTGCAAAACTCCTTGAATGGTAAAATTTTTTGAATAACCCAATATCTTTATTGTTATACTCGTACAAACTTGGTGGCCGTGGTGTAGTGGTACTAGCAATCGCTTCTCACTCGGAGGGTCAAGGTTCGAATCCTACCCATTGACAAGTTTTCAAGTTTCTCATTTGTGTAATTGGAACTCAGACAGGAAAATTCTGCGTGTGAAGGCATAGCACTGACACGTAGATTTGGCTGTTGTAGAGTTTCAAGCACAAAAAAAAGTGTGAATTATAACCTTCGAATCGCTCTTAGTGAAGAAAAAAAATCTCCGTCCTATTCGGACTCCCACCCCTGGAGAGCGAATATCGAAACCAAACACACCTGAGTTTCAAACCACTACAAAAAACCAATTTTCCTTTCTCCTCCTTTTTTCCGCCCGCGCCATGGCAACAGTAAAAGGGTATTAATCCCTTAGGCGCGCGTAAATTATAAAAAAAAAAACTTTGTAATTGAAGTGAAAATAAGAAAGGTTAAATCTAAAACTTCGGAAACATGCCCTAACGTAACTTAAAATCCCATTTATGTACATATGAAAGCGTGTACTTACTGTTTCTGTGCTTACATTTTAGGCCAATTTTCTTTATATAAATTTAAAGGCAAATGTTCAGACCGGACGATGTTATAGCTGCATAAAGGCTATCTTAATTTTTGGCAAACGTAATAAGCTTAAGGGTGTCTTAAATGCCTAATAACTCCAAGAAAATAAAATCTCTGTTCATGACAAGATTACTGCTTATGCAAAAAAAAAACAGCGTCATCAGAGCACTGGAAGCACTGTGCACATAAATGAATATATGCGCATATAAAATGCTTGCTAGTTCAAATATATGCAGATTAGGCTGCTGTTTTTTTTTTTAGCAACATTGACTACCTTCTACCCGGTAGGACATCTAGGACAGGCGTCTCACACAGTCACATGAGATGATCCCTGTATCTTTATTCATGCAACCCTAATTTATTTACTTAAGTGGAGCTACAATCTATATATATTTAGCTAGCTGCTTCCAGTTTCGCACGCTAAATTTCCTGGGGATTTGAGTACGACACTTGAGTCACGGTCTTCGTCTATTGCGCTGTCCTTCGAGTGCGGATGCGAAGAGTTTTCAGACCGCAGCATTGATGTTCGTCCGCTCTAGTTGTCATTTTAGCCGTTGAGTCTTCGCTTTTCTGGTTAAGCCGATGTCGCTGCCCGTAGTTCGTCGTTGTATCTCTTCCTCCACTAACCGTCCATGCAGATGGGACCAAAAATCAACCTAAGAATTTTCCTCTCAAAGCAGCCCAGAGTACCCTGATCTATTTTTGATAAAGTCCATGCCTCTGGGATTCTTAGGGTCTTATGCGATTGGCAAGAGTTATTCTTCGTTTGATCTCAGCGCTGGTGTCGTTGTCTGAATTGATAGCGAAGCCTATGTAGGCAAAGTCCTTAACTACCTCAAAGTTATATGTGTCGAGGCTAACGTTCTCTTCCAGACATCTTTATTGCGTGTCCTTTCTGTTTCACAGCATATACCTGGTCTTGCCCTCGTTATCGTCTTTCTCCTCTATGGGGGCATGCGCACTTATAAGACTAATATTGGCAAATATGGATAACACGGATTGTTACGAGGCGCTCGTTCAAATGCCAAAAACTCAAGAGTACTTGCCTAACTCTACCTCTAACAAGAAATCCACATCCAAATAAGTGCTGCTTTTGCCGTCGATAACAATCGCCATAGTAAATGTCGCAGTTTTTCATCCTCTTTTTGTTCGGCCCATCCCATCACATTTCTTGGAGGGCGGTAATATCTGCTTTGCAGCAGTCCAGGGCCTTTGATAGTTGTTTGGCTGCACGTGGCCTATTAAGGAACTATCATTGTCTTAGTCTCATTTGCAGGTGTTGTCAATAGTAGATCCGTCCGTATTAGAGGCTTGTTATTACTTCGTGACTACATATTTTTTTCCCATGGCCGAGCAGTTACCCCGGCGGCTTAACCCTCAATCTGGAGGGCCAGTTCCATTATATTGTAATACCCCTAGGACGAGGGGTCGGTTAGATCGAAGTCAGTAACCCGTTCGGGGATATGAGCGCTACCGTTGGTCCATTAACGGCTAATCCGCCACCACCTCTTTTCATGACTTAGTCTCGGAAATACTTACCGGCCTGAGCTCAAAATATATCGGAGTAGACCCGGATAAGGTCTCCTTTTTTTTGTTCAGGGATTTTACTTCACCATTGATTCCATCCGAGGAATTCATCCGCTGTCCCGTTTATAGTGCTGCTATTTTTGTCTGCTGGTCAGCACTCGTGCTTATAAGTTTGGCAAGTCGAATCCGGATGGACATCAACCAGTACCCGATGATTAGCACTTAACACTTAAAATAAGCACAGTTGATGTGTAGAAACAGTTGCAAAACTGGGTATCGAAAGGTTGACATCTCTCAGTGTCTACCCTATTTCCACATCACCCAACCATGCAAACCTAACATAAAGTAACATTTTCAGAGTGAGTGAGAAGTATATTCAGAACTGAGTTACGGCTAGTCTGCTCTAATGCGTAGGCCTGATTCTGCTCTAGTACGTCTATGTAGATGAATCTCTCTTCCCTTGATATTCATATCTGCACTCTCAAGCCCTCTTCTGTTTAAAGAGAAGTGGTTTTTGATACAATACGTGTCGACTTTCTTTTGACCAGAGTCTTATGGGCATGCCGGATGATGCAATGACACCAGAACTTAGGTTGCGGAAAAAAATAATAAATCCACAGGAAGTCTTGCGACTGTCTTCTAAGCGGGGATAAACTCAATCCTGATGGCAAAGAACTACGTTGTGAACAATTTGTGGAGAAGGCAAAGCATTTGCATTTGTGGCGACAGCCCAGCTGCGCTTAAATCCTCGCTGAGCTCTCTTATGACTTCCAGGCTAGTTCGAAAATGCAAGACTTTACTCAACGGAGTCGGAACGCTACTTTCACCAAGTCTTGTTTAAGTACCAGATCTCAATGGGATCATGGGAAATTAAATCGCGGAGGAGCTCGCTAGGCAAGGCTTAGTGGAGAGTTTTTCGGGACCCGAACTTACGTTAAGTCTACTTGCGTTCTATGTTAGGGCTTTCATTGAGAGTTGGGCTTCGTGTGATCATAATTGCTGATGGCATGACTCTTTAGGTTGTCGGCAGACCAAACGAAAACTTCCCGAAATCTGTAAGATGTCAGCAGCTTTCCTTAGTAGGAAAGACCGCAGCCTTCTTACTAAAATGTGACGGGCATAACATAAGTGACACAACATTTTGGGACGCTTGTTGTGAAAATAATGACGACACCGCGGGCCACTTTTTCTGTGAATGTCCGGCCTAAGCCAGCATCAGGCTTCAGATATTGTGTGCTAAAGTGGTAGTTGCTGGTACTGCAGATACTTTATCGCTGACTCGTTTATCCATCTTACAGGAATGTAAGCACTCTGTTCCGACGGAAAAAAAAATTACAGTTCGTTTTTAAAAAGTCGTTGATAAGCCGATGAAATCAGTCATATCCCGATTGATTTTAATTGAGATTTGATCAGGTAAAGAACGACTCTGTTTTAGAATATACTGGCGGAAATGTAACAAAATATATAATACCTGCGCAAGGTGCTCCGGTAAAAATACCGGACACTTTAATAAGGGTATACAGAATTTGTTTGATTAGTAGTATCTCGGTTGAAAACAAGAATACAGAAAAATATCGATGCATTTTTTAAGGGCATTAAAATAAAGGATTATCTACTTAAATCGGCCATTTTCACACCTTTAGGAATCCTAAAATTAAATAATTTTCTAAAAACAAAAAAAAAATTTTTGAATGCATATTGAATCATATGCAGCTGTTGATATAAAAATTGTATGGAACTTACGCTAACGAATATCTGGGTTTCGAGGTCTATCTATTTTGAGAAGTTGGATCGTATCTTAAAATTATTGTCTTGAGAAGAGAAAGTCTAGCGTATTTTCTTTTACAGAGGGAATTAAATATTTCTTCAAAAAAAAAGAGTCTCGAAATCAAAATTTTAAATTCGAAATTGACTTTTGATATAATAATTAGATCTCATAATTACGAGTTGAATCATTTATGTACATACAAGCGTAATTTTTGAAGATGCCATGTTTAATGGTGGAAAAACTGTCCAACGAAACTCACTACATCTTGGATGAGATACATTTCCACACGTATAATATTTTTTTTTTAAATACTGGTATGTCAAGGAATCATCACTTGAGTTCTCGACACAAGTCATCACAATCCAAAATAAACGTAGTTCCTTGCATAACGCGTTTCAACATTTAAAAATGAAAATCTCTGCTTATGACGAATTTACATGTTTGCCATTTGAAAATTAATTCTCCGTGTTACAAGTTTTGCATGTGCAAATAAAAAATAACGGCAAATACGTCAGCATCTTCTCAGAACAGTGAAATTATCTCCGAGTAAACTTACTGTACGAGTAGAAGGCTGACTAGTTCAAAAATACTAGTATGTAGATAAGGCATTCTCCTAGACAATAACTTAGGATACTCAGAATTCATTAAAAAGGTTTGTACTTGTAGGTTAAGTTTTAGAATCCTCTTTAGTAGTTAAAAGTTTAATTTAGTATGATGTAAATATTTATTAAATGTTCCATGCGCGTGAAACATATTTTGAAAATAATGCCCTTCTTTCCGTCATACATTGTATTTTACTTAAAAGGAAACGTTAAAACATTAGGCGCTTTCCGATTTCAGGACTGAAAACACATCGCAATGGACTGTGACAGTGATACTACAGTTGTCTGCTTATTATTGGTGCTTGTGTGGGAGCTGGAAAAACATAAATTTCAGCAAAAAATTGGTATTTGAAACGCGGAACAATTTCCTACCTGGATATAAAAAAAATCATATTTCCAGATCTTCTGCTTTAAGCGGCACTCTTTAAACAAAAAAAAAACGAAATAAGCGCATGAGAATGAAGGACTTTCATCTACACTTCTGTTTCTAGCTTCTGTATACAATTTTGAGGATTAAAAAGTTATAAAAGCTGCATCCGTATGGTGTATCGTATCATTTTAACCGTAAACAAACATAAGGAATCGTTGTGGTGACTACTGTTAAAGCGAATTACGAATTTGTAATGGCTGAAAATGGAACAAGTGAAAGAGTTTCTGATGCCTATCCAGAAAAACGAGATTCAAGCAGTCCGATAATCTGTGATAGTAATTCCTTCGACTTTAGTTTTCTGTTTTTTTAAAACTCCAGCTTTTTTTCGCCACTAATTTTTCCTTTTTTGCTCTATTGTTTTCATTTCGATTTGTGTAGCCATAATTCTTGATAATCTTTATTATTTTAATGAAATATGTCAAAAAATAATTTTTTCTAACTGCTGCAATATCATAAAAAACAAGCAATAGTGGGTGCGACACTCAGGTTATGAATATATTGTATTTTACTCAAAATATAGAAACGATGGATTTCTCTATCAAATCGTTTACGACGTACGACTCAAACAGTGTTTCATTAGACACGCGAAGCCACATGACCGCACAATTCTCTATTTCAGAACCTAGAAGCCTGCAATGCTTAATTTCTTCACAATAGGAATATCAGTGTTGCATTCGTGATTCCGAATTTTTTTACGAGGTTTTTCAATGTTTTGCAAAAACTGATTTAATTTTGAATAGTCCGCTGTTTTGTCAAAAAATGACGCATTTTCGATGACAAGTGAATCCAGGACGTTAATAAAAATAGAACGATACATGCTCCAACAATGCACAGACATCTTTATGATTCACAGCAAATACGATGAAAATTTTTCGGAAACATTTCGAAGAGTAAAAAGTATTCTCGTCCAGTTAATTATTAAATAAAGTCAGAAAGTAGAGCTATTGAGGCAAATTAGTGATGTGAAGAGCCCGTCGCGGAAGAACAACTGGGAATATTGCTGCTATAGCTCGTAGAGTGTCCGAAAATCCAGGTTTGTGGATTCCACGTTGTGAGCTGTTTGAATCGTTAGCTACACTTAGCTGTTAGCTATTCTTAGCTAACTGTAAGATTTCAATAAAGATTCATTTTGAAGTTAGTCAGCAAAGAAGGCAAGTGCTTTGCTTAATAAGCAAGTAGTCAACTACTTAAATGGGCCTCATAAGAATCTCATACACGATCCTAGAAACTAATCACACTAATAACAACACTTCACCGAATTTCCAATAAAGACTTAGATCATAAGATTCATAACGTTTTACTGACACAAAACTAAAGCCTGCCGACCATCAGCATCACGTCGTCACTTTGCCAATTTGATGTCGAAAATGTTAGAAATTGATCAGTTAACAGAAAAACATTTTGACCGATGAGATAAATTTCTATCTTCAAGCAGAATTACCTCATTAAGAGCTGAGAAAATCCAATAATGATTATCGAGAAGTATCTTTATTTATTACGTGTTACTGTTCGGTGTGATTTTTGGGCAGAAGCCATCATTGGAGCTCGTCGGTTACCATGAATGATTGCGTTATCAAATCATGATCAATGAATTTCTATAACAAGAACTTGAAGGTATGGATTTATTCATATCAGTGATGAAACCATTGAAAGCAAGGTTCCTGTTTATTTTATATATACATCTGTATAAATACGAGTACGTAAAACTTGAAAGGCCATTACTTGGCTTGGAGATGCACGATTTAACATTCACATAGATTGCCGATTTTTCGCGATTGCCGAAAGTACCTATTGTAAGCAAATCTGTAGATGACTGCTCAAGATGTCGGCATACCAAACAAAAGCTTTCCGTTCCTAAACGGACTTCAACTTTCCTGCTGGCACTTAGTAGGAAAAAGGAGCATATAAGGAGTACTTTGTCTAAGTAGTACTTTGTTTCAACAGAACAAAAACAATGACCAAAAGAAAGAGAGATAAGAGAAGGAGTACAACAGAAAAAAAAATAACCTTGTATCAAGGGCATATATTTTTTTAGATTAATGTTCACGACGTTCAAACTCTAACAATTTGTTGGTGCACCAGCAAAATTTGGTACATTATTTGCTCAAAAATGTTCTACATTTTACAAATCAACCGCTGGTTGGATATGAATAGAGGGCGAATTTTAAAAACAAACAACTACTTTCTAGTCGCGCTTTATTTTTTTTTTTTTTATAATGAGCGCGCGCTCAAGGGGTTTGAGTACCCTTAAGGTGATTGTACACAGCGCGGGCAAAGGAAATTTAGGGAGGAAGAAAAGAGAGGTACCGATGTACATTGTCTTTAAATGTTTGCAAGTTATAACGACCAGGAAATACAGACATCGGCAGGGCATTCCATAAGCGAGTTGTACGGCTTAGGAACGAATCACGATATTTTAGAGTACGTCCGAAAATGGGCTTGAGGGTATACTGATTAGCATTCATAGCGAGACGGGTGTTACGGTTGAAAGTTTGAATGGGCGGAATGCTACTGGCGATTTCAGTGGAGCACTGGTGGTGGAAATAGCGATAAAACAAAGTGAGACACGAGACATTTCGTCGGTGTTCGAGGGTGTCCATTGATTGACTGATATTAGTATCGTCAATAAGTTTTATCGCACGGTTTTGAATCCTATCTAGCAGGTGCAGAGATGTTTTAGGAGTACCTGACCAGATGTGGGAGTTGTACTCCAATTTTGGGCGGATGAATGCCTTATATATTGAGGCCAGATCAGAGGGGGTAAAATATTTTTTACATCGCTTGAGGAAACCTAGACATTTCGCAGCATTTTTGGCGACATCAAATATGTGGTCATCGCAACGTAAGTTGTCATTGACACACATACCGAGAATGGAAAGTTTTTCGGTTTCGACGATGCAAGTGCCATTCATAGATAATTTCTGGGTGTTTAAATTTCGCTTTAAAGACAGCAGACAGCATTGTGTTTTGGAAGCATTAAATTCCACTCTATTGATAGTTCCGCAATTGGTTATGCTGTTGATATCGGAATTTAATGAGCTTAGCATACGCTGCCGTTCTCGTACTACAGCCGAAGAGCAGTTCCGTGAGTCCGTGAACGAATATGAAAATCAGAGAGTACTGTCATCAGCAAAGGAATATATTGGATTAGAAGTAACAGACAAGAGATCGTTAATGAAAATTAAAAAGAGTGTCGGTGACAGAACAGAGCCCTGGGGCACACCAGCATTTATTTTGTGAATATCAGACTTCAAACCGTTCAAGACAACTTGAATTGAAAGTTCCGAAAGGTAATTTCTAATCCATTGAAGAAGAGAGTCGTCGATCCCAAATGCACGCATTTTCGACAAAAGAGCCTGATGCCAAACTCTGTCAAATGCCTTAGAAATATCAAGTACAACTATCTTGCTTTCGCCAGATTGATGTACGCTTTGGTTCCACTTTTCGGTGAGACATGCCATCAAATCACCAGTGGACCTGTTGCTGCGAAAACCTTACTGCCGGTCATTGAGAAGTTTTCGTGTTTCGAGATATTTCATGAGCTGACGATTTATCAGTGTTTCCATGACCTTGGAAAGAAGGGACGTAAGTGCAATGGGTCTGTAGGAGGAGAGAGAAGATGATTCGCCTTTTTTAGGGACGGGCTGGACAAATGCTGTTTTCCATCTGCTCGGGAAGAATCCTAAAGTGTAGGATTGATGAAAAAGCTTACGCAGTGGTTTTGCCATCGAGGAAGAACACCTCTTCAGAAGAAGGGGAGATATACCATCTGGACCAGCGGATTTATGTATGTTGAGATCTTTAAGTACTCTTGCTACTACACGAGTGCGAAAGTAGATTCGTCCCATTGAAGATTCGACGCACTCAAGTGTAGGCGGAGACAAAGCACAATCTGGGAGTGTTGAACTGGCCGCAAAGTGTGCAGCAAGCAGATTGGCCTTATCCAAAGAGCTGACAGCTGGAATGTCATTGTAAATGAGCGTTGGGATGGAGGATGAGGCGGAATTCTAATGTTTTTGACTAACGACCAAAAATGTTTACTGCCTTTGGGACATTGCAGTATTTTTTGCCTCAGTTTTTGGTCGTATAGGAATTTCACACGCTTAAGAAAGACGTTGCAGTCATTTCTGGCTCGTTTGAACTTTTTTCGGTTTTCCTCTGTCGGGTTGGTCTTGTAGGACCGAAAAAACATTTCTCTAACCCTGACGGCCTCTTTACAGCTCGAGTCGTACCATGCCTTTTCTTTTGGTTTGATACTCTTCATCCGATGAGGAATAAAGGATTTCATTCCAAAGAGAATGGTGTCTGTAATCATATCAGCAGCGGCACCCACGTCGTTATCGAGGAAGCATAACGACCAGTTAAAATTCCTAAAGAAGCTGTTAAGACCGCTCCAGTTGGCTTTCTCGTATTGCCATACGGTTCTTTTAGGAATTTTTTCTCTAACTGTGTGGTCGGTGTACGAGAAATTAGCTGATATGACACAATGGTCCGCTTGTACATATGTATATACAGTGAGCTCCCAAATGTCCGATCTCAAGTTGTTGGCACATTGGCTTTCATGCAAAAACTAGAGGAATATAAACTTGAATTCGAAAACAACGATTAGAAGAAAGTATTTTTGTAATTGAAAAATATTCCTATTTACTCAAAAATATTAAACGCATTATCTTAAAATAGTTTTCCCTCAAAGGTGTGATAAATATGATATAAATATTGCATACAGAATCAGTGAAATAATGAGTACGGTAACGAAGTAGCATGTTTTCACTGGAATACTATCTTAATTTTGTAGAAATTTGCGCCAATAATATTTACAGTGTAGTATTCTTTAATGGCAAACTCTACAATTCCAATACAAAGAGGACTAAGAACACTGACAGTAATTTTAACTAACAACTTCTAATGTACATATAAAATATTAATCAACTTCAACTACGTTAAAAAACAACACTTGGAGACTACAACAGGATTTTAGAATGAGTGTACATGTGAATCACAAAAAAAGAATTTACAAGAGACGAATAGAAATAAATAATTGCCTTAGGAGTGAAACATGTGCCCTCAAAGCAAGATGGCGAAGTTACGGCATTTCGAATGGAAATTGAATATGCAAAGTAAATTTTCTGGAGGAAGGAACTAATTTAGCCAGTAATATCCTTATTTGCAATACTCACCTATTTCAATAATAAAAAGTAGAAACTTATCTATGTAAATTTTGATCTCACCAATGTTCCTCAATGTTTATCTAGAGTTACCCTGATCTACAAACCTCTCCCACTGCGGAAAAGAAATTTATTGCCTTTTAATATACAGGGTGTCTCCTAATTCGTCAAGCATAATTTGGGAAATGATTCTTGGCTATATTCTTACCCAATTGTTTTATTAGAATATGAGTCTCCAATCCTGACATCATTTATCAAAGAAAAAGCTAACTAAACTATGTTTACGGAAATTGCTCTGTTAATTCTTTGTTTAGGACTTTATATGTCTTGTAACTAGCCCTTGTAACTGCGTTTAAATAAAATGTATATCTTGTTCATATCTTCGGATATCCAATTTCTAAAACTGTTGCATCTTTCTTGCCCATGATAATTTTTGACTCTGAGGTCACTTTTGTCCAGAAATGTAATAAATATAACTATTTTTTTCTTACGAATGTAACAATAATAAAAAACCGCCATCGAAAAGTTTGCAGAAAAACCCATCGATTTTACGATACTTGGGAAAAATTACGTTTCTAACAACAGTGGTTTTCCAACAATTAATAATTTTCCAATAATTTTTTTTAAAATTGCATAGCTATTAAAAATTATTTTTAAATTATTTTTTTTTTATTATCAATAATAAAAAAAAGTCATCAACAAGTTTTGCAAAAAAAATATATAGATTTTATGATATGTACTTGGGAAAACCTGCAGCAGGTAAAAAAAAGAAATCAATGATTATTTACCTATGTTTCTGACAACAGTTGACAATAAGAGTGGTTTTCCAAGAATTAATAATTTTATAATAATTTTTTAAAATTGCATAGCTATTATAAAGTTTTACAATATGCTCTTTATTTGACTACCTGTCAAAACCCTCATTTCCTTACCTTGTTCCTTAAAAGTTATCAGAAAGAGTTAGGTTTGGTGTATGAAGGCCTATTTGGAAAATTTACCAAACAAAAATGGTATAAAATATTAGAAAAAAAAATCAATTCATCAGTTTAATTTTTTACGCCAAGGTTACAGTTGTTTAGAAACGCAATTTGAAACGTCTGCATTTACAAACCAATAATACGCAGATATTATTTACGTTTATGGACTGTGCAATGGCAGTTCAACTGGAGCGCGGCAAAGATACCATGAACTACCAACGACTTCCTAGTGAAGGAGTATTTGGAAATACGTACAGAAAGCTTCGAGAAACGGGATTAGTTTCAAATACAGGATCTAACGCGGGACTTCCACAAGTAAGAAGAATTTCGGCTGATGAAAGAATACGGGAAGTTGCTACAACTGATCCATCAATCAGCACCAGACGCTTAGATTTGCAATTCAATTTCTAGTGTACTGCATGGAGAACATTTTTATCCATACCGCCATACACCTCTGCAAGAACTGCTTCTAGGTGATTTGGAAAACAGACTGGAATTCTCTAACTGGTTGCTGGAGCGGAGCTTGGATGACAACGAGTTTATTAGCAGAATCCTTTGGACGGACGAAACTTAATTTACAAAAGATCATAAATTTTCATAATCTTCATACATGCGCTGCGGACAATCCACATACAAGGAGACATAAATCATTTCAACACAAATACTGCGTCAATATGGTATGTGGGCAGATGTAATTGGAAAGAAATAAACTACTATCTAGGCTGAATTCTACAAACTATCTGTAGTTTTTGCGCAATGATTTACTATAACTATTGGAGGACATTCCACTGATTCAACTAGCTATATCATATTTCCAATATGATGAAGATGATGGCTAGATGAAGAGTAATCGTAGGATAGGAGAAATGTAAAAATTTACTGGCCTGCAAGATCTCCTGATCAGTATTTGATTCTTTTTGTATGGGGAATAATGAAAGAACTTATTTATTCAACTCAAATAGCAAGCAACTTTAAGTGAATTGGAAGATCATTCTCGAAGCATCATCAAAAGTGGGGCAGCAGTTAGCATCAATAAACCGTCGCAGTGAAATCAAAAAACGAGCTCTAGCATGCATACAAAACCAAGGTGCACACTCTGAGCACCTGTATAACTGCTTTAGTATACACATAAAATAAAAATTATCTAAAACCACAAAAAATCGTGTTTTATTCATAGCCTCTGGAGTGTAAACCAAAAAAATCCCTTTTTAAATTTTACATGCTGTATGTTTTCTCAGTTATCATAAAATCAATGGATTTTTCTGTAACTTGTTGATGATATTGTTTTCTTATTACCTGACCTGTATAGAAAATATGAAATACATATGTTATTCATTTTATTTATTCCTTCATTTAGCATATTTAAAGTAATAGGCTATTATATTACATATTTATATAATCTCTTACAAATTCTTTAGCATTGTACTTATATATAGTACATTCAAATTTGCTTCTAATTTAAATTCTTCAGGCAAGGAATTAAAGATTTGAAAACCCTTGTACATAATGCTATTTTGTGATATTGTATTTCTATAATTATTCAGTTGTTAGTTATCCACATTTCTTAATTCATATGGCTGAACTTCCCCAACATACCTAATTTAGTTGTTCAAATAAATAGGCGAATCACCCATACTCATATTTTGAATAAACAGAAGAACATCTAACACTAATTGTTGTTTAATACTTAACCAATTTAGAGGGTTTATAATATTCAAAATACTTGTGTAACGGCTACAATATTTAAGACTATTCGCATTACTTTGTTCTGAAGTTTCCGCAATCTATATACATACATTATTATTAGTTAACAAAAAAGGACAGCTTGATAATAACATTATACACTCTGACTAGTACCTTCAAATCTAATTTACATTTTATTCTTCGCAAAAAGTTGATCTTCTTGGATACTTTTTTAAGTAAATAATTCACGTGTTTATTAAACTTTAAATTGCTACTTGTTGTTTGCCTACTTGTTCAATATTTTCGTATTCTATATATTTGTTCATAAATAAACATGTTGAATTATATATGTACAGCTGAGCGTTATCTTAAATTACAAAATTAGAAAATACCAAAAAATGCAGTCCACTTCAAACAGAAGATAAGTAATTCGAGATAACGCACATGGGCACACAGGTCAAAAATGTAGGGACAAAGCTATAACACTTTGTTCCCACAGTTAGTTAGTAAGTTATATATGTACATATATATTTGTTTGTATAAAAGAGTGTGAATAAGAATAAAAAGGGCAGATACTTTTTTAAAGCGAAGAAGAGTGTTTCAGACATTGGTCCACGAGCCACAGAGACTGAGCTCAGCCAATAAAAAAAAAGACTTAGAAATAGTAATCTAAGCTATAAGAATAAAATAGAAATGTTAGAGTTTTCCCCTACCAAAGGTAACAGACTTAAGAATTTGAATTTTGAAAAACGCATATTTGGTGCTAATACTGGGTAGCGTAAAACGTGGCTAAACAACGTTTGTTTAAATAAAGGTAGAATTTTTACCCTACCAAAGCGTATTCAGAGTTAATACTGGATAGCGTAAAACGTGGATAAACTACGTTTGTGAAAAGTGTTAATAACAAGTTGTGAGTCGAGGCACAACTAGGTCAACCTGGCGACTAAATCAAAAACACCTCCATCGAAATCTTTAAGAAAGTTTCTTAGAGAAAAAATTATAGAATGTCAGATGGACATTTCTGAAAAAGTGATTTATCAGATCTACCTATAAGAAAAGCGAAGTGCGAGGAGTTATTAAAGAAATTTGAAAAACTCCAGAAATAGGCTGAATCTAACCACAAAAAATTAATGGGGGACGGCATCGGTGAAGAAGAATACTTTGTCAATAATGTCTACGATGACATAATAGACAAAATTAAAGAAATAATCCGCAAGCTAAACCAAGAGTTAGGTGGGGAAATCAATACTCAAAGAAAAGATCATGCGAAGCTATCTGTTCATGGTCAGATACAACTTTCCGAAGAAGTTTCAACGAAAGAAGAATCAAATGGTTATATTTCTAAATTTAAAAGAAAAATAGAAATTTTCAATAGGAAAATTGAAGACTTTCGTTTTTTTTTTATAATTTACGCGCGCCTAAGGGGTTAGATACCATTTTACTGTTACCAAGGCACGAGCGGAAAGGTAGAAGGGGGAGAAAGGAAAATTGTTTTGTAGTGGTTTGAAACTCAGGTGTGTTTGGTTTCGATATTCGCTCTCCAGTGGTGAGAGTCCGATTAGGACGGAGAGTTTTTTCTTCACACAGAGTGCTTCGAGGTATAATTCACAGTATTTTTTTCTGTGCTTGAAACTCTACAACGGCCAAATCTACGTGTCAGTGTTATGCCTTCACACACAGAATTTTTCTGTCTGAGTTCCAATTACACAAATGAAACACTGACTTGCCATAGACAGGATTCGAACCTGGACCCTCCGAGTGAGAAGCGATTGCTAGTACCACTACACCACGGCCACCCCTCAAAACTTTCGGTTGATAAAGACAGATCAAGATCAAATAAGATGCTTACGAGTAGATATCTTGTTTGAAGAAATAAGAGGTGTTTACACCAATAATTTATCCCAATACGATGACGAGGAAGTTGTACTATAATATACTAGAGGAATATTTTGAAGAACTGGCCAAGTTGAAAAATGGCGCATAGAAGGAGGAAAAACTTTCCTATCGCAATAACCTGGAATTGGAAAAGCTAAAAATTCCACCGCTTTATGGGGATGTAAAAGAATGGGCAACGTTCCACAATCTATTTCAAGACATGGTACATTACAACATGCAAATATCGAATGCGGAAAAAATGCTGCGAGTACGTCTATGACAACAACAGGTATGACAACAAGCGAATTCTATTTACAACACAGCGGGACAGATTCCTATACCAACCTGTAACCAACAGTGACAATGCAGAGGGAGTATAAGGGAGCTTCTTGATACCAGAAATGAGTGCCTTAATGCTATTAGATGTTTAGACATACAAATTTGCGAAACAGACCCATTCATTGCACGCATCATTGTGCGAAAATTAGACAAAGAAAGTCTTAAATTGTATGAGCAAACAGTGAAAGAATCCAAAAAAATTCAGACATTAACGGACATGATTGACTTTTTTGATCAACATTACCAGACCTTAAAATCCGTTGCTGAAAAAGAACCCGCTTTCAAAGCTCGAAAACAGCGAATAAACAAGGTACACCATGCAGTTACAAACGCTGTAGTAAAGATCAGAAAAATATGTAACTATTGCAAATTATATAACCACGCTACTGCTGAGTGACGTAAATTAAAGGAGATACCCGTAAGTGCGGAAAGCCGTCGAAGCTTTATTTATTAATTTATTAATAAAAAAAACAAAACGTCTGTAATCCTTGCAACGGCACAAATTAAAGCCAAAGCAACTAATGCAAAGTATTCTAATTAGAGCACTTATCGACCAAGGCTCAAAAATAACAACAATATCTGAAGAAGCAGTCCAGATGATAGGAATTCCTCGCCTCCAATATAAGACGACAATTCAAAGTCTAAGTGAAGCAATAGTTGGAGAATCTAAGCATAAAGTGAATGTGAAAATTAAGCCAAGATTCTCGAGCAACTATGAAGAAAATGTCGAGGTGTTGTTCTCCCAAATCTCACCAGTGCACAGCCAGATCGGTCATTTAAATATGATGTAGAAAAATGGCATAATCATTTGCTAGCTGATCCTACGAGTATGTTTAACAAGTCAGACAGAATAGACATGTTTATTGGAGGAGACATATTCAGTAGAGTACTGAAAGAGGGTGTGAAGAGACTTGATGGTATAATTGGACAGGCAACTAAATTTGGATGGATTTTGTCCGGATTGATTTGTCAGTCAAAACCAAAAATTGTCACTTCAGCGATAAGAAACCTGGAAAAATTCTGGGAACTTGAAGAAATATGCAATGAAGAAACCACACTGGACGAAGATATGATATGTTTGAAAAGATATAAGGAAACTACCAGACAGGATGTGGATGGGCGCTTCATAGTAGAAATTCTATTTAAAGAGGAAAAAGAACTTCGTGAATCCAGAGAACAAGCAGTCGCTCGTCTAATGCAGACGAAATTCACAAGAAATGAAAAGTTGTACAAAGATTACAAAGAATTCATAGAAGAATATATTGAGCTTGGACACATGACAAAAATTACTGACAACTCATGTAGGAAATACTATCTTAAACATCAAGCAGTCATACGAGAGCAGAGTGTCATAACGAAATTTCGAGTTTGCATCAGCAAAACCATCGAACGGTAAAAGCCTGAATGATATAATGTACACAGGACCAAAATTGCAACGCGATGTTTTTGACATCATAATTAAATGGCGTTTCTGGAAAATTGTTCTGATCGAGGACGTAGAAAAAATATACCGAAAAATAAAAATTATCGGCTATTTTTGCCGATTCTATGGCAAGATAAGCCGTCAGGCAGAATCTGCGAAAATGGCTCTCAAACAATCAAGATATTATTAAAAATATCCAAGGCACTATTAAAAACGAAGTAGTTATTGAAGAAAGTGATGCTATGAAAACTCTCGGCCTGCAACGGGACTTCCAGAAAGATGAATACCTATACACACTGCAACAAAGGAACAAGTGGAAGATCCCAGCTGAGAATTTATCAGAAGGGTACATTGTATTATTATTATTATTATTTCGCAGGATTTTCACGCCGGGGTACTATGCCCATGTTGCGCTAGTCAACAACACGCAGTGTACCGAGTTCCCATGTGGTCCTCCATCTAGGTACTTACCGCACCCACACTGCTTGATTTCGGTGATCTAGTGAGAACCGATGCTTTCAATGTGGCTAGGGTACATTGTAATAGTAAAAGATGAGAATATACCTCTAACAAGATGGCCTCTTGCAGAAATAACACAGACGCATCCAGGTAAAGATGGTCGAGTACGGGTAGTGTCTTTATAACTACAAAACAGTAATTTAAGATGCCCAATCAGCAAAGTTTGTCCATTAATTAAGGCAAAAGATGACAAAGAAAAAGAACATCATAAAACGTGCATGACTACAACATGGACGCTCAAAAGACACTCAACAAAAATGATATTTGGTACAATGCTCCTCTTTCTATTGATAATGCCAAGGAACTCTGTATTATGTATTAATACCTACGGAATCCAAAGGTGGAAGAGTAATCGAGCTGCCTGAGAAGACATGAATTTATCTCGATTCGATAGGCAAAATGGACGTAGTATCATCGACTTGGGAACTGATGATTTTCTTCGATCTAGCATCTTACAAACAACAGATTAAAAAAATCCTAGAAGTTCTGGGTCGTATCAAGGACTACTGTCATCTTCTAACGGATTTTGTGAGTGCATGCAGAGTAATAACTTCCTCACTCGAAAAACGTTTCGAAACAATTATCAACAATGACAACCTCATTATTCAAAATAAGAGACAAAAGAGAGCACCCTTAGAATTTATTGGAGCTCTTTACAACATAATATTCGGACTGATGGACGCTGATGACAAAGACCAGATAGAAAGTAATTTTAAAATTCTGCTAAGCAATCAGGAAACCCTTAAAAACAGAATGAAAGAGCATATTTCCCTAGTCAATTCAACAAAAAATATAATAAAAAAGACCACAGATGAAGTAAATGCTCAATTCGTTAATATGTCTCTACAGATAAAACAATACGAATCAATTTCACAAGAGTGATGACTTCTAAATCCGAACTGATTTTTAATGATGAAGTTATTCTCATCTGTATACTGTTGTATTGTAGTTGTATTTTGACTATCTTTTCGATTATCTTTTTATAAACAGGCAGCACGTTCACTTGCCGATAACCTTTAAATTTCGTGCCCGCAATCTTCTGAATTGATGTAAGCAACGATTCTTTCCATAAATTTGTAAAACATCCCGATATTAAAAATTTGTCAACTATTTCAACCAGGACGTTTCCTACTACTCCAAAAGAGCCTAACAACATCTTGGGGCACATACAATTAAAACATTTCTTTTATTTCATTATTAGCAGCACTTCAAATATATCATATAGATTCAAAGTTCTAAAAATAAATGGACACACAATAATTCATCTATTAGTTCATCTATTGAACATATTCAGTCGACTGCTATATGTTTAGAGCTATTTACTTCTGTCCCATTAAAAATACTCTTCTCTTCAGTAGAAATTTTTTTTGACCCCAGCACATATTTTGTTAATGATCTCCCCATACCTTTTTTATCCAATTTCATAAGAGTTTTATTTTGCACGAAAAGTCCATTGAATCTTATTAGTTTTTTTTATATTGATTTCGCGATATTTTATAGGTCTCCCAATCACTTAGCTCACCCGGTTGACCCGGACGACGACGATTGTAATAAACATTTGCTGCCTTTTTAAATCTCTTTATCGGTTGTTAAACAATTCTACTGAGTTCACGTTGGCATATTTAGTTTCAATGTACTTATTTACAATTCTTAGCAGTTCACTTGAAAAAAATATCGGCCAAACAATGCACATCGACGAACGGAATACAAATACTTCTTAATTGACATTGATTTATATCATTAATGATATATTTATATCAAGATATGAAGTTTATATCAAGTATCATAGCAGTTTAGTGGTTTTATACAGTTTTTAATATTATATGTATTCGTATTAATTGTTTTTCAATCTGCCATTTTAAAGATGAAATCACTGCTTTCACTGACGATACTGCACTTTCTTACTCTCATAACAATTATTTTTTGTGTTCAACATGATTAAGATATATGTACTACCTTTACATAATCTAGTAATCAGCACCAAAACTTAATGTATGTTGAGTGATGCTCGCTTTGAAAATTTTTTGGAAATTATATCGCATTGTAAGTTGAGTTGAAAAGGACATATTTCCTTTCTAAAACAGTGCCTATACGAAGCTTACGTATTTACTGTTGTATACGTATTTTAGAATGGTTTAGAACGGCCTCTTAAAATCCGAATTTCAGTATTGGTTTGAATTCTGAAAATTCTGAGTACGTGTTAACAGCAGTGAATTTGTCACACTGCATACCTTTTTAAAAAAAAAAACCGCTTTTATATTCTTACCTTGTTGCTGCACTTCATCTGTTTAATTTACCATTTGTTAATCTAAGATGCGTGAGAGTGGAAACAGTTTTTTGTATAACATCAACAGTTTTCTAATTTCTATTTTTATTCTAATTTTAATTTATATGCACATGTTCATAATACATATATACAAGTAGATTCAATTACCTAAATTTTGATAGAAATATAGAAATAAAGTTTGAAAAAAAAAATGCTAATGGCCAGTGCTCACTAGACTAATTACCCCGGGGTAAAACTGGTTTCATAGAAGAGGGAGATGAAGTGTAAAATAAGAAACGGGGTAAATATTCAACTAGCATTGAATCGGTTGAACATTGGGGGAAAAGCAATCCACTCGTAAGTTGTGAATTGTAAAGGGTCAACAAATTATCAGCAATACCACTAAATCATTATTCATCCGGGGCGCCGTTGAAGTAAAAGATGCCCCGGGGAAAAATTGATCCAGTGTGCACTGGTAAAATAAGATCATATTTACCGATCTGGTTTATACCATGCTACTATGGAACTAATTAATTTCAAAGTTTACTTGCTCATAAGACAATATTCTATGTTTAATGCGAATCTGAATGAGTCAGAATTTTTGCAGATATTTTGAGTATCTTATATTTTAGTATTCGACCACTGCATTCTATGGCGGAATGAGACCGCGGAAAAAAGCCTCAGCTACCACCTAACAATCGAAATACACAAATTATTGGAATTAAAAAAGGAGTTAAAACTGATTGATTTATGGTAAAATTCATAAACAAAGTACAGGTAATGTAATTTGCTACGTTTATTATAGAGAAAGACATTCACTATTAATCTGCAGTCACTTTTTCAACTTATAATACCGATAATAATACTAAAATTATTATAAATGAGGTACATTATGATTGAACATAATCTATGAAGTCAAGTTAAAGAAAATTACCAAGTTGGAACTGCCGTTAACCTTTCATTTCATCAGCCATCAGCTCATCAAAACTGCCCACCAATAAATTGAATGGGATCTAAAACATTTTTTTTAAAGTCCTGATTTATTTTATTATGTTAATACAGTGGAGAGCCAATTAACCGGGGTCCAATTAACCGGTAGACCCAATCAGCATGGATATTTAAAAAAAAAAAATTTCTTTCCCATTGAAATTCGATTAACCGGAAAAGACTCTATTATCCGGGATGCACGCTAAAATCAAATAAAAACAAAACAAAATACAATCGTATTGCATGTTCATTCGTGCAGATTATTCGCAATCACATACATACATACATACTCGTACATATATTTGTTTCTGTGTGTCATTGATTTAACTGTCACTAATATTTCAAGAAAAAAAATATCGCTTTTACGTAGCTGAATCTTGTTAGTTTCATCATCAGGGCGCATCATTTAAATTGAATTGAAAAGGTGGTGATGGCATCCTCATCAAAATTAGTAAAAAGGCAAAGAAAACTGGTCTATTAAAGAAAAAGTAGACATAATTGATGGGTTTTTATTAAAAAAAAATATTTCTGTGAAAAATTTGGCTCAAAATTATGAAATCGGCGCACAAACTGCATATGACTTGCTTAAAAATAAACATAGGATTCTCAAATTTGTTACCGAAAGTGATTCCATCAAAGGTTTGCAGAAACGCAAGACATGTAAGAAAGCTGAGAACCCAAAAGTGGATAGTGCAACATATGAATGGGTACGTCAGCAAAGATTCAGAGGAATTCCACACTCCAAGCGAGTAAATATACAATTCGGATGAGGCAAGCCTTTTATGCAGGTGCTTACCACGAAATACTTTGTAAAGAAGAACATGTTGTAGAGTGCTATAAAGATTCAAAGGAACGACTTACTGTGCTAGTTTGCTCCAATGATGCAGGGACTCACAAATGTAAGTTAATGGCAATTGGTAAAAGTCTTCGCCCAAGAGCACTCAAAAATGTGAGAGAGCTCCCTGTCATATATAAGGCCAACAATATCAACCTTGGAAAAGACGGTAAAGTTATTTTACTATTGGATAACTGCCCAGCTCACCCGGATGTAGACGAGTTTAAGAGACATAATTGCGATTGTGAGATATCTGCCACAAAACTGCACATCTTTGATCCAGTCAATGGATCAGGGTGTCATAAGGAGTTTAAAGAGTCATTGTCGGAAACATATTGTACCAAAATTAGTAAGATCGGAAAGACGCCAAGAATTTTCTAAGTCATTCAACATCAAGTCTGCAATATGGACTATCGCGACATCTTGGAATTGCGTTACTTCCCACGTTTTGAAAAATGTTTGCTATAATTTACTTTGCCCTGAAGTACCTTCAACAGGTACATTGCATATGCTTTAATTACTTGTTTGAGTCATTTTATAATGTTTACATTTCTATTGATTTTATTAGCTCAAGTTGAAGATGACCCTGACGAAGTAGCGGAAATTACGGAAGTTGCGGAGGATTTGAATGAGGAAGAAATTAGAAATTGGCTGGACTGTGATGTGAATGATCTAACATTTGCTACTCCCTCTGAAACTGATATCGTTGATATGATAAATCATCCTCATGAATCTGAGCCAGATGTATCAAATTCTGATGAATTTGATGATGACGATATAATGGTTTCAAAAATAACTTTATGTGAGGTTATTAAATCAAGCAATACCCTTTTGGACTTTTTAGAAGGCTTTGACTCGCCTACAGTATCTCAATAAGATAAAATGCAAGTTTATCGCATCAGAGAAAGCCTGATTAAGGGAGAAAACGGAGTTAAATGTAAAACACAGTCAACAATCAGCTAATTTTTTAAGACCTCTCGCATTTAGTTGTTTATACATATACCCATGTACGTATGTATTTATAACATTTACGTGTATATTTTATATATTGTTGCTAATAAATTTTATTTATTTCTGTTTCGTTTTTGCCTTATTGACATAATAAAAGAGTTTTTGTTCACTTTAACTTTTTATTTTATAGTCAGAAATTCGTTTATCCGGGCTTTTCGATTTTCCGTGATGAGCTCGGTCCCGAGCATCCTGGTTTATCACCTTTCCACTGTATTGAGTTATTTAATTTACTTAAGGATAAGTCCTTTTTAGAACGAATGTTTATTAAATAGTGAATGAGTTAGTGTTTTCGGAAGAATTTCTTTCACGGGAATCATGTACTATGTAGTTAAGATCATCTCGACTCTCCCTACTTGCAAAACCAGTAAAACCACTCACCCTCTTGTTCTCAACATGAATCCTGAATTTTAAAAATTTAACGACCAACGGCTGCAATTAAGAAACACAAAACACATGAACGAACCAAATGAAACCAGTTTATCTTATAAGTTGCTGGGTGTTATACAGCACAAAAAAAAACACAACAAAAATATTAAACAAACACTTCGTTAAAACAATTTTTTTTTCTTTGATATAACAAAGTTAATATTATTAAAAAAAAAAAAACTGTGGTTATAACTGGAATACTTTATTCACATTTTCCCGGACTTTTTTCATTTCCGTACAACGACAGACTCACAACATGATCGCTGGCTGACAACTTAATTGTCAAAAAAGGGATGAATTTGTGTCTTGCGAAAGAATAAACCGCTGTATAGGCAAAGGGTGACACAAAAAAAAATTAAAATATGTTTTTAGGATTTAAGGGTAAGAAGCGATAAAAAAAATTATTTCGAAGGATTGTAAGTCACGATAGAGACGAACTATGTAAAATATCCTAGTAAAGCTGCTTATGTACCTACTTTCGGCCACAGCCAACGACACCCTCTAGCTAGCTTGATGCTCAGCCAACTGTCTCCAGTAGCCATGCTCTGTAACTTCTGCGAAAATTTTTCGAATTCAGAACACATTCTCGTCTCTGGAAAAAAAAATATATTTCTGTAACTGTCATAACAAAACAAAACTACAATAGCCGAAATGGGTGTGGCCGATGGGTCTCGCCAAGAACTTCCCGTTAAAAAGAACTTATAGTTCTCAACCATTCTCCAATGGTTTTTGGTATTTCATATTCAATTAGAATTTAGGAAACCTACAACAAACCTACCAAAAATACTCGTACAATAAATACAAATGTGTGCTAGAGTTCTAGAACTAGTAATGCAAAAATTTCGAAAGTGTCCTCTATTTTTAAGAAAAGATTTAACGTATTTAGTGTGGGTTGTTTTTTTTAACAACTTATTAATCATCGGCGGATTTTGGTCAAAATGGCAAAGGCTCGACTTCAAGACACATCACCTGACAAAAATTCAAATCGATAGCACTATTCTTTCGCGAGTAGTCGTGACCCAAACAAATTTACACACACATACACATACCCTCATTTCCCGTTATAACCGTGGCAAGCCTCAAAGAAGGCTCGATGTCTCGTCGCCATTCAGTTGTCGGTGCAGGCAAGATGGAACATTCCTTGTTAGAACTGATCTGGCTTTCAGACAGCACCCCATAAGGGCCTGTGTCAACCCTCGCATGGCCTAGGGGCTTGCATGAACAACTATGGGATCCCGAGATTTATACACATCCTGGCATCTATAACGTCTTTGAGTGGAGACCCAAGAATAATGAATACAATCAAAAAAAATTAAAAATAAAACAAATTAAGTTAACCGTTTTCAAAAGAGGTCGAAGGTGCAGAGGTCAGAGGTGAATAGTCACAAACCCCTTAGGTGAGTAAGTAGAAAAGCGCCGTTGCTCCAAAATCTACGGTATCACAGCAGCAAGGATCCACCGAGCTATTTTTTTTCCACAAACTGGGAGAACAGAAAAAAACACTTGTGAGGATGTTGGAGGATGGTAAGAGGCGACGCTCTATCCACCAACCGATGAGAAATGCTATCGAATCCATTAAAGCGCTCCACGCACTGTCGACGATTACGATGCATGACGACAGGGCCAAAGCAATGCATCACAGACATCGCTATGACTAAAAACAGTAGCGGTCACAAAACGAAGACCGGAGCCGAAGAAGAAGATCCTAGACTCGAAGCAGAGATAAAACCTGTTTCCAGCTGATATGAATAAAAAGCTTCGCAACGAATTGGGCATGTAGAGCGAGGAAAAATTAGCGAAAGATCATCAAACCGAACGGACAAGTGACGGAAAACCGACTACAAGTGATGACAAAAACACTAGGACAAAGGTCATCAAAAATAAGAAGCCAGTCAAGAAGCAAAGACCCATCAAGGAGAAAATCGACCAGGCGTATAAATACTCCGAAAAGTTATGGCTGACCAAAACCTCAGCGTTCTCGGTGATTGGTTACGAATATCAGACGAACCCAGAAAGAGGACCTGTTGATGCAATCGAAGGAGACCAATTTAAAAAGATATTGGGTGAAACCCTTTGCAACAATGTGGAGAAGCAAACCACATCGACGAGGCCACGGAGGAGATTTGCGAATTAGCCAGATAGCAATACCAGCTTAATGACATAGAAAATGCAAAAATAATTAGACTGAGAAACGCCGAAATTGAGACGATTAGCTAGCAGTACTCACAAAATGTTAAAGTCAAGCAGAATCAAAACTGGATGGTTCAACTGCCGCATCTGGGGACGAAAACCATAACTACATGTTTCAGATGTCTTGAATTCGACCAAACTGTACGCTAATGCGAAAACGAAATGTACCGCTCCAAGAAATATAGAATATGTGAGGAAAAATGCCATATAGTCAAAGACAGCGAGAAAGACCCGGTATAAGCAAATGCCCGACAGCCATTACCAGCAACCAATCATCAAGCTCATATAGATTATCTTACTTTAATGACAGTAGGACAGCGCAGCACATTCTAGCACAAACGGCTAGAGACGAGAGAGAGGACATTATTTTGATCAGCGAACCGTATAAAACTTTCGACAGCAATATCTGGATCTGCGATAAATAAAGGCATTCCACAATTTGGGCATGTGGAAAACGTGCCACAGCTGTTACGCGCCGCCAAGTTGGACAACAAGTGAATTCCAGGCAATATTACAAAGCGTAAATGCAGATGCAAGTGAAAGATCTCCAGTGATTATAAGCGGAGACTTTTATGCCTTTGCAATAGAGTGGGGTAGTAGTTTGCCAAATGGACATATTAATGACGTATCCTACTAGAAACATTTGCATCCTTGGATATAAGCATTGTAAACAATGGTCGAGCAAATACTTTTAGGAAAGCGCGAATTGAATCATCGATATAACCTTCATGAGTAACTCCCTACTGCTCAACACAGAATTGGCCATTGGTAAAAGGCCATTTCACGCCCTAAGCTAGAGGGTCCAAATGGAAAGATAAACTTTTTGGCAAAGACATGTTCGACGAAATTATGAATATCAGCGAGCTAATTGACAGCGACAACATGTTAAGCTGCAATGCCTACACGAATGCCCAGAGCAAACTGCTTACAAACACGGCTGAGAGTGCAGCATTCTAGAAGGAGAGTCAATTTTCAAGAACGACTAGTTATATTCCGACTGACAAGAATAAGCGATAAAAGAAAGTAAAGCAAGATGCTTCAAGCGCCTGTGCGACGAAGCGGACATAGATACATTGATGATTAGGCTGAAGGACGGTTGATATCCACCACAACTGTCATGTCCAACATTGCTAATGTCTATTGTAGAGCAACTATTCCCACAGAGACCATCTACTCTGTGCAATTTAATCAGGGAACCTAGTACAGAAGCAATTCCAATAACAACACCAGATGCACTTTCATAAAGGAAGAAAAGCATCAACAAAGCCCATGGACCCGATGGTAACCCAAGCCACGTTTAGAACCACTGGGAAATTACTTGAACGAATCATATAAGAAAGATTGCTCACTGTGGCAAAAGAAAAGGGAGCATTATCAGAACTACAGTTTGGATTCAGAATATCTCGCTCCACCGTCGACGCCACAAAAGTGTTCTAGCGTGGTGGACATAGGAGCTAAAGCGATAAACGGAGAAAGATACCGATGGGGAACAAAGAATTATTATGCAGTAGTGACACTGGATATCAAAAATTCCTTTAAATCAGCAAATTCGTTACTTATAAGAAGTTCACTGGCCAGAATGGATACACCATACTACTTGCGAAAGATTGTGTCCGGCTACTTGAGCAATAGAAAGTTGACATATGAAACGGACGAAGGGGAAAAGTACTAAATAAGTACTATAAAACAAGGATCGGTACTGTATGCTCTGGAATATCATGCACGAAGAAATTCTGCAATTAAGACCAGGAGTAAAAATAATCGGATTCGCTGACGACATCGACATTGTAACTATTGCAAAGAATATTTGCGAAATAGAGTCAGCTACGGACAATGCAACCAACCTTATCAAATACTGGTTTATATCTGCCGGACTAAAAGTAGTAGATCACAAAACGGAAACCAGACGAACAAATTTGGAACACGGACATAAGGGTAGAAAGTCAAATCATTAGATCAAAAGACTATATAAAAAGCCTAGGAATAATACTTGACAGTAAATTGAGTTTCATGAATCACATCAACTATTCGGTCAAAAAGGCGTCAAAGCTCCAGACAGCACCCTCTGGAATATTGCCAAACATCGGAGGACGCGGATATGTTATAAGAATATTAATATCTAAGGTAGTAAACTCAGTCCTGTTATACGCTGCCTCAGTTTGGGTGGGGGTCCTAGCGACAAAGGAAGTCATGTCGACTTCGCACATTAAGGATAATTAGTGACTTTAGAACGATTTCCAACGAACCAGATTTTGTTATTGCCATGATGATGCCAATCGATATCTTTGCGGACGAGATGCAGAGGGTCTATAATAGGAAAACTTCTAGTAACCAAGAGGCGGTAGTCGTTAAAAAGATCAAGCAATATGAAAGAACAACGCTTTTGCCCAGACTGCCCAAATCAGGAGGTAGAAAAAGAGCATGTAATATTCCATTGCATTTCAAGCTTTCTAGTATGGAGAACTGGCATAGCAAGCCCGCAGTCAATAATTACCCAAATCTTGCTGTCTGAAAAAAATTGGATGAGAATTTGTACATTCATAACAAACGTGCAAAACGAGCTGCGAAGAGTAAGAAGAAGTAAATATAGAAGCCCCGCCAAGTAGTACCTCAGGGAATCCCGCGGTTCAAATGCGTAGAGTACGGTTTAGCTACGTAGGCATATTCCTTGGAATCGGACAATCAGGCTAGCGAACCGCGCATGCTGGTATCGCGGGCTACTGGCATATGTGAAGGTTACACATCCTTTGGCGCCACCAAAAAACAAAAAAAAAAACACATAAACAGACATTTTGTTAAAAACTTTCTCAAAACACTATAGATACTTAAAAACGTAAATATATCACACAATTTATATTTTCGAGGTGAATGCCAGAACTTTGATGAGGTTTCAAAGAAGATCATTGAGAGACTCGGAAAATCCATTCGAAGTGCCAGAGGAAAGACTTCGGGAAATATATCGATTTAATAGAGTTTCAGCACAATCATTTGTTGCTGCCCTAAGTCCCCATATGATTAAAGTACAAAGAAATGGGTTTATGCCAGATCACAATCAATTTATTTACCACTGGGTCATTTGATATAGACATTGGATAGGACTGTATAACACCATTAAGTAGAATAATGATTTCCTGTGCTGTACATGAATTGGCTGAAATTCTTCAAAACAAATTAATGGCAAAGTGGAGAATTTACTCCTCAAAATCATTTAATTCTACGGGAGCGTCTACACCACTACAACCACCGTTTTTATTCATCCAACTCCTTCTTTAATTTATTTGTTTTTTTTTTTTTGTGGCAGTTTTTATGTCGATCCAACGTTGTAAAAACAAATATAATTAAAAATAAATGAAATCACACTAAAACAATAAATAAGTACATACCTTTTTCCATTGCTCTGCGGAATTATAGGGTTCAACTGAGAACATAATTCTTCCCATCTCAATTTGTTCTTCCCATCCCATTTTGTCTCGAAAATTGTCCTCGGGCAAAAAACAAATTTCCTGCCATGTAACTTGGTAATTTTTTTTTTTGGTCTTTCGAAACTGAAACTGAAATGAATAAAAAATGGATCTGGTATTTACTTACTTTTTGTGGATTATTTTCAGTCATTGAGCTTTTTTGACATACTTTTCACTTAATGAGCAATTTTGTCAGGAAAAGGGAACAACTTTTCGCATCTGGTAGTTGCAGAAATAGTTTTCTCGCATCCTTCCAGTTATTTCTTTCCAAAATGTTTCATGCGAAAAGATTTAAAACATCGAGTGTTACAAAAACAGATGGAGTGTATTTTCATTCAAGTCACATCGTTCTGTCGAAAAATTTCTTGACTCGAGAGTTACAGCACATGGCTGCAGTTTCGCAAGCAGAGTCAATTGAGGTCCCCCGCCAAGAGCACACATCATTCTAGGTATGGCCTTCCTTTGCTGCGTCTACCCTCTGGATAGAAAGACTATTCGGCGAGGAGCATCGATTTTCATTCTCCATTCAAACGGTTTCATATATGTACCTACATAACACTGCAGGAACATTTCTTTCGAATAAGCCAGCCGTATGGATAAAAGATAAGCGCTTTCGGTTCGAAAATATAAATCAGGACTAGGATGAAACGATCCAAAGAACTTTGCGATTAAATTGTCCTTTTAACCAAAAGCAGCAATTGCAAAATATTTCTTTTTTGAGTTCCAAAATACTCATATATGACATCTTTTACAAATTTAAAATTTGAGCTGTCGATGATAATGTTTTGTCTAAGTTTTGAATGTTGAATGCTCTATAGTATACTTAATATTTTCCTGTCTCTGCCAAACCTGTTTGTGTGAGTGCTCAACCTCCAGCCTGTTTGATCTGAATGGAAAAAGATTGTGTTGTTGGTGTTGACTTATGAGTTTCTTGCAATTTTCTCTCGAATTAGGTTAAAAATATCGAATAATGAAAAAGAGCGCATTCTTTATTGCCGGTATGCCAGACATATTGTATTTTTACCATATATAGTTTTTCCCTAGCTACGCTGTCATACGCAACCACAAAATTGATAAAGACGTTGTGTGCATTGATATGGAACCCTACGCTTTTTCTTTAGATTTAACACAAAGTGATTTTAGTCCATAATGATAAGAATCGATCAGTTGGTTTCTCTATTTTAAAGCTTCATGCATTTAGTATCGCGAACTTACATTTAGTATGACCTACTCAAATTATTATATTTCTGACAGACGAGTCTGTATAAGTAATAGGAAAAAAACACTGCTGAATTTTAAACATCAATTCTAGTTTAACAAAATACCTGCAATTCACATGCAAGCCCCAGTCGTTAAAACACAATTCGTAAGACATATTCGTTTGGAAGTGTATCGGTGACCCACTAGTAGTCAGTCTACCTACGAAAATTTCTTTCAACCAGAACTGTAGATCTAAAGCTGATTCAGGCTCTGAAAGCGAGCAAATGTCAAAGAATCTCCTTAGAAAAAAATCTGTTATTGTTAGAAGCGAACATACTGGATATGAACAATTCTTTACCTGTGCTTTAGTTGCCGGCGAAAAGAATTGCTGAAACGAAAAAAGTTGGCGTTGTAGATACAATTATACATTGAAGCACTACTCCACGCTGTAGGTATCAGTTAAGTCAATTGCGTCCCCTTTCCCACAAACAATACGCATTTAGTGCACATTTAGTGCGTCGTTCTCGATGCGTTCAAGGATACATTTTGTACACTTACAGTACTGTGCGAATTAATGTGAACATATCAAAATTATCACAATTAGGCTTTATTTTTGGTATTATATTATATTTTTATTCTTATTTTTGAAGATGGATATTACGAGTACTCCCGAAAAGCGCATTAAGATTGTTACTTTGAGTGAGCACACATCAATGACTCAAAGAGATATTGCCAAGCAATGTGATGTGAGTTTGGGTGCTGTTAACAAGATTTTGAAGCAATATAGTGACACTGGGGGATTGAGGTGACCTGAAAAGGGGAATGTGGAAGGAAAAGAAAGACAACACCAAGGGATGAAGCTTTTCTATTAAGGGAAAGTAAACTAAACCTTAGGAAAACAAGCCAAGAACTTCAGCAAGACTTAGCACGCGCTGGAGGTATTGTTCATGACTCCACCGTACGCAAACCTCTTATAGAAGGTGGAAGAAAAGTATTCGGACCTAAAAAAAAAAAGCAATTATTGACTGCTGCCATGATGAAAAAACGATATTGTTGGGAAAAAAAATATGTGAGCTGGACTGTTGAAGCTTGGAGAAAAGTGTTGTTCTCAGATGAGAGTCATTTTTTGGTGCAAGGACAGCGATCTCGTTTCGTCTGAAAAAGTTGCAACGAAAAACTTACAACAGCCCATTTTGATCAAAAAGTTAAACATCCGTTAAAGCCCCATTCTGGGGCTGCTTTTCGTATAAAGGTACCGGATCCCTTGTGCCGGTCGAAGGCATGATGAACTTTCAAAAATATAGAGACTTTCTAGAACAGAGATTAGAAGCTGAACTAAGAAAAGTTGATGACAAAGGTCAAGCAGTTTTTCAACAAGATTCGGCTCCGTGTCACATGTCCAAGGTCATGATGAAACATTTCAACGACAAAAAGATATCATGCGTTGAATGGCCAGGAAATTCACCGGGTCTTAATCCTATTGAAAATCTGTGGGCTATTGTAAAAGCTAGACTTCGCAAAATTGATTGCACAACAAAAACAAAACTGATTGAGCCTGTAATCCATATATGGTTTCGAGACCAGCAAATATCAGAAAACTGTAAAAAACTTATTGATTCTATGCCAAAACGTATTGGAGAAGTTATAAAAGCCAAGGGACGACATATTTCCTATTAAAACAATTTATTCGTATTCTTTTTTCTTTTTCCTACGTCTATAACTAATAAATGTTGCTTTTTTTCAAATTAACAATTGTGTTTACATTAATTCGCACAATACTGTACATAACACAATACCTCAAAGCATTTTTATTTAATTGATTAAAGAATTAAAACTGTGAGCTAATAGTTGAACGGAGATAAATGGCGACAAATTTGCAGGAATTTGTAGATAGTCCATAACCAGAATAGTTAACCATGCAATGAACTCCGAAAAGATAACACAATTGCCTACCTATCCTTTAATCTGGAATTGAAAAAATCTATTAGTTTAATTACCCAACGAGCGTTTGAAATTTGAGGGCAATTTGCTGTCTTAGCCTACTTTCGTGCCGTTGAATGTCTCTAACTGCAACTCAGTCGTCATAAAGTCGTATTTATCCCACACAAAACTTTCTGGTAACCACGACTGCCTGGTCCTTCAGCTGAAGATTGTGTCCTCCTCTACGTTTAAAACTAGGGAATTGAGATTTAATTTCTTATCGTCTATTTATTGCAGCCAGTTGGACAAGTCAGCAAAGTCTTCATGCGTTAGCTTATACCCTTTACACGTCGGTTTGAAAACCGAGTTTTCGATAAAAAGTTTACAAAACCACATTGGAGTGTTTACACCGAATATCAACTACGAGTAGGTTTTGCTTGGCAGTTGTATTTATAAGCTGTGAAATTTTTGTGTATGCAGGGATTTTTTATTTGATTTTTTTAATTTTTTGTTTCCCCATATTCTGTTGAAGAAAAAATTATTATTTTATTTAACGTTGAATTATTTATTTATAAAAACAAAGAAAACTTACGATGACCGACAACCAATATTTATTAAAATTTTTAGTTTGCAATGTTTGTTTTGACAACTACTGTGTCAGTTGTTTTAAAAGGTGTTTCAACAACCTCACAATTGTGAGTAGGTTTTTAAAAACCTATCGACGAACTACGAGTATATATTTTTCAAAGGATCGCAATATTACGCGCCCTTTCTGTAATTCATTGTACGTTCCCCAAAAATGAGTAGTACCGGTGAAATCAGTTTTTTTCAGAGCATCACCTTGGTCTCTCTTTTAACTTTTAATATAGTTCCTATAATATAGTACCTTTATATTGGATGAACTTACAGACTCTAGCTTATGCCACGTTAGTGAGGTCTCCAAATATATGGGTACGCAATTAGACGTCATTTTCACCTCTCCTCTGTCTCGCTCTGACCCCTTTCACTATCGACTTTTTCTTTCTCCACCTATCCAGTCCACCAGATCTGCAGCTATCTCTTCTTACAACTTTCATAAATCAAATTTTCGCAAAATTAGCGCATATGTATCTTAGTAAGTGTTCTTTTGATTTTGATAAAATATCCTTTAATGGTGCTTTCTCTATTTTCTACTGAGAATTATTCAATTTTATGTCTCTCTATGTTCCCTTTTCGAGCAATAAAACCCCTTCTGCGAGCCCCCAGTGATACAATCGTAGACTTTCCCCTTTACGTAACAAGAGGGGAAGTATGGGCAGTTTTCCTTCGATCCAATTCTTTTCCTGACTATTGCAACTATCTCGGGTCATTCCTTCAATTCGCCCAGCTTTATGACCTCCTATATCAGCGATACCTGGATAGTGCGCAATCGAGGCTTATAAACGATCCTAAGTCTTTCTACCAATTCGTTAACTAAAAAAAATCTGACGGTTTTCCTCCATCCCTTTCATACGGAAACATATCAACCGATCTGCATACCATAACCAACTTTTTAGCTACTTTTTTAAGCAATCTTTTGCAAATAATTCCTTTGTACCGGATCCCTCTTGTTTCAAATACCGACTAAAGTTCCCCATTGGCCCCCCTATTTCTCAAAGTTTTGATCACACAGTAATAGAGAATAAGTTACAACAACATAATGATGAATACTTACTTGGCCTTCAATACATATTTCTTAAAAACTGTTCCTCCACACTTTCCCACCCCTTTCAAATCTCTTCCAGTTATCGCTCTCTCAAGGTGAATTTCCACAGATATGATAGTCTTCTTTCATAACACCGATACACAAAAAAGGACTAAAGAGCGAAGTTACTAATTACACCCCATACGTGAACTATCACAATATACCCAAACTCCTCAAAAGCAGTTTGTACGAAGCCTTAAGCTTCCAGTTCAAATCTACACGACTTTCTGAAAAGTAGATCAACTACCACCAACCACGTCGAATTCGCGTCCTCTGTTCTCTCAGCCTTAGAGAGTGGTAAAGAGGTTGACGTTATAACAACTGATTTCAGTAAGGCTTTTAATAAGATATTTCATAAACTAATCCTGTTCAAATGGTCCATCCTGGGCTTTGAACAGTTTTTCCTAAAACGGATATCTTCTTACCTGGATAGTCGTTTTTATAGTATTCGTTTCAGTTATGTCCTATCGGTCCCTTTCTTGGCCACTTCAGGAGTTCTTCAATGTCACCTAGGTCCACTTCTCTTCATCCTAACCATTAACGATCTTGAAAGAGTCATTCAACACTCACCACTTTATCTCTATGCTGACGATACCAAATATTTTAAACGCATTATCTCAAAACAAGGCTCCAGCCTCCTTCAAATAGATCTAAATAGTTTTTCCACCCGGTGCATCAAGAACTGCTTACAACTCAATGTTACCAAATGTCAAACGATTACCTTCTCACATAAGTGCAAAGAGTCTCCTCCCCGAATTTACCTTCTCCACGGCCAACCAATATCCCTTGTTGAGTTTATCCGCGATCTTGGCATATTATGCGACACGCAGCATAATTTCTGCTCGCATATTGATGAGATAATTACTAAAACAAACTCATGACTTGGCTACGTTAAAAGATGGTCCAAAGAATTCTGCAAGCCGTATGTGACCAGATGACTATACATCACTTACGTTCGCCTCCTTCTTGAGTACGCTAACTAAGAATGGTGTCCCCTTCAACGGATTCATGTATCCCGAATTGAAAGTATTCAGCGTCGTTTTCTTCGGGGTCTACCTTGGAACGATCCTCTTACCTCCCTATCGAGACCGTCCCAAACTCATTAACCTGAATGGCCTTGAGGAACGAAGGGACGCAGCAGACATTCTTTTCATTCACTAATTCTTCTCAGCCTCCGTTGATTGCAAGTCACTTTAAAACTCCATTTTCTTTTACACTAACGCTAGAAATCTACGTTGCCGCCGTCGCTTTTATCTACCAATTCACCGCACTACATATGGTTCTATCGAACCAATCTCCCGTAAGGTAAACTCCAACCTTTCCTCCACCCCTAGCTTTAAGCCCTAGTGATATGTCGTAGATTTAGTTTGTAGGTTTAAGCTAAAAACCCCACCAAAATTAAAAATTATAGTTTCGCCAAAATAAAATAGCAAAGGTATGCTATTTTGAGTCTTCGTCGAATCCTTAGCTCCGGTTAAAGCTCCTTACTGGTTACTTTGAAATTACAGTTTGGAGCTGTTATTTTCACCGTCTTCTTAAAACGCTTCTATAATGACTTATTGACCAATAATATTGTTGTCGTTCAAAAGTTTCGAGGAGAGAGTTTCTAATCCGCACAGCACATCGAGCACTAATTTTTATGAGATTCCGAAAATAGGGTGTACGAGTGAGTATATCTATTAAACTTCATTATTGTTCAGGGATTGTGAAAATGGAAGTTCGGTCTAAAATTGTTTTGTCGGAACAAAGCTCACATAGGTATATGCCGATGAGAATGGAATCTATACGTAAATCTAAAAGGGATATTCCATGGTGAAAAGGTTCTGAAAAGCCATAGGCTCCCCCTTCTTATAGGTGGAACATATAAAATTATCAGGCATACTTTATTCTCCCTTAGTCGGTCGATAAATTGGTTAATGCTCCGTACAAGCTTTACAATTATTCTGTGAATGCTCCTCATGTCTAATTAGCGCCTGCTGTAAAAGCAAATCGTTAGAGATCTTTTTTCTGGACTCGAAGTCAAGGCAGTTTCTCAGCTTCATTATACAAATTTCTGTATGTTATTTCTATACCCAGCTCTTTAATTTTCTTAATCTGGTATATTGGATTGGCTCCTTCCCTTTCTTCTTTTATTCCAGCTCGCTATTCTTTCCTCTAGTCGCAGCACGTTTTTTTATATCTCTTCCGTTACTTGGTTCCCTTGCGTGAATTCTTTATTGTATCCTTGCCTTTTACGGGGGTGGTTTGTAGCACAAAGTTTTCATGGTAACATCCCAGCTATACTCTACTCAATTAACTGTTTGTAGACTCTTGTAATCTGGCGGTGGGATGTCAAGCAGTTTCATATTTTTGCACTTATTGTACGAGTAGACTTTAGTTATTGCAGGCATATTGATATTTTCGATTTGAAAGCTTTTATTTTGCATAGACATTTGCCAATAATTTGGATGCATTTCCCAATAGATCAGCACCTTATTGGCTTGGTTGGCGGTTCGACCATCGGCAGTCTGTCAGGTTGCTAAATCATTCCTTTTGTGGGGCTATATTTGATTTCCTATCACATTGAAGTGCATTTTCGTATTATTTCAAACAAGTGAACCGAAACTGTTGAGCGATTAAAGCCACTTAAGAAAACTACGTGTTGACCACTGATTTTGCTCTTACGAGTATGTGGGAACACAGCATATGCTGTATTTAAGACACATTTGTGCGAAATTCAAAAGGCGCACGAGTTAAGAGTTTTTTTTCTCTTTAGATGGAACTTTATTTTCTTGTCTTTTTTTTCAATTCAAAAGATATCTAATTAATTTTTTTAAAAACTTAAACTCGGAACAAAGAAGTAAAACAATTCTGTTCGATTAAAACAAGTAATACTGACTCTTTATTTTCATCGCTGCAATCATTTTCGGTTGCAAAATGTGAAATTGCTGTTATTTAATTTGTTGTTTAATAATAAAAATAAAGTTCTGTGTCAGCATTACGCTGTATCAATATGTCAGCCTACTTCTGGTGCTTTGGAAAGTACTGGAAAGGGTCATTTTGGAAAGACTCTTATATGGAATAGCCCAGCCGGTTCCTTCTGTCCAATTTGCAGAGATGTCCAGGACGCGTGGTCCTTTGTTAAAGACTGCGTCCAGAATAGCAGTGCCAGGAAAATTATTCTGACCAGGTTGCGCGAATGGCTTATGGAAAAGCTATTTCTCTGTCTGAATCCCCTCATGATAGGTTTATTATAAATGCATAGCCGAGTTGCCGTCAAGGGTCCATTTCTGTTCCATTTATATGGAACCTCATGACGGATCCACTCCTTTGAGATTGAGAGAACGAGAGAGCTGTCAATTGTTGCTGGATGGGGCGAAAGCTTTTTGTCCGCTTATCTCCCGAGAACACAGTGGCAATGGTGGTCCATGGCTCATTGAAAACATTCCGTCAAACTCCCACAATACGCATGAATTGTGCTAACCTTAGATATGTGACTGAGGTCAAGTATCTTGACATAACGATAGGTGAGCGGATGAATATCCTACCTCACCTCACCTAGCTAAAAGAACGACTGCTGAGTGTTGTGGACCAGGTAAGGCGCATTCTACGTGTTGACTGGAGACTCACCAGACGTGCCCTTCATACTGTGTATGGTGTTCTTTTTGGTCGTCGTCAGTTATTGACTTGCTAGAGAGTGGCATTGAATGGTTGTTTACCACTTTGTTGAACCATATCTACGGATTACAGGGGTTGCTGGGGGTGCCTATCCTTGACTTGAGGGTCGTGGTATTGCCCACACGATTAAAAAGGGACTCTTGCTGACAAATGTTGATTCAATCTTCTCGACGATTCTATCGATCTCGAGATTCTATCGATTTGCAAGCTATTTGCATCACCTATGTATGATGATGTGGCCTACGATGTCAGCGGTGTTCTCTTTGACAGAGCAAAATTCGTAGCTTCGCAAATGAGATTTTCCCTCGTCGATGGCGTAAGTAGTTAGCTTGTGGCAAGAAAATTAGCATAATATTTTACGAAAAGACTAAAGGTGTTTCACTGCAACCGGGTGTCATGACTCATAGAATGACTGAGGTATAAGCCTTGACCCTACACCAAAGTTGAAGTTCGCGCCATACACACGATTTCGAATCTAGTTCTGGTGGTAGGTGCTAATAAACGCATTACTCCGCTATACTGTACGAAGACGTACCGTGGATTGAGCCTTCACAACGTAGAACACTGGTGAAATTTATATCAATATGTTTTATTAATGCATTGTTGAGAATGATTTAGATTTTCGATAAAATTTAATATATCCGGCCTGACGTTTCCTGTTGGCATCTTGTTACCGGTACTTTGGGACGTAGCTCACTTCCTCCTGTCAGGCTCACCTCCTTCAGGTCAATATGTATTAATTGAAATATACTCAGATTTGATTTGAATCTATCCAAACCCACAACTTTACATGAACACTCAGGCATTTACCAATACAGAATAGAACACACCCACCATTCGTTCAATGTATGTAAACAACAAACGATAAACAACATGGTGTTGTAATTTTACCTTCTCTCATCGTAGTATTCGTCGGCAAAAAATGTGAAAACTCCAAAATTCGAACGTTGTATGGACGATTTCTGTATATTTACAGAGCTACGAGTGCCTTTTGGTTTACTTAAGCAACAAAAATCCGCGAGAATATGAATCCAAACAGTTCCTCCGTTATACTTCCTAACGTAAAAATCTAATCAGAAAGACATACGAATACTTCACTAATGTGGCCTAGCAATAGCTCCGAATGTCCCAAAATTCTATAAAAATTTCATTTTATGAGCCAGAACCTCTGCTGTTTTATCACTTTCACTTTTAAAATGGAAACTTTTTCCATCCCTCAATTTGCTTATGGGGAAACAAAATATATCAATTGCCATATAGACAAATGATAAGAAACCGCACAACAGTTAAATTTAATAGAACGATTCATTCAGACATGCTTGACATAAGCAAACGAGTTTACTTGAAGCTTTATCTGCATCTGTTCCTTTACTGAGAGTATGGCTACATGCCCTTGCCAAATTGTTTAGATTTTACCCTATTGGCTTTTTTTTTCGGTGAAACGAATACCCTTTTTCTCGAACCAGATGAGCGTAAAATCGTTCGTTTTTCTAAACTAATTGGCTTTGTTGGTAGAAACCTGATACCATCTTTTTGTAATCGGTTTCGATATTATGTGGGTGTCTTTTGCCTCAAACTCGATTTTAAGCAGAACAAGATGTAAACAAGTAAATTTGTGAGACAAATAATTTCATAACAATCGAGGAAAGAACAATACCAACAGTCAAGTGATATGTAAACCAAAGGACATTTATTCCCATCCCAACAATACTTGAGTTCCTCTTTTAATGAAGTGCTGCGGGTAGCTAAGAGAAATTTAGTCTGCAGGTGTGAGGGACAGACATCATTTTTACTCAACGTCAAATAAAGAGAACAGGCGACTCAGCCGCTTGGAACTGTCAACATTCCGAGAATGTCGTGGTGTCCTTGTACTAATTACACCACCTACTCCCCATTTTATAGGGAATGGTTCGGTTAGAATAAAAGGGTGTACATCGTTTGTGGAAGTGAAAACCTTTTTTAATTTGGCGGATAGTTGGAGATGTACGGTGTGGGTAGGATATGGTAAACTGCCCTATGATGATCATAATTTATTCGTTGAATGAGTTATTAAGGCCGGAGTGATATTCCATGGGCAATCTGCGAAAAGCAGTTGGAAACATGACAGTTGAAATGATGGACGCGTCTCATTAAATTAGGAATTTGTTCACTGTTGTGCTTTCTTGGTTAAGAAACAAAGACCACCCAGATTATTCAACAAAAAAACTTACTGCGAAGATTTCCGAATAGAGACTGTGTTAAAAGTACCGTTTAGAACACTGTATCAACTTGAAAAAGAAGTTGAACGGTTTGTTGAACTCATACAGCAAGCGGTCTGGAATAACACTCCACGCGAATCGAATAAAGTTCCCAGCATCGACATAAGATACCCGCTGGAAATCAGGGAAACTCGGGCTCAACAAGATAAAACGTCCTTTGAAAAAATAGATTAAGGACTTTAATAGCCAAGGTATTAAGAACTATCTACAAAGCCTCACAGCGACAAAAGATACCAATTACTCCATATGGAGAGCTGTTAAAAGCAACATATACACGTGGCACCAATAAGAAGAAACCAGGATGAATGGGCGAAAGAAGATAAAGAAAAAGCTAACGTTTTCGCCGACCATCTTGCAGAAACGTTCAAACCATTCGACGGGGAAGTGCTTCCAGGGAATGTAAATACCACCGGGTATGACTTAATTACGTGAAAGCTACCGAAAAAAGGTTTACTAAAGCTGCTCTATCTTATAAATGCCACCATAAGACTAGAGCATGTGCCGTATCAGCGGAAAGTTCCTGTAGTTATTAAGGTTCCCGGCAAACCGCTGACTGAAGTCAAGTCATACAGCTAGTGCCTGATTTTTAACGTAAACCACCTGTCGTGTAGACTTAAGTTTACGGGATGCCCACACATCCATGGGGGCAAAGATATACATTGCCATCGCTCTCTATCATTCCATTGATACCAAATCGAAACTGTGTTGCCGGCACAAGTTCTACCCTTGGTATGAGTCGAGGCCGACCTACAACCTCTTACTGCTCTTACGGTCGCAGCACCCAGTACTGGGTAATAGTACTTATTGCAACTTATTGCAATAAGTACTTATTGCAACTCTACATTGGGTCAAACCACCAGGAAGACCCTTCCCACGACTTTGTGTTTAAACCACAGCCACCATGACGCTCCCACAAGGGGGCCTACCTCTTCAAGTCAGGCCCGGGCCGAGATCCGGGGGGCTCCTGACTCCCATAGTACCGTGATCTAAGTCCTGGTAGGTACTACCGGTGGTCCTGCCGCCAACAAGACCTATGACCGGCAATTTGTAACTGATCAAATAGCAGCAACCTTGGGTAGCGTCATCTGAAGATGTTTACTATAAAACCAGTACTTTGCGCTGCCCCCGCCTTATATTAGACAACGTCATTGATGGGCGAAGCCTTGATAATTGGGCGGGGGCCCAGTCAAGTCATACAGACCAATATCGCTCCTCCCGATTATATCGAAGGTCTTCGAGCGAATCTTACTTAATCGTCTTAAACCGATTATTGACACAAATCACCTCTTGCCCGATCATCAATTTGGCTTTAGAAGCAAACACTCTACTATTGACCAAGTGCATAGAATAACCGATGTAATTCAACGAACAATCGAGTGTAAGTTAGTCTGTTCAAGCGCTTTCCTTGACGTTTCTCAAGCTTTTGATAAGGTATGGCACGAGGGCCTGAAATATAAACTTAGACAAGTCCTACCCGAGCAATTGTCTCATATTTTAGGTTCATACCTAGATGACCGACTCTTCCGTGTCAGACACGGAAACGAATATTTTAATTTTAAGACAATAAAGGCGGGACTGCCGCAAGAAAGGGTACTTGGCCCTCTGCTATATTTGATACTGTGCTAGCCACATATGCTGATGACACTTCCATCTTGGCAACATCTAAATCCGTCGAAGAAGCAACTGCTAAGTTACAACGCGCCCTTGCACAGATTAACAATTGGACACAGGCTTGGCGAATCGCGCTTAATGAAAACAGGTCTGTCCATGTAAACTTCACTCTCAAGAAAACTAACAATCTACCTGTGTTTATCAACGCAGTACAAATTCCTTTCGCGAACGAGGCCAAATATATTGGTATGACAATCGACGCTAAACTTAAATGGAGAGCACACGTTAAGAAAAAAACGTGAAGAACTTGAGATTAAGTATAGAGATATGTATTGGCTTATTGGAAAGTATTCAAAGCTCAGTTTAGAAAACAAATTGCTGCTATACAAGCAAGTACTAAAACCGGTCTAGACGTGTGCTATACAGCTTTGGGGTTGTACCAAAATTAGTAACGTTAACGTCTTACAGACATTCCAAAACAAAGTTATCCTAGATACATTAGAAACGATGATATCCACAGAGACCTAGGAGTCGAAAACGTTCAGAACGAAATTAAAATGTTTGCGCGAAAACACAAAAATCGACTACAATGACATATGAAAATTTCTGTTCAACAGATCCTTGACGAGACAAATTTATTACGCCTTCTAAAAAGGACTAAGCCTCTCGAACTAGCGCGGTGATCAGCAGCTCTTAATTTTAAAGTACATAGGAAACTTCAATGGAAAATCGCCTGCAAAATATCTTATTAAAGCAAAATGAAACGCGAAAGAAGAACTGCTTGTTGAGTGTGAACTCAGTCGTAGTCTATATAAGGGAGGGCTTATGGTATCTATGAAGATTTCTCACCTACCCACAACACAGAACAAAAATAAAATATTGCGCTTAAAGTTGAAGAGGTAATTATAACTTATTTAAGTGGAAGAACTCGTGCTGTCTGTCATCACATCTAAGAATACTGTTGTTAACGACAAGTTAAACTTTAGAGCGAATAAGAGTATTTTTTACAAATTTTTTTAATTTTAAAAGTTGTTAATCAGATTTTTGTTTTAAAAACTGAGCGGGTATACTTTCTAAGTCAATTTGCGCAAAATTGTAGAAAATCATTATACGACGAACTTTTTATACGAAAAAGAACTCTGCTGAAAATAAGTGCACGATAATAACTGCATTTATTAGAGTTCTCGAAGAAAGTTTTTCACAATGACTGAAGAGAAGAGCAGAAAATGCACCATAAAGTTTTCAACTACAATAATTTGATCATGACATTTAGTTGCCGTTTAATTTGGAAAACATGGAGCAATGCTAATAAATCATCGGTAGACGTTGACATAATTGGTATTGTATTGTCGAAGCAACAAATTCGGATCTGGCTGTCAATTAGCCGACGCTGAAGTTAGAATTTAACAATGTGCACCTATAATTCTGAGGTAGTAGAGGACTACCTAAGCGCTACAGTGGGCATCGTCGATGATTTCTATGCAAAAATAAGTGACGTAAGTGCAATGGGTCTGTAGGAGAGATAGAGAAGAAGTTTCGACTTTTTTAAAGACGGGTAGGACAAATGCTGTTTTCCATCTGCTGGAAAAGAGTCCTAAAAGGTAAAAGGTGAAAAACCTCACGCAATGGGTTTGCCAGCGTGGAAGAACACCTCTTCAGAATAAGGGGAAATATATTATCTGGATCAACGGATCTGCGTATATTAAGATCTTTAAGTACATTTGCTACTATACGGGTGCGAAAGTAGATTCGTCCCATTTGACGCACTCAAGTGTAGGCGAAGACAAAGCACAATCCAGAAGTGTTGAGTTGGCCGCAAAGTGCTCAGATTGGCCTTGTCTACAGAGCTGACAATTGGAATGTCATGGTAAATGAGCGTTTGGATGGAGGATACGGTGGAATTTCTAAAGTTTTTTTATTTCCTTAATGACCTTTGGGATATTCTAGTATTTTCTGCCTCAGTTTTTGGTCGTATTGAAATTTCACACGCTTAAGAAAGACGCTACAGTCATTCCTTATTCGTTTGAACTTTTCTCCGTTTTCCTCTGTCGGGTTGGCTTTGTAGGGTCGAAAAAATATTTCTCTAACCCCGACAGCCTCTCTCCACCTCGAGTCGTACCATACCTTTTCCTTTGGTTTGATACTCTTATTCGTGTACGAGAAATTAGCTGATATGACACAGTAGCAGTGGTCAGACGAGCGTAGATGGGGTAGCAGATCGACCTTGTACTTATCAGGGTGAGAAGTCAAAAACAATTCTTGGGCGTTGACGGTATGACTATAAACATCTCGTATTCGTGTGGGCTCATTTATAAGCTCGGTCAAGTTATTTTGCGTGGCGAAGATCTCAACACACCATCCTTCGGGTGTTGTCTGTCCAGAATCTGGAAGCCACCTAGAATTGTGTATTTTAAAATAACGATTTCAGTGTAAGTATACAGGGATACAATTCTTTGAATGGAGTCAGACAACAAATCAAACTCGTTAAAAGTCGAATTGCTGTCCAATTTGGCGATTCTGCAGTTAAAGCAATAGTGGATATTTTACTTACGGAGATGGAATTTTAACCGCATGAAATAGAATTCCAGATTGGAACATGGATTACACTGCGGTAAGCTACATCACTACTCACGTAAATGACGAGACCACAGTGAGAGAAGAATAATGGCAATAGACGAACTATTCAGGGAGTTTCAGATCAGAGTGCTCTGAGAAGTTTGGGCAGGCATTTACCTGTGTTTCACTAAGTGCCAAAACATCTGGTCTGTATTTACAGACGTGGATGTACACAGAGAAGTGATTACTTCTATATCCTTTGCTATGTCCACTCTAAATTCCAGAGCCATTATAAAAAAAACACAAAACGCAAAAGCCAACGCCAACCATGCCAAGCAAGGCCACGAATATTGGTTTACCTAATCAAATTATTGCAGGTTTGCCCTTAGAGCAAATGGAAACAGTGCACTAACAAAATTCACACTCACAACCAGCTATCTATCAGTTGTTACATACACTCAGTTACTGCCCAGGTCGTATGACAAATACAGCAACGGCAGTGACCGAGCGCAAGCAACAGCACTTATGACCAGGAGCGGGAGAGTTGGTGTACCCGCACTATGTATTATGGTTTTTTCCATCTTAGCTTCACTAATAATGCCAACACTAAAAAGCAGTCATCGAACAACGCGTTGTTGCTAAAGACCTGGATTCCAACCCTCAAAATACGTAGCATCATCAATGACCAGCATCTCACTTTACTCACGTTGTCGCAAATACCACCCACCCGAGGAAATTAAGATTTGTCTTATGCCCTTCCCAAAATTTCTGAAAGCTTGGAGACGACAAAGCCACACTAGAACAAAGATTCGATACATTCTAATAAATAGACACGGCTGCTATTAGGGGAATAGAGAATATCTTGTACTATTGTAGATACGTAAAGCTTGTGATTCCACTTTGATTCTTCTAAAGACCGTGGGAAAAAGAGGCAAAATACTGGGTCCTCGAAACAGTTCGTAACATTTTTGAGCAGTAAACTCCTAGAGTCTCACGTTTCAACAGTTCTTGTTTTGATTATCTTCTCATCCAAAAACGTATTACAAAAAATGCATTATCAGGTGGAGGTATGAAGATCGTGTGTGTCTCTGTGAAGTTCATCAAGACACAGAATATCGATTGTGGTAGAGAATTGCTTACTCAATGGATGAGACGTCAATGCGTCCAACAATGGTAATCGAAATGAAGCAGCATCGCAAGCAAAAAGTTAATACATTGTATGAGTATCTTCTTAGCAAACATTTTACTGCTGTCAATAAGGTAGTAGTTCTAATTTTCTTAATTAATGGTATTGAAAAATAATATTTGAAAAATAATGTCATTGTAGACTGGCGAATCTCAAATAAACCTAATCAACAACTTATCAGATTTAAGATCTTATATAAGTGAGGTCAAACAGACAAATACCAGATGCTTACCCAAACAAACATACTGAACCGTCTTTCGAGGGAATCCTTGGGAATATATTATAGGGAATATAATAGAAAATCATTAGACAAAGAAAGGGAAACTAAAAGTTTCGCACTATCTTTACTATTTAACTTGAATTGTTTAATGTTTAATATGAACGACATTACACAATGTGGCTGTGAGAATGTCTCCATTAATAAATTCTACAATAGAATAATTGTTAGTTATATGCCACAATATTAAAAAGTTTGCTTATACCGAAAATTATTTCCACTTGGAATAACTACTCGTATGTGTTCAAACTGATGTATTTTCCATACACATGTACGAGTATGTACATAAGTACTTTGCATTTAAGAAAACCTTAGTCATCTGTTGCCATGCTGGTAAAATTTAGGAATACGTATAAAATATGAATGAACGTTTCCCAACATGACATTAAATCTCATTTATGCCACCCTTTTCGTGTTCCCCAAAGTTGCGCTCTTGAGCCGTATCATTTACATTACTTTAAGGAAATTAAAAAAAATTATAGCGCACAGATTCTCTTAACTGTTAGATAACTTTTGGAAGGAAATCGAGAAACCTCCCGTAACCTACTTGAAGGCATTTCACCCAGCTTTGGTAACGCAAAACGTGGTTGTAGCTGGTCTAATTTCTAATTTCCCGAGATAAATGTTCAAACTCCCTTTCTGAATGTAATTTCCAAACAATTAATCAAAAATGATTCAGCTCGAGAAAAAAGAATGTTACCTACCACACCTAATGAAATGTTAGCGGTAATAATTGTTTCGTTGCTTCTAAGATAAAATGGACCGAACAGGTTTAAAACCCAGCTTTTGTCACCTGTCACACCTTTACGTGAAATGAATTACATACGTAATCGCTATTTTACTAGGCGACGTTTACGTGGAGTAAATGAGTATCGTGACAAGCGTTAAGGCGTTCGGTACAATTTTCTTGAAACGAACAACAAAATGATTTGTCCATCAACACTTAAATTAATTAGTATAATCAGAATTGTTGAATTACGTGATTTATATATTTTTATGTTGGGATATTAGATTTGTTTAATTAATAATGAAACAGGTATTTTTAATAAATTTGTAATAAGTTGATGCTACTAAGTGCTAACGAAAAATAACATTGCAATAACGATTAGAGAAGTTAAAATCTGATGTACGGCCTTGAGTAAAAAGTTATAAAATCTCAAGTTTTGTGCAAGTTAACTTCTTAGATCACGTATAAATGAGGATGATACTTCTAGCCGCGTCGTCTTATTACCAATCTGTTCTTTGTTTTTCGTTTTTAATATTCACCGTTGTAAGTCTGATGTTGATGCATTAATTCGGCACTTTATTTTCATTCTCGTATTGGTTTAATGTATTATGTTAAATAATAGTTAAATATGCTTATTAAGTGTGGAAATGGTAAGATAACAATGAAAAAATTGATAATGATATGTACACAATTTATCATCTGACTTGATGGAATTTAGTCAAAGAACATGAAGCAGAATAGAGCTTTTTTTTATTTGCAACAGCTTCCAAAAACAATCCCAAAAACAAAGAATCAATTTTATGAGCGGGCTCATGTATGATATTTTACCTTTTTGAACCACATTGCTATGTTGAGGGAGTTCAAGGTCTAAGAAATTCTTCCCTCCTTCGGAAATATTTTTTTTTAACAAAAACATTTAAGGATTGTTTATTTTATAAGTAGATATAGTCCCTTGAAATTGATGTTGTTTACAGTATTCAGATGTTTTGTGTTTTGTTGTTGTTGATGACAGACATCTCTACTATTATAAAATTGTAATGAAGCCGTATCTGTACATTGAAGATATTTTCAAGAAACCACTTGGGTTATGTCGTATGGATGTGCCTACACCCAAATCAATGTTGTTTTAAGAATTTTTGACCGTTTGTCTGTTTGTGTATTTGTCGGAGTATGACATAAAACTACTGAACCAATTATAACGGAATTCCCAGTGTTCGATAGAACATTTCTCATCTTAAAAACTGCTATATTATTATTATTATTATTATTTATTAATCAAAACATAAATGTACATGATTAATCTTAAAAAAAAACTACAGCACTAGCATACAGGGCTTATGGCTGGGATCTTCATATATTACTTAAAGATTAAATTAACATAAAAATACTGGTGCGGGGAGCGCTCGATGATGTCAGGAGGGATAGTATAACAAAAATCGACCTCCTGACATCCTCGGGTGCTCCCCTGATATAGGGAAAATAGTTAACAGCTAAATATACTTGTCCAGTTTTAGATATTTTAGTAAGTTATAAATATTATTAATGTTTTTTGACGATGGAGTAGAGAGAAGACTGATAATATTATCTTTATATAGATTTCCACAGATTTGCTTAATTTTACTACATTCGATAGTGATGTGTTTAATGGTTAGTAAGCTATTTGTTTGGCAAAGGTGACAAATGGGTTGAGGTTCGTTTCTTAGTAAGTGGCTATGCGTTAACCAGGTGTGTCCAAGCCGAAGTCGTAGAAAGCATCTGTTCATACTAGCCGTGGTATTTGTCGGATAAGTTGCTGGTGTGCCTCCTGGGTTAATTGTGGCATAGTGATGAATGTATCTGCTCCAGGATTCTTTCTTTTTGAGAAGCCAGTATGCGTTTATAATTTTATCCAGATCGTTTTTTGGGGGTCGGTAATGAGTTACCTCTGTATTTGGACATATGGAAATAGCTTTCGCCTTCTTATCAGCTGATTCATTTCCTTGAATATTTGTGTGTCCTGGGATCCAGATGAGTTTTAACTTTCCACTCTGCGATATAATGTTATCTCGGATGTTATTTATTATAGGCGTTCAGCTTTTTATATTGCTTATAGCTTGGAGAGTGGAGAGACTATCTGTGAGAATGATAGTTTTTCTCTTTGATGATATTGCTATCTTTGTGGCTTCCAATATAGCTAGAGCTTCTGTGGAGAAGATGGAAAAATATGTTGGAACCTTCACAGCAGATTGTACATCCCCATGTTTGTCGACAATAGCAAATCCGGTGCCCTCGCAACTCTTAGACCCGTCTGAGTAAAGCATGTTCCAGGTGTTATTGGGATAGTTGTTCATGAGTTGCAGGAAGAGTTGGGTATATTTTTCTTTGGGAGTCGTATTTTTCGGATATTTTGATAAACTGATGTCGATTGAATTAGGTGGTAATAACCATGAAGGGTATTTTTCGATGGGAACACATTTAATATTGGGTTCGATATCGATGACTCTTGCAAAGTATAAAGCTTTGTATAACGTTGAGGGTTGTCTGGGTATTTTTTTACGTTTCAAGATTTTGGCTGCGTCTGTGTGAATTGGTGAACTTTGTGCTTCACAGATTTTTGGGAGGAGACGAGATGTTAATATGTCCTTTCTGTCTTCGATTGTGTAAAAACCTCCTTCTGTCAGCATGTTTTTGATTGGAGTAGTTCGAAACGATCTAAGGCTTGTTCTTATTGCCGCATGGTAGGAGGGATGCAACACTTTTAGGTTTGTTGGAGCACACTTACCATATATGTTGAGCCCGTATTCAATTTTAGATGCAAAAATAGTTTTTGTTGTGTTGATAAGGGTGTTAGTATGAATATAACTATTGCGTGATGCCAGATATTTTAGGATATTAAGTCTAGGAGCTAATTTTTGTTTTAATTCAATACAATGTGGTTTAAAACTAAATTTCTTATCAAACAATATTCCTAAGATACTTAAATAGCTAACAGTTTCTATTTGAATTTTTCGCACTGCAATATCAAAACTAGAACAATTTAGTTTTCTGCAAATGTGTAGGTGTTTGTTTTTATTTAAAGATATTATTGCTCCTGACTGGATACACCAATTACAAATTTCATTAAGAACTTCTTTAAATAAATTAATTGTACGGTTGATATCATTTGTTCTGGACATTAAGTACAAGTCGTCAGCATAGAGTGAATGATCAATGTTTTTAAATCTTAAAATTATATCATTAATGTCATTGTAAGCAATTATAAAGAGAATAACCGAGAGCGGAGATCCTTGTGGTATGCCATTTTTAGTGTTATGCAATTTTGAGAAGCAGTTGTTAACTTTCGACCTAAAAGATCTGTGTATTAAAAATGCTTTAATAAAGTGAAATAATTTTGGACCGATATTCCATTTTATTAACTTGTTTAAGATGACGTGGATTCCTATACGTTCAAATGCCTTCTCGAAGTCAATCGAAACGATTGAGACATGTTTTTTACTAAAAACTGCTATATATTTCACTACGACCTGTTGAATAGAGTCGGAGTTATAATTAAAGAAACATTTCAAAATTAGAAAGTTTCAAAAATTTGAACTACTACTACCACTTCAATTCGCATGTGTAACATATTTTTTTTTTATAAAATAACTTAACACTCAAGCGGGTATGAACACACTTATAATGCCTTAGCATGTGTCAAGTTTTTTTTTTGAAAATGGGATGGAGACACAAAGAAAGATGTTTGGGCTTAGTGGATACTTCGCTCCATGGGTGACATCCATAATTTAATGCGGAGACTAAATTTTTAGTTTATAAGCTTTGATCTTACTTCTTACTGAAAAAAATTAGTGTCTTTCGAGCGAGTTTTGGATTCGAACACCGAATCTTCCGATTTGGAAGCAAGTCTACTACCGTTTTTAATTAATTAATTCATTAATTTACTTTTAGATGCTAGACGAAAAAATGTTTAAAAATTAGCTTAAATAACTTAAAATTATATCATACTATCATGCAATCTAAGCTAAGTTTTAAATGCTTAAAAATTAAAGGTTTCGACGTTTAGGACAGTTTTTATTCTTATTCTTCTAGTTATGACAATACAGCTTAAACTAAGAAAACATTTTTAAATAGCAAAAACTTAGTACATGGACTCTTTTAATTTTAATTTTATTATAAAACTTAAAACTAAAAACTTACAGACTACCTGAAAATAAATTGTAATCTACTTAACCTACTTACATCTAAAACATAATATATATATATACGAATTATGTAAATATATTTATATATATTTTTTATTAAACATTGCTTAATCATTCCTAAAACTATGTAAGCTGGCTATGGTTAAAAAAATTGGGCTGACCCACTTAGGTTCACATGAAGCTACCTAGTATTGGAGGAATTCGACGACGAAGCATCCTTCCTTCAACAAGCCACCAAAATTGCTGGTGCTACTGAGAACTGAGCAACATCCCTCACTTCGCGACTCCTTACCACCCTACTGAACCGGAGACGCTCCGCACTGCCGTGTACGACGTCTCTGTCTTAGTTGGGTTGTCTGTCCGCACTTGCTCCAGCAACGTGAAAAATTATTATCGAGGTATAGAAACGTTTCTGAAGGGATAAAGCCGTCAAAGCGAACTCGCTCATGATACATATAATTAGGGCAGTAAGCCCCGGAGATCAAGTTACGAGGCGGGTCAATAAGTCAGTGACTTTTGGAATAAAACACAGATTTTTTGATAAAAAAATAATTTTATTTTTCAACGTAGTCTCCCTTGAGCTCTATACACTTTGTCCAACGCTTCTCCAATTTTTTTATCCCTTCCAAAAAAAATGATTTGTCGAGGTCCTCAAAATAGGCCTTTGTTTGTGAGATGACTTCATCATTGGAGTCAAATCTTTTTCCACCAAGCCATTTCTTCAGGTTTGGGAACAAGAAGTAGTCGCTCGGAGCCAAATCTGGAGAATAGGGTGGATGAGGGAGCAAGTCATAGCCCAATTCATGGATTTTTGCCATGGCAACTGCACATGTGTGCACCCTTGCATTGTCTTGGTGGAAAAGAACTTTTTTCTTGGCCAAATGAGGTCGGTTTTTTTTTCAAATCGTCATTGAATCGGTCCAATAAGTTGGCATAATATTCCCCATTGATTGTTCTTCCCTTTTGAAGGTAGTCAATGTGGATTATCCCGCGTGCATCCCAAAAAACAGTCGCCATAACTTTATTGGCTAACAAACCCACCTTGGCCTTCTTTGGCGCCGATTCACCCTTAGAAACCCACTGTTTTGACTGTTGTTTGTTCTCTGGTGTGCTGTGATGGATCCATGTTTCGTCCACGGTTACAAAACGGCGCAAAAACTCCTCCATATTGCGATTAAACAACGCCAAACCTTCCTGTGAAGTGAAGCACACGAAATTCACTTTTTTCCATTTTGTCCTCAAATTAGTGAGTAGTCTGATTAAAATAGCTGTCAAACACAAACTAACTGACGCAGCAAGTTTAAATTTTGACAGGAGTCAACTGACAGATGCCTGTTGACAGGAGCAGTGTTGCTGTTGCAGTAAAGAGGTCAGAAATTCAAAAAGTCACGGACTTATTGACCCGCCCTCGTATACGATGAGGTCATTGCTCTTGCAATGTGCCCTAGAGTCAACTTAGTGACGAAATTTTCCACTCTCATTAGGTTCGCCCTATTGTACAAGACCTCGTTAGGATAGAATTGTATGTACTCAGACTCTGGTGTTCCTTATAAACGAAGACAAGCCCTCTCAAACATCCGAAACTTTTCCAAAAAACTTTCTCTCACGTTGAACCACACAGGACATCCAAATACAAACATAGGCCGTAAAGGGTCATGTAGCAGATCACCATCACCCTCGCATAGAGTTGACTGTTATAAAAGAGTCACTTTGTAAGCAAGAGCACCTTTCGCTCTGGATAGAGCAACATCTGTATGTTTATTAAAATACAGATATTAATCTAGCCAGATCTCAAGGTGCCTGACTACAAATCGACAAGCATGTGGCTGTCCGTGTTGTCCGAAGATAGAAAACTTTCGATAATTCTTTCTATACCCCTAGAGGCCCCAGATAAAGGCGTCCTAAACAAAATGGTTTCCGATTTCTGAAAGTTGATTTTCAACTTCCAGTTGTCGCAATATCGCTTAGTTTTACCGACGACACGTTGCAAAAGTATATTAATGACCTCAATCTTTGGACCTGATCTGTACGCAATTAAGTCGTCTGCTTACGCTATGGCATGGTGAAGTGAACCTATCAGATCAGAAGTCAAGTTGCAAAAGTATATTAATGACCTCAATCTTTGGACCTGATCTGTACGCAATTAATATACAGCAGTGGTTTACCTGCTCAGCTTGAAAAAGAGTCCCTCTAACCATACGGTTTCGAAGGCTTTTTCCAAGTCAATCAGGCAGGCACCAGTGCACTGGTTCTTGCCTTTGTTCCATTGGATATCAGAAACCAGTTTAGATGCAGCATGAATGATATGATGCCCCGCCTTGAAACCGAATTGATTATCTGGAACTATATTTTTGTTCTCAACCCACTTAGTCAGTACTCTATTGATCACCTTCTCGAAAACCTTACTGATGTTTGGAAGAAGACTGATCCAGCGGAGATTCGCCAGTCCACTACCACTTGAGCCACGGCCAACCAGATATGTATGTTTATACAAATAAAAGGAAAACAAAACAAAAACTGTTTTTGTTTCCAATGTTCACTGGTGCATTGTCGGTTTCAATGATTTTCGCTGGATTAGATAGATCTACTAGTATTAATCTTTTAAGGTAAAGCATAATTATAAAGTTATTCTTTTGTTTTGACGAAGATGGTTATCATTTCGAACTGCGTAACATTAATCCACAAAGAGGTCAAACGCGTACCGAATTGTGTTTCGAGAAGGGCAGTGAAATTACTTGCTTTACTTTCGCGAGCTTCTCAACGCCAAAATCGAGTCTGAACGTTTACTATATACTCGAGCTAATAAAAGTAAACTCCTCTTCGAAAACTATATCCACCGCTATATGCAGCACCGCCCTCAAGATGTTTGTTTATAACTTACAAAAATATGGTTGTCCCATAACTTAACAACAAATCCCAAGTAAAAAGGTATATTAAAGGAACTTTTGGAAGGGCCGATATCTCATGATTGTTCCCCGGGTGTTCAATATGAAGCATAAAGAACTTATAGATTTTCTCACTAAGATAAAGATATTTGGTGCAGTTCGGTAGCATATGTTTGCAGTGGAGTAGCAAAAGTGGGGATCGCCATATGCTCATAACATATATTGCATGGTTAGAAAATAAGATTATGCATAATCACATGAATTATTTGTGCGGAGTTTCCAGAGGTCTAAACAGATCCAAATCTACTCATAATAGTTAAGTCACATTTGTATGATTCACGGCCTATACAGAGTCCTAAATCCTCAATCACCATGCACGAAGGATGGGCAGTTTTCTAAGTTATTTCCCATATAATTGACAGAAGTGACAGTCACAGGTAACAACGGCTACCTATCCTACCAGCGTAGAAGTGAGACTGATCTTGGACCCAAAGGATTTGTATGCGTTGCCAAATCGTAGAGCTGGACAACAGATGGGTGCTGCCTTTTTGCCGGCACTATCACAGGCTTTGGAAACGCATATAAACATTGAATACTGTTGCAGCATTGAGCCTATAAAATATCTTTGTAAATATATAACCAAAGCTACAGATCAGGATAGGTTTTTTGTGCAAAATAAAAACGATGAAGTGATGCAGAATCAATCCGGGAGATATACAATACATGTCTGATGCAATGCAACGTATATTCGGCTATTCCATTCACGAGCGGCTGCAGTCTTTCATTTGGACGTTCATCTTGAAAATGGGCAGCGGCTGTATTGTGATGCTTCGAATATACACGATCACAGCGTTTTTTTAAACTTTTCCGGGAGGACGAATTCGCAAGAATTCGGCTATATGAAGAAGTACCGGTCTTCTACACTTTTAATAAACGAAGGGGAGTATTTAAGCGAAAACGACGTGGCAGCCGGGTGCTCATCCCGGCCTGTTTAAAGAAAATACCTTGGAACGGGTTTATACTATGCATCCAAGTAACAGCGATTATTCTTGTTTCCGCTTACTTCTACACACAGTGCATGGCCCAACGTCGTTCGTTAATCTAAGGCGTGTTGATGGCGTTGAATACAATCACAGCATACAACAATTTACTACTGAACAGCGGCAGATTTATGAAGAAATTAGTACAAGTACTTTCTCTAATGAAGGCAAAAAGATTTTATTTTTGTTGCTCCAGAAAAACCTTAATCATACTGTCGCTACTTAATAAAATGCAAAGTGCTGGAAAAATCGCTCTAGCTGTGTCATCATCAAAACAAAACAGCATATTTCTGTTTCAGATTCTTCTCAATTTAGATATTAGTGAAAACCCCGTTGCATAAAGCATCCGTTATCAGAGCCTGCATATTTATCGTTTGAGACGAATGCACAGTGGCGCACAAAAAATTGGTTGAGGTTGTTGATCGGACCCATCATGAGATTCGTAGTGACAATAGAGTAATGAGTGGCGTCACATTTTAATTTTCTGGAGACTATCGTCAGATACTCCCCGTTGTTTTTAGAGGAACGTGAACAGATAAAATGCATCAAGCATCTTTCCATCAAACCAGATGTGAACAAATATTCAAATAATCAAATATTGCACATATAAGAAGGAGGGAGGATTCCTGATTTTACAATTTACAATGCATTAATCATTAAGTCAATAATCCTAAATATGTTCGAGGTAAAATCAATGACCTATAACACTCATGTATAACTGGGATTCCCCAAAACTATACAATGACTCGACTCCGCGTCAAGAAACTACTAAGGAACGTCATAGAAGCCACAATCTTTGGATGCAACCGAATCCGCTGATTCCTTCTAACTTCCTTTTTTAGTTCAAATGACTCCAATTACCCGTTTGCTCATGCTTTACCATGATCGTCAACAAGCCGTAGGGCCAGGAGTTAAAGACGGTCCGCGTAGACCTACGAATGTCGTGCTCTCCCACGGCCAACTCTAGGCCGCCTGTTTGATTATAAGGGGCTCCTCGAATCTCCTCATTTATGATCCCGAGAATCAAACAAGTTATATATTATATCATAGATGTAAAGAGGCCTTGATTTAAAGTTAAGTCAACACTGTTTGGTTCAATTCCCCCGTTGACTTTACGCCAATTAGCATCCTACCTTGTCTATCGAAAATCTTGGAAAAGATTTTCGAGAAACAAATAAGTGCTAAGCCATGTAGCAATCAAAATCTTGCTTTACCCGAAACAATCAGGCTTTTAGCAAACACAGTTGCTATACGGCTATGATAAACCTACTCGATCAAATAGGTCAAGATTATGACAAGGGTCATATAAGTCCACTCTGTTTGCTTGATTTCTCGAAGGCTTTCGATAGGGTAGATCACAACATTCTAAGGTGGAAGCTTAACAATTTATTTGGTCTCAGTGAGAGGGCTGTACAACTTATTGGCAGATATTTATAAAGTAGATTCCAGAGAGTCACGTCTGGCGACAAATCCTTCCCACTGTTGGCCTAAGTTCAAGGAGTTCAAAAAGAGTCAATTCTTGGTCCAACATTGTTCTGAATGTTTGTCAACGATCTCCCATCAGTCAGTACCATACAAATAATGTACAACTTCATCTAGGCAAACCCTTTAATAAGCTTGATGAACTAAACCTCTTCGTTAATGACGAGCTTACCAAAATCTCTGCATGGTCAGTCGGTAATGGATTGTTCTTAAACCCGGCAAAATGCCAAGTAATTGCAATATCAAAGAGGAACTCCGATCGTAATATTTTGCTACACATATGCTTAACTAATACTAAATTACAGCTGCACTAGTCTTGGCTTTATTATTGATCGCAACCTTTCATGTTATAGTCACACTAACGCTGTTATTTATCAAGTCTATGAATGTTGACGTAAACTGTGGCAGACTTCGTATTTTATTCTTGTGGAGACTAGATCCAAGTTGGTAATTACGTTAATAGTGCCTCTCATTACATATGCTGAGGTTATCTATAGTGCTATTGATTCACTGTGACAACATAAACTACAAGTAGCATTCGACGATGCTGTCTTCTACGTAAATCGCCTTAGAAGGTACTACCATATTTCTGAACACCCTAAAAAGCTGCTAGGTCGTACAATGCAACAATACATAGATGCAAGAAATTGTATATTTTTACATAAAATTATTAACAATAAATCTCCGTCCTATTTATTTAACAATATCGTCTTTAATCGTTCTGTAAGAAATCTTAATATCGTTCCTCTTCGTCGCCAATACTTGAATTCCTCACGTTTATTTTTCATTCATGCTGTCAAATTATGAAACTTATTCCCAACAGTTTTCTGTTTTCATTCATTTCTCCTCCTCAACGACCCAATCCTAAGCTTCAGCCCTCCTTTTTCCCTTACAACCTCTACCTTATATGTTAGTATAAGTTAATTTATAAAATATGTTTGTGTATCGTAGTTTTTAAGTTATTAATGTTTAATCGTATAATTTATAATATTGTATCTAAGTACTAGAAAAGATATCAATCTTATTGTACATATCTATTTATTAACAAATGAAATGAAATACCCTTAAAAGTAAAACAAAACACCTCACACAATTTTAGTTACCTGCAAAAATGTTTCTTTCGGGCCCCGGTCGAGATTGAACGCCGGACGCTACAACTTGCACCATGCCACCCACTAAAAGTCTTATTCATTAAAAGTCTATGTAATATTGTAAAGCCTAAGTAACATTCGCCACCTTGTTGGTCAACCGTCAGAGACCTTTTATCAATTATTCACTATACCAACGCAAGCGAAGTCGCGGGTTTATGATAGTACTCTATATTTCTGGTATTATGTTATTTTGATTTATTTTTAGATTATCTCCATACTGTTTTTTCTATTGCAGCAATAATGAAACAAGTTCGGAATTTATCAAAAGAACAGTATATTTAGATGAAGCTTTTACGAGAACCTCATACAATCACTTACCTTAAATATTAGATTTTACTGAACTAATGTTCAAAATATAGAGCATATATCCCATTAGCCATATTGAATTAAGTCTGTATCCGCAACCTAGTCATACCAAGCCTTCTATTTTGATCCTTAAAAATGAGATGTGATCTACCCTTACCTCTCGATCCAGGGATTAAGAATTTTAGCTGAGGCGTTTCATCCATTTGCTGGATATGGCTGAACTTAAGTAGTGCTGCAATCGAAGCTTTCTGGATTATACCACAACTCATAAAGTCCTTAGTTTTCTCTTCATCTTCATTTACCTTTATCACACAAAGTGACGCACTATTTTCAATACTACCTTTCTCTTTCTACGAGTACTTATCGTTCAAAAGTCGTCATATAATATTTACAACTGGTAAATGTTTATGGATTCCAAAGTTCCAGCCATAGAGTTTTAGGGTTCATACTACCATATGCAGCCTAAAAGTCTACGAAAAGAGAGTACTGAATAACTTCCAAGTCATTTGATTTTTCCTAAATTTGTAAGAGTGAACGATGTTATAGATTGTTTTATAGCGACATTTGACAGTAATAATTCGCCTTTTTATACAGATCTTCTTGAGCTGCTGTTATCTTTATTCAGGTATGACTAAAAATGACTAAAAAATGTGCAGATTCGATATTTACACCTCTGAAAGAACATATGTAGATATATATTCGGGAGATATCTTCTATTGGCCAGGATGTCATGAACATGATTCAAATGATTGTAAGGCATCTACGCTAAGGATAGTGGTCGGTAAGATTTATGGCTACATTAGCAATCTTAGACTAACAAACACAAGGTAAAAAAATCGCAAGAATGCTACTTATCCCTCATTTTACTTATGGCAGTGAAATTTCTTGTTGCAGCAGTCCCATTGCACAAAGGGGACTAAAGGTAACTGTCAATATTATAACTTGTTATATTTTTGGTCTAGAAAGATATAATCACGTAGGAAAAGGTTCTGGGTTGTATATATTCCGAGTATCACAATATTTGTACAACCAAGTTTCTACATAAAATCATTACTTCTCGACAGCCTTCTTATTTTTGTGTGAAAAACTGAATTTTCCGCATTTACATCGTTCCTTAAAACTGATCCTTGCCGGTTTAAAATATCAAATTTCTGAACGCCAATTTTTTGTTCACGCCATTCTTCTTTAGAATGAACTCCCTCTTAGCGTAAGATGACTCCACAAAACAAAACAATGTCAATGTTATTCTTTTTCGACATATTGCAGGTTCTTAGATGTGTAAATACAGAATTTACAGAATTTTTTTTTTTCTTGTCTTAAAACATGTACCGAACTTAACTTGGGGGTGGCCGTGGTGTAGTATGTAGCAATCGCTTCTCACTCGGAGGGTCCAGGTTCGAATCCTGCCCATGGCAAGTCAATTTTTCATTTGTGTAATTGGAACTCAGATAGAAAAATTCTGCGTGTGAAGGCATAACACTGACACGTAGATTTGGCTGTTGTAGAGTTTCACCCTGTAGAGCGAATATCGAAACCAAACACGCCTGAGTTTCAAACCACTACAAAACAATTTTCCTTTCTCCTCCTTCTATCTTTCCGCCCGCGCCCTGGCAACAGTAAAAGGGTATCCAACCCCTTAGGTGCGCGTAAATTATAAAAAAAAAAAATAAAAAAACAAACTACTGTTCTTCCTACTAGATTTATAATTGTAAATTGAAATTGAAATTACCCGTTTTTTCTAGTCAAATTTTTTTTCCAATTTCTGTTTTTCATAACTTTTAACATTTATAATTAAAAAGATGATTTTAAAGTCTACTATAAAACTGGTCAATCATACATATAGGTATATAAATAAATAGGTATGTACTAAATAAATAAATACTTACATGACTTTTGTGATAGATTTTCGGTCTTATGCGGATTAAAGTAAAGCCATATCTTATTACCAGGATTTTGTTAGGATTTTGTTGACATTAAAAAGTAAGAAAAGGCAAAACAAAACACATAAAAAGGCAAAGAAAAGGCATTTATTAGAAAATAAGAAAAGGAATGCAAATTTAGTTATAGTAGCATTGAACTACCAAAAGCTTTTTGAAATTATCTGTTAATAATCTTCTCCGGTTGTCTCTTAGAAGTGCCTTTAAGGAGCTAAATTACCTTTCCACTTCAGCTGAAACGAGCCTTCAACATTACTAACATCAATATTTTCTGGAAGTTTAGAATCCAAGTCGCCGTTCATTACAGAATTTATCTGCTCAATCGTTTTCAGCCCAGTATTTGCATTGAAAACGGCAGTAAACTTTTTCAAAACTTCTTTTGCTATCGGCCCTTTTGCTTTTTCCAAGTTTTCCTTAACATTCTTTAAAACCGGAAACACTTCCCCAATTGATGCTCCTTAATGAGAAGAATGCTAGTTAAAATTACAAGTATAGACTCAAAAATACCCCATTTTTGTAAGTCTTCAAAAACTAGTTTTTTTTGGGTCGACTAAAAATCCAAAATTGACTTTGATATATGCCAGCTGCGCTTGTACTGCTTCATCGTGAATCAATTTCTTCGCAAACACAACACAGCTTGCATCGTCTTCAAGAACGTTGACGATTTTTTTGATCCTAACAAAATTATCCGCATAATACGAGTAAGTTGCTGCCTCTAGGCCCCAACCAAGTTAATACCTGGTGTAATGTAAATTCAAACATTCAAATTCAAATTTAATTTTAAGTAAACTTACGGGTTGAGGCGGTAGCGGATGTCAGGTTCCATCTCCTTAAAAACAACAATCCGGGATGGACTTTTTAAAAATATTTTCTTCATATTAGATACAAAGGCGTCAACTTTTGAGTGGTGACTGCGTATGCTTTCACAGACTCTATGTACACTGTGAGCGACGCAAGTTACGTGAACCATTTTGGAATATAATATTTGCAGTGATTTGCCACTCTTTTTCATATACGGTGCAACGTCTGTTACGAACAACAAAACTTTCTCTCGCTTACGTTCATCTGGCCACAGCAACTGCATTGAATCGTCAAAAAGCTGGGCAATGGCTGTTGAGTTTACTTCGGACGTTAATAGGTATCCTCGACTATTTGATACACATCGCCCTGCTTTGTCAGTCGTTTCATCGTTGGAAACAAAAATATTGTCGTCGCCAATTTCAGATCGGATTTTGTGGAGCACTTCGAGGCAACAATCTTCGACGTAATTTTTTCTTAGTGTAGACTCGTCTGGCATTTTTTTTGTGTGCACTTCTCTATAAAAGTCTGGAATTCTGGACGATTGATTTTATACAACGGTATGTCACATACTAACAAAATTCTTTTCATATCGCTGTAAAATAAATTTTTTTCAATTCCAGTAACAAAAGATGAAATCGTTTGAATTTTTGGTTTTGTTTTTAAAGCCATTGCTTGTTGATGTTTTACTCTTTTTATATGCTGTTTAATATAATATTTTTTTTCATGGTTGACTTTTACACCACACAATTTGCACAAAAGGACCTTTCCGTCAGATGAAAAATAATCTGATCCAAATTTTAATACAAAATTTTTCAATTTTGTTTCCTCTTTACAAGCCGTTTTAGGCAGATTAGCACTTTAATTGATCTCTTCCAGTTAAAAAAAAAAACACTCCGAGATACAAATAACATCCACGTACAGAAACGAATTTCGAGTTACTGAGTTTCATTGTTTGCATTAGACCATCAAGATTATTGTATTCGCTTTTTCGTTTTTTCTCTACATTTTAAAGTAGTAACGGAGAAGATGCAACCACACTGAAATGTATCGTACCATATGTATCGAAGGATTACGAGTACATTTAAAAAAAAAAAATATCCCATACAATGCAAACAATCTATGTAAATACATTTGAATGGCACCCGCGATCTATCGCATTTGTATAAAACAAAAACTTTGTAATACAGTTATACCCACAATAACGTCTGTGGTCACATAAAATACAAACCGTCTAGAAATTTAGGTATGCGTATTACGTAGTGCGAATAAGAAGCATGTTTGCGCAGATATAAATAGGTGCATTGTTCTAAAAAAAAATGTATAGCGAACAAACAAAGAAAAGAGCAAAAAAGGCAATAATGGTATAAAAAGGCAAAAAAAGGCAAAATAAAATATATATATATGGAATCAGGAGGACATGAAACGTGTTTGTGTAAAATCGGTACTATCTTCCGATTAAACAAAAAAAAAGAGGCAAAGTTAGCAAAATCCTATCCCTGCTTATTACCGTAAAGTTAATTTATAACCGAGAAAAAGATCCATACAGGAGTGACCTTTCCTTAAATCAAATATACATAATATACCTTTTAATGACGGATGTATTATAGTAAATGTTGAATAATTTGTTTTTAAATTTTCTATCGAAGTAGAGGTCTATTGGATTTATAGGATTGGATTTATTGGATTTTTTTTTTTTTTTATAATGAGCGCGCGCTCAAGGGGTTTGAGTACCCTTAAGGTGATTGTACACAGCGCGGGCAAAGGAAATTTAGGGAGGAAGAAAAGAGAGGTACCGATGTACATTGTTTTTAAATGTTTGCAAGTTATAACGACCAGGAAATACAGAGATCGGCAGGGCATTCCATAAGCGAGTTGTATGGCTTAGGAACGAATCACGATATTTTAGAGTACGTCCGAAAATGGGCTTGAAGGTATACTGATGAGCATTCATAGCGAGACGGGTGTTACGGTTGAAAGTTTGAATGTGCGGAATGCTACTGGCGATTTCAGTGGAGCACTGGTGGTGGAAGTAGCGATAAAACAAAGTGAGACACGAGACATTTCGTCGGTGTTCGAGGGTGTCCATTGATTGACTGATATTAGTATCGTCAATAAGTTTTATCGCACGGTTTTGAATCCTATCTAGCAGGTGCAGAGATGTTTTAGGAGCACCTGACCAGATGTGGGAGTTGTACTCCAATTTTGGGCGGATGATATATTGAGGCCAGATCAGAGGGGGTAAAATATTTCTTACATCGCTTGAGGAAACCTAGACATTTCGCAGCATTTTTGGCGACATCAAATATGTGGTCATTCCAACGTAAGTTGTCATTGACACACATACCGAGAATGGAAAGTTTTTCGGTTTCGACGATGCAAGTGCCATTCATAGATAATGGCTGGGTGTTTAAATTTCGCTTTAAATATAGCAGACAGCATTGTGTTTTGGAAGCATTAAATTCCACTCTATTGATAGTTCCCCAATTGGTTATGCTGTTGATATCGGAATTTAATGAGCTTAGCATACGCTGCCGTTCTCGTACTACAGCCGAAGAGCAGGGCCGTGAGTCCGGGAACGAATATGAAAAGCAGAGAGTACTGTCATCAGCAAAGGAATATATTGGATTAGAAGTAGCAGACAAGAGATCGTTCAGTCGTTCATAGACCTCGACAGAGGATAGACGTGTGATTTTTTCGTGTTCGGCTTCACAGTGTGAAAGACAAAAAACAAAAAAAAGCAAAAAAAAAGGAGTATACTTTTATTCAGTAATTGCTCGAGTGTTCGGTAGCCTAAGTGCCAAAAACGCGGACGACAAATCTCGGGGTTGTGGGTTCCCTTCCCAGCCTCTGCGAACGTCTTTTTCTCTTCATTATTTAATTTATTTAAAAAGACCTAAGAAAAATTAAAGTGTTTACAACAAAACAAAATAACGAGATGGATGGTGGAGAGCACTCCGCTCTTCCCATAACGGAAGTGGAAAAAGGCAAAAATAGTGTTGCCGGTACCGTGGCGAAAGCCGTTAAAAGAAGGAGGAGTTTGAAAACTCCTCCTATTCTCACAAAAAAGAGAATAAATGACGTGTTAACGGCTGATGAGGTCAATTACGAGGGGGGCAATAACAACTTTGCCTCTCTAGCGGCATCCGAATCGGAGGATGAGGATGAGCAAATATTAAACAATATCACCAGCAGCATACAAAGACTGGAAAAGGAAATGCTTGCTATTAAGCAACGGCAAATAGCACGCAGGCAGAGGGAGCAATTGGAAGTATCGAGCTCCCAAAAACAAATCCAGCAGCAGCAGAAACAACAACTGCAGCAAAAAAAACAGCAGCAGCAGAAACAACAGCAGCAGCAGACACAGCAACAGCTGCAAAAACAAAAGCTGAAACCACAGCAGCAGAAAAAAAAGCAACAGCAGCACCAACAAGAACAACAACAGCAACAACAACAGCAGCATCAGAAGAAGAAGGAGAAGGTACCTCCTATTAATACCTATAAATTAGAGGTGAGTGCAACCAAGGACCTGTGTAAGTTGGTCATTGGTAACAATTTTAACATTAAAAGATTGGGGAACGATCGTCATGCCATCCACTGTAATACAGTGGAGGGCTATGCGAAAGTGAAAGAGCTCCTGAAGGAAACGACGACGGAGCACTTCTCATTCACACCGAAGTGTGAAAAGCGGCAATCGATGCTGTTGAAGGGGTTGGAACCGTCTTCTGATCCTGAGGAGATCCTAGCACTGCTCAAAGAGAAGGAGTGCGAAGGACTCAAGTTTGTGGGGGTAAAGCCGTTTACCACAGCCAGAGCTAGGCGGGAGAAACGGAGTCTGCCGTTCTTCTTGGTGCAGCTCAGTCCCGAAAGCCGTCTGGATAGTCTAAGGAGTATCAATGTCCTAGACTACCAGGTGGTTCACTGGGAAAAATTAAAAAGGAGCGACGGCGTTATACAATGCGTTCGCTGCCAGAGGTTCGGGCACGCCGCGTCGAACTGCCAAATGCAGCCTCGATGAGTGAAGTGCGCAAAGAACCACAGTTCCGAGGAGTGTGCTCTGGGTGTTGACGGAGCATCCGATAGGTCGCAGCTCTCGTGCGTATTATGTGGGAACGTGGGACACACCGCAAACTATCGGGGTTGTCCTAAGTTCACCGAAATTAAAAAAGCAAAATTGGCTCGGCAGCAGAAGGTGGAGGTCAAACGTTCACCTGTGAGGTTTCAAACACCAGCCGTCACGCCCCAAATTTCCTACGCCCAAATGGCGTCAGGTAGGGGGGCTACGGTACAGCAAGCGACTGTTGCTTCTCCGGCTCCGATGCCGAGAACAACGGAAGCTGCACCCAACATGCTAGCCATCTTGCTCGCAATCCAAGGGCAGATGGCTCAGCTGCAAAAGCAGGTTCAAGAACAGGCCAAGCGGGTGGACCAGATCTACGCGTTGCTGCCGGGCCTAACGCAACACATGCCGTAATGGGTACGCACATGGTGGAGCAAACTTTGAAGGTCCTTGCGGTGAATGTGAATTCATTGATTAGGATCGAACGAAGAGCCGCGATGTTTAAATTGCTACAAGACCAAACTCCTGATGTGCTTTTCGCTAGCGAAACCAAGCTAACCGATAATCACAAACTGGAGTACAATAATTATATTGTTAGAAGAAGAAACCGGCCCAGATCCAAACGTGGAGGCGGTGTCGCGATCTTCATTAAAGAGGGTATAAAATTTCACAGAGTGTACAAGGGGGTGTTGCGCAGGTTCCGGGTGTTGGAGGCAGTCGTCGTTTACATCCCGCTCCGCAGTGGAAAGCGGCTGTACTTGGCCTCTGTTTATGCACCTGAGGCTTCGCAATCCACCCTATTCATTACAGAGCTCGACACGCTTTTTCGACTTCTGAGGCTGGAATCGGGGGAGAATTATTTTATAATCGGCGGGGATTTCAACGCTAGACACAGAGATTGGGGAAATAATTTGCCAAATACTAGGGGGAACCTACTACTCGATTGGTGGGGTCAGCACGATGTCATGTACAGACTCGGTCTTAAAGCGACGGATAACCCGTCGTTTCCCAGAGGCGGGTCTTATTTGGATCTACTGCTGTACGACGAACGTATACGACTGACAGGTACGAATTTACAAACGCTAAACTGTCTGCGCACATTCGTGTATGACAGCGACCATTGCGGTTTTAGCACCGAAATTACAGTTCCCAACGAAATTGCGGAATTGGAGGAGTTTGTCCAAAGATATTCTTACAACTACAGTAAGACTCGATGGACACGCTTCTCCGCAACTTTGACAAGAGCGCTCTCCTCGAACACGCTCCACCCACCGTCCAATAGGAATTTGTCAAACGAGGAGATCGACAATTACTTAAAACAAATGGACGAGACAATTAAACAAACTATGGACACTACAATACCGCGGTATCGACGTACGACTAACGAAGACCTGTTCCGCAATCCTACTATTGACGCACTGCACCGACAGAAAAGTAGACTTCTGACAAGACTCAAAAACTTGTACAGACAGTTAACTGACAGACAAGACCCGGAGATTAGGACACTGAAGTCGTCGATTAAAAATATTCAAACGTTAATAAAAGAGAAGTACAGAATTTCTGTAAGTTTGTATTGGAACAACAAGGTTCGGGCTGTAAACACCAGCAACCCGAATATGTTCCCGCAAATAAATAAACTATTGCGGAGAAAAAATCAAAACGACCTTCAGTGTCTTAAAATAGCCCGGACAACAGACAACGAACGGTTACTGACAATAGCAGGCATTGATCCAAATGAGGCCGCTGATGACGACTTTTTTGTGATCGAAGATCCACAGGAGAAGGTTGAGGCCATAGGGGCGACTTTCCAGGAAGTATACAAGGCCATTGATAACATTGGCCCTAATTACGACCTGGACAGTCGCGTCTTGGTGCACGACTTCTGCATTCGAAATGAAATAGGGAACTGGCGATCCGAGGGCTCTGGTTTCACCCGGTTTAGCGACGAAAATATGGCAAATAATGTCATTGCCAGAGAGGGTGACCTACCCCCGTTCATTTCGAAGGAAGAACTCCATGAGATCTTCGACACAATCAGGGCTAAGAAATCGGTCGGGACCGATGGTGTTCCGAACATCGTGCTTCGACATCTTCCTCTAGAAGCGGTGGACATTTACACCACCCTGTTTAATAATGCAATGAATAATGCACATTATCCAGCGCATTGGAAAACGGCGGTGGTTCAACCTATCCCCAAAAAGGGGAAGGATATATCCAATCCGGCGAATCTCCGGTCGATAAGTCTCCTTCCGAATATCAGTAAGGTTTTTGAAAAGGTAATCAATAGAGCTCTGTCTAGGTGGGTTGAAGACAAACATATAGTTCCGGATAATCAATTCGGTTTTAAGGCGGGACATGATATCTCACATGCCGCGTCTAAACTGGTGTCCGATATCCAATGGAACAAAGGCAAGAAACAGTGCACTGGTGCCTGCCTTGTTGACTTGGAGAAGGCCTTCGACACCGTATGGTTAGAGGGTCTTTTCTATAAGCTGACTAGGCTGGGGATCAGTAAACCACTCTTGTACATTCTCTATAATATGCTAACCAACAGGCAGTTCATCGTGAAAAATGGCGATGTGACTTCTGTTGGAATATTTCAAATTAAAAATGGTCTTCAGCAAGGCGCGGTCAATTCGCCGATCCTATTTAACATTTATACAAGCGACTTGATAGGTTCACTTTCCCATACTATTGCGTACGCAGACGATGTGGTAGCGTACAGAACAGGTCCAAAAATCGAGGTCATTAATACTCTCTTGCAGCGTGACTTCGATAAGATAAGACGATTTTGCGATGACTGGAAGTTGAAAATCAACTTTCAGAAGTCGGAAACCATTCTCTTTAGGACGCCGTTGTCTGGAGCCTCTAGGGATACCAGAAAAAATTGGCGAAAGTTCTCAATCATTGGACAGCACGGACAGCCTCTTGCCTGTCGAAATGTAGTCAGATACCTTGGGATCTGGCTAGATCAGTTTCTGTATTTTGGCAAAAATGTAGATGCTGCTCTGGCCAGAGCCAAAGGTGCTTTTGCCCTTACAAAGAGACTGTTTTATAGCAGCCAACTCGATGCGAGGGTAAAGGTAATCTGCTACATGGCCCTTATTAGGCCCATGCTGGTATTTGGTTGTCCCGTGTGGTTCAACGTGAGAGCAAGCTTAATGGAAAAGATTCGGGTGTTTGAGAGGGCTTGTCTTAGGGCTTGTCTTCGCTTGTACAGAACACCAGAGTCGGAGTACAAGAAATTTTATCCTAATGAGGTCCTTTACAACAGGGCGAACCTAATACGAGTGGACAACTTCGTAATTAAGCTGACTCGAAGGCACATTGCAAGTGCAATGACCTCGACGAATAACCTGATATCTGGGGCTTACTACCCCAATTACCTTTACCACGAGAGTGTGCGCTCTGACGGCTTCGTTCCACCGGAAGCATTCCTCTACCTAGATCAGATAGGGTTGATCCAGGATAGATCAGCGGTCCCGTTAATCTTCCATGTCGCTCGGACAGCTGGGGACAGGCGACTCAACTACAACAGAGACGTCGCACACGGCAGTGTGGATCGCCTCAGGTTCAGTAGGGCGGTGGGGAATCGCGATAAGAGGGATGTCGTTCGGCAGCACCAGCATTTCTGGTGGTTGAATGATGGAGAAGATGCTTCGCCGTCGTTTCCGTCAATTACGGACCAGCCTTACTAATGAGGCAGAGCTGACCAATCTGTTTTCTCTTGTAAATAGCGATGGCCAGCTTACGTAGGTTTAGGTTAGCATCTAAGAAACATATACATATGACAGTATATACAAAGGTGTATACTGACATATGCATATGATTGTGTATACTGTCTATGTGTGTTTATGTGTGTTTTGTGTATTTAGGTTAAGTAGAGTAAGGTTTATTTTAAGTTAGATATTAAGTTTTTATAAAAAAATAAAAAAAGTCCATATGCTAAGTTTTTTCTTAACGAATATTTTTTCTTAGCCTTAAGTATACAATATAAATAATTCTAAATAAAATGTAAGTAAAGTCGAAAGACAGATATAAGTATTTAGAGTAGCTTAGAGTGCCTGTGTGGGGCCAGTAAGTTAGTATAAGACTGTTAAGTAATTGTAAGCTAGCATTTAAGCATTTTTTGTTAGTATGTAAGAGTTAATTAGTAAGAAAATAAAATGCATTGAAAACTAAAACTAACTAAAACAAGAGATCGTTAATGAAAATTAAAAAGAGTGTCGGTGACAGAACAGAGCCCTGGGGCAAACCAGCATTTATTTTGTGAATATCAGACTTGAAACCGTCCAAGACAACTTGAATTGAACGTTCCGAAAGGTAATTTCTAATCCATTGAAGAAGAGAGTCGTCGATCCCAAATGCACGCATTTTCGACAAAAGAGCCTGATGCCAAACTCTGTCAAATGCCTTAGAAATATCAAGTGCAACTATCTTGCTTTCGCCAGATTGATGTACGCTTTGGTTCTACTTTTCGGTGAGACATGACATCAAATCACCAGTGGACCTGTTGCTACGAAAACCGTACTGCCGGTCATTGAGAAGTTTTCGTGTTTCGAGATATTTCATGAGCTGACGATTTATCAGTGTTTCCATGACCTTGGAAAGAAGGGACGTAAGTGCAATGGGTCTGTAGGAGGAGAGAGAAGATGATTCGCCTTTTTTAGGGACGGGCTGGACAAATGCTGTTTTCCATCTGCTCGGGAAGAGTCCTACAGTGTAGGATTGATGAAAAAGCTTACGCAGTGGTTTTGCCAGCGAGGAAGAACACCTCTTCAGAAGAAGGGGAGATATACCATCTGGACCAGCGGATTTATGTATGTTGAGATCTTTAAGTACTCTTGCTACCACGCGAGTGCGAAAGTAGATTAGTCCCATTGAAGATTCGACGCACTCAAGTGTAGGCGGAGACAAAGCACAATCTCGGAGTGTTGAGCTGGCCGCAAAGTGTGCAGCAAGCAGATTGGCCTTATCCAAAGAGCTGACAGCTGGAATGTCATTGTAAATGAGCGTTGGGATGGAGGATGAGGCGGAATTTCTAATGTTTTTGACGAACGACCAAAAATTGTACTGCCTTTGGGACATTGCAGTATTTTTTGTCTCAGTTTTTGGTCGTATAGGAATTTCACACGCTTAAGAAAGGCGTTGCAGTCATTTCTGGCTCGTTTGAACTTTTTTCGGTTTTCCTCTGTCGGGTTGGTCTTGTAGGACCGAAAAAACATTTCTCTAACCCTGGCGGCCTCTTTAGAAGCTCGAGTTGTACCATGCCTTTTCTTTTGGTTTGATACTCTTCATCCGATGAGGAATAAAGGATCTCATTCCAAAGAGAATGGTGTCTGTAATCATATCAGCAGCGGCATCCACGTCGTTATCGAGGAAGTATAACGACCAGTTAAAATTCCTAAAGAAGCTGTTAAGACCGCTCCAGTTGGCTTTCTCGTATTGCCATACGGTTCTTTTAGGAATTTTTTCTCTAACTGTGTGGTCGGTGTACGAGAAATTAGCTGATATGACATAATGGTCCGACGAGCCTAGAGGGGAGAGCACATCAATGGTGTACTTATCAGGGTGAGAAGTTAAAAACAAGTCCAGGGTGTTGGCGGTATGACTATCAACGTCTGGTATTCGCGTGGGCTTATTTACAAGCTGCGTTAGGTTGTTTTCCGCAGCGAAGATCTCAACACACCGTCCTTCGGGTGTTGTCTGTCCAGAATGTCGAAGCCACCCAGAATTGTGTATATTGAAGTCGCCCGTAATAACGATTTCAGTATGAGGATACAGGGATACAATTTTTTGAATGGAGTCAGACAGCGCATCAAACTCGTTAAAGGTTGAATTGCTGTCCAGTTTGGGGCTTCTATAAATAAAGCAGTAGTGTATAATTTGCTTACGGAGATGGAATTTTAACCACACGAAGTTGAATTCCGGATTGGAACATGGATCACATTGTGGTGGAGTTTGGTAAGCTACATCACTACGCACATAAATGGCGAGACCGCGGTGAGAGAAGAATAATGGCACTAGTTCGTAGCCAGGTAGCTTCAGATCAGAATGACCTGAGAGGTGTGGGCGGGGATCTACCTGTGTTTCACTAAGTGCCAAAACAGCTGGTCTGTACTTACAGACGTGGACGTACGCTGAAAAGTGATTACTTTTTAGCCCGCGTATATTGGCTACGTCTACCCTGAATTCCCTAGTCATAATCACAGACAAACACAGAAAACACAAACACCGACGATACTAAGCAAGGCTGCGAAGTGGAAATTCTGACGTTGGCTTACCGAATCAAATTGTTGTAGGTGTTATGCCCTTACAACAATATGAAACAGTGCACCAACAAAATTTTCACTCACAACCCCGCTATCATCAGTTGTTACATACACTCAGCCACTGCCCGTACCGTATGGTAAATACAGTAACGGCAGTGACTGAGTGCAAGCAACAGCACTTCGTCTAGGAGCGGGTGAGGTGGGATACCCGCACTGACTGTGTGATATTCACTGTCACTGCACTGCACTTTTTTTTGTTTTTGTATATTTTTTTTTTGCACGCGCGTTTTTTTTTTTTTTTTTTTTTTTGCTGCACAGCACACAACAATATTGCGAGTGCACTGGTGGAGCTGTGCACTCGACGGTGGTCGACTCGGTACTCAGATTTATATAATGTGCGCAAATCACTTTCTAGAGGATACTAACAAAATTAAATAAAATAAACGGTGTTGAAGTTCAAAGCATTTCACCATACTCATGATATGATTCGGACACGTATTGTTTATATTGTTTGTGCAGGTCTGACTGCACTAGCATATCCTTTTATCCTTTAACCCTATTAAAACCCTTACTCTTTAGGTAAAAAGAAGACAGCAATTTAGAGGGCGCGAGTTGAAAGAGTCATCAACCAACTTGGACTGGACCACTGAAAGCAGTTAGCAAAAGATCGGTCTAGCTAAGTTGTCCTGCTGTTTGCGACTTAATCTAGTCCACTGACAAAAAATCGACTCGGTAGAAAGTCCTGCTCTAAATCCAGAGTGCATTAGGCTAAGAATTTTCAGTTCAGTGACGCAGGCATTTCCAAAACATAAAGAATCTAAGAAACTTATCGTGATTACAGACGAAAATATTGAAATCTATAATTAAGGTGAATAGGATACTAACAATAGATTGTGCTTATTGTCAACCACTATGAGGAGATAAACTCTAGTCTTGGAACCATCTACAGCAAACGGAGCAAGTCGATATAATATGAGTATTTCCGTACTTATATACCAGTCTTTTTGCCAGTATGAACATACACGATAGTAAATACCGGGTTATGTTTTCGTAGACTCCGTCGTTCCCCTTGAACTCAGCGGTAACTTCACCTTCGATGTTGGCGCTAAATCCAAATTCGTGTGCTTTGTATGTGACAACCTTAATATATCATAGTTACTATGACGACTTTGACAGGCACTTACCTAGATATCAGATGTGTTGGGTACATACAGTATTTTTCCTATCATTACCCAATATTCAATCGTTTGCATGCTAAAAACTCAAACAGTTTATTATTTCTCCCACTACCTATAGTCGTTGTCACGCAAAAATACCTACGGCCGTGAAGACACAGCCTACCTACTTTACCTACTTTTTTTTATAACATAAAAGTTGTAGTTAATTTGTCATCGCAACGAGAAAAAAACTGTATGAGTAACGATATGGTCGCAAAAGTCGAAGCTTTCTACCTGTAGGCAGAGATATGAAAATTTTTTGTCGAATTGGGATATTTGTCCTACCTTTTAAATTCAAAACGTTTCCCACAGTCTTTCTATTGAATTTGTGAGCAAACAAAAAATGATTGTCTATAGTCTTCAAGTTAAAAAAAAAAATACTTCTCAAATATTATTGCTCTATAGGAGTATAATCGCGTATTTATTAATCCGGAATTATCAGAAAACTGATTGGCCAAAATACAGAGGAATACTCTCAGAAACCCTATGCTCTGAACTCTCAAGTCGCCCGAGTGACACCAACGAGCTTGATATGAAAATCAAGGAATGCACCCTCGCGGTTATGGCCGCTTCTTTCCCTCTTATTCGACTTAGAAGTAATAAAAGCCTCACTGGTGGACATCAGAACAGACAGAAACATTTGCAAAAACTTTTAAACCTAGCAAAAAGTGACTGACTGGGACTCATACAAAGAATTTCTCAAAATATATAAAAAAGGACTGAGGAAGGCAAAGCAACTGTCCCGGAGATCTTTCTGTGACAAAATCACAGAAACCTCTGACGCATGGCATCTAAGAAAAATCCTCTCTACAAATCCTATGATGCTTAGCTGTTTGAAAAATACCGATGGCTGTAGCAACACAAACAGCCCTACTGCAGCCGGGACCAAAATCAGACTTTTTTCAACGGCTCAACATACCTACTGTAAAGGAAAGTCGGTGGACATGGCTCAACGTTGCCAGAATTTTTTTCGAGCAAATCGGGATTTTAAAATCAGACATATAAAAAACCATAAACATAGACATAAAAAATATAATGAGTCAATAGTTTACTTTTATTTAAGATTTATGTTAAACTTTAAATAACGAGACATAGATTTTAAATGATTAGACAAATAGACACTTTTTTCATATAAACTTTTTAGTAGTAGGACATAAAAATATTGGCGATTAAAATTTTGCTTTAAGTAATTAAACAAATATATATTTTTTATAAGCAAAACAATTATGTAATACATTATGTGCGAATAACTTATTTTATTTACATTTATCTGAAGTTCTAACTTCTTTTAAAATTTCTTTTTTGTTTTTAATGAAGTTGAAAAACTCTGTACAGGAAAGTTTAAGATTGAATTGGATGAGTAGTTCAGCTTTTATTAAATTCACGGAACAATTGTTTCTGACATCTGACCATTTGAAATTCGTTTGGGAAAAAACGCGTTTGGGAAAGCAGTTTGACGTTGGCACACTTAATACGAAAGCAACAAGCTTAAACATATTCTTGCAATCATTTTTTGGAAACTGTTTGAAGAGCTAGTGCCATTTTTGTGTCGCGCTATCTTTACGATATATGTATGTTTGACAGTTGGTGTAAAAAATTTTGAAGTCTTCGATAGCCTTGATTTTCTCAGATTCAGTCAATTTATTTAATGTCTGGTTTGTCAGGAAGCCGAAAAAAAATCCTTTTACCTCATGCATTTCTTATGCAGTTATGTCAATATCATTTCCCTGAGACTCTTTCATTCATTTACGAAAACAACTCATAACATTATGAACGAAATGGAAGTATCTTAGAGTTTTTGTCTCCTCTTCTTTTGAATGAAATACTTTTTCAATGGCTTTCGCATATAATCCCGGCTTATTAAAGTAACTTTTCAAGGCAGCCCAAACCTTTCTTTCAACGGCAGGACAGGGAGACAAAAATCTCCATTTCCGAACTTTCAAATATTTCAATTAGTTCTGCACGACGTTAAGCGGAATGTGAGAAATGCCCGTACATTTTTAAAATGATAGTTTCTACATCGATCTCTAATCTATCAAAGGCAAATTTGCTCATTTTGTGCCAGATATGGACTGAACAATTGGCTGTCAGTATTTTTCCGTTTTTGTTAATAATGTTTGTGTAAAAAGAATAATTTGATCCAAAGTTTACATTAACATTGTCAGCTCCATATGAAGTAAATTGCCACAAACTTAGATTATGTTTATCCAATGATTCAAAAATTAATTTTGTTAATTGGTCAGCCGTTTCATTATTACTTTTCAAAAAATCCAAAAATTTGTTTTGTATGCCGTTCTCATATCAGAAATATTGCTTACAAGTTGAGAACATTTTTCGGTTTCAGTTATTGCTCTCATCCGTAAAAATGGAAAAAAATAAATCTTCTCTTAAATTTTGTGTTGCTACTTTCAAGGCTTTTTTAGCCAAAACTTGACACACTATTGCTTCACTCTTCGTCCTACCACATTTAACGTTCTTTACTACTTTTGAATCGGCGTACATGGGGGGCAGTAATTTTTGGAAACAATACATACTATTGTAGCTTAACGAATGTTTTACAGTGTGGTATACTAAAGTCATTTCTGTTGCTGATGTTTTGAGCGTAGTGTCATCATGATCACGGGCAGAAGCTGATGTAACAGGCGCTGGGAATAGCTGGATATATTTTTACAGCGCGAGAACTGGCGATCTTTGAATGAGTATTTGTTTTTGAGTACCTTCATTGCATCATTAAGTCCACCGTCAGAAATACTAAAGTCTTTTGTACATACTCGTAGTCTACAAAAAGCTCGACACTCACTATCTGCTTTGCACAGTAAATTATAATCTTTTTTCCAATTGGTATTGTATTTCGTTAGCCGATGTTGTCCCAGTTTAGCTTTCTTTTTCGTTGTGATGTTTCCCGGCTCCGAGCAATCCGAAACAAAACTATCGGCTTCTTCACTCATCTCTTAACGAATTTAACTACGTTTATTTTAATACACTCTAATACAAAAAAAAAAAAACACACGGAACTAAAATTAAATTACCTTTGCAATTGCAACTGGCACGAAGTAGAAAAACTTCACCCATGCAAACACACAACAAAATAATTCATTCTTGCGTTCAAGCTATAAAACCGTTAAGAATATGTCTTAGGCAAAAATGGCGTATACACTGTATGAAGAATGCATGGCATGATATAACCCATTACTTTATCTTATCCTTTTCTTGCATATTAGTGTTGTAGTTCGCCTCGCATTTGGTTTTTCTTGTTCGTAGTTCGCCTCATAAATATTTGTTTTTTGATGCGTATTTGTCAGAAAGAGACTTACTCGTATGTTGATTCGAGGATCATACAAAAAAACATTTTCCGTATAAGAACAAAGTTGAGGGGAGTAAGTACCAGAAGTAACTACCAGAAAACACATGTTGGGCATGAATATAAGTATGGGTTTGTGTATGGGGATGGGGATGGGGATGAGGAAAATCGCGTTCAAGCAATTTTATTTTTATTTTCCATTATGGCATTATTATAGAATAGAATAAAGAAAATAGAGACTAGAATAGTGCATAAGTTAAGACATGCAGATGAATTCAGTGAATGCTTATCTCTAATGAATTTGTTAAGATTTAAACGAGATGAGTGAGCAAATTAATAGTCAGATCGCTACCAAGTCCCTGGACTGAGTCTCAATAAATTTTAAAACCGCCCTTGAATGCCGATCATCTCTTATGGAGATGGCAGAGTAGTTCAACCTTCACCTCTGCTGGGTGCCGCGCCACAGAAACATGCCAGGGTTTTACTGGAAAAGCGTAGCATAAGTATACCAATCGCTACGTACAAATTAGTATTAAAGCTGGATGCCAGGAATAGGATAGGATAGGAAACATCTCAGTTGCCATCACTGGACACTGCTTTATAGGTAAGCATGCAAGAAGGCTTGGCGTTTTTACGAACAATTTCTGTGGAATCTGCATAGATGAGGAGGCTCCTCTTCCTCCACCTACTCTGTACATGTCCAGCTCTCTCCCAGAGAAGAAAACTTCACTTAGAATCTTTCTTCTACAATGACCTAAACAATCTAAAGAATATAGACGTATACAGTCTCCTACGCTTCATCATAGGCTCAAACTGGTTCCATGAGTAAGAGGATCCATGTAGCATCACAATGGGCCAATAGGCCTAAGTGGGTTGGTTCTTCCGACATATTAATATTTTTTGAGCATCAATGAAAGCATACATCAAGCGTACTTACAGATTAAGTACTAGTAAACGCCCAACAATATCACAAAACAAAATCACTTGATGTACTCGTATCATACTAATAACATTCAGTGGAGGATTTATTGAAATACATTGAATAATTACAGACAGCACCCACCTTGTTAAAAGCAACGATTAATCATACTTACCTATATAAAAAAAACATTCTGAAGGTCAGAGTTACGAGTTCATTACACCTCATACAACTGGTTTTTCTCCTTTTTTTCTTTGCAGTATTGGATTTGGGTACCAAAATTCAATGTCAAAAAATGTAAGCTTTGAAAACAATTATGATAAATATTTGAAAGCCGTTTTGAATATGTACTTCCAATACTTTGGTGTTTGCATACTGATTGTATTTCGCTTATATGGTTGGAAATAGCTTTCGAAGTTGTCGTATTTAATTATGTATTCTGTGGATTTGAAAGAAATGAGTTATTCAATTTCAATTATTTTTCGGATGATCATACATACTCCATTCTCGTATATTCGTATATGCTCATTGAAGGTATTTATTTCAGGTGATGTGCATACTTTGATAACAAGATTGAAGTTCTAGCAGAAGAGCCTAGACACACAAGGCAAACGTCTGACAGATGCTATTATAATGCTATACTTACAGAATTGTTAACTGCTCGTTAACTGTTAATAGTTAGCTGCGATGATTATTCGGCCTTCAAAGTAATAATGAGTAAATTACCTCTATTGCACATACGAATAACTTTTAATATTCGCACGATATAAAGAACTGCGTATCTTCTTATTCACGAATATGTGTCCCTCATTTTACAGTGAGCGGCGAAAAAAACTGAATGCCTTATATATAAATTATAATTAAATGGAATGAAGAAACAACAAGTTTTTCTTTTTTTGCTTATTTTTGCATGTTTGGAAAACAATATCAGTTAAGTGGGAAGCCACTGATACCAAAAATCTTCTCTTCCTTTGGCAGATCTTTGTGGAGCGTTTCTTGTAATATAAGACCAATTTCATTGTGAATAGTTTGCTTGCATGTGATGTATGGGCTGTTGCATAATCTTGCGTTTGGTAACAATTGGATATACACAAATTATTGTAGAATTGCTTTATAATGTTCTCCATTAATTGTTTAGTTTTCACCTTGATCATTTCTGACGAATTAGATGTAATGATTTGTGATGAAAATTTTGGTGATTTTTCCCATCCCTCGTCGATCATCATTATATTTGAATACTTATAGATTTACTAAGGAAAGTTGTGCAATTCCTCTCTGTAAATCTTCCAAAGAGAGTGTCAAAAAGCTGAAACTAGGCAGATCGTTTTCTCGTTGATACTCGTATATCAGTAATTTCGGAGATTCTTTCTCTCTAAAAATTGAGCGGTATGCTTGATGTCAGAGGTGTGCCCTTAGGTATTAAGTCGCCAACAGTCAAAATTATTTACCAGCGGACGAATGGTTAGACCCGCTGGAGTAATTCTTTCATCACGATATCTCTTGTATCATTGAGTATCAATAGCATTCCATTTTTCATGTTTGCAAGTAATCGAAGCTTGTACATGTCTAAATTTGACATATACACAGATATGATACTCAAGTCAACACGTACGCATTTTCGAGTTTTTAGATGGATGACTGATCTGCATTTTCCCGAATTGAATGCAATTACCATCTTGGTTTTCATAGAAAAGTCGACTTAAATATTTGATTGTGTAAAAGAAAATCTCAATTTGAAGAACATAGTTTATGTAAGGAGCGATTATTAAGGTTGCTCAAAAAGGATCTAACACCTTCAACGGAGCAGAGCTGACAACGACAAATTTGTTCGTCCCTAACGCGCTACCATTAGCAGTGTTTGAACCATCAACTCCTACGCCCTCTCGAAATAACATTCCTCTTATCTTCTACTATCAAAACGTAAAGGACTGCGATTTAAAACCCGTGCCGTCTTGCGCCAATCTCATGCTCTCCCACTTGCGGTCTACACTCTGACCGGAACTATTGTAATTTAATTCCCGATATAAAGAATTATTCCGCCCTAGTTTCAATGCTTTTCGAGACGATGATCTTACTATTCCACAAGATGATTCTCCTTGTCGAGGTGTCCTACTGGCCGTCCACAATGACCTAAACTCTTCTCCAATCGCTGCTTCTACTTCTTCTAAGCTTGACTACGTTTCAATAAAGATAACACTGCAGATCAGTGTACGTTATATGTTTTTACATACTATCGGCGCAACCTATCGAATGCTAACAACTCGCTATCGATTCAATTGAACCAACAACTAATAACTAACTGACCCTCTCGGTGATATCATCGTATTCGGCGATTTCAATCTACTTCAACTGCACCTGACTCAATCACATGACGAATCTTTTTTTATCGCAAACCTTAACTCCGGTAAAGAATGCCCCTTCTTGGATGAGCTAACAGACTCTAGCTTATGCCAAGTTAGTGGAGTCTCCAACTATATGGGTAGACAATTAGACCTCATTTTCACCACTGATCCCATAAACTCCTCTGTCTCCCTCTGTCCCCTTTCACTATCGACTTCTTCTTTTCCACCACCCTCCTATCCAGCCCACCCCATCTCCAGCTGCCTCTTTCATAAAGCGAATTTCCGCGAAATTAATGCATATCTTGTAATTGTTCTTTTGATTTTGATAAAATATCCCTTGATGGTGCTCCCTCTATTTTTTCGCTATGTCCCCGTTTCACGTAATAAAACTCCTGCTACGAGCCCCCCCGTGGTATGATCGTAGACTTCGCTCTTTACGCAGCAAGATAAATTATGGGCAGTTTTCCTTCGATCCAATTCCTTTGCTGACTATACCAATTATCTGGAGTCATTTTTTTCAATTGGCCCAGCTTTATGACGTTCCGTATCAGCGATACCTGGATAGTGCGCAATCGAGGCTTATAAACGATCCTAAGTCTTCCTACCAATTCATTAACTCCAAAAAAAATCTGACGGTTTTCCTCCATCCCTTTCATACGGAAACATACTCGTATCATCAACCGATCCAAATACCATAGCCAACTTTTTTGCTACTTTTTTTAAGCAATCTTTTGCCGATATTTCCTTAGTACCGTATCCCTCTTATTTTAAATACCGACTAAACTTCCCCATTGACCCCTCTATTTCTCAAAGTTTGAATCATACAGTGATAGAAAATAAATTACAACAACTTAAAGTATTCATTACTTACCCGGCCCAGATGGCCTCTCATCCATATTTCTTAAAAAGCGTTCCTCAACACTTTCCCACCCCTTTCAAATCTCTTCCGGTTATCGCTCTCTCAAGGTGACTTTCCACAGATATGGAAGTCTTCTTTCATAAGACCGATACACAAAAAAGGATTAAAGAGCTATGTCACTAATTACCGCCCCATAGCTAAACTTTCACATATACCCAAACTTCTCGAAAGCATTTTGTACGAAGCCTTAAGCTCCCAGTGCAAATCTATTATTTCCCCTAATCAACACGGCTTTCGACGACCAACCTCGTCGAATTCGTGTCCTCTGCTCTCTCAGCCTTAGAAAGTGGTAAAGAAGTTGACGTTACAACAACTGATTTCAGTAAGGCTTTTGGCAAGATATCTCATAAAGTAATCATCTTTTAATTGTCTGTCCTGGGCATTGAGCACATCTTGCTAAAATAGATATCCTCCTATTTAGATAATCGTTTTTATAGTGTTCGATTCAGGTCTGCCCTATCGGCCCCTTTCTTGACCACTGCAAGTGTTCCTCAAGGTAGTCACTTAGGTCCACTCCTCTTCATCCTAACTATTAACGATCTTCAAAGTGTCATTCAACACTCAGCACTTGCTGCTGACGATACCAAATTTTGTAAACCCATTTCCTAACAACATGACTCCAGGTTCCTTCAAATATATCTAAATAGTTTTTCCACCTGGTGCATCAAGAACTCAATGTCACCAAATGTCAATCGACTGCCTTCTCACGTAAGTAAAACAAGTCTGTTCCCCGAAATTAACTTCTCCACGGCAAACCTATATCCCTTGTTGAGTCTATCCGCGACCTTGGCTTATTATACGACAGGGAGCTTAATTTCCGCTGCCATATTGATGAGATAATTACTAAAGCAAACTCATCACTTGGCTACTTAAAAGATAGTCCAAAGAATTCTGCAACCAGTACGTAACGTTCGCTCCTTCTCGAGTACGCTTGGCAAGTGTGGTGTTCCTTTTAACGAGTTCATGTATCCCGAATTGAGAGCATCCAGTTTCGTTTTCTTCGATTTGCTCTTCGGGGTCTACCTTGAAACGATCCTCTAATCTTACCAACCTATCGATACCCTCTTAAACTCATTAACCTGAATACTCTTTCGGAACGAAGGGACGCAGCAGACATTCTTTTCATTCGCCGATTCCTCTCAGGCTCTCTCGATTGCTCATCTCTTTACAACTCCATTTTCTTGTACACTAACGCAATCTACGTTGCCCCCGACTCTTTTATCTACCAATCCGCCGCACTACACACGTCTCTAACGAACCGATCCCCCGTATGCAGCGTAAGGTAAACTCCAACCTATCTGTTTTCGATTTTAATCACAGCAATCTTTCCCTTAAATTCGATCTCTTTCACCATCCCTAGCTTTAAAACCTTAATTATTATTATATTAGTTTTTAAGTCCTAGTTTTTAAGCTTGTATTAAGCCAAATAAATGGGGGTGGGTGCTCCACCAAAATAAAAATAAAAAAACAAAATTAAAAATTAAAATTAGACTTAAGTTTTAAATAAATTCAAAAGAATAACTTTATTAGCTTGAAGAAATAAAAAAAGGATATAAAAAATCCCGCCATTTCTCGCACAACCGTTGCTTCTTCAAATCCCAGTTGGGGTCCCTCTCTTCTCATACGTTACTGATAGCGGAGCAAAAAGTTTGTGGATAATGGAAGTATAGGATATTCCTACATTCGGCCATCCTACGCATCGCCTGTCCCGGTCGATTTTTCGGCAGTCTCAATACTATCATCAGTCTCATTGTCTACCCATGGCTTCATGTAATCAGCAGGTGATGATGTGACGTTTGGCTCCTCGTAATCGCCAACTTTATGTACCTCATATTCAACTTCGTAGGGACCTAAGAATCTTTGGATATAGCTTAAGTCCAGATCTAAATTGAGTTAGCTGGATAGCCACTAACTCGTCCACGTGGTACTTTTTTGCAGCTTTTCGCTTTCGGTTGAAGCCCTTCCGATTCTTCTCTTGAATTAGGATAATTTGGTCATTCTTCGCTTTATGTCTCAACTCATTGCGTTCATCAATGAGATCATTTATCATAATTTCTTTAATAAATTTTGCAAGACTGCAGTCCATTTGTCTTCTTATTGGTACTCCAAATTTGATTTCAAACGGAGTTTGTTTGGTACTGCGACTAATTGAGCAATTAAGAATTTGTTGCAGGTGAGGTACATGCCTATACCATTTCATAAGATACTCAAAGGACAAAAACTTCTGCTTGAACCTCGATCTTCTTAATGACCTCCTCCGCAGGTGGAGTGTATACCCAATCGAATTTCAAAAGAGCGTCGAAGACAACGTAAATGTGTTTGTAATTTTTCGCAGTAGACGGCATCGGATCGAGGTGATCAACGTGCTAGGGGTGCAAGGCAGCGTCGCTTTTATCGATAGGATTCAACAATTGCTCCTGTTTTTGCTATCTCCTTGCACCGAGGATACATGCAATGAAGTTTGAAATATCTGCTTAAATCTTCTCAATCATATCTGGTATTAAATAATGTTGTTTAGACAGTTTCAACTTCTTCAATGCTTCAAATGTTCTTGTTCGCGAATTCTTCATAGAACTTCTTTTTTTAATACCTTTAACACAACTATTAAGTGAGATCCTTCCACAAATTTGTAGAAAATTCCACGACGCACCTCAAACTCTTCGTACCTATAGTATTGTCATTAATATTTGCAATACAAAATTTGTCGCTCTCCTTACACGTTGCAACATACGATCCTCTATGCGGAGGAGCGCAAAAAACCTGTTCAAGGCGTACACATGGCACATTGACGTTCCGGAATGATGTAGTAGGACGTAGTCAAATTCTTGCAGCATTAAAGCCCATCTTACACTTGTTGTTACTTTGTTACCTATTGTTGCTTGGAATGCCTTGCTCATAACTCAAACTGGATGATAGCCTGACTCGTGTCTTATTGTCCTTTCGAATCAAGGCGGATAAGGGCTTGAATTATGTAAGGTTGGCGGGTAGATAAAGTATCTGTCGCCGAGTCTATTCTATACATAATGCCACTTAGACCTGAGTAGACCCATTGTGATGGCCGGGTGGGGCAGTGTCCTAACCCGAGTCAAAGGTTATCCAAGGTTCCAAGATGATGTCGATGTCCATGTCTTCCTTCGTCATAATATAGACAAGTTTGGCACTAGCGGCCATACTATGGTGAAGATTTATTTGTACTATCTTCAACATGGCGGTTCGCGTTACTCTTTGCATCGGGTTACCCCATACCGGATCGTGTATCTGGATTTCAGTAGTGGTGGCATAGACTAGCGGTTTGATTTAACCACAATTTCCATGCCATCTTTGGTGTGGTTTACTATTTCAATTACCTCCCGCTCCTTGCTACTAATTGTATTGAGGTATCGGGGGTTGCACTCTATCCTGGCATTCGGTATGTAGGGACCAGGAATGTTCAACCGTCCATGAGATCTATGAGTTCTTTCTTTTCGACTACACGAAGTTCGGCTCCTAGTCATGGAGCCTTAGTGTTGCCGACGAACTTGTTCAGCCATTCCAGGGTGGTTATGCTGTTACACTGTATAACCTCGAATCCATTTAAGATGTTCAGCGGTCCAAGGAGGGGAATATTCCCAGCTAATTTTGTCAAAGAGCTTCCGTTCTGGATTACCAAAGTCGACTATTGTAATCCGCAAACTTCCGTTGTCCTCACCTGAGTTATTTTTCTGCCTTTTGATATCCCAGCCTATCATGGGGGAGGTTAACCGTCATGACCGTTGCTACCAGTAACCGGTCCAGTTTTGGAGGTGTCAACAATCGCCGCCAGGGTTGGAGGTTTTCGGCCTTCCTTACCCTCAGCGGTTTTAGCCCTGCTGGTTCCCCTATTTCTCTATCTTTGTTCTCACCATGTCGCGGAAGTTTCTTTGACCTATTACTATTACCTATTCCTTACCTATTACCTATTATTACAGATACAGCAACGTCTGCCTGCATAAATAAATTTCGAAGATGCAGCGTCGTAAATACCTTCGCATTATAAAGCTTTTCTAACACAGCCTCCTCGGTAACATATATGCCTCCTCTTTGCTATATGGGTCGTTCTCTCTTCCTCGAGCAGAATACTCATTTGGATACAAGACTTCTCAACTTTCCTCGCCTATAGTTATGGATCAACGTCAACAAATCAACTCTAACCGTCTTATCTTTAGCATTTCGAATCAAATGCTGCACTCTGTTTTTGACTACGTTGATTATCTTGATATCATCCAAAAAGTATTGAGATAGTTTGTTCTTATATGTTGGCTTAGCTATCCACTTCAATTAAAGGTTTTACATTTTCTAGAAAATTGTTGCCAATATTCATCAGACAACCATTCGTCAGGAACTATATGAAAGCGAACCAAATACTTTTCACGTCGTACCTGCATATCTATCATCAAAGAACTTAATGGCTTACGAAGCTGATTTAGACCAAATCCAGCAAATAGAATCACATTAAGATCATAAACGCCTAACCCGTTGTAGACTCCTTCATTATGGTGACTTCGTAATAAAGGGTTTTCCAATAGGGACTTGACAACTTTGAATTTAATTTGTGAACGCACTCTTTCACTAATCGTCAATCTGTTACTGTCAATTTATTCAGTAAACTCAACATTTTCATCATGGTAAAGTACACGAACGAGCAACGTCTGCAAATTATAAAAAAAAATTTTCTACCGAAATTCGGAGTCGGTGACTGCAACTTTAAGAGCATTAACTCCAATTTTCGGTCGTAATTCTCGCCCTAGTGAGACAACGGGTTGGTCGAAATGTCGAAAATATCGCTGCCGTTCAGGCGTCCGTAGCAAATGATCCAAATCAGTCAATTCCATGGCGTTCGCAAGAATTCGACATCGCTCAGACCACATTATGGTGTATTTTGCGTAAGGATCTTGGCTTACACCCATACAAGATCAAGCTGACTCAAGAATTGAAGCCGATGGACCATTTGAAGCGACCTACGTTCTCCGATTGGGTTCTGGAGAAGAGGCGCCAAGATGATGAATTTCATCGCAAAATCATCTTCAGTGACGAAGCTCATTTTTGGCTCAATGGGTTCGTCAATAAGCAAAATATGCCTTATTGGTCGGGTGAAAATCCACATGTGCTTCATGAATCACCACTTCATCCTCAAAAAATAACTGTTTGGTGCGGTTTGCATGCCGGCGGCGTTATTGGACCATATTTTTTCGTCGACGATAGCGATCTTCACGTTACTGTAAATGGTCAGCGTTATCGCACCATGATCACCGATTATTTTTGGCCCGAATTGGAAGATATGGACTTGAACGACATGTGGTTTCAATAGGATGATGCCACAAGCCACACAGCACACGCTACAATTGATTTATTGAAGAGTAAGTATGGTGAGCGTGTTATCTCAAGACATGGGCCAGTCGATTGGCCGCCTCGTTCTTGCGATTTAACGCCGCTTGACTATTTTCTGTGGGGCTACGTTAAGTCATTGGTTTATGCCAATACGCCGACGACGTTGGAAGAGCTCAGAGCCAACATTGAACGCGAAATAGCGCCCGTTTCGGCTGAAATGTGTAGCCGAGTCGTTGAAATCCAACGAATCGACCGCTGCAAACGTGCCCGCTGTGGCCATATGAACGAAGTCGAGTTCCAATCATAAATGTTTTGATTGTGCTTCAAGCCGATAATAAAGTTTTTGAAATATCTCAAATTATTTGCGTTTTATTTAAAAAAAAAAGTTGTCAAGTCCTTATTGGAAAAGCCTATATTACTAATACGATTGACATTACCTATACTACCTGAACTATCACCTTAACATTGCCTGCTTCATGGACAATTTATTGAAATATACCCAAATTTATTGCAAGAAAAGCACCGGGAACTCCTATACCTGGACATTCTGGATGAGAATGTGAAAATGACCCACAATCATCACATCTCCTTCCACCACGATTATCTCTGACAGGCGCACTTGGCTGCTTATTATTTTCACCTCTTTCTCCTTATTCTCTCATAAGATTCATTAGTTGTGTACTATACGATGCGCCGATTTCCTTAACTATTGTAGTTCCTGTCACGCTCAAGTTGCTAGGCTCTCTAACAACCCTGGTTAACAATTAACAAACAATGCCTTTTGCAATTCCTATGATTTGGATGACACCAACGAACCACTCATCTTATTGTTACTTTTGTATTACTTAAGTAAAATTAAGTATTCTGAGCTGCCAACTGCTAAAATACCGTTCCCTCATAGTGAAGAACTACCTGTATCAGAACCACCTCAATTTTCCAATATGTCCGTTACGCCAGAAGTAATCGATAATGAAAAATTAGATCCTGACTTTCAAGAAGCTTTCTCATATAATGAGCCACATCTACTATCTCAAGGAGATCTCAATGATTTGGTACGTGACTTAAATTTGTCCGAACAACTGGCAGAAGGGTCTTGATTAAAGGGATGGAATTTACCAACAACAAAAGTATGTTACTTTCGCAATCGAGATGAAGAGTTAAATGGTTTTTTTTTCGCAAGATCATCAGCTGGTATTTTGTAATAATGTTTATCACGTAATGACTATCTTTGGTATAGAATATAAAGCAGAGGAATGACGTTTATTTATCTATGGTTCGAAAGTAAGTTTAAAGGTTGTTCTTTTGCATATCGGCATTGAACTTTATACCCTTTATACCATTAGGTGAAGCTCCTAACATGAAACAATCTTATGAAACTATTTATCTTGGAAAAAATTCAATATAACGAACACAACTGGAAAATTTATGGGGATTTTAAAGTTATTGCTCTAATTTTATTATTACGACTAGGGTATACGAGTACAAAATACTGTTGTTTTATTTGTGAGTGGGACCATAGAGACCGAAAAAATCATTATGTTCGGAAAGACCGGCCAATGAAACCGAAAAAGATTAAAGTGTACCGTGAATTTTCTGCGTTTATTTTGAGGTGAAAATATCTTTCTAGTTGTTTTGCATAAAGCAAGCAAGCGCACCCTGCGTGCTACACACAATAATTTTATCAAAATGCTATCAAAAATAATTGCCACCATGGCGCCCCTTCAACAACCAAGCTTACCATCAGGATACGACTCCGATTTCTTATTTAAAACATCATTAATATCATTTTTAATATCGGACTTAAATTATGATTCCGAAAGGTTTAACAATGGAGTCGTTAGCTCTTCCACAAGATTTATATTGGAACGGCAAAATGGAACCAACATCGCCGCCCAGCAGCGAGCTCTTTCCGACTTCTGAGTCGGTTGAGACTTGGCTATTAGAAGATAACTTTGCAAATGATATTTTATTCATAGAACATAAGAATGTAGATATAAAAAATAGTCCATCGGAAGTCTGTCATGACTACAACCATGGTGAAGAACTCGTCTTTGAGTTCGATTTCGATGTTAAGGAAGAAACATGGTCTGAAGTCAAATCATCTTCACCCCAACAAATGATTGACTTTGAGTCGTCAGTTTTTGAATCAGTTTTTCATCACCCATCTATGGTAACAAAAGTACAAAATCCGTATGAAGGAGAAAATTACAGCAAACCATTATATAACAATGCAGCAATTTTAACCCAATTAACAGCACCCCAATCACCTCCTCAGCCTGTTCTAACGCCACCACAATCGCCGCCACAGGAATCCCAGGATGTCAAAGAGATTTTCGATTACTTCTCATCGCAACAGATTGCCCAACAGCAGCAACAGCAACAGCATCAACGACCACAGCTACACCATGATATGCAGACATCTCGTATTCCTGAAGTTTATCAAAACATTGCTAGTACCGTTGCGGCAGCAGTTCCAGCGCCAATCAATGTCACATTGCCATCCCCATCTACCCCAATTACTTACACACCAAATGCATATAGTGCAACCCAATCATCTGATATTGCCCAAAACTGTCAAATCGTTGATGAAATTGTTGAAAATCGTGCAAAAGAACTACCCGATTGGCATGATGATAACACTGAATATCAATATTTCATATCCTCATTGTCGCCACCACCACAAACCGATGAAGATTGGGCACCAACGTCCCCATCAAATTCATCATCATCGCTTTCGTCGGCTTCCTCCGTGATCGGAGACTCATCGTCGTCTAGCGATGGTGGTGGTAAAATGCAATCGAGCAGCAATCTCGCTAAGAAACGTACACGTCCTTATGGTCGTGGACTAGAGGATCGTAAAAACCGTAAGAAAGAACAAAATAAAAATGCGGCCACTCGTTACCGTCAAAAAAAGAAGCAAGAAATGGAAACAGTTGTTAGTGAAGAGCAAGCACTCTCCAATCACCACAAAGAACTGTCTACTACCCTTGCAGAGCGCAAGTGCGAGGCTAAATACCTGAAAAAACTGATTCGTGAATTCTACCAGAACAAGACATTGTAAACAGCATCCAAGCAGGCCGAGAATTTTATTTTTTAAACTCTACATTCATTCAAAATTAAATTACAATACATTTTAAATATAACGTTAAATTTACTAAATCTAAATATACTTTTAAATATAAAATATAATTTAGTTATTATACACCAATTATATCACTTTTAAATGTTTTTCTATTATATAAGCTCTTTGTTGTGCATTTGGAAAATTGTTTTCTCTTCTGTTTTTCATTATTTCTTTTTTTTTCTCAGTCTTATCAAGTAACACTTAATTGTAAGTAAAATTTCGTTTGTGAAGTTTATCTTTGTTTTACAAAAAGGGAATCTCTTACTCCACGACAAAAAAATATTAAAAATCCTCCATTAGTGCAGCCTGATAATATATTTTTACCACATGTACACATAAAACTTGGGCTGATGAAAAACTTTGTGAAAGCTATGGATAGGAGTAGAGATGGCTTTTTATATTTGAAAGAAAAATCATCTGAACTGAGTGATGCAAAAATTAAAGAATTCATTTTTGTTGGTCCTCATATCCGACAATTGATGAAATTTTAAATATTTAAAAAAAAACTTAGTGATTTGGAAAAATTAGCTTGGGAATCTTTCATGAAAGTGACTTTAAATTTTTTGGGGAATCGCTGATCTAGTGGCTATAGAAGTATATAAGGCTTTGGGCTGTAATATGTCGTTGAAAATACGTTTTCTACATTCCCATTTAGATTTTTTTCCTAAAAACTTCCGGTGAAAGATTCCACCAGGACATTTCTACGATAGAAAAACGATATCAGGGCAAGTGAAGACCACGTATGCTGGCGGATTACTGTTGGACATAACTTAATTTTGTCCATATTTTGAACATTCTAATGTTATTTCTATTATCCTTATCCTTGTTCCAAACATAACTAGACAAAAGTTAACACAAAAAGTGTTTTTTTTTGTTGACCAGTGCAATTTATCCATACCATGCTTATTGACGGTTAAGCCATTAATTCATTATATTGTTGAGATACAAACCAACAAAAACCTTATCATATAATTTTCGTTCATGCGAAAAAAGAAGTATAAAAAAACAGCATACAGAACTTGTGTTAATAGAAACGAATTGCCAATTGACAGATCGGCAAAAAGTCTATTATTCTATTGTACGAGTACTGTTGTTGTTAACCGGTACTAAAATTTTTCCTTATTTCGATCAGGAAATTGGACAAGTATTGGTTTATGAAAAACGCAAGATCTCACCGATTCTGATGGCCAAACGTAGGATTATCGAAGTAATCTTTTGATGGTCCGTTTTCTTAGAAAATTAGCCTTTAACTATCACTTCGGAACCTCTTAGACAATTATTATTCAATTCACTGCCTGTCTGAACATTTCACTTGCTGTATTTTCATATAATTTTTGTTTTGGCTTCACTTTACTTTAAATGTTCACAAGAAAAGATATATTTGCATCCCGCTTCAGATACCACGTAGGAAGTGATTTTTAATTAAAACCTTCTTTTTTTAAATAGATTCAAAAGAATAATTTTCTTAGTTTGAAGAAATAAAAAAAAGGATATAAAAAGTCTCGCCTCTCATCCGGACTTGTGGATCGTGGAAGTATAGGGTGTTACTTATGAAAGAAAATATCCTTGAAGATCTCAGTAAAAGATTATATAAATCGCCGTAAAATACCTGCCACTCGTAGACATTTTTTACAGTCAGTTTTATTACCGTTAAAATTTTTTTACAATCTTTATGTTGTTATCAAAGAGTTCAGCTGATTAGATAATAAGAACTCGATTTATATTTTGTTCCGGTCTGTAACAATACGATTTTTTTTTAATTTGCGCACTAATCCTAGATATAATACTAATTTCACAAAACTTGACGTTTTACAAAGACCTCCAAAGCACCCTAGTGTGTACTTATCAATTAGTACTTCCACTTAAGATAACTAGGTACAATAACCAGATTTTGCTCAACCTTCAATAAGAATGACGTTCAAATTGTAGAATTCTCTAATAAATTATATATGTACATATAGTTTGTAAGAATATGTATTTATCATATATCTGCCAGAAAGAGCGTTATCGGTCAATCGACCCTTAGATATCATGTTTTTTTTGTATCTCCAGCTTATACTGACCCTTGAAGACAAATTACGGAAATATCCTCTATAAAACCATCTAAAATAAATACCTTGAAAGGGTAGATAAGTTATCTGCAAACAAAACAAAGGCCAAGACGCAATAGCTTTAATACAATGCGAGTACAACTCCACACAGTTTTTTTTGTATTTGTCATAGGGTGTTACCCCCACCTTCACGATTTTGTAACTTGTTTTTTGTAATCTTTAAATTCCAACTCATTCCCAAAAAGTAATATTGACATCTAGAATGAGCTACCCTCTTGTCAACGTTAAGTGGTTTAGAATGTTTTTCATGGTATGGCTTAATGCGAAACCATATGGTGATGTTTCCACATATGTACTTCCCAGATCTCATATAAAAATTCTCATGAGATATGTGATTCGATCACAAGATCCGTTAGTTATCCCTTGACCTCTATCAATAAAATACGAATCACTTCACCAGAGACAATTAAAAATAGCAGTGGTGAATTCATTCAGATCCGCCGTCTCATATGCAGGGCTATTTATTCAATAGGTGTCATTTTCAAAGTCGACGGTCGGCAAGTGGAGTGAAGAGACGTACTCTGTATTATGTTCTAGATCGGCAATATAGTCCATGCAGTAATATCACCGTTTCTGCTTGAATTTAGGGGAGTGCAGAATCTAAGTCGACAGAAAGTATATAGAGTATAGGTACCTAACACATTTTAGGTGTTATCTGATCTTCCACTGAATAAATTGTGCTTTCATTCGGGACACTGCCGGTTATACATTCCTATACCTTTATTCTACTCTATTCTACAGCACCTTTTTTGCTATAAATGGGTGCAGCAACTCAAGATTTTTCAGAAGTAAGGTATGTACTAGCGACCTTGTTTCTAAATTTCTGTAGTTGTTTGGATATAGCGCAGTGAAATATTTTCCTCATATTTTAAGTCCGTCCTCATTACTGGCAAAATATCTTTCACAGGGTGTTGGCAAAAGATTTGGTGATTTGAGCGCAAGCATACCTAAATGTTAGCTTCTATGTAACTCTGAACATGGTTATGCAATCGCGCCTCCTGCTTCTTCGGTTAATTAGTGACAAAAGTTTATTTTGTCAAGTTGTATTTCATCTACTGTGGTACTGGGATTAAAACAGATCAAACTCAATGTAAAAACACTTTAATATTGAACGGTGCTATTTCCATATTGCCTTAAAGCGATTTTTGTACCCTTAAAATGTTTGTACACAGCGCCGGCGAAGGAAATTGAGGGAGAGGAAGAGAGGTGCCGATGTACATTGTTCTTAAATGTGTGGAAGTCATAATGACTAGGGAATAAAGAGCTGGCAGAGCATTCCATAAGCGAGTGGTACGGCTTAGGAACGAATCAGGATATTTCAGAGTACGTCCGAAAGTGGGCATGAGGGTATACTGCTCTGCATTCATAGCAAAACGGGTTGAAGGGGCGGATTGCTACTGTCGATTTTTATGGAGCACTGGTGGTGGAAATAGCGATAAAACAAAGTGAGAAAAAAAAATTACGTCGATGTTCAAGGGTGTCAATTGACTGAGTGATATTAGTATCACCTATGAGTTTTATCGCACGGCTCTGAATCCTATCTAGCAGGTGCAGAGATGTTTTAGGATTACCTGATCAGATGTGGGCATTGTGCTGCAGTTTTGGGCGGATGAATGCTCCATATATTGAGGGGTGAAATATTTTTTACATCGCTTGAGGAAGCCTAGACATTTCGCAGCATTTTTGGCGACATCAAATATGTGGTCATTCCAACGTAAGTTCTCATTGACACACATACCGAGAATGGAAAGTTTTTCGGTTTCGACGATGCAAGTGCTATTCATGGATAATGGCTGTGTGTTTAAATTTCGCTTTAACGACAGCAGATAGCACTGAGTTTTGGAAGCATTAAATTTCACTCTGTTGATAGCTCCACAAGTGGTTATGCTGCCATTATCAGAATTGAATGAGTTTAATATACGCTGTCGTTCCCGTTCTACAGCCGAAGAATAGGGACGTGATTCCGGGAAGGAATATAAATTGCAGAGAGTACTGTCATCAGCAAAGGAATATATTGGACTCGAAGTAGCAGGCAAGTGATCATTCATGAATATCAGACCTGAAACCATCCAAGACAACTTGAATTGAACGTTCCGAAACGTAATTTCTAATCCATTGAAGAAGAGAGTCATCGATCCCAAAAACACGCATTTTCGACAAAAGAGCCTGATGCCAAACTCTGCCAAATGCCTTAGAAATGTCAAGTGCAACTACCTTGTTTCCCCGGATTAGTGTACGCTTTGTTCTACTTTTCGGTGAGACGTGCCATCAAATGATATATCGAGATATTTCATGAACTGACGGTTTATCAGCGTTTCCATGACCTTGGAAAGAAGGGACGTAAGTACAATGGGTCCGTAGGAAGACTTTTTTAGGTACTAACTGAAAAGGCTTGTTAGTTGAGGTTTACCACGTACTTAAGTAAGTAAGTATGTTTTATGCCAACAAGGACACCACCACTCACATCTTGAAGGAGCTAATTTTGTAACATTGTTATGGAAAATTTCTGCAAAAGATTACAAAATAGTCCCAGTGAAACCATGGAGGCCATTTTCTCGATATGCTATTCCATACATAACCCTATACTGTATGCATACTTAATGAATCGATACAACATTTAAAGTTTTTAATTAATGAGGGATACCGAAGCACGTTAGTTTTGAGACTTGTAGGACATTGAATAAACAAATTGTGCAGCTTGGGAAAGAGTCGAGGTATTTCAGAAGTTAGGCTTACGGTGTCTGATGCACATCCCTAGCCGGGATCAGATTTAAAGAAATATTGTCATTAACCTGGCAATTTATTGAAAGAATTTACGGTTACAATATTGATAAAATGAGGACAGAGTCATTTCATCGCCATTGGAGGTTTTTAATTAGATGCATAAAATTGTAAACCCCATGGTGGGAATATCATAAGGTGTTTTTTGACTCTGCAGTGACCCTGTAGCTGTATAAGTTTTTTTGTGGGAGGAGGTTGGCTTGCCTGTTACTTTCCGTAGAGCAATAGAATGCCTTTGTTTTTACCCAGCTATTTATATAGCGCTTTATGGAGCTAATTGGTAACACACAACATGAATCACACAACAAATACGGAGTTGCCGTTGTAGTTTTTCGCCCCACTACTTTTAATCATTCATTTTTCTTTTTTTACTTTTTTTTCTTATATTTTTATAAAGATTTTATTTATGTTTATTTTTATTCACTTTCTTATTTTGAACACACCTGCTAACACAAACACAATTATAAGCCCTGATAATAATTTAACAGTTTCAATGGTCATGGTAAGTTTTTCACTCTATTTAAACTCATTCTTAACTAGTCACTTAAAGCCTTCTGATTTTCCTACAAAAAAATATATTCATATCCACCCATCATGAATATGGGTAGTATATCAGGTACTGAGGAAAACACAGTTGCTGGAGCTAATGGATATATTGTTGGCATGATTCGTGCTCTCCAGACACAACACAAGGGCATTCATATCTGCCATATTAACGCTCAAAATTTGTACCCGAAAATAGATGAATTTAGGCATATTTTCGTTGACTCTAAAATTGACGTCATATGTGTTTCTGAAACATGGTTTCATGCTGACGTACCAAATGAAATTTATAAAGTAAAAGGGTATGAGCTTCTTCGGTCTGATAGGGTCGGTCGCGTCGGAGTGGGAGCTGCATTGTATGTTCGGAATACTCTCAATTTTGAATTTGTATGCAAATTAAGCCAGGACTGTCCTCTCGAATACTATTTCATAAACATCAAATGTAGTCATGAGAAAATATTAATTGGTGTAGTCTACAGACCAAATAACTCCACCCTTGAGGAGAAAGGCTACATTGCCACTAACCAACTGCATTCTTTAAACATGACTTGATATATATAACTTTCCAAGCTAAAAATGACTTTGTTGAATCTAAAGTCATGTTTAGAGATTTCCATAACTTAAATTATGCTCAATTGCAAGCTGATACAATAGGCACAAGTTGGGAGCGTATTTATCGGATGCCACTTGTCAATGATCAAACTAACTTTCTGCAGGAAAAAATTGCTTTCCTCTTTAACAAACATGTGCCGTTAAAAACAAAACCTGCTAGGCCCCCTCACCTGCAATGGTTTACCCCTAATATCCTACAGCTTATGAAAAAGCGTGATGATGCCTATAAAAGCTGGAAAAATACAGAGTGCCTGAGTTGTTAAATATACTCGAATATCGCAAATTACGTAATGAAGCGGTTTCTAAAATAAGAAACGCCAAGCGTGTCTTCTACTATCGGAAGTTCGGTAGCTGCTCCTCAGGCAGAGAGGTTTGAAAACATATCCGTGAACTTGGGTTAGGAAAACAAAGGCCTAGAACTCCCGATGATATAGACTGCAATCACCTTAACTCAACTTTTTTAATGTCAAGTGATCTACCCTCAGTAAGCTTAACTATTTTCGACCAGCCACCGGATGACTGTAGAGAATCATACTTTGAATTCTACAGATTACGCGAGGAAGACGTTGCAGAAGCGGTACCAATGATCAAATCAAATGCTATGGGGATGACGAAATTAGGAAAGCTATTGATCACAACCATGCCACAATACTAACGTTACCTGACTTTTCGAAGCACAAAACAATTTAAAACCTCTCTCTTAAAATACCTGGCCAATGAAACTAATTAGATTTAGAATTTTAAACGCTTAAAATGTTCAATTTGTTTGTAAGGCCAATTCTTCTTTTCTATTCTTTTCTCTCTTTTACTTTATCTTACTTACCTTATTTTATTTTATTTTGTTATCACTTCCTGAATTCTTATTGTTATATATACTTGCACATACTTGTATCTGATATTTGAAAAATTTAAGGCTTCCACATTTAAAAGATTCCATTATCTTACCCTGTAAGCAATACTTACTTAATAAATAAAATAAAATAAATCTTCGGACAGAACTTTTTCTGGTCAATCCGGCTGCGCTGCATTACCATCATAACCACTGTAACCTTGCACCCAAATTCAATGGACTCTGTTGGTACTGACTAGTATTTTGAGAGGAATAGTGCAGCCCCAGACAAGCCCCAAAATCTCAAAAGCGTTGACAGCAAGCAGGGCCGCTTTCCTGTCAGAGAGGAAATAAATGTTCTTGCTTGTGGCAGATCTGTTTAAGTTCTCCCTAATGCAGAGCTCTATTACGTGTATCTCAGCTTGAAATACAGAATTGCTACGGTCCATACTTGCGAATAGTGAGATATTAGTAATTTCTCTGTATAAGCGTGCGCCAACTCCTTCGTCTGCTTTGGATCGGCCGGTGTACCAAACCAGTGAATCTTTTGCAAACAGCTCAAAGTTCTTTCGAACAAGAGGTGTAACTTTAGAGTTATGGTTGAAGTTGTACTTTTTCAGGCATTTGTCCTAACAGTTCATTTCTCCTGAGTTCAAATAAAAGGTCGGAATGAACTATTGTGAAGTTATTTGCATTCACTAAGTTTAACACGTAGGAGTTAGCCAAAGCTTCCTTCTGTATGTGAAGATGAAGAGGTGTGAGGTTCACGAGAGCGTCTAGTGCTATGGTGGGTGATGTTCTCTTTGCACCCGTAGCACAAACTTAGGCAAATATTTGATTAGTCCACCCCGTAGACTTTTCGTTAGTGTTATGCCACCATATTGGAGACGCATAAGTGACTATAGGTCTAGCAATTATTATCATTTTTGGTTAAGGCCTGTTACCCAGTAGTGTGCCTGTCCATAGTAAGGTCCTGGCTTTTTCTATGTTTTTTTTTTTGATTTGTCAGCTCCAAGCGAGTTTTTGATCCAGTGTAACCTATAGGAATTTCAGTTGACTTGATAATGGTAGCGGTTTCATCGAAAAGTGTTGGAACTTTGAATTTGTCTTGGTGAAGGCAACTATGGTGCTCTTTAGGCCAACCTTCTTGCGGCAGTTAGCAACTAGGTTGAGTGCCCTCCGGAGGTGTTCCGAGACAGTTTCCTCGAACTTGTTTCAAATAAGGATCGCAATGTCATCAGAATATCTTTGAGCATAAATGGTATGTTTATCAGTTCATTTGCTACGATGGGGGAGAGAATACTACCCTGGGGGCAACATTTCTCAGTCGTAACGCTAATTCAGTCACTTCCTAATGTAGAGTTAATATTTCTATGTGCTTTATCTAGTTACATGTAGTATTGTCTACTCCTGCGTATACAGATGCATCTGCATATCTGGGCGTGTTCGGTGTTTTCGACAACACCTTCTATGTCAAGGGAGCAGCCCACCGTAATTCCTTCGTCGTTACGGGAGTTTTCAATCTATTCGGTGATACATGCGGTATCTATTTTCCTGGTTGATAGGCATACTGGTTTTTAATTAGTTCCTGTATAATGGATCATTCCATCAAGTATTTATAGTTTTTCGGAGAAACGAGGGGAGCAGCAACCGTGGTCTTTGTACTCTAATTTTGAGGTAATAGAAGTTTTATACATATATTGTGGCCCAATCAGGTGGGCTGAAATATTCCTTACAACGCATATGAAAATCCAGACATTGCAAACATGTGATCATTCCGCCTATGTTGTCATAAAATGGTAAGCTTTTCGCTATCGGTCAGGCAAGTGCTATTGATGAACAATGAAATTCAAGACTCGCTTTACCGACAGAAAATAGCATTGAGTTTTAAAAGCATCAAATTCTACTCTGTTGATGATTAGTTTCACTGTTAATATCAGCTTAATATATGTTGTCATTTCGGTCCTATGGCCGATTATCAGAGTCGAGAACCAGTCTTTGGATATGAAAGCAGAAAGTGTTGTTGCCAGCAAAGGAAGTAGAGACAGCAGGTGTACATATTTCCAAACATCCATTATCGGCTTGACATTGGCAAATTATTTTGTTTGGACATCAACTTTAACATCCAATGCACAAGTTGTGTGATTTTGCGGATTTTCCAAAACTTCTGACATCTGAATATAAAATATAATTAACTTGCCAACGTATCGGTAGTCAGGAGCAAAACGTGTATATTAAGTTATGGTATGTATAAATAACGTAGGATCATTGTAATATCCTGCTATTAATTGTCGATTAGATTAGGCAAACTTTTTTGATTGGAAACAGGAGGGACATTCTGTAAGTGGAAATTGCCGCCTGTTGTAAAAGTTTTCGATAACTTTATGTGGCAACTAAATCCTGGTAATAATTTAGATACAAAATGCAGCATAACTCACACAAATCTAAATAAAAAGCAGAAGAAAACTAATATATTGGATATGTCAATGAAAGTAATTTCAATAAAAGAAGTTAATTTATGAATTTATAAATTTTGTAAGGGAAAAAAGCTATTTTCTTTTATTAATCACGACAGCGTACCTTGAGTGATGGGAATTTTCTTGAATTTCATCTTAATTTTCATTCCCTTTTAATTTTTAATAATACCAAAATTTAATACAATTAAATCACAATTATTTCTCTATTTCTATTTTTAACACTTTGATATCTTTTAGACACTGCAAAATTTATTTTCTGTTTGCGAGTTTCCTTTGTTTTAATAATGTCATATTCATCGCAAGAGATTGTTGTTTGCAACATTTTGGTTTATGCTTAGGTTAGGTTAGGTAAAAGTGACAATTGGAAATACCAACCCACTTAGGCCTATTGGCACATTGTGATGCCACGTTGATATGTGATCCTCTTACTCTTGGAACCAATTTGAGCTTATTATGAAGAGTAGGAGGCTGCTAACGTCCATATTCTTTAGATCTTTTAGGTCATTCTAGAAGAAAGATCCTAATGAAGGTTTCTTCTCTTGGAGAGAGGTAGTAATGTACAGAGTAGGTGGATGATTGTCTCCTCTTCTTCCTTGTCTATGCAGCTTCCACAGAAATCCTTTGTAAAAGCGCCAAGCCTTCTTGCATGCTAGCCTATAAGGCAGTGTCCAGTGATGGCAATTATGAGGACGCTGAGATGTTTCCTATTTAGAAGGATCAGACTCTTAGAGCGATTCAGATGCAGCTTTGGCCAGATCTGTTTTGTCGCTAGACTTGTTGGTCCAACAGTCCACCTAAGGTCTGTTATTTTATTATAATAGCATCCAGTTTTAATATCAATTTGCAAGTAGCGATTGATATATCTGTACTACGCTTTTCTTGTAAAATACGAGTAGGTAGAGTGGTTCCCATTTTGGCGAGTTCGTCGGCCCTACAATTCCCTGGAATGTCTCAGTGCCCCTGTACCCAACATAGGTGAAAGGATAGCGGCCTGTCTGTCCGAAAATATGCGGATATCTTTTGCAGATATCGAGTTTTTCTTCAGCCAGGACAGAGCTTCTTTAATCGCCAAAATTCCCACCTGGAACAGGCTACAATGATTTGGAAGACGGAAGGAGAAGCTTAGATTTAGCTTATCTGAGAAAACACGCCACCAATCCCGCTATCAGTCTTAGATCCATCTGTGTAGAGGTGGATTGATTTGTCATCCCTGAAAGCATCCTCCTCCCAGAAGGATCTAGAGGGAAGCTTGCATGTCAAACCAAAGTTCGGGTATAGTGCAATCGATGTTCTCTGCTAGGATTCCTAGTATATTAAGAACATTAGAGTGGCCACATATATTATTTGTCCACTGTGTAGTTGCTTTAAGGCGAACAGCTGCAATCGCAGATACATGCCTGCTGAAGATATCAAGGGGTGTCAAGTGAAACAGAATATCCAGTGCCGTGGACGAAGTAGAACGTAGGGCTCCGCTCATGCATAGACATGCTGTTCTTTGAACTCAGCTTAGTTTTCTGGCCGCAGATGAGTGTCGGTCTTATAACCGAGATATAATGCGAGGTTGGAGGCCAAATTTGTTCCCAATGGCTTTTTTGCAAGAGAATAAATCTACTGTAGATTTCTTTACTCTTTCTTGAATGTTTCTAATTTAGTTTCGTGTCAAAAATGAGACCTAGATATTTTGCTGTATCGGAAAAGATTAAACTGGTATCATTTATTGAGGGAGGGTCTATAACTTTAATTTTATATTTCCTGGAAAAAAGGACGAGGTCAGTTTTATGGGGGCTTACTCGCAATCCACAGCGATCTGCCAACGGTTTAATCTGGTAAGGTTTAGCTGTCTCATGTCATCATCATGACTGATCAAATTCCGCAATGAGTCATCTACCTTCAGAGTTGACAGCGCAGTCTTGATTGCGGATGGGTTGACGTTGTTAAAAGCACCTTCTGTGTCCAGGAAACTTACCAATGTTTACTCTCTATATTGTAGGGACCATTTTCACCGACTTTCCTTTACATTCGACATTTTGAGCCTTTACATTAGACACTTGTAGCTATTACACCACGACGAAAGTAGTGGATCAATTTTAGCTCATATACATATGTATGTATCTCAATCAGTCGTTCTAGAGTTTTCAGAAGGAAAGATGATAGACTTATAGATCTGAGGTCCTTTTTCGGCTTTAGGAACGAAAACTACATTGACTTCTCTTCATGACAAGGGGATATGAACCATCCTACGCAGTTATTCTCTCTCACTGGCAGGACAACAAATGACTTGTATTGTTTTTTTTTTATATATAATTTATGCGCGCCTAAGGGGTTAGATACCCTTTTACTGTTGCCAGTGCGCGGGCGGAAAGGTAGAAAGGAGGAGAAAAGAAAATTGTTTGTAGTGGTTTGAAACTCAGGTGTGTTTGGTTTCGGTATTCGCTCTCCAGGGGGTGGGAGTCCGAATAGGACGGAGAGTTTTTTCTTCACTCAGAGTGGAAGGTTATAATTCGCAGTAATTATTTGTGCTTGAAACTCTACAACAGCCAAATCTACGCAGAATTTTTCTGTTCATGGGCAGGATACGAACCTTAACCCCTCCGAGTGAGAAGCGATTGCTAGTACCACTACACCACGGCCACCCCAATTGTTTGAAGCTATGCAGCACCGGGAGCATTGTTATCAGACAGTGAATTGTAGTTGCGGTTGCAGTAGTCCTGCTAAGGTTGTTACGACCCGTGAATGGGGAGCTACCTGGAAAGTGGGTGTCCAATAGCAGATTGAGTGATTCCTCACTTGAAGTCGTCCAAAAGCCACCGATTTTTTTTCAAATAGCTAGTTATCATAGGATTTGTTGAGAGGATTTTTCTTAGCCGCGATGCCTCAGAGGACCGCCAGGATTGTGGTTTTGCCTTCTCTGTTCTTTTTTATATATTGTGAGTGATTCCTCGTATGAGTCAGTCACTTTTCTTGTGCTAGGTAAGTTGAAAAGTTTTCTGCAAGCGTTTCTAAGCGACCCCAGTGCTGATGGCCACCATTGAGGCTCTTTCTTGCCTATAAGTTAAGAGGGCAGGAAGCAGCCATAGTTTGATTGAATTTCTTTACTTTCATGCCAGGCACGTTGGTATTACGCGGTGGACTTAAGAGTTCAGAGGATAGTGTTTCTTACAGCATTCCTCTTTTTTTTGGCCGATGCCTTTTTTGAGGGATGAAGATTTATCTGGAGAAACTGTATCAATTCTACAATTTACCAGAGCAGCCTCCACTGCGATGCTGTTCGAGTCCTCCGATTCTGAACATGTGCCCAAGAGCTCATCTTTATCCTTTGATCGTAACGGATCTCTTTTTAATGTGTTATCGGTTTCAATTTCAGACAAAGTGTCAGAGGAGGAAACCAATGGCTTGGTTGTCGCTATTCATTTCAGGAAAAGATATCGATACAAGAGTCTAAGGTTGATTTTGCAATTTCAGTTAAAGGAGGAAGAGGTTGCTTAGCAGCATCCAGCTAATCCTTTTCATAAACCCTTAGGTGAATTGACTCGAAGCAGAACGAATCATGCTTTAGTCTGTGCTAGAGGGTTAAGGGATTCCTTATTGTACACAATTAACGCGAAACTATAAGGAACCCTTGGTTTTTCCATTTTCGGGACTTTCCAGTAGGGTTCATTGCTGAGCCTGATGATCTCCAGAATGCTTTCTGGGGAGGAGGGTTCAGCTAAGATCCTTAGGCACGACTTCGACTTTTGCACATGGCCAAATCTCTCCTAATCCACCTATGGCTTCGGTGTAAACATCGAGGGATCTTTGATCGGCACATGCGATAAGTTTTACGTGGCCTTGGTTTTTGTCATTTTTGTCGATTACCGCGATCGTTATTGCATCTTTTGGGACTTCGCTAAAAGACCTCAGAGATGAACTGTTGGAAAGCCAGGGTTCTGGTGTTATTGGTTTTGGGCCTCTTGGGAACTGGTTTCAGAACAGTTTCGTCCAAAGATCTTTGACGCTTAGAGGAGTCCTTTAGCGTCTTGGGAGCAGTGGGTAATCCGTCTTTTAGGATATTGTGAGCCCAGTAAATTTTGCTCTTTATATCCGCACTTCTCTCAACCTCCGAAATGGATCCGAAGTTTGTGATAATGCGTAAAGCATTTCAGCGTCTAATATAGTACGCCTTAGATTGAGCTTGCCAACGCAGCTGAGGGAGGAATCTTAATAGCAGCAGCAAGGCCGCAGCAGCAAGGCCGCAGCCGCGGCCTGCCACAAACTTGCTGCTGTTAGGGATGGATGAAGTGATAGGACCATAGCTTGCCACAGTCTTGCCACTCCTTGAAAATTCGGTTTTAAGCTCGTTAATCTGTTCGCGATTGAGCCATTTTTGGATATGCTGGGCCTTCAGACAGGCTGATCCTCGGCACGGGTCGTATGACACCTTGATCCAGCTCAGGGGAAAAAGGAGTGGATGGGAAGGTTTAGAAATTGAAAGGGTGGGAAGGTCTTTTAGTCTCGTGATTCATCTGGAGAACTTCTCGAGCTTCATTGACCTTACTCATTTAGAGGTTGCTTTTCGCATTATCTGTTCTGTTGCATTCTTTTTCTGCCCGCTAGTTATTACGGGCATATTGCACTCAGTTATTCTCTGGAATCTCGAAAGTTTTACTCAGAGACCGAATGCTAAACCTCGATAATTAGCACGTGGTCGATTTAGTTAGCAGTTCTACTATACGAAGTTAACCAAGTTGTTGCACAAATTTTCCTATGAGCGAATCTAGATCTACTTATATCGGATTACTAGCTGTGCCGCACAGTCATTGATTCGGAAGCCATTATCTTTTATCGTGTCGTTAAGGCTGTGCTTTCTGTTATGTATTGCGAAATTAAAGGATATAACTATTCTTCATGGTAACACTTGATCTATACATATATAATAAGATCCTAGGCTGCTAGAATTAATAATTGCAGTTCAAGTATAGCTAAATTTAATTTAGAGGTAAGGCGATGTGGCGATGATGAGAGCCAATAGCGAACTGATTTATTTAAATGACTGTATGTATGTGTAATAGTTCATATGGAGTACATGCTAATAACTTTCTGAAGACTGCTTACCGATTTTGGAACTGCCCATATAGGGCTCTTCATTGGTTTGAACCACAGTTAGGTGATTGCTAATCGGTTTGAAATTCATGGCCTTCAACCTAGCCACTTTTCAACGACCAAATATGACGCATAATTTAAGTTAAACTCTTTCCATTTATTATGCCTTTATCGTACCCAATGTACTTCCTGGATCACAGTAATTTCCAACTTATACAATGTGACATTCCAAGATCTGCATATGTCTCTCTTAAGACGCCTCATCGATCTACATAGGGCACGTTCCGGAGTGGAAAGTACCCTCGTGAGAAAAGCTTTTAACATGGTTTACTTATTAAACACGGACAACCACCAATCTGGTAGGTGTAGTAGACACATAATCTTGCCTAATATACAGTGAGCACCAAAGTCCACTATTCAGTGGAATTGTCCCACAATTCTTTTGATGGACAGAATCTCTACTCTCTGATTTCTTAACTTATCTTATTTAATTTAAAAAATGTATGATAGTGCGTTTCGTATTACCATTAACAATCATCTTTCGCACTCGGCTAATCACTAGGATAAGGACTTGTCATATCTCACATAAATGTGGCAATTAATTATTTTGTTAGCTACTATCACTGTATATGCGCCAGCTAATTGATTATAAGTTTATTTGATCTTGTGGCACTTCAGGTTGATAAGGTCGCAAACGCGCCGCCAAACTTAATTAATTGCTTTACAACGTTTTATTACGACCATGCTATTAAATATTCCATTAATTAAAAACTGCGCACAGCACGATCTCGGAAAGTTTTAGTAACTTCAACACATCGTTGTACATACACGTAATTGAATACTTGTAGTTATTACACCAAAGTTTTGCTATACCCGCTAAGTTTAGCCGTAATGTGTATACGATACGCAGCTTATCATTTTTACCCCCCAAAATCTTGCTTAAGGTAAACGTACTTGTACATGTGCAGGAGAGGTTTTTGATAACAAAAAAGAACATATTTTAATCTGTGTTCGAATAAAACCATCTTCCAGAAAGAGTGTGTTTTAATATGACTAAGATTTCCTTGCTGATAATGCGTGTTTCTGACAGGTAAATGGGTCTTACGTGAATAAACTCATGTATACGAGTACCATGTAACATAATTCAGAAAGCGATTTATTACCTAAGGCCCACCTTTACACCGAATCTGCTAAAACTTTAAATCATTTATAGATATTCGATATACTCGTATATTGTATTATTTATATATTGTATTGTATGTATATACAAAGTGCGTTCCAAAGTAAACAGGACTTTTCAAAAATTGGTATTTCTAGTGATATTACATGCGTGGCAAAGGTAGATCCTTCACTGACGTACTTTCAAAATGTTACGACATTTGGACGATTAGAGCAGGAGTTATTGCGTTCGAAGTGACAGTATGTTTGTGTCATTGGTACAAAAATGAGTATCGATCTAAAAATTGCTCAGAATTCAAGATTCAAAGGATATCATCAAGGAGGGAAAAAAGAACAAAACCTTCCTTTACAACATTGTGACTGGTGGTGAGACATGGTGTTATCAATATTATCCAGAAACCAAGTGCCAAATTGCCGAATGGAAGGTACCAGACGAACCAAAACCCAAAAGATTTCATTTGGAGAAGTCAAAAGTGAAGACAATTTTACGATTCCATGGGTATTGTCCACAAAGTTAATGCACAATCCTTTCTTGGTGTTTTAAAGCGTTTGGTGCATCGTATTCATCATATTCGGGTAGAATATCGCGCAGAAGGAAGTTGGCGGTTGTTCCACAATAATGAGTTACCTTATGACTGATTTTTTGACTAAAAATCGCATTTGAACTGTCAACTACAACCAGTATTCGTGTCTTTTGGCACCGTGAGAATTTTTTGAGACCTTTTCGGAAAAATGTATGTAAAGAAACTGTACTTTCTTTAAAGTTAATTGATCAACCTGTGAGTCTGTTAAACGTCAACATGACGGACCACACTTCAAACCAATTCTACTTAGCTCTAAGAATCAAAACTAGGAATTGCAAAAACCTTCCATGGTTAATAATCGTTACCATAATTTATTAACATTAAATGTCGTTTCTTTGATTACAGGTGATATTTTATTGTAAATTACGTTGTAAGAATTTCTAAATAATAAACATAATAATCTTTGATTACAGATTTGTTTTAAATTATTGGGTCACCTTTCCCAATTAAGAAATAACCTTATATGTATTTGCAGATGAAAGGAAAACGTTTTGTAGACATGACTGTTGGTTTTGAGACCTGGAACGTAAAAGTCTGAAGAGTATATGTATATTTTAGTGCAACAATTTAAAGGTTGGCAATATGACTTCTGATAGATAGGTGTCCTAACCCTGATCTGTTCAGCAACTGTAAGCATATTTTCTCATTATCAACGAACTATATATTCCCAGATTTGATACACTACTTTAATTGTATCCCTTAAGGCCCAGTTTTTCAGTGTTGGAATAATTCTGATTTAAACCAGAGTTAACTAACTCTCGATTAAAATTAATCTAGAGTTAACTCATACATCAGTTTTGCAGTACAGGATTAAACTTTCCTTCACAATGATTTATCGATTCAGTTGTCAAAAAATATATCGATATCTATTGATTTTGTAAGGACACCTTTCTTCCCTTGTTGTTCTCTTCCTAGATTTACATTTCAATATTATTCATGCACAGAATGTTGAAAATGAATTCAAATATATTATAATAGCATTTAGTAGCATTTGAAATAAACCGCTTCGCTTGCCAATTTTCTAGCTGTCAAAAACATCTGTTTATTTAATCCCGAGTCAACGCACCAAATTTCCTAGGTTAACACTAGTTAACTCAGAGCTACTATTGACTGAAAAACTTGCTTCTGAGGTCAAATCTAGTTTAATCCCGAAACTCGGATAATCCCGCACTGAAAACCTGGCCCTAAGAGTTTTCTCTTTGTAAATCCTGGTAAATTAAGAATTTTCTTCACAAGAAAGAGGTCAAGTGCCAAAGCTCAGCTAGCTGCTTCTTAAGATTTCTCTTTGCCTATACTGACTATAGTCAAAAACCTTTGAGTGGGTGACATCACTAGTCATGATTACGCTACACTAAGCCACAGTCCTCACAAAAACAAAAGCCGAATAACTTGTCCATTGTATTCAGTATGTGCTTCTTTATGTATAGTTTGTCAGTTTTAAACTTACGAACAGAAGCAGGATTTTCTTTATCAGAGTCCAGTATTTACAGCCTTATACGAGCGTAAGCCAAACTCACAGTTCTTGGTATCATTTATACCAAGCACATCCAGGAGTTTAGTTAAAGCTTAGTGCTCTGTTAGGACATCCAGTAAGCAGTCCGTATTCTACTCTGCTAAAGGATACCAAATATGTCTCTATTAAATACACCGGGAAGCAATAGTTTGGGTGACCTTTAGAGAAACCCAACTGGCATCGAAATTCTGACTGAGAGCGCAAACTTACATAACAGATACCATCCAACTTTCTTGGTGTTGCCGGTATGGCTGATTTACCCTTTTTAAGGAATTTGACTTTCGTTAAGCGTTTCTCTCTAAAAATCCTTCATAAGAAGCATCCTTCGAGATCCAAATTAGTCTCTATATTTTTGTCTTACCCTATCAAGATTCCAAGCTTCTTCTAAACTGGCATTTTCACCATTGGAACGAACGATCTACAGGAAGTTTTTAAAGCTGAACACACCAGTTCAGAATTTTTACTCGTATTATTTGATCACGTTTCATACATAGTTTCTACCTATAACCCAATATTATATTTGTATTATTCTGACTTATGGTGGAGAAGGTTATCTAATTGCTCAGGAAAACTTCTCTAAAAAGGAAATAGAACGTCTTTCAGAAAAGGAATCAAATCAATTAGTCACTATGCTAAACGAACAGCGAACGCAGATAGTACTCGTACGAGTATATGCACGATATGAGTTAATTATTTCGCGCTGCTAGCACTTGCAATCATTAGCCGATTAGATGGCAAATATGAAGAAAGATGCCTGTGCTAAAAAGGATTGATTGTGATTAGGAAATACGGTATCTTTAACTGATTTAATTATTTATTGGATTATTATGCGGTATTTTGATTAGGTAACAACTTTAATAAATGAGATATCAAATTTTATTTCCTACACATAATCTGATGTTGTTTAATTGTAAATATTTAGTGTGCTTAAAACAAATATTAAATATGAGGTGGCAACACATTAACTTGAGCTTAAAATAATGCTTTATTAAATGAACAAACTTAACGATAATTGCTCGATTATTACATACAATCAATATAATATTAGCACTGGAATATTTTTTTAAATCAAGACGAAATATATGTACGCTATTTTGTCTTGAAAACTTACTTGATAAATGCCGTTAGATCAATTATTATCAATACACGATGATGAGAACTACATACTACATACATACTCGTATGCATATGTGGAAATCAAATAGACTCATTTACCTTCATTTCCATTGCAGCATGCCTTTACCGAACTTGCAAAAATGAATGACAGCAAGCTATTGTAAATGAAGCTGCAAGAGTGCGGAGTTTCGTAACACATAGTGCTGCTTATTAAGATAGGGACATGTCTCTTGATCTAAGTAAAGGAAAATTAAGAGAAACCGAATAACTTTAAGTCGACAAATTAGAAACTCGTTACAATAGAGTAAGAAGGTTTAGTACCTCAATGTTAGTCGCTCTTAAAAATAGAAACCTTACAAATCTATTGTACTCGTACTAACAAAAAAAAAACACTATTGTTAAAGGAATTATTTAAAAAGAAAGATTCAGTAGTTGTTTAACTAGACTTATTTTACCCTACCGTTTGAAGATCTAGGTACATAAACCAATGTTTCGGATGAGTATAATCGTAGATGCATAAACCTAGATTATGGATAATTAGTTTTAATGGCTCCTTTAGCAGATTCACTAAAGGTAAAAAAACTTGGTGTCCCGTTTAGCTATTTACATGAATGCTGACCTACTTAATGTTTATTCTGTTTAAGATTATTGACGCGAAAAATGGATTACATTGCTTGCAATGAATTCATATTTATAATGCATATACTAAATATGCATATCCACGATATTTTGACATGGATATGTCTAACCGCTTGTCTTTCTGAAAAATGTGTCCGTCACAAATTGTGTCCCATTTTTGCTTTCCTTCTACCGTTCAGTGATCATACTCGTGTGCGTATTTGGTGTTGTTGTTGGATTTGTGTGCTTCACAACGAATCAACTGTGCAAAGGAATGGGATATTGGAGAACAGTCTGTACATGGACACATGAATCGTCCTCGCTCTGTTTTTCGACGTTTTGTGCATATTTGTTTCCTTTTTCCTCCTTTAGCCTTTTGTCAAATGCTGGTACTGCCACTGACACCGACACCGCTGCCTCTACTTTGGCGGTTCTTATATCATTTTATTGGTTGGTGGGAAGTGATGGTGCTGGAATTTATTAGATTTTTCCCAGATGCATACATATTTTGCTTTCCTTCTACCGTTCAGTGATCGTAATCTCTATGCGGATAAGTTTGCCTTTTACACCGATTTATTGGTTGATAGGCTGGAAGCATCCAATTGTGGGAAAAGATGTAGTATGATGTGATATTTATGTGTGTTCGGGATACGAAAAGAACAAAGCGTAAAACAACCGATATCTAATATTACAGCAAGTGCTGTTTTTACTGTAAAATAAACGACGTGTTTCGTTATACGTTATAATGCCAAATCAAATTCTTTTGCTTTATTGTTTCATTTTTATACAATGCTACAAACTGTCAAACAATTGTTGGGTAGAAAACAGTCCCTTAAGGAAATTTATTTGTCGATGGGTAGCTTCAACTCCGCCTTGGGTGACGTCACCAGAGTCAAACAATGTGTAATGCAGGTGGTTTAAGGGTTGTGTGTAGTTGACTCATAAAAGTTGTTACATAGTTGTCTTGCTTCTCTTCTTTTATTCGATTGATCGTACATTTCTACCTTGTGTTTTGTATGCAATGGGTTGCCGGATCAGGGGTGGATAGAAAAAAAAAATACCTGTAAGAAAGGATGTGGTAGTTTTTATTCTGAATTTGCTCGGCTATAGTCCGATTTTCGGCTATAGTTAGAAAATCTAGAACAGCATCATTATTACAATATGCCGATAATTCTCAGTGGTGATCTCAATTTAGATCTACATGGCCTTGATGGTGCCAAGTTTATAGAATTTATGCACAACGAACTTGGTTTAGAAATGAACAACTATCTGACCATCTCAACAACTCATAATTCAACCTACGTATATTGATGTCATCTTCTCCCGACACATCGATAATCTTGAAACACGCCACTATATTTTCTACTTTAGTAAACACCACCCATTATTGTCCATAACATTGAGTTCTACAATTTGAGTACAACAAGTGATGTCTCACTGAAACTAAACTCATTTTTTCATACAGGTAATACCATACCATAACTTACAAAATTCGGGGTTTTTTGTTTTTCACCGGGTAAAACTTTAAACCATCTCTTTTTTTGCACAACCAACCTATATTCTATTTACCTTCACTCGTAAAACAATTAAGGTTTTTTCATTGTATGCCTATAAGACCAATGTACCAATGCATGTCGTATAGATACTTTCAGTAGTTTAATGCTTTTTTTTCCGGTGGTTATTTGATGGCATTATTGAAAAAACTTCGCATTCGGATTGGGAAACACCCGTTGCGCCAGTCATCAAAAATGACAGGACGATTCGCCTCTACGCCGATTACAAAGTTACATTAAACAATTGCATCGTCGACGATAAATATCTAATATCAGGGGTTGAGGTTCTTTATCAGAAGCTAAAAGATGGTAAGTTTTATTGTGTTTTCGATATATACAAAGCTTATTTACACCTGACGGTTACGGATGAGAGTGCCTTCTACAAACTCTCAGATGCTTCACCCTTTGGACTTTCTGCTGTGCGAACAAAGGGGAACGACCCATAGCTTTTGCACCACGAAGCCTATCTAAGGCGGAGGCAAATTACAGTCAACTCGACAAGGAAGCAAAAGCTATATTTTGGGGTCTGAACAAATTATTAAATTACTGCTATGGCAGGGAATTTACCTGATTATACAAAAAAATTACATTACGCCTGTTACATTACGCCCTTTTCCTAAGCGGATATACCATACATCAAATATAGAAATTCAAAAGACCACACTAACGTAGATTTCTTTTCCAGACACCAAACAACTAAAGGAGCTCAAATTAGTTTAGTCGAAATTCATGAAATATGGAGCGAAGTTTTGCCCGTCACTTTTGAGCAGATACGGAAAGAACTCAAGCGGAGTAAGGAGCTGTCTTCTTTATTAATTCAACTGCAGTCCGGAGGGAGTCTGAAAAATACACCGTACGCTATGATGGAGAGTGAACTGATGTTGCAGGATGGATGTGTTCTGATGTTACTGAATTCTAATTATCGTACCATCTACGCCTCGAGATCAGGTACTAAGGGAGTTACACTCTGCACACGTGGGTATTACAAAGATGGAAACGTTAGCTAGAAGTTATTGCTATTGGCCAGGAATCGATCGGGACATTGAAGAATTGACCAACAAGGTAGTTGTGCAAACATGGGAAATTCCACCTCAACCATGGCAAAGGATTCATGTGGATTTAACTTGGCCGTTCATGAACAGCTACTTTTTGATCATTGTCGATGCAAAACCCAAATGGTTAGAAGTTTTTGCTATGAGAAAAATAACAAGTTTCTTTACAATACGCGCTTTAAGAGAAATGTTTTCAAGATTCGGTCTTCCATTAACTACCGTTTCAGACCATGGTACAAGCTTCGCCTCTAAGGCATTCCAGGACTTTTTAAAGTCCAACAATATTCGGCACAAATTAACTTCACCCGCACATCCCTCTACTAACGGACAAGCAGAAAGATTTGTGCAGATTTTAAAGAATAGTCTAGTCTCATCGTCAGAAGATCCAGGAGATTTTCACGCCAAACTACATCGACTTCTATTACAGTACAGGAAGACACAATCAACATCGACTGGAAGGAGTCCAGCTGAAATGATATTAAAGTTCAATATTAGGACCAGACTCGATCTTATAAAAAACCCATGCCGTTTGAACCAGGAATGTAGCCGAAATTTTGTAACCGAAGACCTAGTTCAAATACGGGATTATGAAAATCAAGATGTGAAATGGAAATTTGGTACGATTATTCGGCGTAACGGCCATTTACACTACATCGTGGATGTGGATGGAAGAGCCTGTCGGAGACACATCGATCAAATGAGACGTACGCTCGTCGAGAGTAATCCCCTTGATAACATTCATTTACATCAAGTCATTTGTGGCATGGAGACAGGACTGGTAAAGGAGAATGCTGAGATTTACGCGAGTAAACTTGCTGAACCAGATAAAGGTGTTGTTGAAGCTAGTGTTTCAAATAATGGCGAAAAGTCTCACGCTGCAGATGCTACCGATGTTGTCAACAAACAAAAATTAACAGCTTCGTACGACCATGAAGGAGATCTGATGACACCAAGGCGTTCTTCGAGGGTTCGTCGCCCATTTATCCCATTCCCATACCAGGCTGAAGGTCGGTGGGGAGAACTGTTATGTATGGAAATTTATTCTTTACTATTGTGAACTATAACCTATATGTTATTTTTATATTGTAACTTAAACCTAAATGAATTGTCAAATAAAATGGACTCGATTATCAAGCTCCAAAGCAGGAACCCGTATTTTCTCCTTGTTCCCTAAAGAATCTTCGAGATTTAGACGCTGCGATACAACAGCAGTAAAAAAGGTTAAACTATTGTATAAGATTGGTTGGATGATCTGATGCGTCCTGGATAATGTACACATTGTTGTAACCGTTAGCCGTACAGCTGAGATCATTTTGATGCGTCCTCGATAATGTGCATATACTTTGATCAAAATAAACCCATTGTTCTGCTTTTATGAATTGTCAAGTGGAATTGTTGTAACCGTTAGCCGTACAGCTGAGATCATTTTAATCCCACAATAAATAGCATTAGTATAGCTAAACTAATAACGTGTCCCTATCTAGTATAACATTTCTCATATTTCAAATTAATGTACAGTTTATTTACTATCCGTTTTTATAAGAAGTCTAGGCCTCGTCCTATTGACCAAGGGTTTCAATTCTCCTTCTTTTGGAAAAAGTTTCTTGCAAATGGCACACATATACCAGCCATATTTATGTTATTTTTATTGCAAATGTCTCATTTGAGATCATAAGCATGTAAGCTTTCCTTCTCCTTCTTTTTGAAACTCTGTTGGAAGTAGTTTTGAAATGATAGATTCATTTATTACCCAAATTAATTATTTTCAAAATATTTTCAATGTACAACCATACAGTTTACAGATTTAATTATATGACTGCACACCCAGAACAGTACCATGGATATTTTTTTATATAAGATAATGGGTTTTGCTACTGAGCAGAATACCGCCACTTAACAACAGTATTAAGAGTAGAGCAACTGAAGATGGTAAGAAAGAAGCTGGGAATTTTGCATTTCCTTATTTAAAGGACCGGCTGAGTCCAAAATCAAAACTACTAAATGAAATGGGGAGTATTCGTTCGAGATCCTTTAGCTTAAAAAATATCATGTACACATTACTACAAAGACAACAGATAAGGTACGCGGTTTTCCAATGAGGGAATACTTGTAAAACGTTGCTGCAAAAAGGCAAATGGTACAGCAGAAAATACCGAAATTATAAATTTGATAAGATTAGTAGCTGAAGTTTTAGTAGAAATATAGAGAAATATGCCACCTTTCAGGTGGCAGAAAAGTCCCACTGTCATATATTATTTTTGGTCTATGAAGAAGTAAATTCTTTGATGGCATTATATTAATTTGTGCTAACCAAAATTACCCTCTTTTGTTGATAGCCCCAGAATATTAATAGTATTTCTTCCCGACTGCTCTGTCCTACGTTTATTAAAAATTCTTGTATCAAGTTTTAGTGTCTTAATATAACATGTTTTTCCGGGCAGGAATAACTTTTAAACTGTGGTGTCATTTTTAACAATTCAGTATGTGGAAAATATAGGCAACCGATTCCTAATCACACCCGTACTTTGGCTCATCGGATTTGCGAACCAGCCAAATTTCTGTTCTTGGAGTGAAGAATATCCAGAAGAGACTCATGAAACTCAATTATACGAGTACCAAATTATACCAAAGTTAATGCCAAATGTTTCCAGGCAATGACCAATGATTAATTCTTTAAAAATATGGACGACGTTGATAAGAAAAGTATGTAGTTTCAGCAGGATGTTGCTACGTGCTATACCCATTGACTTCGTGAGGACTTGATCCAAGGACAACATTATATAGAGAAATGGACCCCATTTCTTGTGGGCCTATATAAAGTCTTGGCTTACGCTGATGTATTTCAAACTGTTCAGGTCTTCAAAATCAATATTTGGGGGGATGATTAGTATATAGCAAATATAGGCTGCGTCCTAGAACTCTTCCCTGCGGAACTCCTGCTTGTATTTCTTTAAGTACAGAATATACTGGACCAAAGCGAGTTCTAAAGAATCTATTTGCTATATATATGATTTAAGTCTAGGTAGATCCGTATGAAGTTATATACTCTAAAGCCTTATGCCAAACTTTATCAAAAGCTTGTACATTATGTAGGAATAATGTACAACAAATTTGTATTTCTTCTAGTGCTTTTTCTATAACATTAGTTATACCCGAAATGATAGTTGGGAATAAGCCTTCTTTGCTCGATGATTCTCTAGTCTTTTAAGAAGCAGTTTTGGAAAATATTGATAATTGAGGTGACTTCTGAAAGAGGCTCACCTTGTTTGTGTATAACAATAATTTCTGCTATTTTCCAGTGATGTGCAACATATCTTTGTCTAAAACAAATATTAATTATAAGCTTGAGTTTTAATAATGCTATGAAGGATTTGGGCAGTTATTAGATCTGGTGACTTTTTACTAGATAGTTTGCGCATACATGGGATTACGTCTTCATCTACTCTATCAGCGAATTCAAGAAGTTCATTTCCCACGCTAGGTGGAAAAGGTTTAAAAACATTTGTCAGCTGCTCCGAAAAAGTTTGACCTTTTCTTTTGGGTCGACGATCCATTTCGCATCAGATGTTTTTAGACGTTTGCAGCTTTTCAGATCACTCCCTAACTTAACTTTGTCAGCAGTTAAGTTACAAAGATATTTAGTTACAGATCTATGTTTAAATTCACCGATACTTTTTTAAGTGTGTTATTTAGTCTATTAAATATCGCCAGGATACCTTGTTTGCTATTTCATGCGAGCTCTTCTCTTTTCTAATATGAGTTCCCTAATTTTTGTGAGACATTTTACCGATGGTTGTTTTTTTTTTTTTTTTGGTAAGTCGGTGTACTATCTTCTGCTGCTTGTTGTATATCGGATAGGAATTGTTCCACTACAATGTCAATATAGCTTGTTGTGACCAGTGGTGTTCTGAGGTTAATAGATCCTTCACGTAGTTCTTTAAATTTACACCTATTCTTTCTTTTATCGGTAAGTCTTATGTTTTTCTTAACTGTTCGATGTACATGCCGTTGACCGTTAGGATTACATATGCATGATTCAACTACAACTTTTACTTATTTGCTATTGTTTCCTTTCGTTATAAAGAAATCAATAAGATCTAGGATTTTCGGTTCAGATGGCTAATTAGTAGGCGATCCAGTCGAAATAAAATGTTCGCCCTGCTTTGGAAAGCTTTCTGCTTTTTGTCGTTATTAATCTTAACCCCCAGCAGGTGGTTTTTGCATTAAAATCACCTCTAATGATGAAGTTGTTGCCTGGAATTCGAAAAGGGTAATTAAGATCATCCTCTGTATGTGAATGTTTGGGTGGGCAGCTATTTTAAATTCTTAGTCAAAGTGTTTATTGTCGCTACTTCCATTGTTGGTTTTGCTATTTTTGGAAATTCGTAAAGTTCAAAAATACCTTTCACAAATACCACACTACCTCCCCTGGCACTGTTAGCTGGATGGAGAGTTTGGTAGCAGAGGTACCCAGGAATTTTAATGTTAGTTCGTTGTTTGAAGTGGGTTTCAGAAATCAGGGAATCATCAAAGTCTTCATTGCATAGAAATACTTGAAATTCAGGGATATGTTGGAGTAAATCCTTTGCATTCCAGGTTGCGACTTTCAGGTTTTTAATTATTATTATTTCGTTGGCTTTTTCCTGTGAAAACTTCCTTGCTTAGTAGCTTTATGATTTTATCTTGATTACCCAATCATTAAATAATAGCTCGAAGCATTTCTTACAATTTTTGTTATTCACAACAGCGCATTTAGTTTAGCAACAATTGGTATTTTATCCGCTTTATTGTTTTCAACATTTACTTGTTGCTTGTTTTTATTTTTGATTGGGGTTTGTTGGTGATTGGTAGTAACTCTATGTTTCTTTTCTTGATATGCTTTTGCAAGTGAACAACCTCTGTAATTATCTGGATAGTTTCCATGACAGTCGAAACATTTCAATTCCTCATCCTTCTTTAGTGCACAACTATTTGTTGGGTGTTTTCTTTGCATATCTTTGCGTATGTTCAAGTGGTTGGCATTTTTTGCTTTGACGTATCAAGTTGGAACTGCTTCGAAGTGACTCAATCTTATCAACAATACCCATTATTGATTTGATAGATAAATAAAAAAAAGCCCGTCAACGCAAATGGGACCGAATATTGTACGAACAATTTTTCTCTCAAAATGACAGAGGATATCTTCATCCACTTTCGATAGTGTCCATACTTCCGAATCATAAAATAGAACTAGGATGATCAAGGTCTTATATAGAGCCTCCTTAGTTGTTCGGAATAGAGACTTACTACTCAACTGCGTTCAAACTCCAAAGATACAGCGATTGGTAAGAGTGATTATTTGTTTTACTTCTGCTGAGGTATTGTTGGTGGAATTGATAGCAGAACCAACTTAGACGAAATCCCTTACTCTATCGATATTATAGCTTTCGACTTTCCGTCCAATTCGTCGATATTGTGTGTCCCCTCCTGTTGACAGCACATACTTAATTTTGCTCTCATTTATAACTAAACCCATTTTGGCAGCTTCGTTTCAATACTACGGATAACACCAGTGGCAGCCCGCTGAACTCTACCATTTAAGTCACAGACTTAAATGACTTAAAGACTGCTCCTGCAGCGTTCGCTTGTAAGCTCCGGACAATTCTTTCAAGTATGATGTTAAAGAAGTCACATGACTGAGCGTCACTCTGTCTAAAACCTTTGTTAACATTAAAGGTATTGGGTAAGTCGTTATCGACTTTGACGGAGCAGCGATTTTCAATCGTCATTCTGCACAGACGAGTTTGGCATTGATGCCAAAACTAGACATGGCTCTATACAACTCGTCTTCTTATGCGGTTTTGCAATTAATGAAAAGATGGTGGGTATCGATGTGGACTTCTTAAGATTTTGTCAGGATCTGCCATGTAGATTTGGTCGGTTGTGGACTTTCCTGGTCTGAAACCGCACTGATAGGGGCCAATCCTGTTGGTGAGGAAGGGTTTAAGATGTTCAAAGAATATGCAGATAAGATCTTGTATGCAATATTGAGGAGACTTATATCGTACTTCTATAGTTGACGCACTTGAAGGGCTCTCCTTTTTTCTTCGTCGGTCAGCCGTCAGATTCAGCAGATTGGTTAGATTTCGGCTTAGATATTACTATCAATACTTCGTTTTGTTCAGGTAGATGGAGGTTTTGGCTTTCATCGTCTAAGTCAAATGGCCGATCCTGCCGCACGGCGAGATATTGAGCTTCGTCACCGTTATACAGTCTGCGGAAAAAGTGTTTCCATATTCTTAGCACCGACTGTGACTCTACTGGGCCTCCGCCCAATTATCAAGGCTTCGCCCATCAATGACGTTGTCTAACAATAAACTGGGGCAGAGCAAAGTACTAGTCATATCGTAAACATCTTCAGATGACGCTACCGAAGGTTGCTACGATTTGATTAGTCACAAGTTGCCGGTCATAAGTCTTGTTGGCGGCTGGACTACCGGTAGTCCCTACCAGAACTTAAATCACGGTACTATGGGAGTCAGGAGCCCCCCGAATCTCGGTCTGGGCCTGACTTGAAGCAGTAGGCCCCCTTTTGGGAGCGTCATGGTGGCTGTGGTTTAAACACAAAGTCGCGGTCTTCCTGTTGGTTGTTGCAATAAGTACTAGGTGCTGCGACCGTAAGAGCAGTAAGAGGTTGTAGGTCGGACTCGACTCATACCAAAGGTGGAACTTGTGGTGGCAACACAGTTCCGAATTGGTATCAATGGAATGACGGAGAGCGATGGCAAAGTGTATCCTTGCAGCCATGGACGTATGGGCATCTCGTAAACATAAGTCTACACAACAGGTGGTTTACGTTAAAAAATCAGACACTCTGTGACTCTACTATAAGGTTTTCTTCTTCACCTTTACAGGTTTCTGTACCAGTCTACTTGCCTCGATAGGTTCTTTATACCTGTATGTAAAACTCCCGTACGTTGTTCCTGGACTACAAACGCTCAATATTTTCGATTTCGCGCTTCTCGTGCTTTTTTGTTCTTCTGGAGAAGCCAATCACATCAGGACCGACGTTTCTGATGGCACATTGACAGCGTAGCCACTTGTTTTCGGCACTTTATGCAGGCTTCATAGGAGTTGTTGAGATATTTTGGGATACGCGTTCAGCGCAGCGCCAGAATCTTCGCCGAACGCGTTTGTAGCTTTTTTACGCTACACAAGATGTGGTAAGATAACTTCCTTATTTAATAATGAAATAAAACAAAAAGTAGTAAAGATATACGAGTGTTTCCAATTTTTTGTAATAAAAAGTTTAACATTTAAGGTTCTGGTTTATAGTACATCGTTTTAAAAATCATATCGAGTAAGTGACGTCGTTCAACACTGGTTGAACCGAATTCTGCCGTTTTTTATCATTCTCTACAGTAATTGGTATGTTGGCTGCTTCTTCCTGAATGTTTCTTTCGAGGCCAGGGTCTGTGGACGGTTTTTATAGACAAGGGATTTTAAAAACACACAAAAAGAGAAGTCAGAAGGGGTAAAATCGAGAGAACGCGCCAACCACTCCAAATCACCCCGCAGTGAGATGAACTGTCGTGGGAAGTGCTCTCGTAACACAGCCATGGATGCCCTTGATGTATGGGCCGCTACTCCGTCCTGTCCATTTCACAAAGAGCAGACGCATATTTTCTCGTCGAACGCCGCGGGGATCTCAAAACTGCATGCTTTGCTGCTTCGAGGTTCTGATGTGACGTGCGTCTTCAGTTCTTTTTTTTTTTGCACAGAACCAGTTTCCTTGAACGTTGTGATGCATAAAAGAATTGATTTCTGGTATAGGACAGGACCCAATGGCGTAATATTGAAGCAATTTCGGAAAGTGCACTGTGTTGAAACCGTCGAACCACTAAATACTAGAGGCATGTCATGCATGTTGGCCAAATTCAAGTTATAGGACAATCAGCACTTTCGCGAACAATCGCCGCTCAGATCCCCAGACCTTTCTCACGATCAACTTAAATACTACTCCATAGTAGTATATACCAGTCCTGATCTAAGGCACAGATTTGGGTACTAATAAAAGCAACCGAAAGCAAAGCTGGTTACTTCGAGAGAGTGTTGATCACTGGAACGTACTGAGCGAAAAGACAGCAAAGTTTTAATCAGAAGAATGCTCGAGTCCAGTCCGAGGAGGACGGCATCCAAGGTGTCGAATTTAAGTGGAAAGGGACCAAAACCAACGCTTAGGGCGCAACTGACTGATTAATAGCTGCGCCACCTATTAATATTAAATACGTCCATATGAACTGTCAGCACCATCAGCCTATTTTTTTTCTTATTTGATACACATACGAGTACATTTCAAGTTCATGGAATGATATCATTTCAAGATTTGATAAGAAACACTGAATATATAGCCTATAGCAATATACCTTGCTTTAAAATTATGACGTTAAGCCAGAGCACGTTCTTTCCGCAGAAATGGTTTTTCGCAACAGTTCTAAGTTAGAAATCTATTCTCAGTAATCTGCCAACGATCAATCTCTTTGGTTACGTGAAACCCCTTACTACCAGTGATGACAGAGTTTCTCATACGCCTCACATTTACTTTAAATCTTTTCTCCCCTTAATACTAAAGTAAAACTGACAACTGCCTCTTGAATGCGAATATTCACATTTAAACCGATAAACTGATAATCCACGCCAGTCATTTGTTTCCCATTCAGCCACAAGCGACCTCTCACACTAGTCGTATTCGCACGATCACGCCAGACACGTCAATTTACCAAACGCGGCTAGAATTTTTACGGACACTTCTGAATCGACCTACAAAAATCGTGGTGATTAATGTTACAAAAAAAATAAATAATAAATACCTGTCTGCTAAGGTTGGTTTGATACAGAAATGTAAACAAGTTCGCGTCACCGAACTTTCGATATGATCTTGAGGCTTCGATAAACTTTACGCCGCTTGATAAATTCGCCAATCCGTCAATTATTGTCGTCTATTGTTTATATTCATTGTTGCACCTGTTGCCAGCTAACAAACAGTGAACATCTGTTTTCATTGAAAATTCAAGAAATTCGGTTGCATTCAAAAGCGCCTTGAAGGTTTAGTACTTGTAAATACGAAAATTCTCCCGCCTTGTTTGGAATAGCCAAAGTGCTTACGTAGTGCTCCCATCGAATTGTTGTATTCCGGGTATTCAAAGTGTCAGGCCAGTGCATCAGCTGTATCAATGCAAGCACGTGCCAAATCTTTCTCGATAAGTTGTTGATAAGATCGTGGTTAATGTGGTTAAGCTTCTAATCCGTGATTAAAACTTTATCGATTAGAGTGCTTGATTCCGCTATAAGATTCATTGAATTAGTTTGTGATTACGAGTAGTGCTATTGAATTGCGCGCAAGTGATAAGAGAACTTCGAGTTCGTGTCTGCCTGCATTCGAAGCTGGCAAACTGAATTTTGAGAGGAGTGTTGCGTGGTTTCACTGTAGAAAGGTAAATATAACATAATGTACCCTTTGTGAAGACGTCCACATTAGTGGGCGGTGTTTACATGTTGTGTCTGGGGCGGGGGGACGATATAGGAAAATTTCTATAACTGATGAATGGAAAATTTTGGAACTCTTAGATAAATAGATAGATAGTTTGATTGCTAGATGATGATACCTGGTAATTAAATTTACTGCTTTGCACGTAATTTAATGGAGGTCGCAGGTAAGATTTCATTGAGAAGGGATTTAAAAATGCGGTCTTGCTTCAAGTATAAGATACACAAATGCAAAGATAAACGAAAATCGCTTGCTTCGGTTGATCGGTATTTACACAAGGTAGTCTGTTAGTGTGATTTGTGTAGTTCTATTGTGAAGTTGTTACTTGGTAAGTTTTTGAAAAAATAATATCGAGTATAACTGCAATCAAGAATTTTTATTTTGTGATTTTATTAAAATACGAGTACAATAGTACAGGTTCGGAGTAAAAGCAAAAGTAATATAACAATTTGAATAATTTAAGCAGACACTACATTTAGAAAATATTTCTGGTGAAACAGCTAATTTAATTTTTCAAATTAAAAATTTGTAATTCTTCTGTAAAATTTCTGTAGCTGTAAAGAAAAATTACTCGTGTAATTTTCGCTCACGTTTGTACAATGGTGAATGAAGGGGATGTTTCAATAGCGAACTGTACGGGTTGTACGGCGATGCCAATCTCATCACAGAAACTCGAATAACCTGGCTTAGATGGCTATATCACCTTGAGCGCGTTGACGAAAACGTCCCGGAAAGCAGAGTAGGACAACGCATTAGTGGACAACCTCATCTTAGGTGGCGCACACAAGAGGAAGGCGTGAGGCCCTGAGTGGACCTGAGGCCCTGGTCCACCCGGGACTATATTGCCATCCAAGTAAGTAAGCAAGGGTCTTGAACCAAACCTTCTTCTGCGGTAACCGACAGACGTAACCACTGCGCCACGCTACCAGTTAAAATTATACATAGCATATGTTGGGATGTACGAGTAAATACACATACCTCTTGTTTATCAATGCTGTCAGAAAGAGACTTGAAATATATGAATAAGTTTACGACTTCCTATAAAATTGCAAGGCTAGGTGTAGTTATTCAGACTTGTTCTTGGTCGGCTATAAATTCATGCTGAAAACGGAGCTTTTCCTGATTTGTCTTCCAGACAAATTATTGGAAAAACTTACAGAGTGCATTAAATACAAGAATTTCTTGGATAAATACCAAGCTTGTTTCAGACAAAATTACTATGAACAGAAAGCTCTCCCTCTACTGGTTATGCATCCAATCGCCTATCGTTATCAAACAAAATCAGGAGCTATCAAAATCCAACATTTCAGATTGTTACCCATACTTCAGGTTGAATGTGGCCCAGTTCAATTGTGCAACCGTAGTTAATTCATCTTGCTGTTTCGTTAACTTCTTTTGCAAATTTCGTTGTTCCCCGTTAGCAGGTGTCCCTGCTTGTCTTTAATATACGTCGGTGATTGTATCCAGTCCTTTATTCTTTACGTCGCAATCTTAAAATTTGTATCTCGTTTACTATGCTTCAACATTGCACTTTTTCTATTGTTTGTTGCCTGGTTATAGGCATGTAGATGTGAACACATCTTTCACACCTGAAAGGCTACCCTTTTATTCCCTACCGCTATTTTCATCTCATCGTTCCATCACCACTTTTAAGCAGAGTTTTTAAATGACTTGCGCGCTTAGTTCTTAGATTTGGCTTATGGAATTTTCGAAAAGTAGCACCAGTTTAGTCTCTCAACCAATTCTGATTTTCGGTGGACCGAGTAATAAACTCAAAGAATCTTGAAAGGCATATTAAACATCGTCACCATGAATGTGCTTACCTCAATATCATTATTTATATTTTGCTGCGAATAAACTAAGGTTGAACTGGAAAATAGACAAATTGCGTCCTAGATTTTTTAATTTTTCATTTATATACTTACATATGTATGACAAGACTCTTCCACTTTTGTCCATTTCAACACCAAACTCAAACTTTCGTTTATATTTTAAAATATTTAAAAATGGCCTGAGCTGAATACATCAAATTAAATATCTAGTCTAATCAAGTTGGATTAAGATAAATGTATATGAATATGAGTAATATTAACAGACTTATTTATTTACGCTCACATGTGCATGTGTTACTTTTTTGGGAGAGTAAGAAAGCAATATTAATTAATCTGCTTGTGAGGTGCAGTGAAATATGATGTGATAAAATATAAATTGGGTGTTATAAAGAAATTCAATTAACACACTGAGATTAAAAAATGTACTCACGCGATGTTATAAAAATAGACTTGATCTAAGCTATAAACTCACTATCACCAGCTCCATTTCAGATTTTAAGATCACCTATCATTGTATGGTTGGTTTAGTTTTTCTATGTGCCAATATGAAACAAATTGATATGTCTGTACGGTTTGAGAAAGTTAAAGACTTGAACTACGAGCGTCTTAACCATCTTCTACTACACGAAAGTTGGACCAATGTGTACCGTGAAAGTAATCCCTCTAATGCTTTTAACATCTTTGCTAATATCTTAAAAGCTCATGTTAGTGAATGTCTTACTGAAACCCAAAGACAATGTAAAGTTAAAAAAATTAAGCCATGGATGTCTACAACTTCATTAAAGAAGATTGCAAAGAAGAATAAATTATATATTAAATGCAAAAAGAAACCGAATAATATCAGTCTTAGACTTCTCTATAATAGAGTGTGCAAGGAAGTTGTGAACAAAGACAATTATTACACCAATAACCTACATCTAGCTGGAGGCAATTTAAGGAAAGAATGGACAATTATTAACGAACTTATAAATAAAAAACTACCCGCTTTAAATGAACTCAATTGTGTATCTTATCAGGGACATAATATAGTTAATCCTAGTGAAATATCTAATGTTTTTAACAAATATTTTACAAGTGTGGCTTACACGACTCTTTCTAGTGCTGGTTTCTCTGAATCGTCGAATCATTGTGTAGAAGACTGCTTCAGCAATGAATGGAGTCAAGCCAATAGTTTTTTCTATGACCCGATTTCTTCTTTAGAATTATTTAGGATTATCAACTCTCTAAAAAATTCTAATTCGTCCACGAGAGATAGTTGGTCTAACAATTTTATTAAGAAGGTCTCACTAAATATTGTTGATGTCTTAACGGATATTTTTAATAAAAGTATCTACAGTGGTATTTTTCCTGTTGCCTTAAAAACTGCAGAAGTAATACCTGTTTTAAAGAAAGGTGATAGTAAAAATCTAAATAACTATAGCTCAATCTCTCTTCTTCCAGTGTTTTCTAAAATCCTTGAGAATGCAGTGAAAAATAGGATAATGTCTTTCCTAGATTCATCTTCTTTTTTTAGTAATAATCAGTTTGGGTTTAGAGCTGGGAAGTCAACAGAGGATGCCCTCTTAGAGTTCTGCTGCTTTAACTACGAAAGCCTGAACAATAAAAAATATACGGCTGCTATTTTTATTGACATTACTAAGGCGTTTGATACTGTCGACAATATGATATTAACACAAAAGTTAGAAAAAGCGGGCATAAGAGGTTCTATGCTTAAATGCTTAAATGGTTTCGTTCCTTTATAAACAACCGCAAACAAGTTGTAAAGATTAATGATTGTTTTAGCCTATCGTTAGATATTAAAATTGGTGTTCCACAAGGCTCAGTACCTGGTCCAATCCTTTCTTGATCTATATCAATTAAATTTTTAACCTCGTTGTCAAAGGTAAACAAATAGGATTTGCTGATGATATAACTTATTCTTATTCAAATAGCTCTACATTAGATTTAACTGCTAACATTAGCTATGACTTAGAGCAGCTGAGACATTGGTTTTGTTTACATAAATGGGTAATCAGTGATAAAACTAAAATAATGTTCTTCAAGTTGTCTTCTAACATTGTCGATTACCCACCTTTGATTTTTCATTGTGCAAGTTGTAAGCATTTATTATTTAGCGCTGTTACATGCAAAGCGAAATCATCTTCTTCCTTATTTAATCGGGATTTAACTTGTTCAGCTCAGTGCTTTTATATAGAAAGAACTACAGTTTTTAAATATCTGGGCCTGGAAATTGATAGCAAACTAAATTGGAGTAATCATACTGCCAGTTTAAGATTTTACTTGTTAAAAACTACGAAGTTAATGCACCATTTGAGGCAATTTTGTACTAAAAAACTGATGGAAACAATATACTATGGACTATTACAATCAAAGTTGCAGTACGGCTTAATCTGTTGGGGAGGAACTCATAAAAATAAAGTCCATACGTTACTCATTGTGCAAAAACATATAATTAGAAAAATCTGGAGAAAGAATCGCCGAGAAAATAGTTATTTGCTTTTTGTAAACTCTAAAATGCTACCACTCAAGCATCTTTACTTTTACAAAGTGTTAAGGATTTTTTTCGTTAGGAGCGGTTACTCCATTGACAGAAATCCAACCCATCAGTCACTGCGTAGTAGCAATAACCATCTTGCTTTCATTCATATTATATAATGATTATATAATATATTGCCGCTTGAAATTAGGCAAAGCAGAAATCTTGTCGTTCGAAATAGGAAAGTTAAGGAATGGCTATTTCACTTCGACCTATATGAAATAAACCATTTAATTGGTCGCATGGTCTAATTTTGTTGAATTATTAAATGAATTTTTTTAATAAATCGATGAATCTTAACATTTGTTTTGTTCCTCTTTTCACACCAATTTACGAGTATTATGCTTTGTATTTTTTATATTTATAATTGATGCATTCGACACTAGTTTTAGTTAACTACAGAATGTATCTTTTCATTTTTTCAATCGATAAATTATTTACTTTTTAATCTCTCTTTATTGTTATTCCATTAAGTAACTGCTTGTTTCTTTATTACTTCTGAATTTGTTTTGATTAAGATCTTGCATTCTATATTTGTATCTAATTTTGTCAATTGTAAAGTGAATAAAGTGAATAAATGTCTACTTCACCCGCAATTCTGCTTTCAAAGAAAAAAAAATGTCACACTTTCTATTGGTGTTTTAATTTTTATGATATACGAGGGTGGGTCAATAAGTACCTGAAAATTAAATCAGATGACATATTGCCACCTCAAATTCAATATTTTGCTTATCAAGAAGCATATTTCCAAAGAACGCACTGCAATTTTCAGACAGGTCTGTCAAATAGTTTTGTTGTGACAGCCATTGGAAACAGACGCCTACAAGAATTTTCATAAAGATGGAAAAAGTGAATTCGGTATGGCTTAAGCACTATCTTTTACGCAAAAAAAACATCATATACACCAAAAAAAAACAGCTGAAAGTATTATGGGGACTCTTCACCATCGACTGGAACCATCCACCACTGCTTTACTCAATTTCGGTGCGTTTATTCCAGCACAAATAACGTTCTAGTGGCGCAATTGATATCATCGCACCAGAAATGGTCGATGAAATCTACAGAATGATATTGGACGATGTGCGAGTGAATCTGAGTGAACTTGAAGAGATTTATCACATGAATCAGTAATTTCAACTTTGCGAAAATACTTATATATGAAAAAGCCATCCGCCAGATTGGAGACGAGTTTGCTCACAATTGACAACAAACGCAATTGTTTGACAACTTCAAAGGAATGTTTAGCGAGGTTCAATCACAATCCGAACAAGTTTTTGCTCCGTTTTGTAACCGTGGACGAAACGTGGGTTCACCACAGCGCACCAGAGACCAAGGATCAGTCAAGACAGTCGACTACTCCTGGTGAATCGAAGCCGAAGAAGGCCAAGGTGCGTCTGTCGGCCAACAAGGTCACGGCGAGAGTTCATTCAATCAACTCACATTATTATCCTGAAAAGGATAAAACGATCAACGGTGACTATTATGCAGAGCTGTTAGATCGCTTCGACGCCGATTTAAAGCAAAAACCATTGCATTTGGGAGGTAAAAAGTTATCTTCCACCAGGACAATGCACCGGCGCGTAAGTACACAGCCGCACTGCTAAATTGCAGGTTATAAATTGCTCCCCGACCCAGCATATTCTCCAGATTTAGCCCCCTGCGACTATTTCCTGTTTCCAAACATGAAGAAATGGCTCGGCGGTAAAAGTTTTGGATCAAATGAAGCGAATGCCTATTTTGATGGCCTCGAGTAATCGTATTGTTTAGAGGCCACCAACAAATTGGAGAAACGTTTGACGAAGTGTATTGAGCTAAAAGGAGATTATGTTGGAAAATAGAAGGTTTTTTTGCCATACCTGAATCTGAATCATTTCATTCATTTTTAGACTAAAGCGGAATGCACAATAAAAGGATATGACAGGGTATGGCGCCGTGCAAATAGACACGTCAACATACACTCGCGATCTGATTTTTCATTCTATTTTACCTGCATCCCCGACTCAAGTGTGAAATCAAGATCCCCGCTACTCTTCCATATTATCATATAACCCTTAAGCTTTCCATTACTTTGGTTAAGGATTATTCAGAAATAAACAATTTTCAACCGCTCATCGCAGTCGGACGTGAGCACGTTGATAATGGCTTTAAATGACGAAAACAACCAGCGGTGGTTGGAACAGGATCTGTCAGACGACGAAAATATATCAAACGATGAATGCAGCGATGTTGAGGCTGATGTAGGAATAGATAACGTGTTAGAAGAAAGTTGCGAGGCTCAGAATGCAAAGAGACAAATGAAGTGGAAAATAACGAAAATGCTCCCCTCGAAATTGATTTATCTTCAACTTTACCTGATGAGCAAGAATTATCATCTGATGATGATATGCCTTTATCTCAACTCAAGAATCGCTTTCGATGGTCATCCGCCCCACACTCCTTGCGATCAAGAACGCTACAGTATAATATAGTGCAGGAGAGGAAAGGTATAAAACCAGCATATCGCAATGAACTACGAGGGGCGTTCAATATATTCTCGGTATCGATATGAAGGAAAATGCGAATTAAATTTAAATTGTTTTTATTTTTCAATATAATCTCCCCTAACATCAATGCATTTGTTACATCTTGAGATAAGCTTTTTTAAACCCTCAAAAAAATAAATTTCCTCTTTCTCTGCAAAATACCCATTTATTGCCGACTTGAGTTCTTCATCATCCGAAAATCTTTTTCCACGAAGACATTTTTTCAAATCCGGAAACAGGAAATAATCACTAGGGGCAAGGTCTGGACTCTAGGGTGGGTGTTTAATTTCTTCGAAACCACAATCTCGCGCAGCAGCCTTGGAAACTCGCGCCGTGTGAACAGCAGCGTTGTCATGAAGAAGCAACACACCCGCTGCGAGTTTACCCCGTCTTTTCTTTTTAATTTCCTCCCGCAAATTATGCAAAGTGGAAGCGTAGGATGTGGCGTTGATGGTTTCACCTTTTTTTTTGTACTCAATGACCAAGATTCCCTTTGAGTCCCAAAAAACTGTGGCCATGAGCTTCCCGGCAAACGGAGTGACTTTGAACTTCTTCGGGGGGTCTGTTCCTTTTTTATGCCACTGCATGGACTCTTGTTTGCTTTCAGGGTCATAGTGGTGGACCCATGTTTCGTCCCCAGTAACAATTCGATCCATAACACCGTCCGCGTTCTCACTACACATCTCCAAAAGCTCTCTACAGCATGCGATTCTCACTTTTTTCTGAGGCGCTGTGAGCATTCGTGGCACCCACCTTGCACTGACCTTTGAAAGGTTAAGATGGTCATGAAGAGTGGTGTGAATGGTACCAATTGAAAGCTTGGTGATCTCTGCCATCATTTTCACCTTTATTCGGGCATCCTCAAGAACAAGTTTTTCGACTTCTTTGATGCTTTCTCCCGTACAAGCAGTAGCCGGGGCGCCGGAGCGGGGGTCGTCTTCAATGCTCTCTCTGCCTCACTTGAACTCCCTTGACCACTTTTGCACAGTTGATAATGAAGGTGCGGAACCCTGGTAAACAGCCACCATCTCTTTATGAATAGTTTTTTGACTTTTTCCTTGCTTAGTGAGAAATTTAATTACAGCGCGATGCTCAATTTTCACCATCATCGTCTCAGTTGCCATTATGATTCTGTTTAACTAGAGATAAAACGTGAATTAATAATCACATTTATATGAAATTTTACATGAATGCACTAAAATAATAGTATTACTTGATAAATAAGTCAATTTATATATACAACCACAGCTTCACCCCGATACCGAGAATATGTTGAACTCCCCTCGTAAATGCTTCGTCTTATCTGCTGGATATTTGGCAGCAGGTTTTTGCTGAACAAATGCTTGAAAAAATCGTTCATTACACTAATGTGAAGATAAGAGAAATCACGCCGAACTACCATTTTTCAACCTGTGTTCAAGATTTAGATCTCATGGAATTGAAGGCATTTATAAGGTCCTATTTCATACTGCAATTTTCAAAGAAAATCACGAACATTCTACTATACGTCGTGGTACTGTACAGATGACACTGGACGGGAAATATATCGTTGTATCATAAGCAAGAACAGGTTTGAAGTGTTGTTGAAAATCCTACGTTTTGATGACTGGCCGACTAGACCAGTACTTCGAGAAAATGATTCATCCGCACCTATTACTGAGCTCTTCAACTCCTTTATTGACCAATGTCAAGCTATTTTTGCAATCGGCAGCTATGCATGTATTTATGAAATGTTGCTCGCATTTCGAGGAAGATGCAGGTTCAAAATATTCATGTCAAAGAAACCGGCAAAATATGTAATCAAATTTCAATATCTTACAGATGCAAGATCGGGATATCATCCCTGATCATTTGAGTTAGCGGCCTTATTATTGCTCATTTAGAGCAGAAGATTAGATCCATAACGGTGCATTACCAACGGTTCGTCACTCAACACGAGATACTAGTTGGAGCGGCAGCGGAGGAAGAATGGGATGAACATGCAAATCTCTGGGAATACGTGGACACTCAGTACAATGCAGCGTGTGTGATACTCAACCGTAGGTTGTCACAGCTCCATAATGCACACACGGCTACCCAAGATGTTTCACATGGACGAGACGATCATGGAAAATCCCTAGCATCTGCAAATAGAGTGGACATGCGGTTGGATCCCGTTACCATTGCGACCTTTGACGGTGCACTGCAAAATTGGCTGGCATTTCGAGATACATTAGAGACTCTCGTGCACTATATGGATTTCCCAGAAGCATTTAAATTAGGTAAGCTGCGACAGGCAATAGATCCAGTGAAAGTCCCCCTGGTGGGTACGATGTATTCAGGTGGGTATCACGAAGTGTGGCAAGCTCTTAAAACTCGCTTCGACAATTGTAAGTTTCTTGCGGAAATTCATGTTTCTCGCTTTTTGCATTTGAAAAGCGCTGTGGACGAGACATCAGATGAGCTGTTAAGAATGGTGGACATGGTGCACGAGTCATTGCTCGCACTCCGTGTAATGGAATTACCGTTGGATCAATGGGATGCCTTGGTTGTGGCGAAGCTGCCTCTTACTACGCAGTGGGAGTAGTGCATGGACTTTTCGTCAACCGAGATCCCCAATTTGCCAGATTTGTTAGCGTTTGTGGAGAAGCGCGATCAGAGCTTTGCGACAGACGTGATTCGCACAGCCAATCGAGATGAGTCAACAACTCCACTTTCTTCCCGTGCTCAGCCGTTGATGAAGTCACATGTGGCGATACCAAATCAAAATGGATGTCCCTCCTGCCAATGTCCACATCGGATTACACGCTGTCGACGGTTATTGGATAAAACTCCGTCTCAACTATTTGCTGATCTGAAGAATTCTGGATTATGCTTCAACTGTTTAAGGACTGGACACACATCAAGTGACCTGCGGGTGGCTGTCGGCGTCGCGGTAGGAAACATCACACCATGTTCTGCCGAGAATCTTCTTGGCCAGCTACATACCCGCTACTTCCTCATCATCGCAGCCAACAGCAGTTGCTACCATGACACAATCGTCATGACATCACTCCGTGTTGCTAGCAACAGCGCGAACTTTCACATCTGGTAATTTGGAACAGCTCTTAGCTCGAATCCTCTGTGACCCTGGATCACGTCTAGCCAATCAGCTTAGTCTTTCTAGGGTCAGATACGATGCAGCAGTAGAAGGCATCGGTGCATTTGTACAAACTCGCACAAATGGTAGAGTGAGGCTAACGATTCATTCAACGTGCACCGACTTTGAAGTGCAAATCGGCGCTTTGGTGCTTCCTTCCATAACGGCTGTGACCCCCGCGTTGTTCCTGGATATAAGGCAGTGGACTCATCAGTGCAGCCCTCAACTGGCTGATGTGCGTTTTGCAGAACCTGGACATATCGACGTTTTGATATTCGAGGTTGAAATCATCACCGGGAAACCAACCGAGCCCTGCGCTCAACACACTCGTTTGGGAGGGTTGTATATGGCCCAGCGTGCACAACCTCCAGCAAAGCACATCCTCCTCATGCATTCTGCGCTCGGGTGAACGAGGATGATCTTCAATGAGAACACTTGGTACGAAATTTTTGGAAGTTAGAAGAGGTGCCCGAAGGTTGTTTGGATCAGGATGACTGCGAGCGGATATTTTTGTCAACACAGAACGAGAGGATGACGGTCGCTGCGTGGTTCATATTCCTTTCCGTTACGGAGTCCCGGAGCTTGGAGATTCTTATACAAATGCCTTGCGACTTTTCCATGGGCTCGAACGGCGCTTTTCCGCCAATGAGGAGCTGAGGCAGAAACACATCTGTTTCATGCGCGAATACAGCGCTCTTGGTCATATAGGGCGTGTTGGTCAACCTGGCGATCACACGAACTGCTACTACATCCTACACCATGCTGTGCAGAGTAAATTTCGTATCGTATTTAGTGCTTCAGCACGCAGCAGCAATTGGTGGGCCCAACTATCCAGGCGACATTGGTTCATGTGATCTTCAGGTTTCGACAGTATCCGATTGCGCTCACAGCAGATGTGGAAAAGATGTTTTGACAAGTGCTGGTGACTGCGAAACACAGGGATTACCAACGGATCCTCTGGCGAGAACCCAACGCAAAGGAGATCTTAGTATTTCGCTTAAGAACCGTAACGTATGGCATGGTGTCCAGCCCCTTTAACGCTATGCGCACCTTACACCAGTGTGCCCTTGACAACTACATCTGCTTGGCAAATCGAGAGCATGGTTGTAAGGCACGAGACACAATTTTATCTGCATTCTACGTGGATGACTTCTTGACAAGTTGCTGTCGCGAGTCGGAAGCAGTGCTATTGGCTACTAATATCGACACGATACTATCGAGGGGTTTCTTTAAGTTGCGAAAGTGGAACTCGAACTGCGCACAGGTAATCCATCAATTAACTGGTAACATTTCTTCTTCCCCAGAGCTTTTGATTGACCCATCAGTGGCGACGGTGCTTGGTCTACACTGGGACCCAGCAGCTGATGACCTGTTCCTTAAGATTGAACTAAATGACCGCAATAGAACACCAACTAAACGACGAGTGCTTAGTGAGGTTGCCCAATTGTTTGACCCCACCGGACTCTTGGCACCTGTGGTCATTACTGGTAAAATCTTCATCAGCCCGTTGGTCTGCTGTCATCACGTGGAATGCTCCCCTTCCTAAAGGGCTGAGGAGGGTATGGACACAGTGTTTGGTTGGACAGGAGCTTTTACGGCATCGCTATGGTGGCAAGGTCCAGAATGGTTAGTTACGGGCGCACTTCACTTAATGAGAACGGAGCAACTCAATCCGCCTGAACTGGTCAGTGCACAGAGCGTACAGAAAGCATCCCCGGTGACGATGATAGCCGTAGTCAGAGAGAAGCATATGACGCGCAGAAACGATGGCTATGTAATAGCGCCTACTGAACGTTTCAGCTCACTGCAGCGACTACTACACACTACGGCTTATATATTACGGTGATCCCCAAGTCGTCGAGGAACTGGATGGTGCTCTATTGGTACTCCTGCGAATGGAACAGAACTGTGCATTCAGCGTCGAACTCCAGGCTATTCGCAGCGGATCTAATATACCTAGCTCAAGTCGGTTGCTTCCATTGAACCCCATTCTGGATGAGGATGTATTTTGCGTGTAGGGGGATGGCTGTGTAAGGTATCAATACCGAACGACCACCGTTTTCCAACTATCATTCTGAAGAACTTAGCCTTGATATGACTGCTCATCAATCAAGTACATGGTAGCACTCTCCATGGAGGAACCCAACTAATGCTACAAAATTTTCGTCGGCGCTACTGGATTCTGCATGGGCGACAAGCGGTTCGGAGCTATCTCCACCGGTTTGTGATCTGCAGACGGCAACGTCGAGAGACATTGGTTTAACAAATGGCTTCTTTACCGAGGCAAAGGGTGACGATCGCTCGACCCTTCTTGGCACCCGGTGTGGACAATTATGGAGCGTTCATCATACGTGTTGGGACGAAGCGGTCACGTACAACAACTAAGACCTACTTGGCTATCTTCGTTTGTATGGGGACGAAAACGATCCATATAGAAGTCGTCGATGATCTGACAGCGCAAGCTTTTTTGGACGCATTCACGGTGACAACGCTACGGCATTTTTGGGAGCCAACCATCTACTCCAAGAGAATCTGCAAGCTTGGCACAGCGCGCACAATCAACAAGCTCTTGCCAATCGTCGAACTATGTGGGACTTCATCACACCCAGCGCCCCACACCAAGGTGGACTGTGGAACGCCGCGGTTAAATCCGCCAAACATCATCTCGTGCGTCTGGTTGGAGCACAGGCGCTCTGGTACAATCAGCTTCAAACATTGGCCGCATTCAGACGTGCCTTAATTCCCGTCCTCTCACTCCGCTTTATGATGACCGGTATGACAAGTTGGCGTTAACTCCTGGAGACTTCCTTATCGGCGCCCCACTGATTGCTATACCGGAGCCAAGAATTGATGACATCCCGATCAGCCATGTCAAACGACGTTGCAATTGAGGAGTAAGTGTCAGCAACGACAGCATAATAGCTAGGCCGGCGATATAGTGACTGTGCGACAGGAGAATCTTCCACCGACTTACTGGCGCTTGGGCCGAGTGACAGCCGTTCACCCGGGCAGCGATGGATTGGTCCGCAGCGTTACGATCAAGACTGCGAGTGGGACATGTGCTCGTGGAGTGCAGAAGCTGTGCTTACTCTTAGGGGCTGAAGATTTCGAGCTCAGGCGTTCGACCGGGCAGGATGTTGGAGATTGATATCATCCCTGATCATTTGAGTTGGCGGCCCTTCCTGTCAATGTGTTTCATTTCGTTTCATTTTATTCTGATAACTGACAAATAAAATCGCTTCAATCGTTTCAAGAGTGCGGTTGTGCTTTCTTTTTTACAGACTATATATATCAAGGCAAAGATTCGGATGGACTGAACTTACCCCTTGAATATCAGCGACTGAAGGAACCAACTCAAGCTGTAACGCGTCTTATACCCCCAATCGAAAAATATACTACTTCTTCTGTTATACTTCTGTTGAGCTATTTGATTTCCTAAAAAAAGAAATTCCCCTGAATTCTTACCAGCACGTCACAGAAGTCTTGGTTTTACTAAAGACATCACTATATAATCATATGTGCCAAAACAAAATAAAACAGTGATCACCCTGTCGAGTATGCACCAAATGCCAAATATTGATGAAACTACCAAGAAACCCGAGATAATCCTTTTTTATAACCAATCCAAAATTTTATCGAATGCTTGACATTTCTGCCTCAAATTGCTATGTCGTGAGGTTGTCTACCCAGTCTCAAGGTCAAAGATTGAAAGCAGATTTTCACTTACTCGTATGAAGCATCTGGCTGAACAGCTGGCAAATGAAGAATCGTGCAAATAACTTGAAATTGCAACCTGATATTAGAATGGCTATTCGACGCATCCTCCACAGAACAAGGGAACCACTATATTAGCAATTCCATTTAGTAGTAGCGCTGAAGAAAGGTTAGGAGTGTGTAAGAACTGATCTGCTTGCTAGTCTATAAAGAAACGCAAAACACAATACACATGTTTCGAGTGCAAAGCTCATATTTGCCTGGAATGCTCAGACAAACTATGTTTTACTATCGAGAAAAACTGTAAGTTTAGGTCTTGCAATTTCGTTTAAATTTTGTTTTTATTGAGAGTTTTTATTTATGTTTTTCGACAACTAAGTATTTAAAAAAAGAACAAGGGAGTACCTACTTTATGTGATTATTATAATGGATCTAATTTTTCAAATGTGTTACTTTATAAGTATAAAATAAAAAATATTGACTACTTAATTGGGATTTAAAACAAAAATATTTATTTTCCTGTGCATTTCTTATTCTAATAAATAATTTAATATATTATAATTTAATATATTAATTAAAAATTAAAACTTAATTCACAAAATTTTACAAACGCGAATAATTTTGTTCCGTGGTCTCACAGACATATGTTAAGTAGTGTGACAATAACAGGTGCTAGGTATTGTACTTAAGCATAACTTAAAACATTTTTCGATATTACACATTATTTGGGTAGAATTCAAATCAGAGAAGAGCTGTGCTGTGATGTGTTCCTATTTATATAGCATTCTGTTGGCTTGCCTTAAGCCTGGATATTCATATCTGGAAATATGCGTCAATGACCGATTACACTCTTTTTCTGAATCAGATTCTGAACAAAGTCAGTCTTCGTGTTCTCTTAGCAGTCTACTTCCTTACACGGTATGTCTACAAGACTAAAGTCGATATACAACTTGTGCACAAAATTACTGAAATTGTAGTGGGAGGTGTATCAAAGATGACTTCTTATTTAACGGAGAATGGCCCTAAGAGTACAGCACACAATATGAATATGAAGAAGAGGGAGATTTCAAACAGCCAAGAAAAACCTTTCCTTGGAGTTGGTGAAAGCAAGAGTTACGTGGTTATGCGAATGGACCCTCTTCGGTAACAAGTCTCATTCTTGCTGAAAACTCCCGTACATTGCCACGAAACCAATAGCACCTTAGCTGGGTTGCTCCTTTTGAAAGCTTTGCCCAGTCTGTTGATCTTATCGATTGCTTCGATTTTATCGCAAAAGTGTTTATAGGAAATCCGAACTTATATCTAATCTTACTTTTACCTTAATCTGTTAAAGATTTCAATTCTCCTCTAACTAGATCTGAAATGACTTGTTAAGAAGTTTTGAAGTTTTTTTTATATGGCAGACGACCACAATTCAGGACATTTAGTGGTTCATGTTCTTAACAGTTGCTTTTATTCGACAGCAACATACTTCCACGATATTTTGGTTTTAGCACTGTTAATTTATGTAAAGTCCTTAGAAAATTTTCTATAAATCGATGGATAGTTATTGTAATGTTTTTATATTATTATCTGTTTGCTTTAAATCACATGTGAGCTCAGCCGAATTGTATTTTCCATGATCTTTATTTATATTTGTTAGAATTAATTATCATTCGCTTGTGTTAATCAACTAGCCTTATATCATACATGCATACATTGCATACCTCTCTGTTCATATCCAAATGAATTCAGTCATTTCCTTTTGAGTCACGTAATTGTTATTTCCATAAGTATAAGTTAGGAAGTTTCATATGAGATAACCATTATTCAATTCCTTCTTCTTCTTTTGATCATCAGCCGATACACAGCTCATCTTTAACCGAAATTATTGTTAATAAATATTCACTTGAATTAACTAGATTCAAAAGTTTTCTTATTATTAAAAACAAATAGGTTACGTGCCCACCCCTACTTCTGTTTCAGTTTAGTTTCAAAATCAGTTTTAAATGAACGTATAATAGTATTTAATTTTTTCGATAAAGAATATAAACAACATTATGTCTTGAATACGGGTGACTAAGTAATCGTATGATAGTGAACAACTCAAATACAATGAGAAACTTGGCGATGAAGACTTGGAAGCGTGGAAGGTGCAAATGGAAAGCGTTTTAATTTGTGGCCCTATGCAAATGGATTGAAAGAAAAACCGAAAGCAAACGACGCAAAAATTGAAGAATGGATATGGAAAAATGGATTAAATCGTCTCAACTAGCATACGTTAAAAAGGCTGAAACTTCGAGTGAAACTTTGGGGATCTTTAAATATCTAAATCCAAAGGGCCAATGTTATACAAGCAGTCATACCATATGAAAATAAGGATTCATCAATCTATAGCTCAGAATGCAACTGATATCATGAATAAAGCCGAACAGTTTGATGAAGCCCTGAGTTGCAGACTATCATTCTTGTTAGTAATTTACCTGATGAGTTTGAAAATCGATTTACGAGATGAAATTCCAACTCTAGAAGAGAGAGAAGAGAACTAACAGGGAAAATGATGACGGACAAAACGCCTCGGTTCCTCAAGGAATAACAATTATCCTTCTGCAAAAACAAAAATTAAATTTAAGAAGTTCGACGGGAAGTGTTATAAACGGAGAAATCATGGCCATCGAGTATCTATTTGCAGAAATAAAAGGTACTTAAAGTCAAATTTGGCTAATTTTGCAAGTCAATCGAATATAGTATTGGTAACAACTTTGAGTGTAGATGGTTACGAGAACGACAAAAAAATACAACAAAGTGAATGGTGTTTAGACAGTAGGACAAGTGCACACATGTTCAATGATAAAAATTTGTTTGAAAGTATTAAAACTGATCTAAGATAAGAGATCAATACAGCCGGTTGTACCATTATACAGAGAGTTGGTATTGGATCAGTTAGTGTAACCTCTGCTGCTGCTTCTGCACCCTTATCGATGAAAAGTTACAAAATCTCAATGATGAAATTTTGCCATGCCAAAAGGACTCCCAGCAATATTTCTCAAAAAGTGTGCCTCCAATCTGTCGTACACACTTTCCTCCCTATTTCATCTGTCACTCACACAAGGGGAATTCCCTCAAGTTTGGTAGCCCTCTTTCATAGCTCCGGTTTACAAAAAGTGATCAAAGAATGAAGCAACCAACTACCGTCACATTGCTAAGCTTTCCCACATACCTAAAATGTTCGAAAATTTTTTTATATGAAGTTCTAGGCTTTTAGTGCAAGTCACTTATGGATTTCTGAAAGGTAGATTAAGTAGTACTACAAATTTAGTTGAATTCATATCCTTTGCCTTACTGCCCTAGAAAATGGCAACAAATTTTTATCTGGAGAATCGTAATTATAGCGTTCGCTATAGGACAACCTTCTCAACCTCGTTTTTATCCACTTCTGGTGTTCCACAAGGCAGCCATCTAGGTCCCCTCTTTTTCATGTTAACTACAAACGATCTTGAGAGGACTATTAAACACTCCTCCCTATCCATTTACGCTGACTACACTAAGTTCTCCAAAACTATATCTTCAGCCCAAGACTCTATTCTCCTTCAAGAAGACCTCGATAGGTTTCCCACTTGGTGTCTAAAAAATTGCTTTGAGCTTCATGTCTCCAAATATCAATCTATGACTTTGTCTCGCAAGTCCAATAAATCTCCCCATCGACTTTATTTTCTGCATGACCAACCTGTACCCCAGGTTCAATCCCTTTGCGACCTTGGAATATTATACGATAGAGAGTTAAGCGTCCGTTCGAATATTGATGAGATAATCCTTAAAGCCAACTCATCGCCTGGTTTTATCAAAAGATGGTCTAAAGAATTTTGCAACCCAAGGTCACTTCACATTACCCTTGCACTAGCGAAGTGAGGTCCCCTTTTCAGCGAGTTCATATATCCCGAATCGAGAACATTCAACGTCGTTTTATTTCACTACGCTGGGATGGACTACCCTGAGATGGACTAGCCTGAGATGGCCCCTTTATCTTACCTCCCTATCGTGGCCGACTCAAACCTCTTAACCGGAATACCCTCGAAGAACGCAGAGACATAGCAGACATTCTCTTCATTCATCGACTGATCTCTAGTTCTGTGGATCGCGCTGCCCTTAACAATTATATTTCCTTCAACACTAACCCTCGTAATTTACACTGCCCTTGTCTCTTCTATATTCCAACCCACCCTCTTATGGTTTTATGGTTCTAACGAACCAATCTTCCGCATGCGCCGTAAGATCAACTCAAACCTTCCCCTTTTTGATTTTAACATGAGCACTTCTCGTCTTAAACGTTATCTCCTCCACCATTCCCTTACTTCCTAAAGCTTAACTGTTGTTAGTTTTTAAGGCCTAGTTTCTAAGTCAGCTTAAGCTTGTATTAAGCGAAATAAATGGGGGCATGAGCCCCCACCAAATCAATTTAATAGTAAATGGTATTTATCGAGTGATTTTCTAAAGTTGTTGGGCGTTTCTGGAATAAGCAAACAGTTGGCGGTAGAATATAATACACTCCGTAGTAAAACGGCGTTGCAAGGCGGACAAATCGAACGCTTATAGGGACGCCTAGATGCATGCCGATCCAACCAAATCTACCACAAGGACTGTGGGCTGAATCAACCAATACTGCTGTACACATGCGAAATCGATGTCCAATGAAAACGGTGTTAGATCGAACACCGTTCGAAGCATGGCATGCAAGAAAGCCAAACATCGCCTACATGAAAATCATCAATCCAATTATCAATTGGACCATCAAAGCCATCGCACTTGATAAAAATCGGGCAAATGCAAATTAGAAGCCAAAGGTAAGGAATTCACCTTCGTCGGTTATTGCGACGAATCGACGAATCAAAACTGAAATTTGTGCTACGAAAAACGAAAGTGAATATCAAAGAAAATGATATCGATGAACATTCAACTATCGTGGAATCACTTTCTTTCTCTTTTCTTTAAAAAAAAAAAGAACTTAACACTCCAGTAGGTATAAATACACTTATAATACCTCAGCACGTGTTAAGTTTTTTTTGAAAATGGGATAGAGAGAGAAAGAAAGATGCTTGGGGTCAATGATTATTACACTCCATCCAACATTTAATAGGAGGCTTGTGTTATTTTCTAGTCAACTACTCATGAAACTTGATTTTACAATAGTTAGCTGAAAAAATTAATGTCTTTCGTGTGAGGTTGGGATTCGAGCACTGAACCTACGTATTTGGAAGCTAGTTCACTACCATTTGAGCCACGGCCACCCATCTAACTACAAAAAATGCTGTTTGAGTGATATTAATCGATATTACTGATGAGGAAATTCAAACACTAATGATAAAACGCAAAGGGGGAAGAAAGCAAATCTCTCGAGATGGTATGAAGTTGAGGGCACGGAAGTTAAATATAGAGGATTCAACTACTTTGGCGATAGATGAATATGCAATTGCTGTTTAAAATATTAAATTGGATCCTAAGACTGTGTCAGAAGCACTAAATGGACCAGGAAAATAAGAATGGTCGCATGCAAAGGAAAGCAAGTATAGTTCATTGATGATCGTCCAGCTAATACTAACATAATCAGCAACAAGTGGGTTTTCAAACGTAAGTGCAAAAACAATGGGTCAGTATCCAAATACAATGCACGATTAGTGGCAAGAGGCTTGCGAAAAACGCTAAGGTATTTGCACCAATGGCTCGATATGAAGCTATTTTCGCGCTCTTTGCAACGTTTGCCCAAAAACAACTTCATGCTTATCAGATGGATGTAGTATTCGTATACGTTCAAGGGGATCTGAACGAGGAATTATATACACCAAAGAACATCCAGACTTATTTAAAACCGATGTATACAAGATTTGTAAACTTTTAAAACCCCTTTATGTTCTCAAATAATCTGTCAGGTAATGGTATCGGTATGTTAATGATTTTTTGATTGCAGCAGTTAATATTAACGAGCTTAGATGTTTCAAACAACCTATGAAAGCTAAGTGCAAGATGAAGGATTTGGATAACGATTTAAATGGAATTAAGGTCTATCACAGCTGCTCCTTTTTTATATAGAAGAGTGCAAGCCAGTTACCATACCAAATGACTATAAATCGATGATAAGTAAAGATATGAGTCCTAAGACTCCTGAAGATATAAGGAACGTGCATTCTATACCATATCGTAAATTGATTAGAAGCCTAAATTATTTAGCTAATACCACAAGACCACAAGTTGTTTAAGTCGTTTTTTGGAGAATCTGATATAATCGGATATGTTGATTCAGATTGAGCAGGAGATCTCGACGATAGGAAATCGTATTCAGGATTAAGTTATAAAGAAGTGCGGAGGACCTATCAGTTGGAAATCGCAAAAACAAAAATCAGTTGCACTTTCAACCATGGAAGCAGAATACATGGCGCCTTCGGAAACAACTAGAGAAACTTTGTTTTTAAGAAAAATCTTTTAAGACATCGGTTTGGGCATATGAGTGGTGCAACCTACGGTCATTTACTGTGACAATAAAAGCGCTGTACATCAGATACCATTTTTCGCAAGATTCTTTACAAGCCAACAGACGAGATTGCAGATGACATCTCATCTAAAAATGAGACCGAAAAATGTATTGAAATCTTGCAAATATGTCATTATTATACACTACTGAATTATTGAAGTTTTAAAGTCCAATATAGGTATTTACTACATTTTTTTATTCATACTGCAAACGTTATTGTTAAATTGTATAGGCAAAGTGTGTGTATAAGAGTGTTAGCAATTTATATCATTTGTTTTTGTTAATCAACTAGCCTCCTGTTCATATACAAATGAATTTACTCATTTGCTTTTGAGTCACTTCACTGCTATTTCAATAAGTATCAGGTATGAAGTTTCATATGAGATAATCATTGTTCAGCCGATACACAACTCATCTTTAACCGAAATTATTGTGAACAAATATTAACTTGAATTAATTAGATTTGTAATTTTGTAATTTCCTTTATTTGAATTCATTGTTCATGTAAGATTAGTATACAATGCATATCTTTTATAAAAGAACAAGCTTATATCTATTACATTCATTAAAAAAAAAATACGACTTTAAATAACAAAATAAAATAAAATAAGATGATAAAAAAAAAACAAGATGAATTTAGACATTTGAAAATTTTTTAATTTTATGAAAAAGAAAGAAGAAAAAGGAAGGAGGAAAGAAAGAAAGGAAATAGGCAGACGGAAAGGAAAATTTATTAGGAATTATTTCCATTATATTGAAACAATTTTTTACTGAAGGTGGTTCTGTGGTTCGTGCGCTTGATTTCAATGGGTAAGAAATTCCAATGACGAATCGCATTAAAAAAAAACTGACGACAGGTACTGACATATTTGCGTCGTGGAACAATTAATTGATGAGTTCTCTGATTCCGCGCAAATTGAACTTTTTCATACAGATATTTCGGCTCTTTTGTCGTTATAATTTTGTGTAATGACAGCACAGTACGATATTTCATAAAAGTATTTAATCAGCACCCTAAAATCTTATTTATATAGGAGGAGATGTGATCATATCGCCCAACGCCAAAAATATACCTCGCACAGCTATTAAAAGCTACGTTCAGCTTTCTTTTTGCCTCATAGCCCATATCGGAGAAAATTTCGCACCCATACAACAAAATGTGTAGTATATAAGACCTAACAAGCTTTAGCTTTACGTTGGTTGGAAGGTAGTTGGAAGTTGGGCTAAGCCCTCTCAGAGCTATGTAAATTTTTGACGCCACTCTATTTATGTGAGTATTCAAGCTTAAGTTGTGGCTCAGATGAACCCCCAGGTTTTTAAAGTTATCTAGATAATCAATTGGAGTTTGATTTATGTAGAGTGGTGGAACAATTTGTCTATCTCGGCCGATATTAATAACCATGGCTTTTACGGTTAAGGCTGAGTTTATTATCGATTGCCCATTTACAAATTTCAGTTAGTTGCTCGTTTAAGTTCTGTACTGTCTGCTTTATTTGAGATTTTGGGAAAAACGAATAAATCTGCACATCATCTGCATATACATATGTGACGTTCGTAGCTTACAAGTCGGTCGGCTAAGTCATTTGTATAGCAAATAAAAAGAAGAGGTCCTAGGACGGATCCTTGGTGCACACCAGATGGAACAAGAAAACAAGATGAACATTTATCTTCATGAGACACGTACACGTGAACGATGACGTTACTAAGTTACACAAAGAGATATCAAACAGAAACTGCGTTCTTAGTTTTTCAACTAATATTTGATGATCTACACAATCAAACGCCTTTGAAAAATCCAAATAAAAACTATAAAAGCCAGCATTTTACGGTCCAAGTCCCCATGTAAATCTTCGCAAACTTTGAGCAGAGCTACTGTGCAATTATGAAATTTAGTAATAAGGTTTTTATCGCTTAAATATTTTTTTTATTTGATTGCTTGCAATTGTCTCGAAGACTTTGCTCAGAAACAGGAGTATGGCAATGGGGCGGTATTCAGTTTTATTTTGAGACGTCGAAGGCTTTGGCATCGGCAACACCTTAGAAGTTTTCCAACAGGCGGGGAAGGTGGAATAATTAAAATTGTATTAAAAATACTCGTATAGGTTGTGTGGAAAAGGACGACAGGTAGCATCATTTTTACGAACTTTGGCTCAGTGTTGTCTGAGCCTACTGCATTTGATTTTATGCTTAAAATTGTTCTAGCCACATCAACTTCATCGACGCAAGATAATGAAAATATACCCTCGTTCCTGGATCGAATTGCAGGCAGCCAATGACGGGCGGAGTTTTGTGAGTAGCAGGCAGATATATATTTAGCATTAAGTTCATTCAGATCAATGTTGTTTGGAAGTGCTGGACTTGCTGCAGACAAACCGAGTGAGCGAACATTTTTCCATAAACGGATGTGCATTTACAGTAAGGAAAAGCACATCGTGATGCGAGAAAGCTGGGGCAAGAAGCTGATCGTAATGTAATAAAAAACTTTGTTCAAACACTAACGTAATATCGATTAAAGACGGTGTTTTGTTGGGTGCAAAATGCGTAGGTTGGGTGCAATAGCAAAAGTGTAAATCGAGGGATTGAATCATTCCTTTGAGTGTCCTATTTTCATTATCTAAGATGATAAGGTTAAAATCACAACTTTTGAATATAGAGGGGAAAGTTCTTCAAGCGCATCTCTTATCAGTATACTATATAGTTAGCAATATCAGAGGCCATTGTATACACACCAAAGTAAAAAAGTTTCATTAACACTTATAATTTAAATGAAAACGTACTCTATAAACTCTGATGGAACTTATGCCACTTTTTTATATATATTCCAACACCTCTTCACTTTTACGGTACCTGTTACCTCGAATAAGATACATATTACCGACTTTTACTAGGTTAGACTTCATCTCGGGATCAAACCAAGCTTCAGTAACACAAACAACATCAACCATACTATCACTCAAACTTTCCGCATTTAAGCAACATATGCTAAGATTCAATAGTTTTATTTTTATTGAAAATCAATAATATTGTATTATCTAGAACTCACTCTCAATTTTTCATTGTACTCGATGGCAATTTTTATAGTTTATCGTGCAGCAGTTGTGATGGTATGGCGCAAGGGATATGATACAATCGCATGGCTACGTATGGAGGTTTGGGCTCAAAACTGGACTAATTCCAGAAAACAGAAAATGTAGTCTCCTGTTCTGACGTCACAAGCCTTTCGACGGGCAAAGGGAACGTTTCAAATGTGAAATCTTCTGCCTGTGAAAAACTGTTTCCCTTTGGGGTCAGGAAAAAATCATAGGTCCCCTCTCACTGCGCATACAAATGGCATATCGTGCGAAAAATTTATTTCATTTTAATCGAATTTATGTAAATAGTAGAGCAAGGTAACAATCTCTCTCTCTACTAACTAGGCCAACTTTCTGGAAAAACATCGCGATATCTTTAAAGCATTCCTATATTTTTATTTAAGGTATTTTATTTGGCCCGACGACACGACCTCTGTTTCGATGTGTTTAGTCCTTTCTTTACTTTTGTCCCTACTTATCCTTTTCATTTTATCGTTTCACAATCAAATTATTTTATTATTATTCGCCCTTCTGGGGTTCGTATCCTCATCGCAGAACATAATCAACTCTCGAAAAAAACACTGGTTCTAGCATAAAACATATGACTGATGCATACCTTTTTGCTTCATGGGGCTCTCCGTACTCGTTCTATTTCCGACATATCAGGTCGAATTCCCTCCGATGAAAGGGACTTCTTTATAAAAAAGGATAATCGAAATCAGGCCAAAATCGTCACTTCTCTGATTATACACCTACTTAAATCTCATACTCACCAACGTTTCATTTGCAGTTAACAGCTATTAATCGAACGTTGTTATGGCATTAAAGGCGAACTAATCTGACTTGATGATATCAACTGATTTTCTATTTTACTCCCTTCCATTAATAAATATTTAGCATGCCTTCGTTTGTAGAACATAGTCATTTTCTCACATAGTTTATTAGAAAGAATGTAATGTATATTTATCCGCTATCGTAGCTAATTTTTTTAATTAACTCTTTTATTCGTCCTTGTGCCGACGTTCTATCTCGCAAAACGAATTCGATTTCATGAAAAATATAAAATTACGCACTTTGTGATCGTTCCTCCGATGTTCAAAAGCTGTGATACGACCGCTTCGTTCCATTTCCTTTAACTGACCTTGGTGTGTGTTAATAAATAAATTATATTGACTTATAGTTTGTCACACTGCTACCCTCAAGACGTGAGGTAAGCTTAATAGAAGTCATGCTATACGGGTCTATCTTTAGTGTTAAAGGAGTTGTATTTCGAATGGCTAAGTTCGTTCTGTATAAATCATCTTTTAAGATACATACCCAAGGAAGCATTCTGGAATATATTCATTTATATTCATTGATCCATATACATTCATATTGAGAAGAGGTAAATTCTTGAGTATTAATTCAAAATGGGAAAATGCAATGAAAAGCACTAAAAAGTTTATTGTCAAAACACAAATAATTACAAGGTGGGCCATAACGAATGACCCTATTTTCCATAGGATATGAAATTAATGAGTTTTTTTAATATTTAGTTTGGGCATTCAAATGATATCGCTTAAGTGGCCGCAGCCATTGACAGAACTTCGGGCAACATCAGTGCAAATCGTAGAAACACGATATCAGATGACCGGTACACGCCTGCTTCAGAATGTCAGTTGTGTCTCGTGCAGTTGCTCTATCCTCCACCAACAGCATACAGTGATTTTGAGTGGATGCAATAACTCTTCCTGCATTACTGGCAGATTTTCAGTGCTCCATAACTGCAAATTTTGTTTGTTCACGTATTCACATAGGTGGAAATGGACCTCGCCACTCATTATTATTTTTGACCCAAAATCTTCCACGTCGTTGTTGAGATTCAGGAGAGTGTGAGCGTAGCTTAGACGCGATTCACGATCAGTATCTTCAAGGATTTCATCAAAATGTGCCACAGAGACGTGCGTGTCAAGTGGTCTAGTCGATGTCGACGGTGGAGCCTCTACGAGATCTTCGGCCACCACAGGAATATTTTCGGCCGAACGAAAAATACGAGACCTTCTAGGGTTTGCTCGGTCTCGTATCGTTCCAGTATCTAAAACTCGTATTACTAAACGACGCATTGAACGACCAGTGGGAGCGAGGAGTCCAGGAAAATGGAAACGAAATGCACGTTGCACCAAAATCACTTACGAATTGTTCATCAAAAATATCGTGACAGTTATTCCGCATTCTTCAGGAGTATAGCGTTCCATTACTTATTCACACAAATTTTAACTCTGTTTGCCTCAGAAATGTCACCATTTGTAATGATACTTTCCGATAGGGTCACACATTATGACCTATCTATTGTAATACAAGACCCAAGTCAAATTACAAACACTCTAATCTCCTGCGGACATATCGTTTAAGGCGATTGAATCTGCATGAAGTGTAGTGGTGTGTTGTATAACTCTTAGGCAATTTCCTAAAGTTACTGTCACCTTCGCGTCACTTATGACCGCATCAAGATTATACTGTAGCATGAACATTAGGTGTGCGAAGATTTGATTTGACCTCCATTTTAATTTCTGCGCGGGTTTCAATGGCATTAAGCATTGGCGAATATGAGGTAAGACGAAATAACGTCACTGCACCTGTCGAATGCTCTGAATTCTTTATTTCTATCGTCGAACGCCATGGTACGTTGTCGTAAACAATAGTCAGACCTTGTGCATTATTTAAAGTGTTCCGCCAATGCTCTATGAGTTTCGTGATCCGGTCACCACAAGCTTCAGCCATAAATGATTCTCTCCTACGCTATATTAGTAAAACCAAATGAAGGTTTGGACCACGAGCCAAATATTGTATGGCGCATCGCCCAACACTATATCGACCTAAAAACATTCTACCGAAGAGATTCAAATTTGTCTCGTACATCCATGCAACCTGTTTTCCATCAAGAATGGTTTAATTTAGCAATGTAATATAGTCCGCAAGTTTTTCATTGTTTATTTGAGAGTTCATGTTGATAGGCATCGTGTGACCTTTTTTCCAAGTTTACATTCTACACTGAAGATTATGGATACGAAAATATCATTGTCGTGAAGAATTTTTTCCTACCATTAAGCAAATGGTCAGGCTACAATCTTTTCCCAACCACGATATCACTTCATTCACGTGGTCCTAGCTCAATTTCTTTGCTATGGCGCCCCCTCTTGACTGCATTGTATATGTACTATTACCGCTAGTTATACAGCGATGAGCGAACAAGGAAGAGCTCCCTTATCTTCTCCACGAGTTGAAGCAGTCACCAGCCTGTCTCGATCTTGGTCCGTATTCTTTTTGCGGATGCAATTATATTTTGCTTTGAAAGAATAGATACTCATCAATGTCAGCAAAATTTTTTTAGCAAAAAACATTTTCCCTTGTGAGTGGGGCAAATGATTACAATTAAGAAGTATGCAGAGATCATTAGCCACGTCATCAGGAGTCATATCTAATTGCTCATAAAAACGTATATGCCGAAACGGGTATGCCGTTTTTGTAAAACTGTTTTTGTATGTTGTTTTATTTGGGAGCAGGATCAAGATTGAAAGATACGCGCTTAGGAATTGAGTTGGACGCTGTGGAAGAACGTTTTGTTCAGCGCTTCGTTGAAAGAAAACTCTCCGTTTTGTACCAAATACTTCAAACTTGGATTCATCGCTCCATAAAACTCTTTTAAAATGTATGTTGAACTTAGCACCTGCAGCGTTGTCACTTTTACTACATATGTAACAAAACTGCTACACTTTCTAGTACCATGTTACATACTACATCTATCACTCATTATGCTACATTTTGTTAATCGGTGCAATAGATCTGCTAACAAATTTGAAAGTTGACAAATCTGATATTATTATTGTAAAATGTTTGTGTGGGTACAAATAATAGAACTTATTATTTTCAATACAAATCCCTTTATTCAGTACAGTTACAATTCACTATTTAATTCTTTCTCTCAGTACAATTCAATTTCTCAACCACTTATACTTTTCTTATCTTTTACTTAAACCACTTAATCACTTCTCCTAATTAACACTTCAAATTACACTTTAGAACTGACTTGCATACCTTTGGGATGCTGGTATTTATACTCGAATGACATACTTCGAGAACAATCCTCGCCATCCAGCGTCCCATACAATTTCCAATTTGCTAGAAAATTCGATTCCACTCTCCAGTCGAGACTTTGTTATTCCAATATCGAAATCTTCTGGTCTTCGACATTTTCTGCTAGATGTCGCTGCTCACATTTAAGTGGTTATCACATTATTATTAGGTAACCTAATGTTTTTTGAGCTAGCTATTTATATGCTAAATTTGTGTTGTTTTCCCCACAGCAGTGCTTGAACAAAAGTTTTCCGAATTAAGCATAATAAAGGACGATTTGAGAAATAACATAGGTTAAGTTCAGATACTGTAGAATCAATTTTGCTGGCTAAAGAGCTATTGAAAGGTGAAGCAATAGTTGATCCACCTGACGAATTGATAAACTTTTGCCTAAATTTTAAATTTGTAGACGTCAAATACAATAAAATAGAGTAAGAATGTCTGTCTGGTCCCTAGACCATATTTTAATTTAATATCTATAACCTCTTATTTTCCAATAAATTCTTATTATTTTTGTATCATATAATATATAATTTTAAATTATTTATGAATTAATTTATTTTTTATTTTTGTGTTCAATTTATTTATTTACTGATTTTCGCTATGAATTTCTAAAGTATATATCCTACGGCTATGTGTAATAATTAAAAAATAAAAAATAAAATTAACTGAAATATTTCTTATGCTACATTTTCTTCTAAAATCCTATATTTTTATTGGCAGTTTGCTACATTGCCCAGGACAAAAATGGCAACGCGTTCTTGATACTCGTACATTCAATTGCGAAGCAACTTCCCGCTGCAATTTGCCTCTTTAAGAATGGTGATGATTGCAAGTCGTTTCCCGATTTTGGTTTCCGCGGCGTTTCCCATTTTTAACCAGTTGTTTAACCAACACGTGAAGAATCTCAAATAAATTCGTATGACTTTAAAGTGTGGCTTTTATGTAAGACCCTGGCAATCCAGGTCGACACATTTTGGGATATGACAACCCTTTTGATGGAAGCATACATTTATGAAATTCAATCTCCATGCATGAATGAATTCAGTTGGCTTGGTAGGTCTCAAACTTTTCACCTGCAGTGTATGTGTTTGAAAAAATTGATTATTTAAAAGTAATAGATAAAAATATTTCATTCCATTCAATAAAATTATGATATACTCGTATATCCTTAAAAATCCAATATCATTATTTATTGTTCAATTTTGCACTGACACGTAGTACTCATTCTACAACTATATAGATTTTGTTGTTTATTTTATTACAAATGTGGTTGGGTTAAGTCCAGAGACGTTTTTGAGCGCAGAACAGTACAAAAAATGGATATTACGAGTCGGCAATGCTAATACCTTTTCAGTCACAATCTTAATGTGTTTAATCAGGCAAAAGGAAATATTAGCGGGGGAGTATTATGTTCTCAGATGCATTTCCTGTAAGCGCATATAACTTAGCAGACTGAGTGGACGCATCCATGGTTTGCTATTGTGTTGTGATGGTTGTTACAGTATCAGAGCATAGAATTAGAATTTTGTATAAAATGTTTATGTGGATCCTGCAAAACTCCAAAGGAAACAAGTATAACTTCTTTCCAAATATGTTAAAAATATAGAAAAGTTAGTTGAACAATTTTGAAAGAGGTCCAATCATCGCAATTATGAGTACTGAGCCACACGTTAATTGACCAAGCCTGAAATCTTTAAATACATATATGTATGCATTCCATTCGTTTTTTGAGTGACGATTCCTGATTAAAGCTGTTTATTGTTCCGCTTCTACAAAAACAGACGACATTCTTCCGAAAAGGTAGTGCATCATGCTAAAACAGTGTACTGTATCGATTACAATATCAGGTATAAATATTCATTTAATGGTTTAGCATATGTTAAATTGTGGTACATTGGATAGAAGAGGGAAGAAAGAAGTTCAAGTTCGCTAGATGTGCGATATCCAATATTTAATTACGTGAAATACATTTTCACTTGAAGTTAAGAGCAGGTAAGAGCTATCTAAGGCGCTGTAATTCTTCTTTCGCTCAATGTGCGATATCCAACCTTTAATTAAATGAAATACATTTTCACTTGAAGTCAGGAACTTGAAAAAGCTATCTAAGGTTCTGCAATCTTCTTCTCCGGAGACGCTCCGGCATGAGACGAAAGCGATTGAAGAAATAGAGAGGTACTAGTGCAAGAACGATGTTCGAGAGTCTTGCAAAAAAATAAAAAAATTATGTTAATGCAACAAGACCCGAACAGTGGCCTGTAAAGATGAACAATTAAACTCAGTATTGGGTTCACAGTCGGTACTGAGGATATATAAAAGCTATTTCTGTAGACTGTGATAACAGCCCAAATTTAGCTATCAGGCAGAATAAATCATTCAACAAACTAAGTGATTCAAAATTAGTACAACAAGGCTGCTAAACTGAACGGCCTACATGCTGACCTACTTAAGGCAGCGGAAAATTACTTGGTAGATAGCGTCTATCAACTCATTTCTAAGACTTGGTCGGCAAAAAGTATGGCTAAAGTATGGAACCTTAGTGCCGTTTGTCCGACATATAAACCCAATAACTCCACGATACGCACAACGTCTTTATCGATTTTAAAGCCTGTAAGTATCTATAGAAACAAGATATGTAGAGCCATGTCTGCTTCCAGTATCCCTGCCAAACTGGTTATACAGAGAACGCTCTTTACTTTTTGCTTATTTCCTGATTCCACTTGTAGGTCCTACGGCCTAAATTAAACTTACGCGCCATCATATACAGACCAGCAGTGAGCTTCAGCTCTCTTCACCAATTGCCGTGACTCCTCCTCAACTGTTCTGCGCCATGCATTTCTCGGCCGTTCCGATTTTCTATCGTCTTGTGATAATGGATTCTATTGCGTCACATAGTTTGCTATGAAACTATCGCTTTTTCGAGGTATATAACCACTACACTGCCACTTACGCTGTTGGATGGTTGTGACCATTGGCTACTGACCCATTCTCTTGTAAATATGTTCGTTAAAGATTCGGTTAGACCAGAAAACCCTTAAGATGGTCTGTAGGCAGTGGGCATCTATTAAGGAGCGTTTGTAGTTTTATTTGCGTTAGCAGCGTTCACCTCCCAAGTGTTGCACCCATACAATATCACGGATTCAACATTTGAACGGAATAGTCGTAGCTTCGTGTTTAAACTGATTGCATATCATGGACATCATTCCAAACGCAGATTTTGCTTCGCCGATTCGGTTGACAATATCCTGTTCGATTTCACCTTCGGTAGAGACAATACTCCCAAGATATTGGAAACTCCCTACTTTCTCCACCCGTTGTACAGGAAGGCTAACTTGAATTGATGAGTAAGTACCGAGGTTGTTAATTTCGGTTTTTAGCTGTGTTAATTTTCAAACCCACGACATTTGCCTCCATCTCTCACAGATCCATAATCCTGTGAGAGAGTAAACGAACGTCGTCAGCGTAGTCCAGATGTTTGAGTTGAGATGTAAGAGTCCTACGAATTCCTCCGTCTCCAGTCGACAAGGATGGGCGAATCTAATCACTAATAAAAGAAAGTATCGGCGATAGAATGCTACCTTATGGGACCCGACTATGGATCTCGAATTCCTCTGACAACTTTCCTCTATACAAGGTATGACATTTAGAGCCATAATAGGTTGCTTTGATAATAGCCATTAATTTTTCGGGCATACCTCTCCTGCGCAAGGCAAACCAGATAAACTGCCTGTTGACACTGTCAAATGCCTTCTCAAAGTCAAAGAACAGAAGGTGAAGTGGGGACCGGAGTTCAGTATTGATTCATAGCGTGTTGATGTTGTCGACACAGGAGGATTCAGACCGAAAACCTGCTTGTGCGGCATCGAGTGTATCTTCCAGATGTTCCTTTTTTCGCTCAAGAAATACTTTGGCTTTTACATTAGCAACTGCGGGAAGAACGTAAATACCTATTCAGTTTTCACACTCCATAAGACAACGTTGACAATCATTCCCTTCTTTCACTCGTAAAAGCTCTGCTGACGCTGTTGGAGCGGCTCGCAGAAGCTCTGCGGGAGTATCATCTAGTTCTAGCGATTTCATCTTCATTGGGAGTGGAGGTGCGAATTTCGGGAAATTGTTGCTCCGAGTAGCTCCGTTCGATTTGGGTGCACATCGCTGTGTCCACCGGAAGTTGGCTAGAGCGATGACCACCTGTCAGCTCTTCAGTGATTCTCTAAACGGTTCTGTTATCACACCTGCTCGCTGCTTCCTCTGCTTCTATGGTCAGGGCGTTGATACAGTTACGTTTGTTCTGTCGCACGCTACGCTGCACTTCTCTCATTTTCCTTACATACATGGACTCTAACTCGTTCCGCCTTACTGTATCTACAAAACTAGTTTTAAATAGCTTATTTTCTTCAATCCGTCTCCACGTATCCTCGGTAGGCTACGTGCCCGCCACCTATCAAAAATATTTTCCGCTCCAGATGTGAAAACATGGAGAACGTTCGCTGCTCCGTAAAGGTCGAAAACAATCTCTTCGAGACTTTTGATGTCAAAAAAGGATTTAGACCAGCTGCTCTATTATATAATTTTTCCAATATCATACTTGAGAAAACAGGCACAAATTCCCAAAAGTCTGTATAACTACTCGCATTGGCAAGTATTGGAACATAAGCAGTAAAAATGAGTTTAGTCATAATTGACGGCAAAACTAAGTACGATACGAGTATATGCTGTCAACAAAAAGGGACACACAACAACAACGAATCACGTGGAATGTTACAATTGACAGCTATAATTTTGAGGTAGTCAGGAACTTTATATACCTCGGCTCCGCTATTAGATTTGATAATGCCATCTCATCAGAAATCAAGCGAAGAGTTACTCTTTCCAGTCGCTGTTTCTTCGGCCTAAGAAGGCAAATGAGAATAAGGAAACTCTGGTCATCCCAGTCCTGATTCATGGTGCAGAAACATGAACGTCAGCGAAGGTTGTTGAAAATATCCTAGGCCATTTTGAAGACAAAATTCTGTGAGTGATTTCTGGTTGCGTTTGTGTTAACGTGGTTTGTAGAAGGAGATTTAATAGCGAACTCTACGAGCTGTGTAGGCACATTGGCTATCTAATGTGGCATATTAATCGATGTCCAGGTCCATCCCCGAACTGTAGTCCCATCAGGCCACCGCCAAATTATCAAGGATTCTTCCATCAATTACGTTGTCTAATAAAAAGCGGGGGCAGAGCGAAGTACCGATCTTATCGTAACGGTTTTCTAAACTTAATGCCTCTGAAGGTTGCTACGACTTGACCTGTTACAAGCTGCCGGTCATAGGTCCTGTTAGCGGCAGGACCACCGGTCCTCCCTACCAGGACTTGGATCACGGAACCTTGGGAGTCAGAAGCCCCCGGATTTCGGCCCGGGCCTGACTTGTTAATGTAGGGCTCCTTGTGGGATCGTCATGGTGGATGGGGCTTAAACTCAAAATCGCGGGAAGAGTCCTCCATTTGATTTAGACCGAATATAGATTTGAAATAAGTACTGGATACTGAGACCCTAAGATCCACAAGAGGTTTTAGATAGACCTTGACTCATATCAAGGGTGGGACTTGTGCCTCCAACACAGTTCCGAATTAGTATTCAGGAAGGCAGAAGGCTATGGCAAGGCCTTGCTCCCATAGATGTATGGGTACCCCGTGAAATTAAGTCTTTCCCAGACAGGAATTCACCTAAAACACCACAGACATCTGTAGAGCCATCTAATTAAGTAAGTACGCATACACAAAAATGAAAATTTAAATATGAACTTTATTAAGATCAAGCTGTCACATGCAAATCGAGTTTTTCTCGTAACTATTAACTAGTTTATGTGACAGCTTAAAGTGCATTGACTCAATGCGCGAAACACTTTACTCTCTCGCGCTCTCATCATCCGAATTAATATACAAGCACTTCGAGTTTACCAATGCGCATTAAGCTGTCATATAAACTGGCTACATGTCTTCAATGAACCATAACTCATTATACTCAATTAATTCTCAAATGTTTCATACTTTTTATTTGTTGATAGGGTCAAAATTTAAATACAACCGAAAAATCGATTTTAAATAACCCCAATTTTGTTTTTGTTGCTTGCTATTAGAATTTTATAAATACAATTTACCCGCGATTGCTACAATTAAGTTACTGATTTGTCACTGTTCGGACACATACGAGTATGTATATGTATATTTTAAATAAAACTCTACTCGATGAATCGTATCATTAAAAAAAATTAACAAATATTTTTACTCATTTTTTCAATGAAAATCACATAAAAAACACGTATTTTATAGTCTCAAGTTTAATCAATAAACTGGTCACAGTTATTGCTTTATAACGACATAGATGCTGCTTATGATATTGTCGCAAACACATTTATCATTAAAATGAAATCCGTCATCCTTCAATGAATGAACAGTTCTAAGTCGAAGTTAAATGATAGAGAGTTAGAGAATAGATTTCTTGGTTTCTACAAACAAATATTATAATGCCCAAAAAGTGGTAGAAAATGTTGATCCTTCGTCAGAAACTATAAGAAATCTACCGGACAACGTCACATCTTTGGACAAGGTATATTTGGTTCGCTTCGATATTGTGCTTTGTCTCCATATAACTTTGAACCTGCTGAAACTTCCATAACTTTCAGAGCAAATACATTTTCTTGTTTGTGTAGTAGCAATAGTACTTAAGGATGTTCACATAAATACTCGTAAATCTGCTGTAGTAGGTGGTAATCTCCTCTTCTTCCACGGAGCAAAAATTATTCGGTACATCAATCATACATTTATTCTGAGCAGATATTGTAGAACCATCAGTTCTTCAGCCCGTTGTCGCTTAAAAATCTTATTTTATATCGAAAACTTAAATAAAATTTAAATATACCTTAAAAAGGTTGTTGCCTCGTAAGATGTACATATTTGTAAGAAACAGTGGGTACAATCAGTTGACCTTTTTGACAAGAGGTGAGTGTACCTATTATTTTTAGTATATTAAAATTACAAAAACTACAAATAATGAAAACAAAGTATTGATGGGTAAAATACAATTGAATAATCAAATTCGAAAGGTCCAATCTCGAATTTTTTAAAAATATCAGGAAACACAAAAAACTGAGTTTCTATCAATCCGCTTGGGGTATGGTCGTATTTTATTTTCTGAAACTGATAACTTTCGATTACATAAAAACAGAGAAAATGGTTTCTGGGAAAACAGATGTTAAAATTTCCCGAGATGAGACCATTTCGAGATTGATTTAAGGACTCGCATGGTTTTAATAATACAACAGCATTATTAAAGATTAGTTTTTTTTTATAAAATAATTTTTTTTGACAATTCAATTTATTTCTATTGTATAATTATATTATTCTATTATTTTTGCTACTATGTACATACATATTAAAACAAAAAGAAAAAGAACAATAAAGAGTCAATTCTGTAGCATGAAGTGCTAGAGGCGACTGACGCCCGTATAAAAATAACAATTCTGTATTTAGAGTGGTGTAATAGCGCGAATATCTGCCACATGCTGAATTATATATTATTATTATATACGTATATGTATTATATATACTTTACTGTATCATTTTTATTAAACAATATTAACGAAACAATTTTTGAGCTGAAAGCAATCTGTGGTGAAAAACCATTTTTTCATTTCTCTTAAAAATAGATGTTTTGTTTTGAGGATTCGTATCTCATGTGGCAACTGTTTGAAAAGCTTAGGTGCTGAAGTAGTTTAGAACTCCCAGAAGATAGTTGTTTTTTTAAGCTAGGACATTAACTAACACCTGAGTATTGACTCTCCGACTAAGAACACTAGAGCTTCTTAGAGTTATACTATAGCCGCTTCGCAAAACGAACATATTTAGCACTTTAAGTAAAGGGTGTTTATTATTAGAGGTTTCGTTTTTAAACTGGCAACACTGTTTCTACAGATTGTCAATTTGACAGTTGAAAGCTTATTTGTGGTTAGTACATTTTACGGTCGACATAATCGTCCATCTGAGCAAGTTATTCAAAACACGATGAATCGTTTTCGCACTACATACACTCTAGTGGGTAACACGCATCAAAAAACCACAAACAGTGCGAACAGAAGAAGTTATTGCTGTTGTGGAGCGCAGTGTTGAGGAGAATCCGAATGAGTCGGTTCGCCTCCGTGCACAGCCATTGGAGCTATGCCTATCCACTTTGTGGATGATGTTAAGGAAAGATCTTGGCTTCAAAGCTTATAAGATCCACCTTGTGCAAGACCTGAAACCGCGCGACCACTATACGCGTCGTATAATTAAACGCCAAAAACATGATTCCGCTTTGTTTTGGATTCATTTAAACTATTATACATTTCAACAGCTAATTTTACCAAAGCATACTCCGTGGATTTGCCACTTCTAAAACCATACTGCAGCAGACTAAAGTAATTTGTCCTATCTAAAAACGATAAAATTCTAAACTCGATCCCTCTCTCAAAATTTTTGGGAAAAACTGACAAACGGAAGATAGGTCGATAATTGTTTAATTTTTAGTATTTTCCTTTTCATGTATTGGTTTTATTGCTATTTTTAGCTATTCAGGGAATATCCCGCTCTGAACGTAAAAATTTAAAAAAAACACAAAACATCTGAAATTTGAAGGGTAATATTTTCCAATACACAGCTAGAGATCTAATCAAATGCAGAAGAGGTACGACGGGCGTTCAATATATTCTCGGTATCGATATGAAGGAAAATGCGAATTTAATTTAAATTGTTTTTATTTTTCAATATAATCTCCCCTAACATCAATGCATTTGTTACATCTTGAGATAAGCTTTTTTAAACCCTCAAAAAAATAAATTTCCTCTTTCTCTGCAAAATACCCATTTATTGCCGACTTGAGTTCTTCATCATCCGAAAATCTTTTCCCACGAAGACATTTTTTCAAATCCGGAAACAGGAAATAATCACTACGGGCAAGGTCTGGACTATAGGGTGGGTGTTGGATTTCTTCGAAACCACATTCTCACGCAGCAGCCTTGGAAACTCGCGCCGTGTGAACAGGAGCGTTGTCATGAAGAAGCAACACACCCGCTGCTAGTTTACCCCGTCTTTTCTTTTTAATTTCCTCCCGCAAATTATGCAGTGGAAGCATAGGATGTGGCGTTGATGGTTTCACCTTTTTTTGTACTCAATGTGCAAAATTCCCTTTGAGTCCCAAAAAACTGTGGCCATGAGCTTCCCGGCAGACTTCTTCTTGAACTTCTTCGGGGGGTCTGTTCCTTTTTTATGCCACTGCATGGACTCTTGTTTGCTTTCAGGGTCATAGTGGTGGACCCATGTTTCGTCCCCAGTAACAATTCGATCCATAACACCGTCCGCGTTCTCACTACACATCTCCAAAAGCTCTCTACAGCATGCGATTCTCACTTTTTTCTGAGGCGCTGTGAGCATTCGTGGCACCCACCTTGCACTGACCTTTGAAAGGTTAAGATGGTCATGAAGAATGGTGTGAATGGCACCAATTGAAAGCTTGGTGATCTCTGCCATCATTTTCACCTTTATTCGGGCATCCTCAAGAACAAGTTTTTCGACTTCTTTGATGCTTTCTCCCGTACAAGCAGTAGCCGGGGCGCCGGAGCGGGGGTCGTCTTCAATGCTCTCTCTGCCTCTCTTGAACTCACTTGACCACTTTTGCACAGTTGATAATGAAGGTGCGGAACCCTGGTAAACAGCCACCCACCATCTCTTCATGAATAGTTTTTTGACTTTTTCCTTGCTTAGTGAGAAATTTAATTACAGCGCGATGCTCAATTTTCACCATCATCGTCTCAGTTTCCATTATGATTCTGTTTAACTAGAGATAAAACGCGAATTAATAATCACATTTATATGAAATTTTACATGAATGCACTAAAATAATAGTATTACTTGATAAATAAGTCAATTTATATAAACAACCACAGCTTCACCCTGAAACCGAGAATATGTTGAACGCCCCTCGTAGATGTTTGAAGAGAAAAAATATTATAATTATACATAATTCAATTGCTGTAAACTGTTGAAAATAAAAGCTTTCTGATTTAAAGTAAAGCCTGAATTATCCTCCATATTCTGACGATCTCCACAAAAACATTTTAAGTCACTAGATGAGTATCTAGGGGAAAAGCTATCGTCACTAATTACTTTTGGATGTATTTTCCTTTCTCCAAAAACTATTAAAAAGTTAGAAACATCCTGACAGGAAACTTTCCAATGATCGACAGTATGGTTTTCCTACCACTGGTGATTTGTAGGCATGTCTCAAAGAAAAGTGGAAGCAAATCTTCCAACAATCTGGTGAAAACAAGTCATTTGGCAGACATATGAATACAGACTCTTTTTCGAAAATGCTTGGGATGGATAAATCTATTATTCAATGAATTAGAAACTAACGCTCGAAAATACAACTTTAATTTATGTGGTTTTAAAGCCCACTATAGGGCTTCGTTCTGGCCCCTTTTTCTGACATACGATAACAATCTCTTTACTCTTTCCTTTTATCCAATATATTTCTTTGACAGCTTTTTATATTCGCTTCTCTAGGGGACTCACGCTCTTATTATTCAGCTGAAAACGGAAATCTCAGTGAATCAATGGATTTAGAATAAAAAAATTAAGTGGAATCTAATACCCCTGCAAAACGGTTTTATCTTCAGATTTTAAAGCGAATTTTGAACCCCCAGTCATTATACATAAATGACATATTCATCAAGATAAACTTTCAACTCTCCGCATGAGTGTCAATCACAAACATTGGAATGAACATACCTGTATGTTTTGTCCTTATAGTGCCGCGAAATATTTAGTTTTTTTTTTTAAATACAGGGAGTACTTCTCCTGGCTTGACTTAAATATATAATACATTGATTCGCCTACCGATCTTGTGTAATGTATGTAACATTTCGTGGGAAAATGTTTCATACTCCGGGAAACAAGACGGACTTACTTACACGCTCAAAAAACTAAACACAACTATCCTGCTCGCGTATTGTAAGGCAGCGCTGGCCTATTGGCAATGCATTATATTGGAAAGCTTTTAATTGTGATCTAAAAAGCTTAACATAAATGCAAATTAAATTAGAAAAAAAGAAGCGATTGTTTGAAAAAAAATATTACCAATCGGCAGACAGCTTATTGCCATCCCTTTATCGATTTTTGATTCTTGTGAAAATTTTAAAAATTAAGTAAGCAATAAAATCAAATCTAATCTAATCTGAATCTGGTGCACCATAAACTGAATTGCCTGCCGTAAAAACGTCGGTGTACCTGCTAAAAAGGATTCAACACCGAGCATTAACTCTTAAATGAGACCCGAATGTGGAACATTGAATCAGCACAATATGAGATCGGCATTTTCTCCATCTTTTATCCACTTTTTCCACCAGCAGTACACCAGTAAAATCGCCGAAGGCATTTCGCTTCTTTAAGCCTTCAACCTTATCTTCACTACACTTTACTCTCCTCCGAGTTCCCATCAGTTTAGCCTTAACGCCATTTTCTGACGCACCATGAAATACAGCGGCCTTTATTTAAGTCAAATAACACGATTGTGTGCAAACATTCAAGACCTCGGTACGAGTACATTCATATCTCACATCTGACGAGGTACATACTCGTACATTACAAGGAATGAAAAATTCCTTGAGAATACTTGAGTACACTTTAATGAGAATTTATTATTGGTCGTAAATGTTTTTCGTATTTTATTCTTCACAGCGTTACTTTCGCTATTCTAACAAAAAAAAAAACTGTTTCAAAAATTGGAGCATGTGGGTGTAGAAAACCTGCATCCAACAAACAGTGAAATGGAAATGGCTAAATGCCTACATCTGAACTACAAAAACTGCAATTAAATGTAGCAACCAGGAGATTAGTCGACAATTCGGGAAAATTGCATTCGTTTTTGGCACGTGTTGCTTTGTTCAAACGAGGACCCAAAAATAAGGATTTCGATTTTGTTATCTGTTTCATCCGTAGTTGGCAAATTGGATGTAAAGATGCATTATGCACGCAAAGAATAAACACATGCTGCATGTGACTTGGGTCCTTAATTCTGATTTTGAGTACAATGTGCTCGAATACACATATTAAATTAAAGTGTGACGTGATATCTTTGCCCTGATAAAATATTGAGTCCATTTCTCTGAACAAATAGACTGTAATGCGAACCAATTTATTATGCGACAAAGCACCCAAGGCTATATTTAATATAATACTTTCTTTTGTGTAGGGATTTCAGTATTATCGTGCCGCCATTGCATCATCTATGTATTTACGTGTGTAACTTGTTTCAAAACATTGTGACAACATTATTGGAGCCACAAAAAAGATTACGTTGCCAGAATACTATTGGAACAAAATTTAACAATAAAGATGAATGCTTATGCAGAGATGCATACTGATGTATTTAATCAGATTTAAACCTGATACATGTATCTTTTTATATTTAATATTAGACTTTTTTAAAACCGCTATCTTCCTGGACCCTTAACTTAGGTTAGCACTGGTAGTGCTCGCATATGCAAGAATACCCTTAAACCAAAGAAGTTGCCAACATTGATACCACTTACATAATCTGTTAAGGCCACATCTGGGAGACCTTCTTTGTTCTTAATTAAACACTGTTCCCAAAATATGGGGGTTAGTTTTCAGAAACTTGATCACTAAAAGCTCTAATTTTGTATGCAGTTTTCACAGAAGCCTATTTTCTCAATTTCCAATTTCGTAGAAGGCAAAGTCTTTCAATCCATAAAAGACAGACTCCCTCAAATACGACAATTTCTAGGTTGGGTGTAATTAAGTCGAAGGGCCTAGATTGAAATCTTATGATTTTCTTGATGATGTCACTGTAACCTAGAGCCTAACATGGAGATAGTTAGCGTCTGACATTAATCTCGTCCAGAGTATGGCTACATTTTAAGTTAATGAAGTTAATAGCTGCCTAACTGCAATATTTTATGAACAATTAGAGCCGAACTACTAATTCACGAACAGCTATAATTTTTGTTTGGAAAGACAGTCCTGAGCTAGAAAAAGCAACGATTTTTACAAAGTAATGTGTTTTTGACCCGACTGTATTAATTTTCGATCTCGCCTTGTCTCTTCTGCTGGAGTACCATAATGCATACTTACTTTTGTTAGCAAAAGTACTTCTTTAGCGACAACAAGAAGCTTAATTCTTAATTCTAATGTAACTGTGGGGATGGATTTTAGTGTTTTCATCTTACAGATATATAACATTTGGTTGAAGATTCTATTTCAGCTACTTTTTCAGCCCATTGGGCGAAATAACAACTGAGCCTAAACATGTTTCTCTCTCTCTCTATCCAATTTTCCAAAAAACTTAACACGTCCTCCGACATTTAAGAGTAGTAATACCCTCTTTAGTGTTAAGTTCTTTAAAAACAAAAAAAAAACTCAAGCTACTTGCAAGAATGAAGGGCGAACTGTGCCATCCTTGTACTTCAAATTAAGTTGCTTTCAAATATTTGACAGCAATCTCTGGCTTTACATATATATGTGTGTAAATAGAGTGGTTACAAGTTTCTTTTTAAAAATAAAATAAAATGAACAAAAATCTGTTATTTTCGGAATGTTATGTTATTAAAAAGAACGAATATTCCCATTAATTATGACCGCATCGGCTGCTCTCGCAGCAGCGCATCCTGCCTACCCAATTTTCCAAAATCTTGCTGACTATCTCGCGAATGGCTTGGACGAAGTTTATGGGCACTCCACAAAAAAAGTCAAGATTTCGAGCGGGAAAGAGCTATCAGTATCAAAATAACTTAAGATTCAAAAAGAAACTTGTATTTGAACCACTCTGTACGTGAGCATACATACTTGATTAGTGCTTCTTTTAGGGCGGCATCCGTCAACGTTTTGTTTGGGGCAAGACCGCAACCTCAATGATAGTTTCCCGTAATTTAGTCTTTTTTTGTTGTTGGCAACACTTCGAATCTCTCATTTTTAATGAATATGTAGAATTATAAAATATTAACATTTACTCATACGTATGTCTTTAGATTTTTCTTATCCCTTGGGCCTTGTGTTTCACAAAATAGTTTCTTGCTGCCATGGCGAAGTTGCCACTGCTCAGAAAAAAGTCAATTTGCCGAAAGCAGATCTTGACGGAGTTTCAGCGTAAAGAAGAATGCAAAATAACGATAGTTAGAAAATGAATATTTGGTGGATAGTAGCCAATTTTTTAACTTAGTTTAGAAGAATTGATGTAAAATCGAGTTCAACGCTTTCTGCCTATTCCTTGTCATATACGAGTATAATACATAGGCCAATTTTTGCAAATGGCGGCATATGTCAATTCGACTTTGACATTTGTGAAGTAAACAGATACGAAATATACATCAACAAGACATGAAACACTAGACTCCTAAGGAACGCGGAATAATTGTTACAATTTTTTTTCGGAATAATTCGCCGGTGGTATTGGTGAAGCGTGAATTTTGGCGCAGATTTGCCGGTCGTCCGACATCAACTCGATAAACACTACCACGTTTTGCGTCATATATGCCTACCATATTTGATTATATTAAAATGTATAAACAATATACTAAAAAGACTAGTTACACTATAATAGATACATTTAATACATCGCTATCACACCAAGAAATTTGAAACTTACTGACGTCGACACCGCGTATTACTAGTTGATAGCAATAGTGGGCTGTGATCAAGAACGATGTCTTCTTCAGCCCACATAAGGCAGAACAATCTTGACAGTCAGTGCTTTTTCGCTGATCCGTATATTGGTGATTGTGTTCCTATTTAGGTTCGTAACAATCTGACTGGGAATGCCCTGTTTGAGTCATATGCTGATACCCCTTTTCATTACTAGTTTGTTTAAATTGAAAAAAAGAAATATCTCCTTGGTGTTGTGCACAGGATATATACGAGTAAATACATTGATTTGTCTCCTCTCTTTGACGTATTAGAAATCCTGCTATTGTCTGTGGTGACTTTAATCGTAATATTTTTTACTATGAGAGTTTCATCCATCCATCCATCCAGATGTTGAATTTCAATACTATTAACTCTACAGAACCAATGCACTTTACTTGTTCTATCAGCACTCCTTTGGACATTTTCTTCACCAAGGACTGCCAGGATATATTTTTTGCCCAGGTTTCTGCTCTTGCCTTTTCTAGGCATGATTTTATCTTTGGCACATTTAGCTTAACCACCACTAGAAAGCCCTCGACGTATATATTTAGAGATAGATATTAGAGATCTACTTGATCTATAGTACTTGTAAGCGTTAACTGGCAGCCAATATTTTACGAAACATCGGTTGATGTCCAAGTTGAATATTTTCACAGTATAGTTACACATCTTTTTGATAAACAAGTTGCCCTTAAAACAAAATCTGTAAAATATAACATTAAGTGGTTAATACCAGAAATTTCCGAGCTTATAAACGTGATTCTGCGTACAAAAAGTGGAAACGATTTAGAATTCATAAATGCTTTGTTATTTTTCGGTTGTTACTGAATGAAATAAATGTTAAAATAAAAAAGCCAGGCATAGTTATCACAATAAACGTTTTAATTGCAAGCTTTCGCCTAAAACTCTTTGGGAAAACTTGCAAGACTTTGGTGTAGGACGTAACCTAAAATTCGAGGTAGGTAAGGTCGATCCTGATGAATTAAATAAAGAATTCGTCCACAACACATCCAAATTTCACTTCCTGGCTCTTTTGAATACTTTTAAAATAATATTACCACACATTCTCCCAGTAATAACATACATCTTTAACAATATTATAACGAAATCTATTGTTCCGAGTGCTTGGAAATGAACTAAGATTATACCAATCCCAAAAAAAAAGCGTTTTCATACCTACCGAAAGTCTTCGAAAAGATAAAACACCAGCAACTGTCAAATTTTCTATAAAGTGAAAGAATTCTTAGTACTTGTTAGTCGGAATTCCGAATGCACCACAGCTACACATCAGCTCTTCTCAAGGTATCTGACGACATATGAGCTGCAAATGACAAGAAATTAATTACACTTCTTGATCTACTAGATTTTCTTAAGGCTTTTGGCACCGTTGACCATGAGTTATTTGTATTCAAGCTAGAAAGCTTTTATAACTTCTCCTTATTGCATGAGAGCGAGTTGGAAGAAAATAAGCAGTTTTCTTAGGTCAGATTTTGTTGAAATTTCAGCAGGTGTTCCACAGCGATCAATTCTGAGACCCTTGACTTTTGCTATTTTTATAAACAATCTCCCGAATGTTATTAAGAGTTGCAATTTTTACATTTTTGCGAACTATGTTCAGTTTTATTTATGCTTTCAAAATTACCTTATTGATCACGCCACTCTAGAATTTAATCATGACGTTAAGCGAATTCAATACTGTGCAGAGGCAAAATTCTTGGAACTCAACTCGACAAAAACGAAATGTTTATTCATAAGCAGAAATGGTATTATCCCAACCAGTCTCTCTGTAATTCAGCTTGGAAATGTGCCAATTGACTAAGAATCTCGACGCCTGGCTTAACTCATCATTAAATTGGAACGAACATATCCGTTCAGGCATCAGAAAAATATACGGGTGCCTTTCAAGAGATTTATCTTAATCTCAAAGCTTCACCCTAGTTAACACGAAGCTACTGTTGGCGAAGACCTTAATAATTCCCCTGATAATGTACGGCTGCGATCTTTTTTACTGCACTATTGCTCTTATTAAACGGAGACTTAGTGTTGTTTTTAATAACATTATACTCTACGTATATAGCTTGAAACGTTAGCTCTCATGTGTCAGCACCCCAAAACTGTACACTTGATAGGTATCACTGTTCAACACATATTTTGTGATATGATACATGAAGATATATTTCGGCACCCTAAAAACTTACAATGAAAACAGAAATTGCTTATCACCCATAATATTTTAGTAAAAAACATGTTTTAATTATAAATATGTATTATATGCAGCGCATCCTGGATATAGTTGTTTATGTAAAGGAATAAATATTGCACCACTCTGCGTGATTTGAGAAACATGTCGTGTTCAGTCAAGTTCATTCCTGCCTGTTTGATGTAATAAATTAAATACACGCAATAGTGTGCATTTGTAGGAATTCAACAGCGTACGGAGTTATTTTCTGTCTTGTGCCGCGGAAAGACGTTACTATCGTGTTTGGGTTTTACATCTTCATGTTTGTTTATTACCGTGCATTAACAAGTGAGTACAATGCCTAGGAAGTGTGTGAATAGTATCAAAAATTGCTGTTATGTTAATTTTTGTTTTGTTTGTCATTTTTTAAATCCCAAAAACGTAATTTCACCTAACTTGTCCGAAAAGCTTACGCACTTTATTTTGGACTTAAAATAGGAGATTAAGGTAAATCATGGACTCCTCACAAATGTTGTAAAACTTGTATAACATTGTTAACAAGTTGGTTGAAAGGTACAAAACGTCATATTCGCTTTGCAGTACCCATGGTGTGGAGAGAACCGAAAGACCATGCCACTTTTGTCTCACTAATGTACAGGGCATCGGCCCGAAGTCCAAGCATACTGTGCAGTATAGCAATTTTTCATCAGCTTCTACGGCCTGTCGAGCATAGTGAAGGATATCGTGCTAGTGATTCAACAAATGATGATATGCAATTCGAACAGGAAATCGACAGTGATTCAGATTTTCAAACACCAGAATGTCCAACAAAGCCGCATTTAATTTCAAACGCTGAACTGAATGGTTTGGTTAGAGATTTAAAACTAGCGAAATCACAGTCAGAACTGCTACCATTCGGATTAAAAGAATAGAATCTCCTGAAGGTGACGTACATATAAGTGACTTCCAAAAACGTGAACAAGAACTTGCACTGTGTTTCACTCAAGAAGGGACTTTGGTATACTGCATGAATGTTGCCAACTTATTTGATGCGTTAGGACAGAAACTTGAACCAAGCAATTGGCGCCTATTTATGATTCCAATAAACTTAGCTTAAAAGCAGTTTTACTTCACAACGGCAATAAATACCCATCTGTACCTATAGCTCACGCTGTTCATATGAAGGAATCATACGAGAATATGTGATATCTCCTACAGCACATTCAGTATAAAGACTATAAGTGGTCAATCTGTGGATATTTAAAAGTTACAGCGCTTCTTATTGGACTGCAGCTGGGGTACACGAAACACTGCTGTTTTCTGTGTGAATGGGACAGCCGTGCACGAAGTCGTCATTATATGCAGAAAGAATGTATACTACGTCGAACACTAACTCCGAGTGTAAAAAATATTACTTATAAACGCTTAGTTGATCCTAAACACGTATGTCTACCACCGCTCCATATCAAATTTCGCTAATGAAAAATTTCGTTAAAGCTCTAGATCGAACCGGTAGAGGGATCTTGTATCTGACAGAGAAATTTCCGAATCTTACTGAGGCAAAAATTAAAGATGGCATATTTGTTGGACCACAAATATGGAAACTTTTGAAAAATAGTGCATTTGACAACATGCTAACTGATGTTTTAACTGAATTGCTTAGTGCTTACAAGGAAATGATGTAAAATGTCACTAAAACTTCACTGTCTGGATGCTCATCCAGACTTTTCTGTAACATGGCAAACATATTGATATAGATTTAGATTCAGTATAAAACAGAATACTTTATAGCACAAAATCTATAGGTGATAGAGAAGATCTGAGGCCACTTTCTGTTTTCTAGTGCAATTTTACTTAAAAAATACTATGTTTTATGTGTACACAAAAAAAATTATTTTTTGTTGAACAGTGTGTTTGGATTACTGCACAAATAAATACTAATTAAAGATAATAACCAGTAAACAGCCTCAATATTTTTATCGTTCATTTAGTTTAATTGTACCGCTTACTGCAATCAAGTTACGGAACGACAATTTTTCGTTCATGCTATTGGTCTCTGGTGTTCACTCCCTATTAACATAAGATGGCTCTATGATTCGAAAAGTTTTAGTGGCACTCATATTCGGCATCTAGCAGATTACAATTAGGAATGCCAAATTTACTATATTAAAATTTTCTACTCCTTACGAGAGTAATATTTTATCATCTCAGTATAATCAACTTCGAATAATTGTACTTGATTATAGCCTAATTAAGACCACTTTTTCGAATAAGAATCCCGCCTGTAAATGCAACTCCTATCTTGTCGCCGGCCCACATTGCTAACAAAATCAGCATTGTGCTAGTATCTACAAACAATAAACTTGAGTCTCAACTGATGCTAACCGCAAATTTGGTCTATCAGCTCGGCTACATGGCTTTGTCTAGTGAATTTAACATCAACCAAAAACTGGTTTTCTTAATAAAGTTTATAAACAATTAACAAAATTTAACCCAATCAAATAAATAGCATCTCTTATATTTATACATAATATCACTTCATTTCAAATGACCTTAACATGTGGCCAGAGTCTTTTCCTAGTCAAACCTTTTTTTTCCCGTATGTTTATTAGATCCCATAATAACGTGTATTGATCCGTATCCTCTTTGCCGTATTTGTGTACTCGCACCACCCATCCTACTCGATGTAGTAATGATTTTGCGTGATTTATACCCAAAAGTCAACTGATGAATAATTCATGAGGTTTGTGGCAGAAAATTTCCATTTTTCAATGCTCTAGGCAAAATCAGCTCTTCGGTGTGAAGTACAATTGACTTGATGTGGCCAGTGGAATCACTTAAACTAGGTACTTGTAACGTACTATCACTACCTATGTTATAGGAACCAAGTTCAAAAGTTGGTTCTTTTTTCTGCTTGAAATGTTCAAGTCAACACGATTTGGTTGACTGTTGATTGGTGCATTCGTGTGTCCTTCGCCGTCATTCAGCTTCAATTGTAGTCGATGTGCAGATAATCTTTCTCATGATATGGTAATCGCTCCTTAATGTGTTTCCTCCTTCAATGGCCTTCGGAATAGAGAAAAAATGTAGTCACTTAATTGAGTAAATTTCCATTAGGTGGCAAATTATTAATACAGGTCGGGGGATCGCAACCGGAGTAGTATCATACGAATCACCCTATTCCACCACAAAACTGGTGTGTGCGAGTCATGCACGATTATGAGCAATTGAGATTAAGTGTCTAGATACTTGAGAACAGTTAAGAAAAATATTGAATAGGGTACGTTATGCAAGCGATGCGATATTTCAACTGCGGAAGCAGTGGCAAGTTTGAGTGGGAGCAGTTATACCCGCATTTAGTTTGGACTTCATCAATCACATAGTTTTGTATATGGTCATTGTATATAATCTGCAGAAATGATTAAACTGGATGCGAGGAAGTCATTTAGGTCCACATTGTAGGGTTAGGTTATGGTTGCAATATTGTTGCCTTGGCGATGAGAGTGACCCAATAAATTCAAAGCTCTGCGACGATTTATAGGCCGTTGCTAGACCTAGTATTTAGAGGGTTGTGATAAATGGTGTATTCCTTTCAATGCAGCTGTTTCTAATAAACAAGTCAAAACGAGGCAGAAGGCATCTTTTCTTCTGATTTATTAACATTGTGGAATGCCCTCTCTGTAAATAATTGTAACGTCTCAGGAAGAGTAATACATGAAGCTGTAGCTGTAGCTTCATGTCCGGAAATATATTCTGCTGTGGTCGACTTCTGTATTCGGCAACCGGCTTTAGTGCAAGAATTTTGAAGAGTCTGTTATTTTTATTTTATGTTATGAAGAGTATTATATTGAAGCCCCCATATTATTGCTATTCCTTAAAGAGTTGTTTGAGATGTGTATAGTATCGCATCATCAATGGGCAAAGGAAAGATTCTTCAAAGAACAGGGAACCTTCGTCAGGAATTTTAACGCCATTATGCTTCCTCAACTTCTCCTTAACTTCTCTTAGGAAGGTGACGATGCACATGTTTCAAACACTACTTACCGCTTTTTTATCTTAACGAAGAGTATTGAGCCAAAGGCAGATTTATTTTGCAGCATCAGCTGTAAAAAAACTAAATTATTATGGGTAGAGAACAGGATTTTCTATCTTTTAAGACCATTCCCACAAAAGAAAACACATAAAAGTTTAAATAGGCTATGAATGATTGGAAAGTTCATTTCAAACGTGAAAAAGAGATCGATGTCTTGGAAAATATTGTAATATGTTTGTGTGGGTACAAATGATAGAACTTATTCTTTTCAATACAAATCCCTTTATTCAGTACAGTTACAATTCACTATTTAATTCTTTCTCTCAGTACAATTCAATTTCTCAACCACATATACTTTTCTTATCTTTTACTTAAACCACTTAATCACTTCTTCTAATTAACACTTCAAATTCAACTTTGGAACTGATTTGCATACCTTTGGGATGCTAGTATTTATACTCGAATGACATACTTCGAGAACAATCCTCGCCATCCAGCGTCCCATACAATTTCCAATTTGCTAGAAAATTCGATTCTACTCTCCAGTTGCTAATCCAGTATCGAAACCTTCTAATCTTCGAGTTTCGACATTTTCTGCTAGATGTCGCTGCTCACATTTGAGTGGTTATCACAATATATTTAATTTCATCAAAGGAATAAATTGAAAAATTTAACAAGAAGTAGTAGACATTCGATAGTTTATGAAAACTGAAAAACTTGGGATAGAACGAGAAGCCTGGAGAACTTTTTATTATCCAAGAAGTAGTGTGGTAGGATGTACGGACAAAAACAGGATGAAAAACTGTAGGGAATGTTGCAGTTAATCGGTTCAACAAGGACAGCAGTCGCTACTTTTATTCGGATACGGATTCACAATAAAAGAAAGTTAGAGGAAACTTAGAGGAACAATCTTGAGTTACAGGCTTGTAAGCGAACGACTGATGATGATTCGCATTAAGGATAAATACGCCAAAATAAGCATCATAATTTCCCACGCCGCGACAGAGGGGAAAGATGTCCTTACTTAGAATGCTATTAAGAACTCCTCGACCAAACCTAACAGCAATGCCCTGAATATGATGCAAAAATCGTCCGTATAGGATTTAATGCCAAGCTGCCTTGGAAGGTATTTCTACTAGATCCCCGAATATTATTATCTGTGGAGATTTAATTGAGAATCACTTAACCGATAATATGAATTCTTTTGGTCTTCACCCTGTCAATTTTACCGTTCCAACTCATTTCTCGTCTGTTTCAAGCACTTTGCTAGATGTTATTTTTGTAAACGATAGAAACAGTATATTATTTTATGATCAACTGTCTGCCCCAGCCCTTTCAAAGCATGACTTAATATATCTTATCTACGATTTCAAAACTACTTATCCCGCGCCTTCTTCTTTCGAGTATAGAGATTTTAGAAACATTGATAAATATGCGCTTGAACAACATATTTATTCAATTCCGTGGGATAATATATATAGAATGCAACTACCAGACGAGAAACTTCAATTTCTTAATGACAATTTGAACATGCTTATTGAGTCACATGTACCAACGAAAACAAAAACAGTTTATAGCGTTCAAAAATCCTGGTTTACTGGAAATATAAGAGTACTAATAGAACAACGCGACCGAGCATTTCGTCGTTGGAAGCGTTTTCGAATTGAAGAATTGCACGAAGAGTATAAACATAGGGCAGCTAAAACTCTGTATTTATCAAGTCGGCTTCAAACTAATTTAAACGACTGCGAACTATGGAAAAATCTTCGAAACTTAGGCATCGGAAAATCAAGGTCTAAAGATTATGGTTATGTCGATGACAATGCCCTGAATAGTAGTTTTCTTACATCTCCAGTGTCAGTCTTTCAAAGCAGGTCCACAACCTTACGTGTAGAATCAAGCGAACCTATGAGTGAAAACAATGTTCATCCCGTTCAGTTTTCAGCACCGGAGAACTTGTTTGATTTTTCGGGAGTTAATAATCTTGACCTAGTTGAGGCTGTAATTTCTGTAAAATCAAATGCTGTCGGGGTGGATGGTTTTCATCCAGTGTTTATCAAGGCCATTCTTGCCCTATATCACAAACATTTTTAATGCGATTTTCACTACCGGGTTATAATCTTACCAGTGGAAATTGGCAAAAATTATCCCAATACTAAAAAACCTCGATTGCACTGAATTTAGACCGATCTCCATACTCCCTTTTCTATCGAAAGTTTATGACAGAATTTTGCAAACACAAATTAACACACATTTGAACAATAATGAGCTTTTAACAAAAATACAGTCTGGTTTTCGTACGAAACACAGCTGCACTACAGCTCTTCTTAAAGTTATAGATGATATTCGTATTGGTCTTGACACCGACGACATTAGCTTTCTCGTACTACTCGATTTTTCTAAAGCTTTCGATATGGTCGAGCACACTATTTTATGTAATAAATTGCGTTATTCCTTTGGTTTCTCAGCGTTTTCAATAAAGTTAATGTCTAATTATCTCTGTGGTAGAAAGCAGGCTGTGTTTGTTCAAAATGCCTTGTCTAATTTCCTTCCCGTTCATAATGGTATACCACAAGGATCAATTTTAGGCCCACTTTTGTACTCGATCTACATCAACGAGATTCCCAGCATAGTTCGCAATTCGATGATGCATATTTACGGCGACGATGTCCAGGTTTACCAAAACTGTCCTCTTGGTCTTATTGAGAACTGTGTTGAAAGTATTAACCAATCCCTAAACATCTCTAAATGGTCCTCGCAGAACAATTTAACACTAAATCCCTGTAACTGTAAATGTCTCGTTATATCCCGAAACAAATTAGATCTTTCGTACTTCCCAGTTATTAATTTAAATACTTCACATATTCAATACATCGAGTCAGCTAAGAATTTGGGTATAGTGTTCAATCGGACCCTTACTTGGAACGACCACATCAACAACAATGTTGGAAAGACCTAGGGAATTCTGCGATCGCTTTGGCCAGCTCAAATGTATACACCCCTGCCAACCAGAATGATGTTAGCCAAACCTTTAGCCATTCCAACACTTTTAAATGAATGTGAATTTTTTTCTAATTGTGACGCTGAAAGTAAAAGAAAGCTAAAAGTAGCTTTTAATAGTATAATTCGTTATATCTATGGACTTCGCCGATATGATCACGTATCACATTTATCTAAGAACCTACTAAAAATGTCATTTGAAAATTCTGTTAAATATCGCACAATAAAGCAATTGTTTAATGTACTTGTAACGCGTCAACCATCATACTTACTCGTATATGACGAGCTCCAATTTCCGGCATCTCAGAGATCTTTCAGCATAATTGTACCACGCTTTTTATATTTGATATCAGAAAAACAATTCTTTATAGCTGCCATACGACTGTGGAATTCACTACCAATAAATTTAAGAGAAATCGGGGACATGCGAATTTATATAAAAAGTTTACAGTCATACTTTTCCAATCGTAATGATTAATGTTTATCCTTTTTATGGCATCTTTTCTTAATTTTGATTTTCTTTATGTATTTTTTTTTGTCATTAATTTTTTAATTTTCAAACATGTTTTACTTTATTTTCATGTAATACATATGAAGTAACTTTCAGTTATATTTTATGTACACTTTTATTTGTAAGTTCACTTTTAAATATTCCTTCAAAATTGTTTTCCATATTTATAACGTCACAAGATTATAAGATTTATTCTTAATGTGTAAGTAATATCAGATATAAATAAATAAATAAATAAATAAAATAATCAAAGAAGGAATCTTTGGTAATACATTGACAAAGTACAGCCTCCGTGCCATCACCTCCGGCAACGGACACAGGCTTATTGATTTTGCGGTGCGAAGTAACTTAACTATAGGCATCACCTGGACCTGGTTGGCTCTTGATCAACAAACCCCCAACAAAAGTTATCATATTGCGATCGACGAAAGGGACTCCACCCGTATTTCAGGTGTCCGAACGTTCCGAGCAGCCAGTATCGACTCAAACTATTACCCTGTTTTAGCCAAGGTACAGATTCGCATATCCGTAATAGCCCACAAGCCTAAAGCTGCCAAACCATTTTGAGAAGGTTCAACGTCGAACGGCTACAATCCCAAGAGTCCCCTAGAGACTTTTCCAATCGAGTTTCCCATAACCTCTAGAGAAATCCGATGCAGCCAGAATCGAACGTAGATTCAGTGGAATCATTGCTCAATAGCAATCAGAGAGGCGGCCTCTGATGTACTGGGTTTCAAGTCGCTCTTGTTCAACCAAAAAATAAAACGAACATGCCTAAGCTATAAAACAGACAATCTGCATGGCTGGAGAAGGAAACCTATTAGAACCACATTCGGTGCTGAGAATCGGGGAAAATTATTATTACATTATAAACGACCACCATCAGGCAGAATGAACAATTCAACCTGGACAAAGAAAGAAAACATTTCCTCCAACCCGACCAAGATGAAGTCAGAACACTTCCAAGCGGCTGGACCCGATTGTGATAATTGGATACGGAGCACACATCAACTTATCCCCAAAATCTGGGCCGATCAGCATTGTTTGTCCGATCGTAAAGATGGAAAATCGTCTGAACTACGCCAACTAAAGAGGAATAAGTCTTCTTAACATCGCATATAAAATCCTGTCTCCGATATTATTGGAACGCCCCTATGTAGTTTTACATAGACCTCTATCAATGTAGTTCTAAACCAGGAAAAACCATCATAGATCAAATTTTTAACATTCGACAAGTTTTGGAAAAAATCCAGGAGTAACAAATCGATACACACCACTTCAAAGCAGCAGATCTATTGGGACGAAGTATACAGAGTCACGTCTAGTTTTGGGATCCCTGCCAAGCTCATTCGACTATGCTATGCAGGCTGACGATGGAGTATGCACACGGTTCTGCCAAGGTCAGTAATGAGTATCAATATCAGAAAAGCATTTAAACAAGGCGATCCGTTGTCATGTGGTTTATTTTAACATCGTTCTTGAAGGAATTTTGCGAAACTCACAAGTCCACTCTAGAGGCGCCTTATTTCAAAAGTCTGTTCAGTTATTCGCATACATATGCAGGTGGCATTGACATAATGGGAAGATGACAGCGAGCTGTTAATGGGAAGCGGCAAAGATGGGTTTAGCAAAGAGGAACACATAACATCGGCGCCTAGGGCAAAACACCACGATAGGCAACTACAACTTTGAAATAATGGACCTTATCTGCTTCCGCTCTGCTATCAATTCCAACAACGACACTAGTGCGGAAATCATACGAAGAATCACTTTTACCAACTGTTGCTTCTTAGGGCTTAGAAGGCAATTGAATAGCAAAGCCCTCTCGTGAGCAACCAAAAAGACATTGTTCAAAATACTGTTCATTGCAGTTCTGTTCTACGGGGCAGGAGTTTAGACACTGGCAAAACCGAATGAAAACGCTCTCGAGAGAAAAGTATTTCGGGTAATTTTTGATTAAAAAAATATGCGAGCTGTACAGCGATTCCGAGCTCGTCAGAAAACCACGGATAACCCGGCTAGGTCACCTTGATGCATGGACACCATCGTCTAGGCCCGAAAAGATTTCGGCTCCAACCAATAGGGAAAACGTGTTAGAGGACGACCTCATTTTAAGTGGCGCACTCAAGTGGAAGTTCACATCAGCCAACTCCTAATGTATAACTGGGAGCAGCCGAGAAAAAACCACGCTGGCTGTAGAGGTACATACGAGTATGTTACCTGAGGTCCTGGTCCACCCGCGACAGTAGGGCCATCTAAGTATGTGAGTTAGATAGCTTCTTTTTGTAAGAAGTTTTATTTAAACAGTTTACCTTTCAACTGCACTTATTCAAAAAATATAACATTCACTTCAATTACAGTCCACAACGATCACTTTATGAATGAACAGTAAATTTGTAATTTCATATGACTGTATAACAACCTAATGGATTCACGGGTAATTCGCAGAGCAAGCAGGCTTCTTGTTTTTCTATTGTTTCTCGATAGCTCCACTGCATGAGTGGGTTTTAATTTTTGACTGGTTTCGGGTTTTCTTCATATCTGTCACTCTCCTCCTAGTGTCCCCCGGAGATAACTTTGTTACTGATTCAGGCATTTGTATCGCCAGACACAGCTCCTGGACAGCAAGGCGCGGTCAATTCGCCGATTCTATTTAACATTTATACAAGCGACTTGATAGGTTCACTTCCCCATACTATTGCGTACGCAGACGATTTGGTAGCGTACAGAACAGGTCCAAAAATCGAGGTTATTAATACTCTCTTACAGCATGACTTCGATAAGATAAGACGATTTTGCGATGACTGGAAGTTGAAAATCAACTTTCAGAAGTCGGAAACCATTCTCTTTAGGACGCCGTTGTCTGGAGCCTCTAGGGATACCAGAAAAAATTGGCGAAAGTTCGTGCTGGACAGCACGGACAGCCTCTTGCCTGTCGAAATGTAGTCAGATACCTTGGAATCTGGCTAGATCAGTTTCTGTATTTTGGCAAAAATGTAGATGCTGCTCTGGCCAGAGCTAAAGGCGCTTTTGCCCTTACAAAGAGACTGTTTTATAGCAGCCAACTCGATGCGAGGGTAAAGGTAATCTGCTACATGGCCCTTATTAGGCCCATGCTGGTATTTGGTTGTCCCGTGTGGTTCAATGTACGAGCAAGCTTAATGGAAAAGATTCGGGTGTTTGAGAGGGCTTGCCTTAGGGCTTGTCTTCGCTTGTACAGAACACCAGAGTCGGAGTACAAGAAATTTTATCCTAATGAGGTCCTTTACAACAGGGCGAACCTAATACGAGTGGACAACTTCGTAATTAAGCTGACTCGAAGGCACATTGCAAGAGCAATGACCTCGACGAATAACCTGATATCTGGGGCTTACTACCCCAATTACCTTTACCACGTGTGCGCTCTGACGGTTTCGTTCCACCAGAAGCATTCCTCTACCTAGATCAGATAGGGTTGATACAGGATAGATCAGCGATGCCGTTAATCTTCCATGTCGCTCGGACAGCTGGGGACAGGCGACTCAACTACAGCAGAGACGTCGCACACGGCAGTGTGGATCGCCTCAGGTTCAGTAGGGCGGTGGGGAATCGCGATACGGGGGATGTCGTTCGGCAGCACCAGCATTTCTGGTGGTTGAATGACGGAGAAGATGTTTTGTCGTCGTTTCCGTCAATTACGGACCAGCCTCACTAACGAGGCAGAGCTGACCAATCTATTTGCTCAGTAAATAGCGATGGCCAGCTTACATAGGTTTAGGTTAGCATTTAAGAAACATATACATATATCAGTGTATACAAAGGTGTATACTGATGTATTTATATGATTGTGTATAATGTCTATGTGTGTTTATGTGTGTATTGTGCATTTAGGTTAGGTAGGCTAAGATTTATTTTAAGTTAGATACTAAGTTTTTATAAAAAATAAATGTCCATATGCTAAGTTTTTGTAAACAAATTTTTTCTTAGTATAGAAAATAAGTATTTATAAATAAAATGTAACTGCAGTCGAAAGACATAGATATAAGTATTCAGAGTAGCTTAGAGTGCCTGTGTGGGGCCAGTAAGTTAGTATAAGATTGTTAAGTAATTGTAAGCTAGCATTTAAGCATTTTTTGTTAGAATGTAAGAGTTAGTGTTAAGAAAATAAAATGCATTTAAAACTCTAAAAAACTAAAAAAAAACACAGCTCCTGGAGATCATACATAGCTTTTTTATATTTCTGGTGAATACTTTCGTCAAGTCTATACCCTTGCGCAATCTTCTTATGCACAGGTGTATGAAAAGCAAAGTGGAGTTGTGCATAATTTGTATTACCCAAACATGCCTGCTGGTCTCGTATCAACCATATAAATTTGGCCAAACGTTAGTTTAAAGTTATGTTACAGAAGACCAGCTTAATATCAGAAACGAATGCATAAGTTACAAACAATTTTTTTGTTTTTTTTTAAATTTTAATATTAATTTCAAAATAAATTAATTCATCTACCTGACTTTTTATCTTAATACTCTTTTCAGTGAAACGCATATTCTGTCAATTAATTGTCAAGCATCAATGACAAGAAATACATTTTAAGATAAACATTTTACAGCCAGCCAAAACCAACGGAAAACCAACGAAAATGGATCTCAGCAATACAACTGAGATGAGTGTGTCAACAGACACATACATCCAAGCATGCAAATCTACGGACTTAATACGGCCTAATGACTCAGCCGGCAAAGGCAATTCGGATGGTAAGTCTATATTTAGATGAAAATTGATTTTCAAAATTTTTCACTATGCCATTTCTGTTGAAACTAATTATTGCATTCGATTGCATACGTTGCAGTCATGCTTATTATAGTGAATTGAATCATTCAGAATATGAGGTGCTCGAACATACACGTGCATCTAAATCCTTCCCACTAGAATCTACTAAGGCTATTTCAGGAGGTAACGCGACATGAATACATCACGGCCTCTATTAATCCGTACAGGATATGCATGAGAACTCATTCACGATGAAGTGTATAATGACCTTGAGAGGATTTACACTGATACAACAGTGTGAGTGTATACATACAAATGCATACATGTAGTACTTGCATAACAAAAAAAAATAACAAAAAACGAAAGAACCACAAATAATTTCTGAGAATTCGTATGAAAAGTTGTTATTCCTTTGCCACCGGGTCGAGGTGCAACTTGACCTAGACTTTGTGGATTTTCCTCTATTGTCTCTGCTCATATTCAATACTATTGACCTTGTACGCTATGGAGTGTGACTTTGAATTTTATTCAATAAAATGTACTTCAATTATACGTCCAGAGTGACTTGAAACCATAATATCTAGATAAATATTCCTAGGTTACATGGCTAGTGACGCAGTCATTACAGCGATTTATTTTGAAGGCAGTAACTTAACCTGAACTTAAAAGTACTTGTTGTAATATGACGTCAATTGTAAATAGCTGTCGTAAAGTTGCTCTCAGCACGAAAGCGTTTAAGAAAACAATATTAAAGTCTTAAATTCAAAGCTCGTTCTACTCGTACATTACGAACATGGAATTCGTTGTATTGTATTGTATTGTATTGTATGTTACATTTTTTTTTTAATTAATCCCATAAAAACAATTTAATCTTATAGCGCCAGATTAACTCCTCGATTAATTTCGTATTTAAAATGCTTTATTTATTTTCTGAACAATCTTGAAATCGTTGAGTCATATTGGTTTATTCGTTCATCTTATGGATTTACTATACTTTACAGATGAAGTGGTATATTTGATTCTAAGCTCTGAATCAGTGTAGAGAATCCGCGTACATACGAGTACATATACACCGTGGTTCGTCAAAATTATATTAAGTTTTGACAATAAATGGAATTGAATTATAATTTAATTCTCATATGTTATACAGCCGTTGACAACTACAATAATTACAAACGATAGCATTATTGTTGTACCTGCTAATATTCTGATTTTTCTTTCTTCTGTCTTTGTTCCCGTTCTTAGAGAATGTATTCCCCTCTTGCCAGATTATATGGTTTGTATAATAGTAATACATTATGTTATTTGAAAAATTGAATTCGGTGGATTGACAGCTAATTAGAAACGATTTTGTTTAAGGTAAAGTTCATTCAAACTTGTGCAGTTATTCTAAGTATTATTAAACATAATATTTTGATAAGTATAATTTATATTTTTAAAGGCAAGAGTTGCACACAGGAGACGCGTAAGGCTATTGCTGAGTTAACAAAGCGGGACTATCCTACCAAGGAATTTCAGCATAGCTAAAATGTTCTAAAAAGATGGTATTGTATGTAATTTCACATTTTCGTAAGTATAGCACCACAGAAAATGTTCCTCGTCAAAAAAGACCCCACAAAACCACACAACGTATCGCTTTCGGTTGTCGAAAGCAGAGCCGAGGAAAAGTGCTAAGGTCATCCAACGCGAAATTATGGATGAAGCCGACATCAATATATCCAAGAGAGTTGTTGCACGTCATCTGGCGGAAGCTGGACTTCATGGCAAACCAATGGAAATTTGCACTCTGGAGTGACGAAACGAAGATCAATCGGATTGGTGCGGACGGTAGAAGGTACGTCCGACGGCCAAAAGGCAAAGAACTTGATCCCGGGTACACTTCTCCAGTGGTAAAGCATGGCGGTAGATCAATTTTCATCTGGGGCTGTTTTTCTTGGAACGGCGTTGGCCCAATTCATTGTATTGAAGGAATCATGAACAAGGAACGTACGTTGACATACTGAAAAATGTAATGCTACCGTGGCCCGAGGAAAACATGCCGGTTATTTGGTCATTAAAACAAGACAATGGCCCTAATCATACCGCAAAGCTCACCTAGCAATTTTTCGGACGAAGCTCTGCGTGTACATGATTGGCCATCATCCAGTCCGGACTTGAATCCGATTGAACATCTTTGGACGGATGTTAAAAATTCCGTCAGTACACATTTTCTACTGTTTTTTCAGCTTTTGTTTCTAATTAATTGTCCCAGGTGAATTTGAGACCTTGACACAATAGTGTCTCCCCCTTTATTCACAGAATAAGGATATATATGAAAAAAAATTAAAATGAAAAAATAATGAACCTTTTAACTGAAAATATCGGTTCTAATTAGTTGCCAATGGCTGTATATAATACATATAACAAATTTTATAGCGATTGATGAAAACTAAAATTAATCTTTTGCTTTAAAGATGCATATAATATATGAACTTAATAACATTCTGTATTTGTTTACCAAAGTGATGAAAATAGTGTTGAAATGCTACTTCAATTTTATGAACTCAAAATAATATTTACTCGTATCTATCTGGCGTGAAATTGCTTAAATAAACTATTTTCAAAGTTGTTTATCAATAACAAATAATTCAAACAAAAGGCGCTTGAAATTATTAAATTATGAGTTGTAAGCGGAAATAAGTAAATAAACTCAAAAATTCGAATTATATTACAAAGAACAAGTTAAACTATAACAGAGCTAAGCCAGAATGTCAAAAGTAATCGATTGTATATCAACGTAATTAAAGTTTTTCTAAGAGAGGTAGAGATGTAAAATACTTTCGGCTGTTCGAGAGCCATATAGCAGGCAGTTAAATATCAACTGCGAGAACTCCATCATTATTCCAAATATCCAAAATGGATCATTCCTCATTGGTACTACACGATAAACATATTCTAAATCTAAGAAATAGGTGTACGGTGGGCTTATTCGTCTAAATTTTCCTAAGTGGTTAATTTGTATTATGTTTAGCTTTCTAAGAGATAGGTTTAACTCTGTTATCATAGATTCTGAGTACTCGGACTATTTCCCAGTCCTTTCAGCTGTCGGTCAAGGATCGATCTTGTTTAATATATTATTTATATATACGACTTTCCTTTCCATAACCCAACGCTTATTCTATCTTATACGTAGATGATAGTCTGATATTAATAAGTGACAAAGGACAACATGTTGTGCTCAATAAGGTTAAAGACCACTGCCAGCTCTTATACCATAATTCAAAACTTACATAATTCTATTATATGTGGCCTAACCTGCTTCAGATGTAGGCAGGTATGGAAATTACCTTGCAGTAAAATACAGTAACTCCTTGAAACAAGAGATCAATGAAAGTAATATTCCACTACGAGATGAAGTCGAGTACTTCGGTAGTATTTGTATAGTAGAGTATTAACAACAACATAACATTTCTGACCATGAGGCACTTAAAATATTAATAACTGTAAGTGAACAAAAATATAATAATGTACAATTAATAAAAATTATCAAGCGTACCAAAGAAAAATTTAACAATCTTTTAAATAAAGAAAATTTCACAGAGCTTTATTTTACCTAGGGCTTATTGTAGACAATCTTGTGTCCTAATTTCATGAAAGGATTAATAAGAGTTGTAAGAGTCTAACTACAACGACAACTATGAGATACAAAGACGACGATGTAAAATGTTTTAATTCCAATTTAAGACGCTTAAAACATGAAAAAATTCAACTATACATATAAAAGTGCGGTTTTCGGGAACACGATTGAAAACTGGGTAAGATATACATAGACTAATCCGTAACTTGTATAAGTTGTAAATTATAAAAGCAAAAGACAAACACATTCGCTCACAAATCGCAATAAAAAGGGGTAATCAGACACACGTTTGGCGAAGACTTAAAAAGCTAGTTATAAAAACTAATAAAGTCAAATATATCTATATAAAGTGTGCAATTTGATTCTAAGTGATTAAGGGGAAGTTGCAAATAAATTAAATGTATATTTTGTGGACAGACACTCTGTCTGTGAAATTAATGCGCCAATCCCGTAGACGGCTTGCCACTACGTTTCATAAAACTTATTTTGCCGCACGTCATAGGCCGTCTAACACATATAATCAATTCTTGTATAGCAACATCTACTACTCCTCTGGTATGGAAATGTACTAAGGTTGTACCTGTTCCTAAAAATACCACTGCTTCCGATGCTTCTGACTACAGACCTGTTAGTATCTTACCTTGCCTGTCTAAGGTCTTTGAAAAGGTAAAAGATACACAAATTCAGAAACACATGGCTGAAAATTCCCTGTTGAGCCCATTCCAATCGGGCTTTAAGAAGAACCATAGCTGTTCTTCCGCCATTGTAAAAATCTTGGATGATATCAGGCAAGATTTTGACAAAGGATTTGTGACTCTGCTTTGCCTGCTTGATTTCTCCAAGGCTTTTGACAGAATGAATCATTCCATTCTTTGTTGGAAACTGCACCATTACTATGGTTTTAGTGAAAGAGCTGTAAGGCTCATTGGAAACTTTTTATGTGGACGGTCACAAATAGTCGTTGTTGGTAACAATCGCTCAGGTATCCGGTCAGTTTCTGAAGGGGTTCCGCAGGGATCAATATTGGGCCCAATTTTGTTCTGTATGTACATACATGACTTAGCATCGATTTGTAAGCACGCACTTATTCATTTCTATGCTATCATTTCTATCATCCGGTTAATAAAATAGGTGAACTAGTGTCACTACTAAATGAGGATCTTGCTTCTATTATTGAATGGGCAACTAAAAATAGACTAACTTTGAACCTAAAAAAATGCCAAGTACTTCCAATATCAAACAAGTCTTTTGAGCTAAGTCTAGTTCCTGATGTTTGCTTAGCCAGTAATAAGATTAGGTTAGTTGAGGCAGCTACAAGTCTTGGTTTCACCATAAACCCAAAGGTTTCTGGCTATAACCACGTTAATATCGTTATTGGTCTCGTGTACGGGTGCTTGCGTAAACTTTGGATTTCTGCCAACTATACCCCCTGGAATACTCGCCGAAGACTAGTGCTCACTCTCATAATACCCATTATTTCATATGCCGCAGCTGTCTACAGTGACCTTGACTCACTATCTTTTCGCGAGCTCCAGGTTGCTTATAATGATTCTGTTCGGTATGTTTATGCAAGGCAACGGTACGATAGAATCTCGGAATTCTCATGCCGGTTTCTTGGCTGTAAATTGAGAAGGTACCTTGATTTCAAAAATTGCATATTTCTACATCAAATTATAAACGCAAAGCAACCCCCTTACATTTACTCCAAACTGGAATTTTCCCTTTCCAGAAGAACTTTCAACATTAGCACTCAGCGTTGCAAATACCTCAATTCATCACGTTTATTTTTCATTTATGCTATTAGACTATGGAATAACTTACCGTCTCATATAAAGTGCTTGTCAAATACTGCTAGCTTCAAAACTGCCTTGTATGTGTACTTTTCTTCTTAACGTATCTCTTTACTATCAACTCTACTTCAGTCTTTCTCCAATTTCTCAACTGTTTTATTTCCTCTCCCTTTTTCTTGTCTTTCTTTTTCTTTTTTAGAATTTTATCTTATTATTATCATTATAATTACTATTAGAAATTATCATTTTTTAGTTTGTTTGTGACAAATTGCAATTGGCGGATCAGATCTCTGTAACAAAATAAAAAAAACAAACAATTTGTTTGCTGGGGAGGTACTTTTAAAAATAGAACAAATTATTGATTGATTAAGCATACAGAAATTATACCGTAAACCTGCGAGACATCCTCGTTACCCTTTATTTTGTGACTTACAAATTCTTCCTGTTCATTATTTATATTGCCTTAAGGTGTCCTTTATGAATCCTTTTTTTTGGTAATCGTAACTCCGATTTACTTCATACTATAATCTACGTGATAACTTTTCGTACCTACCTGTTCCTCCTTTCACACCGTAACCTTTATTATATTTCGTCTCACTGTCTATTCAACACACTTCCTCAGTCTTTAAAAACTATCACTTTACCTGGAATATTACTCAAACTAGTAAAAAATTGGTTTATCAAGTTCAACTTTGTTGACATAGCATCTCTTCTCTCTGGCTACCTCGTACAAACTAATTTTTCTTGTAGAATATTTGATGCTTTAAAAAAAATGTTTTCTTTCGATTCTCCTCAATCATGTTTAATAAAAATTACAATATTTGATTTTGTTTGTAAGTGCCACCCCACCCAAATAAATTTAGTTTTGAAATGTCTAAAATTACATTGCAGTGGCACTTTACACTACGAGTATTTTTATTACTTTTGTATAAAAAACACAGAATGTAAAATGAATTTCTTATATTTCATAGCTTTATTTACTCGTAAGTACTATTGCAATATAAATTTCTGACTAGTGAAGTACTCGTAACACTGAATTTATATAAGGAATTTTAGAATAAATAAAAAAGGAGAATAAAACTTATACTCGTATATTAGGTGTCGACTGTGATGTCCTATTCAATTCGTCGACGCTATGTTTCCCTTCTTGTTGATACTATACTCGTATACCTTGTTGTGGCAGCTTGCATTTCAATACTAGCGAACGCACCGATGACATCCCGTTCATAGAAGTAAAGAACTTGGAAACTTGGATTCACTTTCTTACTAAGCGTATGTCTCCCCTTCTTCTGAAGAGGTGTTCGTCGTCGCCGGCAAAACCACTGCGTAAGCTTTTTCTTTAATCTTTCCGAGGAGATGGAAAACAACAATTGTCCAGCCCGTTCCTAAAAAAGACGAATTTTCTGTTCCCTCTTCCTACAGACCCACAGCACTTACGTCCCTTCTTTGCAATATCATGGAAATGCTGATAAACTTCTCAATGACCGGCAGTATAGTTTTCATAGCAACAGGTCCACTGGTGATTTAATGGCATACCTCACCAAAAAATGACAGAGTTTGGCATCAGGCTCTTTTGTAGAAAGTGCGTACATTTAGAATCGACCACTCTTTTCTTCAGTGGATTAGAAACTACCTTTTGGAACGTTGAATTCAAATTGTCTTGGATGATTTCAAGTTTGATATTCACAAAATAAATGCTGGTGGGCCCCAGGGCTCCGTTCTGTCTCCGATACTCTTTTTAATTTTCATTAATAATCTTTTGTTTGCTATTTCTAATCCAATATATTCCTTTGCTGATGACAGTACTCTCTGCTTTTCATACTCGTTCCCGGACTCACGTCTCTACTCTTCGGCTGTAGAACCGGAATGGCACCATTTGTTAAGCTCTTTCGATATTAACAGCATAACTGGGGAACTATCAACAAAGTGGGATTTAATGCTTCCACAAAACTCAATGCTGTCTGCTGTCATTAAAGCGAAATTTATATATTTCACCCCTTCTGATCCATCCTCTATATATAAAGCATGCATCTGAACAAAACTGGAGTACAATGCCCACATCTGGTCAGGTGCTCCTAAAACATCTCTGAACCTGCTAGATAGAATTCAGAACCGTGCGATATAACTCATAGGTGATACTAATCAGTCACTATAAATAACTGTCTAATTGACACCCTTGAACACCGACGTAATGTCTCCTGTCTCCCTTTGTTTTATCGCTATTTCCACCACTAGTGCATTCCACTAGCATTCCATTCCACACCACTAGCATTCCGCCACTTCAAACCTTCAATCGTAATACCCGTCTTGCTATGAATGCTGAGCAGTATACCCTCAAGCCCACTTTCGGACGTAATCTGAAATATCGTGATTCGTTCCTAAGCCGTACAACTCACTTATGGAATGCCCTGCGCGCTTTTTATTTCCTAGTCGTTTTACCTTGCAAACATTTAAGACAAATGTACATTAGTATTTCTCTTTTCTCCCTCCCTGATTTTCCTTCGCCCACGCTGTGTGCAAACATTTTAAAGGTAGTTGGGGTGGCCGTGGTGTAGTGGTACAGCAATCGCTTCTCACTCGGAGGGTCAAGGTTCGAATCCTGCCCATGACAAGTCTTTCAAGTTTTTCATTTGTATAATTGGAACTGAGGCAGAAAAATTCTGCGTGTAAAGGCATAACACTGACACGGAGATTTGGCTGTTGTAGAGCTTCAAGCACAAAAAAATAGTGCGAATTATAAACTTCGAATCACTCTGAGTGAAGAAAAAACTCTCCGTCCTATTCGGACTCCCACCCCTGGAGAGCGAATATCGAAACCAAACACACCTGAATTTCAAACCACTACAAAAACAATTTTTCCTTTCTCCTCCTTCTACCTTTCCGCCCGCGCCCTGTTAACAGTAAAAGGGTATCTAACCCCTTAGGCGCGCGTAAATTATAAAAAAAAGTCTAATCCCTTGAGCGCGCATTTCTTCAGTCCCTGAATTTATGACGATACTAAGCTTTCTCAGTAACACACTAACAAACTCCTAAACACTTCTATGCTTACAGTAGATGAGTGGTTTTTGACTGAATGCTTACAGTCAGAAGTCTAAAACCAGAAAGTTGATAAAATCGTTGCTCCTTATCTTGCCTGAATCTACTAGTGTTTTTTTTTTTAAATATGCGGAGTAAAAAAACTCTCCTTTAACCTTATTATTACCCCACAATGTATTGTAGCTCCGAATGACCAAAAAAGAGTTAATACAGTTTGTTCAATGTGAAGACCTTTTTGTGCAAAATATCTGGCATTGCGTCGTATCGGTGAGGTTTTTTTCAGTTTCAGTTTCCTTCTACTTTGTATTCATTCCCACAGACAACTCATGTTTATCTTTTTCGTATCCTTCGTTTTTTAGAATTCAAAGTCTACAAGAGGCGATGGGCAATTTTAATCTTATTCGCTTTCTACTCTACCACTAATGCTATGCAGTGGATCCAGTACAGTATAATTAACAACATTGTGATAAAGTAAGTTTGGCGAAGTTGTTTAACTAACGCTATCTGCTCTCTCTCAGTTCATTCTTAACTTTTTTATGCAATTACTCATTACGAACAGGTACTACGGCGTGAGTGATAAATGGGTCGACTGGACATCTATGATATACATGTTTTTGTATATTCCGCTAATATTTCCTGGAAGTTGGTTCCTCGATAAAATGGTAAGCATTCCCTCAATAACCAACTTTCCTTTTTTTGGAAACTCGTTAAAAAATAATTTTTTATTAATTGCAGGGCTTAAGAATAACAGCTCTAGTTGGAGTGTTTGGAACGTGCATAGGAGCCTGGATAAAAGTTTTTTCTGTGCATCCAGAATTGTTCTATGTTAGCTTTATTGGACAGTCGATTGTGGCACTGGCACAGGTAATTATAGTAGTTTGACTTTATCTTGAATATACACATTCCCGCCCCTTAAATTGAGTCATAAATTGCCACCCTCAATTGACTGATTAAGCGAATTTAAGTGAATCAAGAATTCAGGCATTATCCACTTTACTTCGTTGCAGGTTTGCGTTTTGTCACTTCCTGCCCGGGTGGCTGCTGTCTGGTTTGGTCCAGATCAAGTGTCATCAGCATGCAGTGTCGGTGTCTTTGGCAATCAGGTAAGAGTGGCATTTTGAATATACGGATACCCTAGAATACTACATGAAATTTTTCGAATTGAATTTATATCTGTGTACTAATTTAGCACAAGTCCCTACTTGTTGTTGGTCTTTTAATCAGAGAGAATCAGTTTATCGGACCAAGAAGAGGGTGACTACAGACGACATACTTTACGCTAAGTGGAGCTATGGCCATTGGCTGAACGAACTTGCCAGGAAAAGCTTATATGATTCTGCCTATATTATGGTGGAACCAATTTTGATTATTCCGAGTTGAGTTGAATGTATGGGACATTCGCCGTATGCCGGACATGCCGTTTTATTTAGACATTTTATTTTACTCGTAAAATAACAAAATACTTTTAGAATTTTTCTACTATTCAAGTCTAGTTTTCTTGACTGGTACTGTAATTGTACCAATATTATTTACCATTATTGCAGGTTTCATAAGCTACCAAGTGCGTGAATCTGTACATTTTCCTTCAGATAGGAAATTGCCTAGGTACTCTTAAATTTTCTAATAGAATCAATTCCTTTCGATAGCTCAACTATTTGTGGTGGTATTCGCTTGGAAGAGTTTCACCCCAATCAACTTTAGCTTTCCAGAGATGTTACAAAAATATCTTCGCCAATACAATGAGGGGATTAATTAGGCCCTGAGGATCTTTTTGTTATCCGTCCATCTCCTAAGTTGTTAACCTTGTACATAAAGGCACCGGACTTAGGTTATCACATTAAGCCAAGTGTTTTGATGACGTTATTCCCCTTAACGTTTAGGTAAGGCCACCTTTGATCGACAAGAATATTTGCCAATAGTTTCGGGTTTTTGGCGCACCACTTATTTAGCTCAAATCCTCCTCTATACTAAATCTGTTTTAGCTCATTTTGTAGTTGCAGAACTTCTTCTAAGCTATCTGATCCCTAGAGATCGTCATCAACATAGAAATCGGTGAGCAGGGATTTCGACGCCAAGAGGAAAGCCAGCTGCTTCATTACTTGCTAGCTGATTTAGGAAGCGAGTGGAAAGATACTAGACAGACGCTGTACTATACGTAACTATGCACAATCGAAAGATTTTAATGCTCTCTTGCTCCGATTGTATCCACTTTCAGTCAGTATCTCAAACCAGACAAACGTGTTTTTCTTGTTCTCCCTTTAATTAATTTTCCTCAAATTGCATTTTCCGGTTCTTAAACCCAGTGCTTGAATTCTCGAAATTTTTTTTGTTTGTGCATTTTTTTTCAGTGCAAAGCCCCTAAATATATAAAATTGCAACCAAGCAATACAAAAAAAAAAAATTAAAATAAAAACAATATTTATACTCTCACTGACCTACACAACTGCATTTTCCGGTTCTTAAACCCAGTGCTTGAATTCTCGATTTTTTTTTTTTTTTTTGTTTGTGCATTTTTTTTTTCAGTGCAAAGCCCCAAACTATATAAAATTGCAACCAAGCAATACAAAAAAAAAATAAATAAATAAAAACAATAATTCGACCTAATATTTATACCCTCACTGACCTACTCAACTAAATTAAATATGTCTTGCGGAATTGCCAATTGTGTAATCGATGACTGCAGTGCTGACTGGGTAGCTTGCAAGGGCATCTGTGGGAAGGCCTTTCATGCCGTTTGTGTCGGGTTAAACAAAAGAAATACGGTGTTTATCAAGGAATTCTCTGATAACCTCCTTTTCTTCTGTGATGAGTGCAAGTGTATTTCACTCTCGCATGTTCTTTTGGCAATAAAATGCCTAAGCGATTCCAATGACTCTTACCAAGACGCACTCGCGAAAAAGATCACGGACAAAATTTCGGTCATCGAAAGCAGTGTTAAAAGTGTTGAAGAGTTACGGAACTCAGTGCAGACCTCAGCCGAACTAATAAAATCCAAAGTAAGGCATATGGATAAACAAATTGTTGGTCTAATCGAGTTAGACTCTGGGAGATCCAGGAATGAAGAAACTCCCTTAGGTCACCTGGATAAAGTGTTAAGTGACATCAAAGCCATCTGTTCTACGCAAGTTATATCCAACCAAAAAACTTGCGAGTTGATAAGCTCTCTGCGTGACGACATTGACATTCATTTCCAGTCCTCGTCACGCAAACAACCATCTCCTAAAGAATCCGATTCTATGCTCGAAGTTATCTTCGACAAAGTGAACGATGTCAGTGATGAACTTACTGCGACTCGATCCCTCGTATGCGATATTGAACATCACATCGCAACAATAAACAGCAAAATCGTTGACCCACCAAACTTCCCGCAGCCTTACCAGAATGTTCCCTATAATACGTCGCTAATGGCTGAATTAATGGAACCTGAAGTGGATTCACACTCACCCCCACATACAAGTCATCTGCGGACGGTTCAACCAACTGATTCTTGCGAAGTTTCTTCCAACCTGATTATAAAGACCACATCTACGTCAACACCTCTAATCGCTGCCCCACGGAGGCTTATCAATCACTTCAACTCAACTTGGACACCTTCTGAATGGCAGCGTAGACTTGATAAGCTTGCTTCGAAAAATCAATTGGTCACTACGCTACTTATAAAAGGCGCCGCACCACACGCTGATGCTGATTGGATCTCGAATTTCTTCGTAAAGAAATATGGCATTACCATTAGCCACTGTAATTTAATTCCAGCATCTCACCACAGAAGTAAGCGCAGCTTCAAGTTCAATATGCCGCCCAAATACGAATGGCTATTCCATAATCCAGCCAGCAACAATTTCAACCTTGGAAAGATGCGTGTCTGCATATGGTTGGAAAATACGACCAAGAAGCAGGATAAAGTCAAGCAGTCCGTCTTACCTAAACCATCTATTAAGGTAGCAAGTAAACCCAATTTGCCAAGACCCACCTCCTCTTCTCAAAACAAACCCAGCTCCAATTGGAGCTTTAAAACCAAAATTTTTCCTAATTTTAAGCCTCCTACCCATACTCCAACTCCGTCTATTCCACCCCAAACCAAGCCCCGACGTCAACGTGTCTCTTTTGACTTAACACCTATCTCAAATCCCGCTTCCAGCTCGCCTTCTCCCTCGGTTTCACGGGCCCCAGTCCCTATTTTTGATACACCACCAAACCCAGCTAGCAACTCAATTCCCAACTTCGACCTTAAAACTGGAGCTAAGTACCCTAATTTCATTAACTCCCATACCCTAAACCCCACATCTCATCCCTCATCCAACTCCATATCCAATCATTTATCTCCCTCCTCCAATGCTCCTATTCTTGATCCCCTTTTTCCCCCCACTGTTAAACTAACACAGCAAACCAATGGCACTACAGAAAGTCGATATGCTCTCTCTAGGCTCAGAGAAAGAAAGATATATGAAAACATTCGTCTCTTTCTTGCCTATCTACATGACAAATCGGACTCGGTCTGCTACGAAGGGAAAACCAAAACCAGCGTCATGGTTTCCATCCAGCAGGAAGGCCTCCCTACCGACCCTATCAGTCAGGTACCACGAGATTTTTAACATGTCCCCTCAGAAAGTAGCAGACGACCTCGCTGCATTCGGCAACTATGTTCACTCTAAACGAGTATCACACCTACAACGAAGCCGAGCCGACCACGACAAATTTTTTCGTCCATAACGTGTCTCCCTTGCCAGCGCTTAAACCATCCTGCCTCACACCTCCACCCCACAACATCCCTCTTACATTTTACTACCAGAATGTAAGAGGTCTTCGCTCTAAAACCAATGCTGTCCTACGTCAATCGCATGCTCTTCCCTTTGATATCTACGCCTTGACCGAAACCAATTTGATTCCCGTCATAAAGAACCAGGAATTGTTCCCTCCTACTTTTAATGTTTTCCGCGACGACGATCCTACCCGCACAAATAAAGATTCCCCCTGTCGAGGCGTCCTACTGGCGATGGACAACAGCCTTAACTCTTCCCCCATTACAATTTCTTCATCCTCTAAAGCCGACTTTGTCGCAATAAAAATATCACTGCCTCTCAAGTCCCTTTACGTTATATGTTGCTACATCCTACCAGCTCAACCTATCGAATCTTACCAATTTGTTATTGATGCGATCGATCATTTAATTGACCTGTCAGACCCTATTGATGATATCCTTATTTTTGGCGACTTTAATCTTCCTCAACTACAATGGACTCCATCAGATGATCAATCGTTTTTCATCGCTTCAAATGCCAACTCAGCTAAGGAATGTCTCTTCGTAGATCGCTTAACAGACTCCAGTATATGCCAAGTCAGTGGTATATCCAATTTTATGGGCAGGCAATTAGACCTTATTTTCACAACAGATCCAATTAACTCCTCAGTCTCACTTTGTCCCCTATCTCTCTTAACAATCGATAACTACCATCCCCCCCTTCTACTTTCATTTTTTCATAACTCTTCATTCCAGTCCACTCCCCCCACAACTCTCTCATCCCACGACTTTCATAAAGCAAACTTTCACAAAATCAGTGAATATCTCAGCAGATCCCTCTTTAACTTTCACAACCTAAGTATAAATGATGCCTTATCCATTTTTTATAAAGAAATATTTAATTCTTTTTCCCTTTACGTTCCGTTTTCCCGCCTTAAAACATCATCTACTAGTCCTCCCTGGTATAATCGCAAGCTTCGTTCCTTACGAAATCAGAGAAATAAGTTATGGGCTGTTTTCATGCGTACCAGATCCTTTACCGACTATTCCAACTATCTTGGTGCTTATCTTCATTTCACCGAACTTTACGATTCCCTTTAACAGGACTACCTTAACAATGCGCAAGTCAACCTTATAAACCATCCTAAGTCCTTTTTCCAATTTGTTAACTACAAAAGAAAGTCCGATGGTTACCCTCCTTCCCTCTCTTTCAACAACAGGTCATCAACCGACCCACTCACCATTGCCAACCTATTTGCCACCTTTTTTAAGCAATCCTTCACCAACGACTCCTTTGTACCAGATCCATCCTATTTTAGTTACCTACTGAACTTCTCCAATGGCCCACTTCTCTCTCATATTTTTGATCCGTCTTATATCGAACATAAATTACACCAACTCAATGACGAATTCACACCCGGCCCAGATGGCCTCCCTGCCATATTTCTGAAAAAATGTTCTTCCTCTCTTTCCCTTGCCCTTTCTAATCTCTTCCGTCTATCCCTTTCACAAGGAGAATTTCCCGAGGCTTGGAAATCCTCCTTCATAACCCCGATCCACAAGAAAGGATCAAAGAATGAAATAACCAACTATCGTCCCATCGCTAAACTCTCTCATATACCCAAACTCTTCGAGAGTATTTTGTATGAAGCTCTAAGCTTCCAATGCAAATCACTTATTTCTCCTAGACAACATGGCTTCCTAAAGGGTAGGTCAACCACCACAAATCTCGTTGAATTCGTATCCTTTGCCCTCTCTGCCATAGAAAATGGCAATGAAGTCGATGTAGTTGCAACCGATTTTAGCAAAGCCTTCGATAAAATCTCTCATCGGTTAATCATCTTTAAATTGTCTACCATCGGCTTTGAACCCATATTGTTGAAATGGATATCCTCTTACCTCAAAAACCGTTTTTACAGTGTTCGTTTTAGGTCAGCCCACTCCGCTCCATTTTTGGCCACCTCTGGAGTTCCACAAGGCAGCCATCTCGGTCCCCTTCTTTTTATATTAACCATAAATGATCTCGATATGATCATCAAACACTCGTCTGTCTCCCTTTACGCCGACGATACCAAATTTCTCAAAACCATTTCCTCTCCCCATGACTCTTTCCTCCTTCAACAAGATCTTGATAGTTTTTCGATCTGGTGCCTCAAAAATTCTTTGGAACTTAACATCGCCAAATGCCAGTCCATCACCTTCTCACATAAGCGGAACCAATCTCCTCCCCGACTCTATCTTCTCCATAACCAACCTATCTCCTCCGTACAATCTCTTCGTGACCTCGGCATTTTGTGTGATAGCGAGCTCAACTTCCGTTTACATATGGATGAGATAATCCTCAAAGCCAACTCTGCACTAGGTTTTATAAAACGGTGGTCCAAAGAATTCAACAACCCATACGTGACCAGGTCCCTCTATATTACCTTTGTTCGCCCCCTCCTAGAGTACGCTAGTAGAGTATGGTCCCCATATCATCGTGTTCATATCTCCAAATTGAAGGCATTCAGCGCCGTTTTCTTCGATTTGCTCTCCGAGGTATGACCTGGGACGATCCTTTTAATCTGCCCCCCTATCAAAACCGTCTCAACCTTATCAACTTAAACACCCTTGAAGATCGCAGAGATGCTGCAGACTTTCTCTTCATTCATCGACTCCTTTCAGGTCACGTTGATTGCGCGTCCCTTAACAACTCCATTTTCCTCAACACTAACCCTCGTAATATACGTACTCCCCGACTCTTCTATCTACCAACCCACCACACCTCCTATGGCGCGAACGAACCAATCTCCCGTATGCTACGTCAAATCAACTCAAACCCTACCGTCTCTGATTTCCACTGCACCACTCCCTACCTCAAATACGTTCTCCTTCACCACTCCAACCAACCTTAGTTTTAAGTTTTAGTTTAAGTTTAATTTGTAAGTTATAGCTTGTATTAAGCCGAATAAATGGGGGCGTTCGCCCCCACCAAAATTAAAATTAAAATTAAATTAAATTAAAATTAAAATCAATTGAAAAGTACGATCAGCTGAACCAATGATCACACTTGTCGGTACATGTTTGTGATGGCAGCACTAGAAACGTACTGGTGCAATCGAAAACGAAGAGAAATTGTAAATAAGTCAGGTTGAACAACTGGACCTCCCATGAGTACATCATTAAGATCGTCGAAACCGATAAAATTTCCATTCTTAGTACGTGTGTCATTGACAACCTACGTTGGAATGACCACATATTCGATGTCACCAAAAATGCTGCGAAATGTATAGGTTTCCTCAAACGATGTAAGAAATACTTTTCCCCTTCTTCTCATCCGTCCAAAATTGGAGTACAATGCACACATCTGGTCAGGTGCGATTAAAACATCTCTGCACCTGCTACGAGTAGATAGGAATCAAAACCATGCGACAAAACTCATAGGTGATGCTAATAACACACAGTCAATAGACACCCTTGAACACCGGCGTAACGTCTTCTGGCTCACCTTGTTGTATCCATATTTTCTACCGAAATTGCCAGTAGCATTCCGCCCCTTCAAACTTTTAACCGTAACACCCGTCTCGCTATGGATGCTCATCAATATACACTCAAGCCCACTTTCGGACGTACTCTAAAATATCGTGATTCATTCATAAGCCGAACAACTCGCTTGTGGAATGCCCTGCAAGCTCTCTATTTCCTGGTCATTATAATATTCAGACATTTAAAACCAACGTACATCGGTACCTATCTTTCTTTCCTCCCTAATTTCGTCCGCGCTGTGTACAAACATTTTAAGGGCACCTTAACCGTGCATGCGCTACAAAGAAAAATTAAGAAATGTCTCGTGTCTCACATTGTTCTATCGCTGTTTCCACCACCAGTGCTCCATAGAAATTACCAGTAGCATTCCGCCCCTTCAAACCTTCAACCGCAACACTTGCGCTGTATGCAAACCTCTTAAGAATAGCAAACTCCTTTAAGCGCGCGCCAATTTAAAGAAGAAAAAAAACCATACAGTGTCAAAGATGTTTTGCTTGCAAGTTTTGCTTTCATACACCCGTGAATTGTTTCTTGTTCCTGTTCTGTTCGATACCAGATATAGGTTCAGATGCGACATGTACGAGTAAGATATCATGGCCCACTTTAAAGCCGAATTTTTTATACAGGAGAATATTTTTGCCTTCGTCCCAGATACTCTATTTCTATTATTCACCTTTTTTAAATGCCTAGCTGATATTTGATAGAAGACTTAATGACCAGAGATTCGCCGACAATTTAAACAGTGCATCATTAAACAAGGCAGTGTAGATGTCTACCGTTCCTTTTGGAAGATTTCAAAGAAAAATACTCGATATACCGTCAGTTTTTATTAATTTCATCCAACTCAATGAGTTGAAGATCACTTGGAGCTCCTCGTCCGAAATGGGCATTCACTCTAGTCAACGATTATTGCCATTTAATTCGTTAAAACCAGTTTTCTGGAACCTCTCTATATTTTTTTGAAGGTAGGAGTTTTATACAAAAACCGTGGCCGTGGCTCAAGTGGTAGTGTGTTGGCTTCCAAATCGGAAGGTTTGGTGTTCGAATCCCAGCCTCGTCCGAAAGACATTCTTTTTTTCAGGCAACTTAATTCTCGTAAGACGAATGGTTGCCTCTAATACTATAACAAGTCCAATTACACTAATAATTTAGTCTCCCCATTAAATGTTGGATGCCACCCATGGAGCGAAGTAACCACTGAGCCCAAAAATCTTTCTTTCTCTCTCTGTCCCATTTTCCTAAAAACTTAACACGTGCTCAGGCATTTTAAGTGTATTAATACCCACTTGAGTGTTAAGTTCTTTAAAAAAAAAAACTTTGTTTTCCAAGTCGTAATTTGTGCTAATGATATCATTCGTCTTGTGCACATCCTGTTGTCATAGTCAATAGCTTTAATTTTTATTTGCTCGTTATCCGTCGTTATGGCTATCTCACGAGTAAGACACGAAAGTTCATTTGTGATCCTTTTCCTGAAATATTCTATTTGTTAGCAGAACACATCATATGGATTGCAGAAACTCTCTAATTTTCATTTTAATGTAGTTATTTATAATTTAATAAGTGTTCGGTGATGTAAGAGAAATAAGTACCTTTAGGTATACGGGACAATACACAACCGATTTCCACTGGAGATTGTAAACCCCGATATATGGTTCCACCACCTGTAACCCAAACGCTACATTTTTTTAACTAGCATGCCTTTTCTAATTAATATTGCAACACCTCTTCTTGCTTCTTTATTTCTCTTCCCTCATTTTGCATTTTATTTATTTGTTTGGTTCGCTTACCTTTCTGAATTTAATCGTTTCGTTAAAGAATTATTATGCATGGTCGACATATTTATTGGTGGGACCATTTGTTTTGTAGTCTTCCGGTGTTGCTGCTGATTTTTCTGCAATTTTTGTGATTATAGCTTTCCCTGTAGTTATTGCAGCTGAGACTTATATCTGGTTGTTGTTTTCGTTTAGGTGTTATTGCTGCAGCGCTGTTTGCCTGAGCTGACTGCCTCTGAGTTTGCTCAGTTGTTCAGTTGTTTTTGTTGCCAATTATTTGGAAGATGCTGAAGAACTCACACAGGAGGCGAAACCATTTTACTAGATAGTGTAATCGACAAAAATAACCACCATGTCACACCACCACTTTTACCTTAAAAAGTATAGGTGCTGACATTTGTCCCTTTGAAATGTACAATTCGGCGTTTCTCTTTTTTAATAAATTTACCCTCCTTGCACATTCGGTTTTTTTTTCAGGAGTCTTCATTTATTTAAATCGACAGAAAAATAATTTTTTTTTTCAGTAAAAGTTTTTGAAGTCCTCTTAGTAGCAGGTGGCATTTAATCTGTGAAGTACCAAATCGTTACCTACTCTGAAAGTGTAGCCTCGCATTATTAAGTCTGTTCGTCTCTCTATAATTGCTAGACTAAATTACAAATAGAAGATCATAATATTGTTTCAGCTTCGACGGCAGGGTACGGGTGTTTGTTTCCCTTGTGACAACGGGGTGGCACGCTGGCGATGCTCAGCAGTAGCTCGTCGGATTGGGGGAGGATCTTGTTGTCACTAACCTACACGCAAAACGATTATCGTGCCTGACATAAGAAACGAGCACACAATCATAGATAACTCCGTATTGCCGGATGTTTGGACAGACGAAGACGATGACTTCACAACAGGTCTTACTCACTCTTTAATGCACCGATTACGGTACACCGTGGTTGCTTTGCCTGTGGAATTTGACGGCAACCCCCTTATTCGGACACTCCTCAACCTATATCACATTTACTACCACGTCACACCATAGCGACTAAAATTAAAAATTCAATGATTTAAAAGCGATTACAATAGACAAAATCCATTATGACTTTATTTGAGCGAATTCAATAGTTGTTACAAGTAGTACGATTGGAAATATGATTTGATTTGAATTTTAAACAAATAAGTTTAATTTTATGCGTATGTATTAAAAAAAAGAAGCTAGATAGGTCAATTATCTAATTGTTACGCCTACACACACCGAAATATGCCAAGACATGGATGAATGTATTTGTACCTTAATAATAAAAAAAAAATTGTGGCTTACCTCGATCAACCACAGATCAGGAATGCACTCTGGATCGCTGATGATGTCTTGTTTTATGGAAGTTTGGTATATGATATGTATGTAATTTGTGTTTTTCTATTGTTGTTAATAGGACTTGGCACGTTTCACTGTAGGTTGGGGTAAGTTAAGTTAGACAAATTTAAGTGTATTTAGGCAAAATTAAACTTCTACATTTTAGAATTATTCCTTTTTTTTTGTTTTGTTACTCTAGAATTTTTTTATTAAAGCGATTTGGTGTGTTCTGTTGACTGTCAGAAAAGAAAATTTGATTTGTTAGAGTTGAGCATTCACGTGAGCGAGCAATAACGTTGGCATCAGCAATTGATCTAGATCTTCTCTGTGACGGCCGTGACTGACCTATCCGAGTCTACGTCGCCCTTATTCCAACCGTATGTGGTTTGGACAAGCCGTGCATGACTCCTTTCACGAATTTCCCCAAAATAAGATTATAAGATTGGGTTTTCTGCAACTGAACGGGATTTAAGATTTCTACCAAATATGACAAGTGCCTATTTGAGTAGATGTCTCCGGATAGAGATCTTATATGTTCACGTCTAAGCAATGCGCAAAATCCAAAAACAAAAATTTTATTTATTTATTTTTATTTTTATTTTATTTTTTTTAACTATTCAATTTACTGCGCAGACTTATTCGTCGGTCACTCTCTGCGGCTGCTGGCGAAAAAAAAAGTGGGATGCCGGAAGAGCAAGTCAGCCATTGCAAAAAAAAAATACACGCTTACCAATTCCCATTTCGAGCTTCCCTGGGAACCGTGGCGCTTGAGGGCTGTGATGTAAACTCGGATTCGCTTACGCTACTTTTTGAGAAGAAAAAAAATATGTTCTTTTATTTTAAAGGGATCGCTACAAAATCGAGAATTTAGATCTGACGCTAGTCTTGATCCAAGGACACGAAAAACGGAACGCTAAAATAAAAGTAGGTATCCTTTAAATCGACCCACGACCTATTACTATCATGTATTAATTTGTTAAATCTTTGGCGTGATATACAACAGTTTTCCTTCCTCCTATATCATCGACTTCGTACAGTGATCTTCCCACTTGTTTAAGTACTCTGCACTTCACAAACATAGGACACAGTTTAGCGCTAAAGAGCTTTGACGAGTCACTTAAAACAAAGTTCCTACGAAAGATTTCATCTCCTATTTTAAATCATCTTACAGAGCATCTAAGGTTGTAAGATTTTTCTTGCCTCTGTGTAGCAAGGCGAAGATTTTCTTTGACCTTTTCTCGGATTAAAGAGAGACGGTTCGGGGTTGGTAAAAAGTCAAAGTCGCTATCACTCATGGCCTTAAGATTTCTTGCAACTCTGTATGCGCTTGCATGCGAGATCATATGAAATTCATACAGAATATAGTACGGACTCATTCCAATGGATTGATGGACTGATGAATTCAACGCATTTTGGATTTCGGGTATGTGCTCATCCCAGTTTCGATGATCTTCTTTAATATAAGTCCTTATCGCCGATAAGATTGATCTATTGTTTCTCTTCGAAGCGTTTTTTATATGCACCACACCAAACCGACTTAAAAATTTCTCAAATTCATTAGAAATAAATTGTTTCCCATTGCCGCTATGCAAAAACTCTGGTACTCCGAATTTAACAAAAACTTCTTTCGCAAGGAACTCAACAACAACTTGTGAAGTTTTAAAAACACCGTTTTGGAAAACTGATCAAGGACAACAAAAATGTAAGTATTCCCCTTTTTGGTTCTAACATAGGGTCCTATGAAATCGATAAAGATTTTCTGAAATGGACGATCCATTTCCTGGAGTTTTCCCATCGGTGGTCTCAATATGGTGTTAGCAGACTTATTTCTCTTGCAGTCTTCGCATGAAACTACAAAATTTTTGACCTGAATGGTGATATTAGGCCAGTCGTAAATCTGTCGGATTCTTTCAAGAGTCTTCTTTACTCCGCCATCTGCACAATTAGGTGGGTTATGCGCGTTACGTATAACATATTCTGTAAGCCCGGATGGAATCCAGGGTTTCCATTGGAATTCAGAGTTAATTGAAAAGTTATTTAATGGCAACATGCGTTTGTAAACAAGCTGGTTCACAAGTTTCAAATCAGGTAATTTCGCTCGGTTTAATGTAATCTGTAATCACTTTAATGAGCTTTAGATATTCATTAGATTTAGATTCAGGAGAACTTAAATCAACCAATTCAAGATTCTTTCCATGAACATGCGGGACAAAGTATCTGGAACAACGTTCTGTGCTCCTTTCCTACGAGTATGTACTATTTTAAATGAAAAAGCTTGTAGTTTTAAAAACCATCTCGCAAGATGTCCACTTAAATCTTCTAGACCCATTAGCCATTTCAAGCTTGCATGGTCTGTTATAATAATAAATTCTGTTCCCTCAATATACGGTCGAAACTTATGGACAGCTCTTACCGCCGCAAAACATTCCAGTTCAGTACGCTGACAGCTGTTGAGTTTCTGCGAGTAGTAAGCCACGGGTTTCTCATTACCTTCTTCGTCATGCTGGAACAAAACTCCTCCTAATCCATTAGAGGAAGCGTCACATTGAACAAACAAAGGTTTGGAGTACTCCGGGTTGCTGAGTAAGGGAGCAGATACTAAATACTTTTTTAATAATATAATACTAATAATACTAATACCTTTTTAAGTGCTTTGAAAGACGAAATAGCATCTGCTGTCATGGAAAAAGGTATTTTCTTTTTAATGTATCCGTTAAGCTAGTCGCAATGGCAGAAAAGTCTCGAATGAATCTGCGATAACATCCACAAAGTCCTAAAAATCGTCTCATCTGTTTCTGAGAACTAGGAATCGGAAAGTCTTGGATGGCCGATACTTTCTTGGGATCAGGTTTGATATGTCCCTGGCCTAAGATATAACCTAGATATCTTAGTTCCTTAAATGTGGCTTAGATATATTAATAGTGAGGTTGGCTTTACTAAGGCAACTGGCGACTTTACTCAAGATCTCAAAATGCTGGTCAAAGTCCGCTGATATGATCAGGAGATTGTCAAGATACACAAACACGCGATCCCTGAGTGCACTGGGGATCACTTTATCCATTAGCCTGCACATCCTTTGCGCTGCATTACACAGTCCAAAAGGCATGCGAGCGAATTGATAAAGAGGTCGACCTGGCACAGTGAATGCTGTTTTTTCTCTTGACCTTTCTTCTAACGGAATTTGCCAGAAAGCGTCCTTTAGATCGACGCTGCTTATTAATTGGGTTTAATTGAGCCGGCTCAATAACCCCTCAATGTGCGGAAGAGGATACGCATCCCTCTTTATGAGCGAGTTCAACTTTCTAGAGTCCAAACAGAGTCTGCTCTTTCCGTTTCTGTGGACCAGAACTATAGGTGAACTCCAGAAACTCTCACTTTCCTCAATAACCCCCAAAGAGATCATGCGGTCCAATTCCTCTTCAATTAACCGCTGTATCGGTAGTGATACAGGGTAGTGACGCTGTTTTACCGGCTCCGCGTCACCAGTGTCAATTACGTGTTGCTCTACAGACGTCTTACCAAAACTAAGTTCAGAATAGGCAGGAAATTCAGAAATAATCGATTGTTTATGCATTGGTGGCTTCTGGTCAAAATCCTCTTCATCATCAGAGACGTTCTTCTCTTCCAAGACTAGGTCAATCTCACTAACGAGATGAGGTGCAACTCGAAATTTTACCCAGAAATCTATACCCAGATATAAGGGTTGAAGTAGACTTGGAACAAGATACAAATCTATCTTTTCCGTAATGTCCTTATATTCTACCATCACTTTTATCCGACCGACTATGTTGTGATCTACACCACCAGCTGTTTGAACAGATGATTTAAAATTAAGGATGGAGATACCTAACTTTTCAACAATCTCGATGCAATTCTTCCCGAGACATGAGATTGAAGCACTGCTATCCAATAATCCCTTCATCTCGCGACCGTGTAAACTGATAGTGGCATAGGATCTATCATCCAGTTTAGATTCAAGATGAGTTTCGCTAATTAATTTCTTGTAAGCGTTCCTCAGTCTTTGCCTTTTCCTAGCATTTAGGATATTTTTGCATACATTAGGTGTATTTAATGTCGAAATATTAAAAATTTGCTTTCTAACTTTTTCATAGTTATGTAACCTTTGTTCGAAAGTCTTATTGTAAATTGGTTTTTTAATTGATTTAAAGCTTAATTCGAGCAAAGCAGTGTTTATATGTTTGAATCGAATAGAGAGATTCTCAGAAGATGTTGGTTGAGTTTCGAAAGTCTGTGCGTTTGGACAATCGTCATCAAAACAAGTGTTTGTTGATGCATCTATTTTACTTAGTTTGTTATGGTTTGTGTCGAACGAGACTTCCCGGAAGTGGCCTCGTTCGCCTTCACGTCTCCCATTTCGCAGTTGGGACAATTCAAAACTGTAAAGTTATCTGCGCCACAACGGTAACAGAAAAGATTTCGTACCGGTGCCTTGAAATCTATAAAAATGTGACCAGTCTGTTTGCAATTAAAGCAAACTGAAACTCTGGTGTTATATTAGCGGGTGGATTCAATTCTCTATTCTTATGCCTAGGTTGAAATGTTGAGATGTTATTAATCGAATCCGAATTCACTTCGCCTAATTTATTATCAAAACTCAAATCCAATTCATGAACATTTCTGGAATTGAACCTATTTTGCATTGCATATCGCGCTTGCAGCATCTTTTCTGTTCGATGGCATTCGTCAAGAAAATCTTCCAATGTGTCTATCCTCATTGGATAAATAAAATTCATCATCCGTGCATTGATGCTTCCACGCAATATCTTAATGAGATCTAATATATTGATAGGACTTCTCAACTGACGTTTTAGATGATAAATTTTATTGAAGACCTCATCGAAGCTTTCGTTGGACAATTGTCTTCGGTCCATAATCTGTTTCAGTATTTCAAAATCGTTCTCGTAAGAACGGAATTGTTTTAGGATGGCTGATTTTAAAGCATTCCAATCTGCTCTTGCATTATGTCTAAGAAATTCCAAGCAACTGATGAACATTTTTTATTATTTCGGACCACCGGCAGCTGTAATTCCGTTTAAGAACTTCAACCCGAAAAATAAAGTCCTCAATTGAGATTCCTTTCATCGAGTCGTCAAAACGAATCCCCCAACGATCTAATTCAAATCGGCGATTGATTTGTCTACTATCAAATGACGCGCCTGACCTCCAATTCTCTTCTTCCACAGGTTCTCTTTCACGATTCCTCTGTTAAATCGAGAGCTCGTAGAATGATTATCAGAATTCATTGACAAATTTTCTACCGCAGGTCTCGCATTATTTTGTTTATGTATTTCAGCAGCAGTATAATTATACGGCTGATTAAATAAACCTCTCATGCAGATGTCAATATTTTGTTTGATAAGAGTGGGTAACTCTTTGAATAGAGACTTCTGCCAATCAACTAAGCTTGAGCGGACTACATTCTGTATATGCGTATGCAATGGGCTGTTTAGTTATCAGAGTTATCACTTCTTTGGCTTTCTTGCACTTCCCTAGGGAACAAGAGATCATTACTGTTCGCCTTAATATTTTGATGAACAGCTGATCCTGGGATTGGGAGAGATGCCGTGTAGGTATTCGTGGTGACTAAATTTGCTACGGTGGTCGTAGTAAAAACAACCTGCCTTGATGAAGATTGAGCGTTACTTGTCATAGCAGTTAGGCTTTGATTGACGCTTTGATTTAAATCAAAGTTATCGGGAGCTGTAGTGCGTAACGTGATATGTGTGGGTGTGTGCCGAAATGAACCTGATTTCTTTCGTACGTCAACGCTTTTGCCACATTTGATGATTTGATTTCTCATACCACCTGATCTAGTGTTGTACTCACTTCGGTAAACAGTTGTTTTGATTTGTTTAACTTTTGGCACTGCACCAGTATTACGACTATCGTTAAGACTCATTTTTGTTATAAGGATGTATATACGTATGTATATAAAATATAGACGAATAATAATTTAAAAAGAAAATTTTAATTTGTTTGACGTATAGAGTAGAATTCATGTATTTTATGGTGATCGGTGATATCTGTTAGTGAACTCGTGAGGCGTGAATTTAGTGGGTTATCATAGGTCATGTGTGCTTTCTTAGCAACAATGCAAAAAGCATTTCATCGCTATTTGTTATTCAACGGAAAGTTAAAACAAATTAGCAAAGACTTATGAACGAACATCTTGATTGCATTTATATATGTTGCGAAAGGTTGACGTGTCGACTCGTAGCGTAATTATTTACTAGAGCAGCAGCATAATTCACAGTTTGAATACGTGGACTCCTACTAATCTTTACTCGCGTATGTTCTGTAGAGTCCGACCGAAGGTGAATTTTTTGGCCGAAGCCGAAGCCGAAGACGAATCTAATGGAGATTGTATTTCAAAATGCTAAAGAGCCTAAAATATAGTGATCAGTTTGATAAAATTGTAGATATTTTCTTTTTTATTAATTTATTTTACAAAGACACAAACAGCAAAATAGCCCGTAAATTATTGCAGTAGTCTCTTTTAAATAACACATAAACGGAACAATCAAAATGAATGCTTAGCAAAGAAATAAAAACAAAAAATAACCAGTAAAAAATCCAAAACCCTAGGTACATTGATAAGACGTAAATACAACAAACAAAGTTAATATGAGAAGAGAAACGATGAAGTAGAACTAATAATCAAAATTAAATAAGTTAATATTATATGCAAGAAACTCGCTACACTAGTAGGTGGAGCTGATAAATATGTGTTAACTACTTCTTTCAAGTAGGTATAAGGACTTGAGGCCCAATAATTAAAAATATCAGCATTCCTTGTAGCTACCTGCTACAGAAACGAAACAAACATGAAATGAATTGCTCGAAATCTCCTCCAAAACACGGTGCGTATGATAGTTTAATTTTTGCGGAAAATGGTTCGGCTTCGGCAAAATCTGCGGCCTTTTCTTGCCGAATCCGAATGTTTTGCCGAAGGTGGAAATTTAAGCCAAATGTGGCCGAAGTTCGGTCGGACTCTAATGTTCTGACATGTCTGATGTAAAAAAAAATTAATTTGAAGCAATAGATGGAAGGTGCTACAGTGAAAACTTGTTATTGTCAGAGTTGGTTAACGACGACTTTAACTACCTCTGATTCCAATTGCTTCGATGTGCTTCATTTAGGGCTAATATTTGTCGAGGCTCTATGTTGTTGAGCGCCAATTTTGCGACGGCAGGGTTCGGGTGTTTGTTTCCCTTGTGACAACGGGGTGACACGCTGGCGATGCTCGGCAGTAACTCGTCGGATTGGGGGAGGATCTTCTTGTCACTAACCTACACGCAAAACGATTATCGTGCCTGATATAAGAAACGAGCACACAATCATAGATAACTCCGTATTGCCGGATGTTTGGACAGACGAAGATAACAGGTCTTACTCACCCTTTAATGCACCGATTACGGTACACCGTGGTTGCTTTGCCTGTGGAATTTGACGGCAACCCCCTTATTCGGACACAGCTCAACCTATATCACATTTACTACCACGTCACACCATAGCGACTAAAACTAAAAATTCATTGCTTTAAAAGCGATTACAACAGACAAAATCCATTATGACTTTATTTGAGCGAATTCAATAGTTGTTACAAGTAGTACGATTGGAAATATGATTTGATTTGAATTTTAAACAAATAAGTTTAATTTTATGCGTATGTGTTAAAAAAAAGAAGCTAGATACGAAGGGCGTTCAACATATTCTCGGTATCGGGGTGAAGCTGTGGTTGTATATATAAATTAACTTATTTATCAAGTAATACTATTATTTTAGTGCATTCATGTAAAATTTCATATAAATGTGATTATTAATTCGCGTTTTATCTCTAGTTAAACAGAATCATAATGGCAACTGAGACGATGATGGTGAAAATTGAGCATCGCGCTGTAATTAAATTTCTCACTAAGCAAGGAAAAAGTCAAAAAACTATTCACGAAGAGATGGTGGCTGTTTACCAGGGTTCCGCACCTTCATTATCAACTGTGCAAAAGTGGTCAAGTGAGTTCAAGAGAGGCAGAGAGAGCGTTGAAGACGACCCCGCTCCGGCGCCCCGGCTACTGCTTGTACGGGAGAAAGCATCAAAGAAGTCGAAAAACTTGTTCTTGAGGATGCCCAAATAAAGGTGAAAATGATGGCAGAGATCACCAAGCTTTCAATTGGTACCATTCACACCATTCTTCATGACCATCTTAACCTTTCAAAGGTCAGTGCAAGGTGGGTGCCACGAATGCTCACAGCGCCTCAGAAAAAAGTGAGAATCGCATGCTGTAGAGAGCTTTTGGAGATGTGTAGTGAGAACGCGGACGGTGTTATGGATCGAATTGTTACTGGGGACGAAACATGGGTCCACCACTATGACCCTGAAAGCAAACAAGAGTCCATGCAGTGGCATAAAAAAGGAACAGACCCCCCGAAGAAGTTCAAAGTCACTCCGTCTGCCGAAAAGCTCATGGCCACAGTTTTTTGGGACTCAAAGGGAATCTTGCTCATTGAGTACAAAAAAAGGTGAAACCATCAACGCCACATCCTACGCTTCCACTTTGCATAATTTGCGGGAGGAAATTAAAAAGAAAAGACGGGGTAAACTCGCAGCGGGTGTGTTGCTTCTTTTTGACAACGCTCCTGTTCACACGGAGCGAGTTTCCACGGCTGCTGCGCGAGATTGTGGTTTCGAAGAAATCCAACACCCACCCTATAGTCCAGACCTTGCCCCTAGTGATTATTTCCTGTTTCCGGATTTGAAAAAATGTCTTCGTGGAAAAAGATTTTCGGATGATGAAGAACTCAAGTCGGGAATAAATGGGTATTTTGCAGAGAAAGAGGAAATTTATTTTTTTGAGGGTTTAAAAAAGCTTATCTCAAGATGTAACAAATGCATTGATGTTAGGGGAGATTATATTGAAAAAGAAAAACAATTTAAATTGAATTCGCATTTTCCTTCATATCGATACCGAGAATATATTGAACGCCCCTCGTAGGTCAATTATCTAATTGTTACGCCTACACACACCGAAATATGCCAAGATATGGATGAATGTATTTGTACCTTAATAATAAAACAAAAATTTATGGCTTACCTCGATCAACCGCAGATCAGGAGTGCACTCTGCATCGCTGATGATGTCTTGTTTTGCGGAAGTTTGGTATATGATATGTATGTAATTTGTGTTTTCAATTGTTGTTAATAGGACTTGGCACGTTTCACTGTAGGTTAGGGTAAGTTAGGTTAGACAAATTTAAGTGTATTTAGGCAAAATTAAACTTTTACATTTTAGAATTAGTCTTATTTTTTGTTTTGGTACACTAGAGTTTATTTTTATTAAATCGATTTGATGTGTTCTGTTGACTGTTGACTGTTGAAATTTGATTTGTTAGAGTTGAGCATCCACGTGGGCGAGCAATAACGTTGGCATCAGCAATTGGTCTAGATCTTCTCTGTGTCTGACCTAGCCGAGTGTTCGTCGCCCTTATTCCAACCGTATGTGGTTTGGAAAAGCCGTGCATGACTCCTTTCACGAATTTCCCCAAAATAAGATTATAAGATTGGGTTTTCTGCAACTGAACGAGATTTAAGATTTCTGCCAAATATGACCTATTTGAGTAGATGTCTCCGGATAGAGATCTTATACGTTCACGTCTAAACAATGCGCAAGATCCAAAAACAAATTTTTATTTATTTTTATTTTTATTTTATTTTTTCAAACTATTAAATTTACTGCGCAGACTTATTCGTCGGTCACTCTCTGCGGCTGCTGTTGATAAAAAAAGTGGGATGCCGGAAGAGCAAGTCACCCATTGCGAAAAAAAAATACAGGCTTACCAATTCCCATTTCGAGCTTCCTCTGGGAACCGTGGCGCTTGAGGGCTGTGATGTAAGCTTGGATTCGCTTACGTTACTTTTTGAGAAGAAAAAAAAAATATGTTCTTTTATTTTAATTTATTTTTTTTCCGTAAAACAAATCAAAATAGATCCCAGCAGGCACTTAATAATAATACAATAAGTTTCGTATATATGATACCTTACTCCAAGATTATGTTCAAAATCTATTTTCCACTCGGCAGGACTAAGTAATTTTAATTTTTCCCTTTGAAATAAGGTTTCCCTGAAAAGCAAATCATGATTTAATCCAGCTTTTCCAAATAGCAGAAAAATAATCACAAGTAGATATGCGTTGCAATATTTCATTACACAAATGGATTTTACGTTTCCATGGTAAATATGTGCATTCCCTCTTCATTCCACCCGTTTGTGAGAATATCAGTTTCCAGGAAATATACATTAAAAACTTTTACCCAACTGTGGACTTACCAAAAGAAAACTTTAAAACATCAACACAAAATGTCCATCAGGCGCAGATAAATTGTAGCCCCTCTCACAAATCTAAGAATATACCTATAGGACTGGAATTGCCAGTAACTAGTTGTGTGTTAAAAAACTCTGTGGGTTCTATCCTGCATCCTTTTTCTGGGCAAGCTGAGAAATGTATATTTTTTCATAAACTGCCACTTTGAAGTCTCTGACGGATGTGGCGGTGTTTAACTCAGTTGCAATAGTTATTGTGGTGACCAAGTTTTGCAATTTACCAAAAAGCATACTTTGCCTTTTAGTGTGGTTGAATTTAAATGGGCATTGTATTTTGGTTTTTGTCAAAAAACGGGTCTCCAACACTCTATGTGTTCTAGAAATTTAATTTAGATTTAAATTTTGGTAACGATATCGTTGTTCGGATTTGGAAATGAAATGATACAAATATGGAATTATAGTAGTATTAACAGAGTAATTTCTGTAAACAAGGCACCAAATTAAGCCTTTTCTTACATCCTCGATAAATGATGTCAACATTGGAGATAGACCCTTACTGAAGTACGATTTTTTTCTTAAAATGTACTCAAATGTACCCAAAAATCATTTCCAAAATTATCCTTCACAAATTAGGGGACACCCTACACATTAAAAAGTAATGAATTTGCTTAAACAAAGTTGTCCATCGTAATCGCTTTTAAGGCAACGGAATTTTAATATTATTTGCTGTGGTGTGCGTGGTAATAAATGTGTTATACATAGGTGTTGGAACTATGGGGTTTGTTTACAAAATACACAGGCAAGGGAAACACGAACACGGTGTACCTTAATCGGTGCATTAAAGGGTGGGTACGAAATCATTGTATTCGTCTGTCAAAACATCCGGCAGTACGGTGTTATCTATGATCGTGTGCTCGTTTTTTTTTCTCAGACACGATAATTATGGGAATAGGGAACAATATTCCTTCCAATCCGACGAGCTACTGCCGTTGTCTCAAGCGAAACATATACCCTAATCCTGCCTGCACAATGTAATATTGAATCAAGTGGATGAATAAAAATCATTTCATTTACCTAGAATATATATATCACGTCGAAGAGGGTTTTTTTTTAATCCGCACACAGCTTCCTGTTTTTAATTGTAAACGTTTCTCAACACTTCTTCAGCCGGTTAAGTACTCATGTTAGCTTTTCCATTTTAATTAAACGAAAATCAAGAAATACCAAAATGTCCTCGACGACGTGAAAAAATATTCGGCTAAGATTTTTTTAGTTTGCAAACTAATCTCGTAAGCTGCAGAAGCAATTCTAGTAAAAGTCAAAAGTCGTCGCACATACAGATCTGCTTTTTTTATGAAAATATACCCCTCAACTTTAACTATTGAAGTGGTTTGTTTACATTCACGCTGACATTCCACGCTCATTTCAGATGGAAACAAGCAGTGCGATTTACAACCACGGCACCCATAGCTATTTTATACAAGACCAGTGTCGCAACCGTCCTTAACTCACTTGTCGACCTGATTGTCGTTTTGTGTAGAACATTTTTGAGGAGGGTGCCACCCAAGGACAGTCTATTATTAGAAAATCCTAGACGAAAGCAACAATTTTTCATGCTTTTAGCTGCTTATGCTTGTGGCTAGTGTTGCCAACTTGAAAAAGTTTGACAAAATTTGATTTCGATTTAAATGTTCAAAAGATTTGTTTGTTTTATATATATTTGAGAAATAAAAAACAGTATTTCTTTTAATGGAAGACATTTAAAAGTATAACTTATAATACATATTTTGTGTAATGTGATCAACATAAGTACGCTTTAATATCTGAACTCGGTTGGACATGAAGCTCTAGCTCTGCAAAATGTATGTATTCTTATTATGATTTAGCGGGAGCATATGTATTTAAACGCTATATGAATCGTGGTTCAAATGTTATAGTTTCTTAATGCTTTGAAAAGAACAACTTTTGCCAAAAGAAAGAACTGTTTGGAAACACAGCTGGAGATTCCAGTTTTTTTAACTTATCTGGACACTTCTATTCATCTTTTAGCGTGGGCACTTTCCAATTTCTAGTTTTCTATTTTAATTGAATTCAGCTTTTTTTGCTCTCCTGTTTTTCGGCGCATATTGTTTCTACTCGATATGTTTACAACATGCTCTTCTTCAGTTTTCGCAGAATATAAATACATCTTTAGCACACCCTAAGCTAGCCGGTATTCTTCCTTGAACTTTGGTATCTTTGTGAATGCGAAACTCGCTTACCAGTATCTCTTCTTCCAGTGGTATACACAATTTTGTCACTTTATTCTCTTAATTGTAAAAGTGACTTATGTAGGTTTGCCAAAGAGATCAGAGAAGCTCCATCAGCAAAGGCTGTGCTGAATTCTTACCAAAAACCTGACCAACAATTCTTCTAGAATATTGCAGGTTTTAGTGTTTACAAATATTTGCGATTTGTATTTTGTCAATTTTGTAAACTAAGGCTAAACTGCTGAACTCAAAAAAGGTTGAACTAAATCTTATTAGGATGGAAACTGATATTATATTTATGCCCTTTATGCAGTACTTATAATGCATATGCCTATTTTCTGTATTCGATAGTTTTTGATCGAGAAAAGCTTATTTTTGAAATGAAACCCTCTTAAGCGGGCTTTAACGATGCTCGTATATAGGGTCATATAGGGTTACGTTTTTTTCACCAGCCACGTTCAAACATTTTAGATCCTTTAAAGTTGCATTTTCGACAGTTTTATTATACAAACACAGTGTATTTATTAATACAATTCGGAACGGTAAGATTACTGTGACTACTGACTAATGGGGCCTTCAACATCGCATAACCCACTGGCTATACATCTCGGTCATAAGACCGATACTTACTTACGGGGTGGTTGCCTGGTGGACGGCCTTGGAAAATGCACTCAACCGCATTAAACTAAGCAGAGTTCAAAGAACAGCATGTCTATGCACAAGCGGAGCCTTGAGGTCTACTCCCTCTGCGGCATTAGATATTCTATTTCACTTGACACCCCTCGATATTGTTAGCAATCAAGTAGCTGCTACCGCAGCTATTCGCCTTAAAGCGACTAAACAGTGGACAAATAATTCATTTGGCCACGCCAACATTCTTAATATATTAGGAATCCTCACAGAGAACATCGATTACACCATACCTGTACTTTGGTTTGACAAAAACTTCCATGTAAGCTTCCCCTCTAGATCATTCTGGCTTTCATGGAGGACAAGTCAATCCATCTCTACACAGATGGATCTAAAACCGATAACGGAGTTGGTGGCGGTGTTTTCTCAGATAAGCCTCTCTTTCCGTCTTCCAAATCACTGTAGCGTGTTCCAGACAGAAATTTTGGCGATTAAAGAAGCTCTGTCCTGTCTGAAGAAAAACTTGATATCTGCAAAGGATTTCCGCATATTTTCGTATAGTCAGGCCGCCATCAAGTCCTTGGACTCGGTCTCATTACATTCTAAAACCGCCCTTGAATACCGATCATCTCTCATGGAGATGGCAGAACAGTTCAACATTCATCTTTGTTGGGTGCCAGGCCATAGAGACATTCCAGGGAGCCGATGAACTCGCCAAAATTTGAACCACTCTACCTATTCTACCGGATAAAGGTAATATCCTGCAATCTAACACTAAAACTGGATGCCAATAAAAGAACAGACCTTAGGTGAACTGCTGGGCAAACTTGTCTAGCGACCAAACAGATCTGGCCAAGGCTGGATCTGAGTCGCTCTAAGCGTCTGATCCTTTTAGACAGGAAACATCTCAGCGCCATAATAGGTGCCATTACTGGATACTGCCTTATAGACAAGCACGCAAGAAGGCTTGGCGCTTTTACAAATGATTTCTGTAGAAGCTGCATGGACGAGGAAGAGGAGGAGACAATCCTCCACCTACTCTGCACATGTCCAGCTCTCTCCCAGAGAAGAAATCTTCATCTAGGAGCTTTCTTCTACAACGACCTAAACGATCTAGAAAACATAGACGTTAACAGTCTCCTACGCTCAGTAAGAGGATCATAGATCCACGTGGCATCACAATGGACCAATAGGCCTAAGTGGGTTGGTATTTCCAACAGCCACTCTTACCTAACCTAACCCTATGGGTTGGACTGATTGATTGAGTGCATACAATTCATGTTCACAGCAATAGGTACCCAAAAAAAAACCTTTTTGAACGACTTGATCACAAAATGGCAACACTGTTTATAGGTTGAAATGTACTTCACATTTATACTCCCACTCATGAAGAACCACCAACCCATGTAATTAATTGAATTCATGAAGATTTGTTCCCGAAAAGGATGCACTGAACAGTGAGCAGGCATACGAAACCAAGTGGGGTAGGTGGTCTGTAAAATTAGTTTCCTATGGCGAAGACGTGTATGATCTTTCGGAAGAATGTAAAGCAGTCCATTTACCAAGAACAGGGTTGTAAATGTGATGTACCTTCCGAGCAGAGTTGAAGAAACATCTTTAATTTGAGTCGAGTGTGGTGAGCAGTTTCAGTGGGAGTAGAAAAAACAAAAGTATTGATTATGCACTCGTACATCGTTTGGAAGATAAATGACTATAAGAAAATAGTTTTAGATCTGCGGGACACACAGGCAATCCAAACATAAATTACTTGAAAGTTTGCATTCAAAGACAAAAAAAATACCTAATCGATGCCACAGAAAAAAATTGATTAGTTTCGAAAGTTTTTTGCACATTTTCTGTATTTAATTTAGCTTGCACCAACATGTGCCGAGGTCTGCCTTTTAACGTTATTCACCTGGTTGCGTTCGTGACCACAGGATGTTACTTTTTTGATGAATCAAGAACAACTAGAAAAGTAATTATATCAATAGTTTATAACAATTATATAATTGTTAAGTGATATACATACCATCGGTTATTTTGTAAGACCTACTGGAGTCGGCTGACAATTTATACATCAACACAATTTATTATAATTTCCTAAGCCTACATACATATTTTATATGGACTGTTATCACACAATCTGTGCATTGCTAGGTGAGAATACTTATTGCAAGTTTTCAGTGTATCGCCTGGATTCGAACCCAGTCTTCTTACAAAGTACGAGTAGACTACAAAACAACGATATAGCCGAAAACCGCCAACGTTATATGTATAATACAAACGTATCTTATATCAATATAACTATGTATAATATTTATAGTATATACATGTATAAATATGTGTAATATTTATAGTATATACATGTATAAATAAAGGGTTTTCCAAAAGGGACTTGATAACTTTGAATTTAATTTGTGAACGTACTCTTTCACTAATCATCAAACTGTCACTGTCAATTTATTCAGTAAACTCTACATTTTCATAGTGGTAAAGTACACGAACGAGCAACGTCTGCAAATTAGAAAAATTTTCTACCGACATTCGGAGTCGGTGACTGCAACTTTAAGAGCGTTAACTCCAATTTTCGGTCGTAATTCTCGCCCTAGTAGACAGGCAATAACAAGTTTAGTGCAAAAATTTGAGTCTACATATTCGTTGTGTGATGTTGCCGTGTCAGTGAGATAACGGGTTGGTCGAAGTGTCGAAAATATCACTGCCGTTCAGGCGTCTGTATCAAACGATCCAATTTCACGGGGTTCTCAAGCAGTGTGTCGCTCAGACCACATTATGGCGTATTTTGCGTAAGGATCTTGAATTTAATCGCAAAATCATCTTCAGTGACGAAGCTCATTTTTGGCTCAATGGGTTCGTCAATAACCAAAATATGCACTATTGGTCCGATGAAAATCCACATGTGCTTCATGAATCACCACTTTATTCCCAAAAAATAACTGTTTGGTACGGTTTGCATGCCGGCGGCGTTATTGAGCCATATTTTTTCGTCGACGATAACGATAACGATAGTCAGAGTTATCGCACCATGATCACCGATTATTTTTAGCCCGAATTGGAAGATATGGACTTGGACGACATGTGGTTTCAACAGGATGGTGCCACAAGTCACACAGCACACGCTACAATCGATTTATTGAAGAGTAAGTATGGTGAGCGTGTTATCTCAAGACATGGGCCAGTCAATTGAACCCCTCGTTCGTGCGATTTAACGCCGCTTGACTGTTTTCTGTGGGACTGCGTTAAGTCATTGGTTTATGCCAACACGCCGACGACGTCGGAAGAGCTCAGAGCCAACATTGAACGCGAAATAGCAGCCGTTGCGGCCGAAATGTGTGGCCGAGTCGTTGAAAATTGGGTCCAACGAATCGACCGCTGCAAACCTGCCCGCGGTGGCCATATGAACGAGCCATAGTCGAGTTCCATTCATAAATGTTTTGATTGTGCTTCAAGCCGATAATAAAATTTTTGGAATATCTCAAATGGTTTGCGTTTTATTTAAACAAAAAGTTGTCAAGCCCTTATTGGAAAACCCTATATGTATAATTTTTATAGTATATAAATAATATACGTACATAAAATTTATTTGTATGCAAACAAGTTAAGATACTAAAATATGTATACGAATTTCATGCCATTTATATCTGCTATTTTCCCTAGGCTCTTGAATACATGGGGATATTATTCCCGACATTTTTGTTACACTGTGACGATGGTGACAGTTCTTAAATTTTTAACTGAGGTCTGAAATGAAAACGTCGACTTGTTTCCCTTTCTATTGTTCAGACCATGAATATGTAGGCTATGTCACTATACTAAATATCGGACTATGCCCAGCAATAGCCTTAAACCAGACGCAGCTTAAAACGTGAACAACAATTACTGCACCAATGATGTTTCTTCTACTAAAGTTATTATTTTCCAAACAATCCAAATAAAAATAATGACACAAGATCTCAAGATCAATTTAGTAATTTTAATAAATACGAAAGTTTAAACAATTGAAATGTCCTTACTCTGTCCGCATAAAATATAAAAGAATACTAAAAAGTTGTATGTATGACAATTAAAGCAATTATGTGTAAATAATTAGACAATAACACAGACAACAGTGATCAAGAAGTTTATAAAAACATTAACAACTCTCCTGTCCAATGAGTCATATATGACTCACGGGAGCGTATTAAAATAAGATCAGTAGTCACATGTGACTCAAAACCTAACCTAAACCTTAATAATGAAAAAGAAAATTTCGTGATTTTTTCCTGAAAGTTTCATTTTAGTCAATAGAAGAAACATACAATAAATAAAACTCAAATACGAAAGATAGTGTTTTTATTCGTGGAAAAATGTTACAAAACCTAGCATGTTTCTCATTATAGCAATCTAAATAGAATGCCTTTTTACACATTTTGCACTCAGTGTTCACATGTGTGACGCTTTTCTAGCCAATAATCCTTGATTATTTTTCCTTTTTCATGCGAGTTTATTGTGTATTTTTCGTGGAATTTCTTGCAGACTATGCCGAGAATTGCTTAAAGAAACAATTGAATTTGAAGATCTTGGAGTTCTTGAGGAGATTTTCTTTGGTTGATGCTGGTTGTCCATAGGAAATGTCGGATTAGATGTTCTTGGACTTGTAGAACTGTCAACTTATTGCCGAATTGTTGTATATGCATCTATTATTGATAACGGAGACTTGAAATAGTAGGTAAATCTACTGTTATCTTTTGGTACCAAATTTTTTACGTAACGGAGAATGAAGCAAGTTGGTCCGAAATATCAATGCCTTTTTTTGACTTCATTGTAGTCGATTATTGCATCTGGTTGTATGACAACACCTCTTTTTATAGTCACGTTAGACACGCCATCTCCATGGCATGTTGACATCATAAGTACGTCACATTTGTTGCTCCATTTCAATGCAGTATAGAGATTGTCCTTTTGTCTAACTATTTATTCTCCCCTCCTTCGCTTTTACAACTTCTTCTGGCAAATTTCTTTAATTTTTACGTAAAATTTACGTAACGTTTATGTAATCTCAGCCAACTGTAAACTGGTAAAATAGTTGTTAGCAACAATAATATGCCCTTCATCTAAAAGCGATTCTGTGAGCCGTACGGTGTTAAACCCTCTAACTGATGCGACATTCCGGAATAAATTTTGTAGAACCATGTGCAACTATTTATTGTACAGGCCTTATATATTTTCATACCATAGCGATCTGATTTCGCTGTGTTATAGGCTCTTAAAATCCACTTTCCATGAAATATGACCATATGGCTCATCAACGACTATAATATCGGAAGGTATATATATATCACTTTATGTGTAAGTGGGTTACACACTATTCTGTATTTTATGAGTTCTTTGTTCTTCAATAACACCTATTTGGACCTCTGTAAAGTGTCAGCATCTTAGAATTGAGGTGAACTTGTTTTATGGCCTATTTATTCTGTGCATAAGCATAGTAAAGCACGTCCAATTTCCAGTAGTGCTCAATTGACGGTTTAGGATTGAGACCCATATACATAATGACTACGAAAAATATTTTCAAATCCTCTCTACTGACATCTTTCCATCTCGTCATTCGACTAAATTCGACAACAACTGAGCGTAATTATTTGTAGGCATGATCATTTCTTCAATTAATTCATTAGGTACAAAATAAACATAGATTTTGTTCAAACTAACTCGCCCGCCTTAAGTAACTGCGGTAATGTTTTGTACACATCAATAAATGTTTCTCTCCCTAAAGGCAAAACATCTCTTTTCCATTTGGAATCAATCGCATTAGGTGACGACGAACTTACCGGCGTTTGTGAAGGAATCTCGCTACTTCTTATAAATTTTGCAATTACCTCGGTATCCTCGCTTTCTTCATCGGCATAATCTTCGTCACTTCCACCACTAAATCCTTCTTCATCTGAATCTGAAGTTTCTAAACAACGTATTAATTCTTCAGTCGCATATCTTTTATAACCAATTTACCCAAATTTTGTCAAATATAACCTCAAATAAACAACTAAAAAACAAACAAATAAATATACAAATAAACAACAAAATTAATCGTTATTTTCACTCAAAAACTTATTTGTCATGCAAAGTAATTACTATGGTCGATGTGTTCACATTTGACTCATTGAACGTGGTACAAAAAAATTGTTCATCCTACGTCCATGAGTCACATACGAGTCACAAAATAAAATAACCAAAATAAGATAAATCTATAATTAATAATTTATGAAAATTATATTTTATGGTATATATGGATGTTATTTAGTTTATCAGAACAAAAAAACAGTGGGCGCGAGTGGCATTCACAAAATGCATTGTATGAGGACAGGGCAGGACCGAGAATTGCTTATTCGAAATAGTGCTTTTCTAAAAAATTCTGTACGCTTCATATCAGTAAAAACAAAAAAAGCAAGCTCTATGACTACCCTAGAGCTACCAGTGCATTCTGATTTTACATTTTATTTACTCTGTACTCCTTTAAAAATTAAAGAATTCTGAAGCGTGTGTTTCTGCGCTTTATTGAAACCATTTTAACGTCTTTGTCGGTTTTAAAAATCAGTTAATTTAGGTTTACCTTAATCTTGTATCCAAATGCCAAGTCACACAAAACCCGCCATACCACTGAGGTTATATGGTTGTCAAAGTATTCCTAATCCAATCCGAAATTGACCTTTTCTTTTTGGACTCTTAAATCTATTATCCTCATTAGTTTTGTCAAAAGTATCGACAAAAAGTTTCCAATACATCCAAACCAGGAAACCAAAAAAAAAAATCAACCAAAACTTTTATGTTTCATCAGTTTTAAGAGAAAACAAAACGGAATCATGAAACAGAAGTTGAAAAGGTCACTTGGATACCCTCTGTTCGATTTTTCTTATGAGAGTAAAGTTCTCCTACCATTTTCTTCTCAATGCCATATAATTAGAGTGTGACTGACTTTGATGACACACGCACATATTCCCATTTGGATCCTGTGGCAATATAGGAATCCTCTAAGGAATAATGCACACCAACCGTAACCATATTCTATCTAAAAGCATTTATCGTTTATTGTACTCCTACGTATTTATATGTTTTGCAGAACTGTTTTTTTTTGTGCATTCCAGCATGAATCTCTTTCCACGTGCTTTACTCGATGACGGTAGTGGGTATCAAATTTACAATACATACGAGTATTTATATCCTTTCGTCATTCAGATTATCTTTGTTCAAAGGGGATGACAGGATGAAAAGTATTTAGTGACGCTCTACATTATTAAACGATTATTATTCGATTATTCAGTCTGTGATGATATTCAGTTTTATTTGTTTTAATCACTTCAATCATAAAAAAGTTTCTATTAGACTTTTCAAAAAGCTCGAGCAGTTTTTTGTTCGCTTTAATATGGACACGAGTTTTCTTCGTCTATTTAATACCTTTTATCTTTTACTTTCAAAACGAAAACCTAGAGAGAGATATTCAACAAGGCATGTCTTAACAAAGTATTTGCAAGTCATTGTATCAATCTTTTATCTTGAGAAAACTCTATTATACATAATATTGTTATTGTATATAAATGGTAGTGAAGGTAAAAATTATCAACGACGACTAAAAATGTAACAGCTGCGCATACAAGAACCTACATATCTACCATATTGTGTGAATACCATATTTTTTCACAAGCAACCTAATTGATTACTATCGATATGTACATACCAATCGAATTTTCAATGCATCAAATTTTTGCACTCCACCGCATCCCGAAAAAAACCCGTAGAAATTCAAATCGATACTGACCACCTATTTTATTAATTGATTTCAATATGAAAGTCTTTTCAATTCAATTCAATCTAAAACGATGAACTCTACAGTACAGGAGAACGTTTTCTGATATTTGGATATTTAGAAAAGATTATGATATGTACATACGAGTATATGGGTCTCATACGAGTATGACAACCTACCGTCTTCACAGTCCTTTCAATGTCTTTTCAATTACTACATTCCGTGACGAAGTCGACTTAACCGGTCAAATTACCGGTCAAAGCTGAGTGATGGAAAATACAATAGAGAAAGCGATCAAAATGCATTAGTCTGTGTGAGAAATTATTACTGTTGAGGAGCAACATCGATCGATTAGACAGAGCCTTTGTTCGAAGACTCTTAGATTTCAATCTAGGTGGTCGACGTAATAAAAGAATACCTCACGCACAAATTTGAAGAAGTCTACTCCAACTTATAGTGCATATGCCTACCCACCGGCAGAACATACATTTTAAGTTCTAGTTTGACCACCTGTGATTTTACAATTTATCTTCAGTTCTTCGTGTATGAAGCACCTAAATATGCATGTTGGCTTTATTGGATAAAAACCATTGATTTTGTCTCAATTTATCTATGAGACTATAGAAGTACTGTTGAAACCATGTTACTCGTATCACGAGCTTTAATGATGAATGAACGTTCTTTCGAAGAAATGTTGCGGGTTAATTGGTAGGGTCAAAAGAACAAAGGATTGCTATTATTCAACCTAAAACACGAATTAAAAAGAAATGGAACCAAAATGAATAGCTCCAAAAATTTTGCTCTTCTCTGAGTAAATGTTAAAAATAAAATAGCAAGTTATTTCAAGGACAAATAAAACTTGTCTCACTTCTTTTATTAATCTCTATCTCCCTCACATAATTTTCTCTATCCAAATTGTCGTGTATACGACTCAACCGCATGTAAAATTCGAAACGTTTTAACGGTCATAAATGCCAGAAGAAAATTCAACCAAGTACATTAAAATTTGCAGACCCAAAAATAGGACCCAACCTCTTTGTTGACTTCTTCACCAGGGATTCTCAAGAGACAAAACCCTCCCTGATTCTAATTTATTTAGTAACATAAACGATCAAACTCAATCTGCCCTAAGGTTTTAACGAACAAGAATTATCCAGTAAGTACGGTAACAACGCTCTTAGCAATCCCTGAAAAATTATTTTTAAAGCTAGCACCATTGTATGGTGATTGTATGGGGGAGTCTACAAAAGTGAAGATGCGGTATGTGGCATCAGTAAAAGAAAAACTCCCATCTCAACTCTTTCCATATTTTGTCAAGTGTGAAGCACGGTCTATTATCAAATATTTGAATGCGATATGTCTTTTGAAACTTCTATTCATCGTGAGATCGTTTCAGTCTACAGAAGGGACGTTATGTAATGATTACATACTGCTTTTTTGTGATTATGACTTGGAAATTTAGGGTGGACGTAGCCAATGTATGCGGGCTAAAATGTAATCACGTTCCTGCGTATGTCCACGTATGTGAATACAGCCCAGATGCCTTGGCACTTAGTGAACCACAAGCAGACCCCCGCTTTCACTTCTCAGATCACTATCAACTGAAGCTAGTTGGCTATGAACTAGTGCCATTATTATTCTCTCACCACTGTCTCGCTATTTACCTGTGTAATGATGTAGCTACCAAACGCTATCACTTGTTCCAATCCGGAATTAAATTTCATGCGGTTAAAATTCCATCTCCGTAAATTATCCACTATTGCTCTATTTACAGAAGTCCCAAATTCGACCTTTAACGAGTTTGACGCGCTGTCTGCCTCCATTCAAAGAATTGTATCCCTGTATCTTGAAATCGTTATTACGGGCGATTTCAATATACACAATTCTAGGTGGCTTGGACATTCTGGACAAACAACACCCAAAGGACAGTGTGCTCAGATCTTCGGAGCAGAAAATAACTTGACTCAGCTTGTAAATGAGCCCACACGAATACCAGACGTTGAACTTGTTTTTAACTTCTCACCCTGATAAGTACAAAGTCGATGTGCTATCGCTTCTAAACTCATCGGACCATTGTGTCATATCAGCTAATTGCTCGTGCTCTGACAGTTAAAGAAAAGATTCCTAATGGCTATAAGAGAAAGCTAATTGGAGTGGACTTAACACCTTCCTTAGGAAATTTAACTGATATGTGATATGATCATAGACACTATTCTCATCGGAATGAGATTCTTTATCACTCATCGGATGAAGAGTGTCAAACCAAAACAAAAGGCGTGGAACGCCTAACCCATTTGGGTTAGAGAAATATTTTTTCAGTACTACAAGACCAACCTTACAGAGGGAAACCAAAGAAAATTCAAAGGAGCCAGGAATAACTGCAGCGTCTTTCCTAGTCTGAAATTTCAATACGACCAACTACTAAGGCAAAAAACACTTCAATGTCCCAAATATAGAAAAAATTGTTGGTCGTTTGTCAAAAACTTTAAAAATTCTGCCTCATCCGCAATCCCAACACTCATTTATAATGAAGTTCAAGCGGTCAGCTCTTTGGACAAGGCCAATCTACTTGCTGCACACTTTGCGGCCAGCTCAACACTTCCAGATTGTGATTTGTCTTCACCTACACTTGAGTGCGTCGAATCTTTAATGGGAAGAATTAACTTTTACGCTCTTGTAGTACTACTGTAGTACTCAAAGATATTAAAATGCAAAACTAGTTGATCCAGATAGTATAGATCCAGATAGATAGAAAAAATAGTGTGAATTATAACCTTCGAATCACTCTGAGTGAAGAAAAAACTCTCCGTCCTATTCGGACTCCCACCCCTGGAGAGCGAATATCGAAACCAAATACACCCTGAGTTTCAAACCACTACAAAAAACCAATTTTCTTTTCTCCTCCTTCTACCTTTCCGCCCGCGGAAAAATATATCTCCCCTTCTTCTGAAGAGGTGTTTTGCCATGCAAAAAGATTGCGTACGCTTTTGCGTCAATCCTCCTCTTTAGGGCTCTTTCCGAATAGATGGAAAACAGCATTTGTTCGTCTTTAAAAAAAGACGAATTTATTCTCTTTCCTCCTACAGACCCATTGCACTCACGTGCCTGTTTTCTAAGGTCTTGCAAACGCGGATAAACCGTCAGCTGCAGTACGGTTTTCGAAACAACAGGTCCACTGGTTATTTGATGGTATGTCTCACTGAAAAGTGGAACCAAAGTGTACATCAATCTATCGAAAGCAAGATTATTGCACTTGACATTTCTAAGGCCTTCGACAGAGTTTGGCATCAGGCCCTTTTGTCTAAAATGCGTTTTGGGATCGACGAATCTCTACTTCAATGGAACATAAATTTCCTTTTGAAGCGTTCAATTCAAATTGTCTTGGACGGTTTCAAGTCTGATGGTCACAAAATAAATAATGGTGTGTCCCAGGGCTTCGTTCTGTCTCCGACACTCTTCTTAATTTTTATCAATGATCATTAAATTCCGATATTCATAGCATAACCAATTGGGGAACTATCACAATGATGTCGATAAAGCGAAATTTAAACACCCACCCATCATCCATATATGGCACTTGCATCGTCAAAACTAATAAACTTTCCATTCTCGGAATGTGTGTCAATGACAACTTACTTTAGAATAACCACATATTCGATGTCGCCAAAAATGCTGCGAAATGTTTAGGTTTCCTCAAAAGATGTAAGAAATACTTTTCCTCTTCTGAGCTGGCCTCAATATATAAGGCAATCATCCAACCAAAATGAACACATCTGCACCTGCTAGATAGGATTCAAAACTGTGCGATGAAACTCATAGGTGACACTAATTGACAGAAAAGTACCATGATGCAATACTTATATGTTACTATAATCTCTGCCTGTATGACCCCAGTCGCTTACTGCTGTCCTTCAGTTAACAATTTCGCTGTGAATTTTTATTGAGTTATGAAAAAAACTCTTTTATCACCTCAAATGTTGCAGAATTAATATCTTAAACTGTAGACCTATTGGTAAACTAGCCATTTACTATTGACTCAATACAAATATAATACTAATTTAGCATATGTCAATATATTCCATCGTAGTTTCTAGTATCTAAATTTTGTATAGGAAAGTGTGATAGACTGCTTGCACCCAAATTGTTAGGATCGGTATGAGAAGTCTTTTATATTTTTTGAGTTAAGAAAAATTGCTACTTTCTAAATAAAGCAAATGTTACCCAATTAACTCAGCTTTTGTATACATGTATATGCATTTACGAAGGCTATGGACTCAATAAGTCTAAGCCGTGCTAGATCTGCAATTATTATGTTAATATTGTTAGAAAACTTTACACTTCACATTTTATGATATTTGGAAGTGCAAGTATGTAATTTACTTTGGTGTCCCTACCTTTTTCATCAATCCATTTTTTTACTGAAAAGGAATTGAATTTCTCGACTTTTAGTCTGTATTTTGTGAAAATGAGTTCAATCTATAGATTGTATTCCACCCTTTCTTATATTTCTTAGATTTCATCCCACCCTTTTTGAAGCTTTTTATTGTAGTTTTCCAAGGATATCTCATGTAAAATAACTGGGGAGCAGTTATTAAATTAAGCAGACTGTACAAATATAATGATTTTTATTAATTACTTACTATTACTTACTATAATTAATTACTGATTGAGTGAGATTAACGACTTCGGTCCTAAAAGTAGCCATAAGGTCAGTTTTAATCCCTGGAACGTAAATAAAATTGAGTTTCTTTTACGAGTACGCTTTCTCTAGGGTAGTAGAAAAAGACCTGGTCTTGGGTGCGCGCACAAGTGGAAGGAAACCTCAACCAACTTGGAGTATCCAACTGGAGGCAGTTAGCCAGTGACCGCGCTAGTTGGAGAGACCTAGGTTTCCGGACTCTAGCGCCATCGAAGTAAGTAAGTAGGAAGTGACACCACACTCACGCATATACAGTCAGAAAATTTAAGTTTGTGTTTCCAAGATGGCGTATCCAAATTGGCGCATCAAATATTGTGGAGAAACGACATTGACCTCCAAAAACCTGGGGGCTGTCACTAAGTAAGAATATCATATAACAAAACATAATAATTTTTAATATCACTTCTATCTTTACATGAATCTCTTCACCTACCGCGATTAACGTCTATACGAGCGCTTGATTAAGGTGAGTCCCTTTGTCTCTCACGATTCAATTCTGATCCACCATCTTAGTCGTAACTTTGCAAGGAAATTGTATGGGTGACTACTCAATAGCTTATTTTGAACGACGCGACTATAAAATCAAAACAATTTTGTCTATCCTCTATATAATCTTTTTCGAGTACATAACCTCATATATCTCAAAACCCTGACGTGGAGGCCCAGTTCTGACTTTGGATTCGAATTTTACGTACCAAATTATTTCGGAACCTTGTAAATCTGTGAATTTCCTTATTCATTTTGAAGATTGTGTGATATAAAGCATTCACAAATTAGGCAAAGGAGGGAACTTATATGTATTGTTAATCATAATTTCACCAGATTGGGTGAAATGCTCCTTACCAAGTTATTTCCGGCTGCACTTAGCTTGATGTGATAACTGTGTATTTCTCGTTAGGAAAACACGCGTCTGCCTTTCAAGCGGAGTTATAAACAATTCTAATGAAATTAACTCTGTGTTGAAGAATTTTAATTTTTTTTTTAAATAAACCAAAATGAATTAAATCGATAAAAAGTTTTCTCTCTTTTCAAAACTTCTCTATTCGTAAATAGGTTGAATCTAAAATCAACTATTCCAATCGTAAATTTCAAAACTCGTCTTTTCCAGATTAAATTGATTTTTTATAATTTCTTGGTTAACATTATAGATTCAAAGCCATAAGAAATAGATCATTCCAAACTTACAATTTAGCCTGCAAACCAATAGCTATTATCATTTTACCAGCTTTTAACAGTTTTTTTACGTTTTACTCAAAGTTCTCAAAAATGGAAAAAAAGATTTTTCAAATTATACCCCTCATATACACAATTCTAACGAAAATTAACTCTGTAGTGACGAACTAATGCGGGGGGAGAAGTGTCATGGTTTGTAGTAACAGCCAAGCATTGTTTAAAGCCTTATTGAATATTACCACGACTTACAAGCTCAGATTTTCTAGGCAAAGTTCAGAGGAGGATTTCTCAGGACTCGAACGTGATTTAGAATGTCTGCGTTTGCGGCTAGGGCTTCCATTGACAGTTGCGTTTCATATGAGCACAGATCGCATGACCTGTTTCCCGACCTCTCTATAAGATGATATCTCTCAGTAAAAATGACTATAGACTGCTTACTGGCCTAGTGGCAAAGCACTACAGTTTTTTTTAAGTACCTAAGTATGTTAGGCATAAGTAACACAAGACCTCTGAAAAAGATGACATCACCACGGAAAGCTAATTTTGAGAGTAATGTGGTGGCGCTGGTACTTACCACTGAAGTGTTTACTCATATTTCTACGGAAGACTGAGAAATTTCAGTAAAATAAGCATACAAGGAGAACACGAACTAGTTCTTTGTCTGAGTGCATGAGAGAAAGAAAAGTCTTTTGAGGCTTAAGACGCTTAAGACTTATTTTTAAAATCTGGCTCACATAAGTTTTGTTTCTGTTCTCGATAAAAATCTACTTATAGTTCGTAGTTCTAGCCCGGGTCTTCCCAATGCAATTTCTGAGTGGCAGTCAAATCTACTTTATTGTGCATGTAATCCATTAAAGGACCTTGCTTTCTATTTGCAGACCTAACTATTTCTATCCCATATAAGGTGTTCGTGTTTCCTCTAATTGCAAGAAATTAATCTTGATTATAAATGTTTTTAACCATATTGCTTCTAAAATTTTCAAGCTCTTCAGGTTTGATGAACAACTTTTCCACTCCACATAAGTCTATAGAATCCTCTCCAAAAGCAAGTGTTAAAGTTATGACGACTTTTGTAATTTTATGGATGAATTCAGCACGCCACTTGATGCCACTTACTAATCTAAATTTGTGGTATGCAACATCTTTCGGGCTAAGATCTTGATTTTACTGTAAATCGATTGATACAGAAAACTAACTTTTATTATATTTAATCAAATTCAATCCCTTAGCATGAAACATATCACAGAGCAATTTATTCTCTTCATTATTATCGACGCCCCTCGTTATTAACACCATTGTATATAATTTGCTTGCTTATTCCCAGGCATTATCTGCTGTCTACCCATCTAGAGTTAAATTGCTTTCAAAAATGAAAGCATTCTTCGGGATAATAATAAATCCCACCCGCCAAGTTTGTGGCCAGAAAATGTGAATGACAATGGAAAAACCCTGTTTTGCATAACGTACGAGTAGACTTATTTGCGTCGCACATTTCCGAAAATCAGTTTGTTAGCGAGCAATGTTGCGAAACATTAACCACAATCCTTGTTCAGCAAATCCATTGACCAAATGATTCCGAATTTCGATTTCAAATTCCAACTATTTTAGCTGACTTAAAATCTTTTCAAGCACAATCAATTTCGAGTAGAAGCATATTTCTATACATACGAGTATGCATATACATACATATGATACACTTCAGTATATGCCGTGACGTACAAATAAAACGGAGGCAGGATATGCAATACGGGTATAATCCAAAGCACATTTGCTTTGGAAAGTGTAGATTTTATTAGGAAAAGCATTCAGGATGTTGTCAAAGTCAACACTTCCATTCGATGACAACCACGTTGAACTGAAGTTGGAAGAATACAAGCTGAATGACGATGCTTCTGCTACTGCTGTGTAAAGTGCACTTGTCAGACAGCTCGACCTTGCAGAGCATTACGGATTTAGCTAGGTGGGCAACGAGGCAGGCGAGTATCATCTACAAGTACATGGCAAGGGTAGGCAGATAGAGAAATATCAACCTTTCATATAGTTAGGCGTTTCGCCTTGCATGCCAATGTTTTTTTTTACATTTCAAGTGGATTTTTCTTCCTCCACGGACGCAATTTCCAGGGCTTGAAAGATTCTAATACATGAAAAGTTAAGGCAATAAAATTGGAATGCAAAACGAATGAATCTAAATCATGAATACCAGCAAATTATCATACTTTTATTAAATTGGTCAATGTGTACTTTGTGTAGCAGAAGAAAACTTTACAAAGTTTGACCAGAAGAAATATTTAACTTCAGCGATTGCTTTGACGGAAATAATTTATTTGTCAAGTGAAGAGAGAAGACTTTTTTCTGTCTTCGTTTACCCTAATTAGCCATAGAAAATCGTTTCACAAGGACGGTCAGCAGGACAGAGTGGAGAAGCATCACGGTTTAGTTGACCTTATTTTTTTACAAAAGAGAAGCATCTCCGTGCGCTAAAAGAATTCTTCTAAGCGTTTTAATGTCTAACTGATGAGAAATGTTTTTATTCTAACAGATTGAGAAATCTTAAAGAATGACATTGACAAAAGAAATTGATGAAGATGTTATGGTTAAGCATGGATTTAATGAAAATTTAACACTTGATGTACGTCATATTTCTTTTCTCCCATTAATATCTTAAAAAACTAAGTATAATTATTAAAAAATGCCGCTAAAGTCAGTCAGTGAGAGTTAAGCCGTAATATAACTTAATGAATGCCCTTAGCCTAATTTTAAGAATTTTAAATAAAAACGAGCAGGTTGCTTATTAAGCAGAGAAAAAGGGTACTATTCACTCCAATTTATCCTTGAATCCTTGTTTATAGAACTGAGCCCACGGAATATGCAGGTCTGTAGTAATTTTATTCGATCATTGGGACGGTCTCAAATATCATCAAGAGAAGGGCTGGTGTGTGTGATATATGTGGAGTTGCCTAATTTTTCGGACCTTATAATCTTTCTACAAGCCAGTGAATTTAACGCCACATCGGTACTGAGGCTACGAGTTTGCTGATGTTATTGTATTTAAGTGATCCAATAATTTTTCTTTCGGCCTCTTTTTCGAACCTCGTCTGGAACATGCGTCTCTAATGCTTTATGGACCGCATTTTCCGAAAAAAACGGCTGGGTTGCTCTGCCTGAAGTTTGTTCACGGTGAAGATTTGCTCCAATGCGCGTATTTCTTATTAAATCGCCATTTGTTACAACCGCTGTCATTCATAGAATGTTCGTTTTCGTCGCTTTCATTATTCTTTTACATTTTGCGTACATCGTCCATCGTCCGACCTGCCTAATGATTGATCAGAAAACTGGTGAGTATCCTTGCTTTACCTTCGGGGTCCCCGGAGTAATTATTTGCTTTCACGCTCACCTGGTTTTTTGGGCATAAAAAATCAAACGATCATTTTTTTTTAAGTTCCTTTTAACGGCAAATTTATAATAAAATTATATGAATTCAAGATTTCTATTAGTTCCATAGCCTAGGCGGCCTGACAAAATTCAAAAAAATGTAATCAATTTTATGGTTTTTTTGAGAATTCAAAGCAATAAAATCATAGAAAATGTTAATTTTTTCCTTTTTCTGTGATTTTTATTATCAATCTGCCGTCAAAACAAGCAATTTGAAAAGAAAATTTAAAAGTTGGTTTTTCGATTTTTCATGACCAAAAAACCACGTCACCGCGAAAATAAATAATTACCGTCCCCGGTAACTGAGTAAACCCTTACTCATGCACCCTTACTCATGGCAAGGTCGTACCCGGCTAGTAACATTATACTGGCCTAAGCCGTCATAGGGCTCAAAAACCTATACGGAAGAAACTGAAGGAATGTAACAAATCAAGTCACAAACCTCGGATAAAAATAGGTTCCCTGTTGACGACACTTTCAAATGGGTAAAGGACCTTCGGGTTTTCACGTGGAATGTTCAGACCCTTAACAGACCACGTACACCCGAGCAATCAGCAGGAGCCCTTGACTGCTAGCGCACAGGAGTTCGATGGGATGGGTCGAGTGTAAGGAGGATAAAAGACTGTAATATATACTATGGTGATTGCTATATGCGGCAGACTTAGGCAAAAAATCTTCGCCTTCCGACACATGAGCCAGCGTTTTATGACAATCTAAGGCTAAATTCGATAACATAAAGCTAATATACGCCCATGTCCTTACGGAAAACAAGGACGACGCCACCAAAGAATATTTCTACGAGTTCCTCGATAGGACACATGAGCAATGTTCGAAGTATGATATTAAAATCATCCTGGGCGATGTTATATGTAGGAAAGGCTAACATCTTTGGTAGCACAGTTTTTAAGCATAGCCTACACGACACCGTGTCTGGTAACGAACTTAGACTCGTTGAATTTGCGGTGGGATGAAATACCACTATAGTATCTCAATATACACAAGAGGATATGATGCTCTCCGGATTATAAAACACTAAATCAAATTGATCATTTTGCGATAGACATAAGGCATGCCTCCAGTATTCAGGATGTCCGAACGTTCCGAGCAGCCAAAATTGACTCGGATTATTGTTGCAGCCAAGGAGCGAATGCGTATTTCCCAAGCGACACAGCAAAGAAGAAATGCTGTGAGTAGATATAAGATAGAACAGGTATCCCGAAATCTCTCAACAATGGCAAGATAACCAACGTGTCATCAGAGACGCTGCAACTGCTGTGCTGGCTTTCACCCACATATCACCAAGAAATCCTTGGTTTGATGAAGAATTCTGGCTGAGCTCTATGAGGAAAAGAAACGGAAGAGCATCGATTTATCCAAAAGAAGAAAAACAAGCGCGAGAGACGTATGTTACGATCGAGGATATTAAGAATTTTTACTCCTGGAAAGGAAGGCAAGAAGACCTGTACAGAAACTTGTAGAGATGAACAAGGAATCCTTGTAGTGGAATCATAGTCGGTGTTGAGAATATGGAAAAAAATTTTCTGATGACTGACGGTGAGTCAATAAGTACTTGAAAATTAAAATAAGAAAAATTTTTTTCGCCAAAAAAATTCTACTATTCCACATAATCTCCTTTTAGCTCAATACACTTTGTCTAATGTTTCTCCAAGGTTTCTTGAAAACTAAAATCATTAACCCGTGTGAGCAGCTTGTAGCCTCTTCAAGTTCGATCACCTTCACTCGCCGCGCCGCTTCTCTAATAACATACCGTGGATTTTATCGACTATTTCTGGTCTGGTGATACCAATTGGGTGACCGGAACGTTCGACGTCACTTGTGCTGCTACGAAATTGAGTAAAGCAGTGGTGGATTGTTCCAATCGATGGTAAGTTCCTATAATATTTTCAAGCTCTTGTTTGGTTTACATGATGGTTTTTCTGTGCAAAAGATAGTGTTTAATGAGCACCGAAATTCACTTTTTCCATTTTTCGAAAATTCTCGTAGGCGTCTGTTTCAAATGCCTGTCACAACAAAACAATTTGATAAATCTGCCTGAAAATTTGAGGGCGTTCTTTTAAAAAAATGTTTGCTGACAAGCAAAATATTGGATTTGAGGGTGGCGACCCTCGTATAACGGTGAAGAAGACTCCGGTCAGGCCGGATAAACCATTCAACGTAGATGATGGTAGCCAAAACTCCCGTCTACGTGACCAAAACGAAGTAGCTGGACCTGACGGCTTACCGGCCGAGGTATTCAAAGCTGCTGGAAATGACTTTGTGGGAAGCATGCACCAACTCATTCTTCAGATCTGGTTAGAAGTGCGTATGCCTGATGAATGGAACCCCAGCACCATTTGCCCAATCCACAAACAAGCAAAGCCCCTCAACCGCTCCGACTATAGAGGCATAAGTCTCCTCAACATCGAATACAAGATCTTATCTGACATATTATGTGAACATCTGAATCCCTTCGCCAACAATCTGACAAGTCAATCGATCGCAATCGACCAAATCTTCACACTCCGGCAGATCCTGGAAAAACTCAAGAAGTCCAAATCGGTACCCACCACCTTTTCATCGATTGAGACGAGCTATATAGAGCCATGTCTAATTTTGGTATCTCGTTCGTCTGAGGGAGAGAATACTGGATGCTCCGCCAAGGTCGGTAACGACATAACCGAGACCTTTGATATCAAAAAGCATTTCAGACCAGGTGATGCGGTGTCATGTGACTTCTTTAACATCATACTTGAATGAATTGTGCGGAACTCACAAGTGAACCCTGGAGGCACAATCTTTCAAAAGTCTGTGCAGATTTGCACTTGTATGCGACAACTAATATGATTTCGTCGTCTACTGCGTTGTTGCTCTGGGTTGAAGTCGACAACTTTCCGGGTCGGGATGCTGTTGTGCATACGCTCAAGGTGAACTAGTTGAGTTATACGACTTTTTTTGACAAGGTGAGGTCCTATCGCTGTACAGCCCATAGAGTTTAAATGTCTTCTTCATTCTTCATTAATGCAAACGAGACCGAAATTGACCAGAAGAACTTTTATCTCGAAGCGCTCGAGGGCATCTTCATCGGCTTTCGTCAGTGTCGAGGCTTCTGTAAAGCAGGACTGGGATGATCAGTGTGTTGTATAATGTATTTTTGGTTGTTCGAAAGAGGGCTTGACTACTCAATTGCCTTCTAAACCCAAAGAAGCAGGGATTAGCAAGAGTGATGCTTTGCATGATTTCCGCGCTCGTATCGATGTGGGAATTGATAGCGGAGTCGAGTTAGATGTCCCATGCTACATCAAAGTTGTATCTGTCAATCGTCATGGTTTCTCCTAGACGTATATGTTGTGTTTCCCTCTTTATTGTCAGCATACACTTTTTGTTCTCTCATTGATCGGTATATATTCCCATGATCTCAATGTCAAACAATTATTGAAAGATGATACCCATTGAGTTGACTTGTGAGTTTCGTACAATTCTTTCAAGAACGATGCTAAAAAAATTACATGACAACGCATCGCTTTGTCATTACCCAACTTGACAGAGAAGCGTGTCTTCGTCATCCTGCATTCTGCATAGTACAATGAGCTTGTCAGTGATGCCAAAACTAGACATTGCTCTATATAGTTGGTCTCTATTTTCATATCCGGCTTTGAAATCGGTTTGCTGTTAAGTTTTGTGCCATACGTTTGCTATGTATCCTTCACACTCTTTTCATTTCTTTTTTACAGGTTCGATTCCAGTGAACCTTTATAAAAAAAAAATTATTATCGATTTGTTTGAAGTTCTGTGCACAAAATATTATTAAATCTAAGGGAAAGGGCAAATGTATATTAAAAAATGTATCAGCCGAAACAATTCTACAATATAACAATGGAAATTGAGTTTTTCTAACAAAAGGAAATTATGGAATCGAAAGCTTTCAAAATAGCTTTGGCAAAACAAAACGAATTATTGTTTAGTTGAAAGAAAAATATCCATACAAGCGAATGGCAGTAGCATTTCCACAGAGAGCATTCATAAACAGGAAAAAGTTTATTTTTACTTAACAATTGAACAATATGCCGTCCTTTACATTCAGTAAAATTTAATTAAGTTATGAGATTTTTTTAGTAGTTGATACGTCTATGCTTTGTATAGAACTCAATTTCGTACTGGCGCCGCTATAAATTTCAGATAGATGGAACGTTGTCTAAAAATGTGTTCCTGTGAAATGCTTTTGTCAGTGGCAGATATTAGTAGAAGAGGAATAGGATGTAATCCAAGATAATTTTACTAAAAATTTGCAGCAACGAAATAAAAACCGATATATAGTTACATCCACAGATTCCGATAACAACTCAAAAGTTGAAATCCTTCTACAATATTATATGTAGTATGAAAGATATCATATATGTGACGCGTGATCAAAAAGGCTGGTGGACTCCCATATATACAAAATAATTGACTAAGATATAGTAAACCAGTGAGAAATCACTTGTCTATCATTCAAATCCGATCGTTCGAATTCAAACTCACGCTTTTCCTGAAAGGCCAACTACAATACGATGAGATGGGTTCAAAGCAGTTGGTTGGAAAAAGCTTCTTCTTGGAGTTATGTTAAAATAGAAGAAATATGTTCTACGCCCATGTAGAGGCCAACGAGTATCAATGCCTGATAGTGATATTTTATGTCCTATATTAGTGACTAAACTTGATTACAACAAAAAAAAAACAAACAGGACCCTACTCTCAACAAAGCCGATTCAACACTTTGTTTTACCAAGGCATTTTCGAATTATTCCCGGCAATTCAAAATGTTAAAGTTGCTGGTCTTGCCGCTGTCGAAGTAAATGCAATCTGTTATAAATTCGCTTCGGTGGCAAGGTGCTCTTGGAGATCACCTACCTTACACAATAATGTCTTAGTGGAAATTTGGATAAACGTAACATTTATGTCAGTTTTTGCTAATTTCAAGTGGAATTATTGAACTTAGTATACTCGTAAAAACAGCCCTCTCACCAACACTAAATATTTAAATAGAATGCCACTAGATAATGCTTTTCGAACCCTTATCCTCTTATCTATTTAAAATTGAACCTTATATCTCGTCAATCATCTAACAATTGCAAATTTCTTGCAAATTTCTTGCAAATTCGAAGTCAAAAATATATTCTAACTCTTTGAACTTAACATAAATGAAAATCCGTTAGCACTATCCCATAAGATACTAAATATATTCAAATTCTTGCCGACATACCTTTTTTCAGATGCGACGCCACAAATAAACCAATACGTTGAAATAACAATGTCTATAGTGTAGCGAGGGAGTTACATTGTTATTCAAACCACAAACCACATATCATACTACCTTCGGCAGTCATTAAAGCCATGTCATATACCCTGCCTGCCTTGTGGTTCACACTTCGGAAGTTGCACTTCTCTTATTCATCGTCATACAATCTAAATACACACTTCCGTTTGGGTAATCTCCGAGTAACAATGCCTTGGAAAATGTAATTCATTTCCAAACAGAAGACTGTGAAAAGTATTATTGTAATCATCATATCATTGTATGTACCTGGCACTGTAATTTTCTCTAGGCATCCTAGAATCCCAAATACTCCATAAGAGGAAGTAATTTACCCTAACGCATTTATTCTTACCCTCTATTGGGTTTTCTCCCATAAGGAATACGGAATACGAACATCTTCCATCTTCAACTGTCGAACATGTGAAATTCAGTTTAACCGTATCCCATTGCAAGTAAACAACTTTAAACGGATTTAAGAAATTTGGTTTAATTCGACTTTCGAGTAAATATTGTACGATAGTTTGAGAAAACCCAAGTTTGCAGAGTCTGTGCTCGCAACTTTGTAAGGACGATAGGTTGAATGAAAATGTATTATTTATATTTTACAGAAAATAGCTTTCTACTAACGAACATAATTGTAATTCATTTGAAGTGCCAAGACTCTTGACATTTATCATCTTAAGCAACAAGGTTAATGGCTTTACACAGAAAATACTTCTCCTGGAACTTTAGGTAAATAAAACATGTTTGTATATATAATACCTTAACACCAGCCATCAACCAACTTCAGATACAGAAAAGCTTGTGCACATTTAATCTGTTCTATATTACCCTATGGATCTATAACCATATTGATGTTTTTTAGCTCTATGTTCTATATAAAGAGAACTTTGGTTGTTTGGGAGAAAGATGTATCATAGTCTTTTTTAAGTCTTAAAAAAAAACACAGTGATTGGCATAAGTGTTTCTGTGTTTGATTTCTATGTTTATACAATAATATTATTTTAATTTGTTAAATATAATTTTCCTCGTACAGTGTATAATTAAAATAATAACAACTTATAATGGCTATCCATTAAGAACTATAATTTTTTTTTAATGTAAACGCACCCATAATTTTGTTTGTGAACTGTCGTTACTATTTTGATTGTCAATGTCTACCATTTACTATTTAGTCATTCAAGACTCGAACCATAGATGAATTAACTTAGATGACAACCTTTCCAGATATTGGAAATTCAAAACCCGCTTACCACTGATCGCCTCTATCATGTGACCCTGCTTGTGAATATGTGTGAATTGTCATCAATGTCGATTTCCCTCCCATTTTACCATTTTACTCAAAAAATGTCACACGTACACACATAGTGAATTTTACGTGCAAATCACTCTCTAGCAACTTTGCTGTAAATTGCTCTCATTCTAGCAAATTTTGGTAGGTTATAGAGATATGCCATGTGTTTTTAATTCGCTTACAGTGAATTATGTGAATTGTCCGAGGGTTAAAGGGTTTGCAAAAGGATTAGTAAAGTTTTCCATCTAAGTTACTTCATCTGTGACTCGAACGAGAAACGCTTATAATGGTTACAACAGAAATGGATCTGAAATTCATCGCAAAATCATTAATGAGTAATGGCTAAACTGCTTTGCCAATAAGCAAAATATGCGCTATTGGACAGCTACAAGCTCACGTGTGCTTCACGAGACGCCATGTTGTGCATGCCGGTGATGATGGCCGAGAAATTACAGTTAATGGAAATCTCTCTCGGTACGTTATTTTTGGCCGCAAATGCAATTCAATGCACCCAACATTGGTGAGATGTGGTTTCAACAGGACACTTGCAATACAGCGGGCCAAACAATCGAGCTATTGAAGTCGAAAACAAAAATACATATACATATTGTCCTTAATGGAAAACCCTCAGTACATGGTCACCTTTTGCATCGATGTAATTTCAGTAAGATAGCAAAACGCCAGAACTGAAGAGGATATTACTCCGGTGCCGTGAAATATCGCCAAACGGAATAACGCCGAATATTAGCGATCGGCTTTATTTCAGTTCGTGAAAGTGAAATCGGTTTTATTTCACTTTTCATTGTTTTTAATATTGCTTTAATATAAATCAATTGTCATCATATCATGCTAAAAATGATTAAAATAAACGGTACCATGTCAAATCGAGCAATTCCAATCCCAACTAAAATACAATAGCTAAAAAGTTACAGGCGCCTCCATGACAGTTGTTGACATTCCCTTAGAGGAGCGTAGAAGTCGCGTTAGCGTATAAACCCTGCGGAGAACAGGGTGAAATCCTGTTAGCGAGCGAAGCGAGCCACATTTTTGAAATTCTGAATTCGGCTATATTTCATAAGCAATTATCGACGTTATTTTACGGCGAAATAAAGCCGAATTTAGGAATTCGACGTTATTGCGCTCGGCGTTATTTCAAGGCACCTATTACTCCTATATGCGAGTCGGTAAGATAAGACCGTGATCAATCGATTCCGCTTGGCTATACTTCCGTATAAGTTCATATTGGTCGATGAGCTAAAGACAAATGACCATTGTGCACGTCTAAGTTTCGTTGATTGGGCTTCTGAAGACAGAAGGAAATCATGCCGGACGTGTCACTGGGGCGTACTTCTTCCGAAATACTGATACTAGCGAGTTAGTTTCAGTCAACGAAGACCACTATCGCTCCATGTTAACTACTTTTTGTGGAAAACCTTGAGCTGGGTAGCTTGGAGGACACAGGACATCCCAAATTGGACCTATTGAAGACGAAGCTCGATGATAATCTCATCGGCAAAAATGGCGAATGGCGGCCATTGGCTACCTCGCTCGTGCAGATTATTTTCTTTGAACTTACATTAAGAGTCTGATCTATGTAAAAAGTTAAACACTTAAGACGAAATGGAGGTGAACATTCGATCTGAAATTGTTGGAATATCGGGCGAATTATGCAAAAATATCATGAAAAGTGTGTCCAGCGCATCCACTCATACATCATGGTCGATCAATTCAGACCGTTATGTGAACATGATCGAGGAGTTTTTTTTTTACCACGACTTGATGAAACAGCAGAATTCGGTTCAACCAGTGTATCGACAATGGGGGGAGTCAATGTCACAACTTTCAATGCTTAACTTTTTAGGAAAAGAAAATTTAAATATATTTGGATTGTTCGCAAAATATCGTTCTTTAAGGGCACCTCACAAAAAAAAGTCTTACGGCCAATTGGCATGGCCAACGCGGCTGATAACACGATTACCGAACTTAGCTCGCAAAAGATCCATTTTTTTGATGGGCGGTGTGGCATGGAGCGCCATAGTGCTGAAACCAAAGATCGTCCAAGTCCTTGTCTTCAATTTTAGCTCACAAAAATTCAGTAATCATGGCTCTGTAGCACTCAGCGTTGACCGAAATGGCATTTGCAGCAGTTTTGAAATAAAATGGGTAATGATATGTAACCGCTCCAAAATCCGCACCAAAATGTTCTTCTACACAGATGCATTAGCTTCTGGACAATCACGTGCGGGTTTTTCAATCCCTCGATGCGGAAATTTTGTTTGTGAACATAGCCGCTGAGATGAAAATGCTCCTCGTAAGGAATAACGATTTTTCGGCCAAATTCGACTTTCAGTTCGAGCTGCTATGAGGCCCAAACGGAAAAGCGAAACGAAGCGGATGGTCATTTGCCTTCAATTGCTCCATCAATTGGACTTTGTAAACGAATAATCTGAGACCTTTGCGAAAAAATCTCATCAGTCTGGTGCATGAAATGTTGAACTGTTGAGACGTGACGAGTTGATATTCCTGGATTGAGTTGAACACACACCATCCACATTCTTGTCGGTACGTACCGTACAAAGATGGGGATAGTGTCTGACTTTTTAACGTAAACCACCTGTCATGGAGACTTATTTTTACGGGATGCCCATACATCCATGGGGGCAAGGATACGCCTTGCCATCGCTCTGCCGCCTTCCTGAGATACTAAATCGGAACTGTGTTGCCGGCACAAGTTCCACCCTTGGTATGAGTCGAGGCCGACCTAAAACCTCTTACTGCTCTTACGGTCGCAGCACCCAGTACTTATTGCAACAAACAACAGGAAGACCCTTTCCGCGACTTTGTGTTTAAACCACAGCCACCATGACAAGGGGGCCTACCTCTTCAAGTCAGGTCCGGACCGAGATTCGGGGGCTCCTGACTCCCATGGTACCGTGATTTAAGTCCTGGTAGGGACTACCGGTGGTCCAGCCACCAACAAGACCTATGACCGGCAACTTGTGACTAATCAAATCGTAGCAACCTTCGGTAGCGTCATCTGAAGATGTTTACGATAAGACCAGTACTTTGCTCTGCCCCCGTTCATTATTAGACAACGTCATTGATGGGCGAAGCCTTGATAATTGGGCGGGGGCCCACAAAGATGGGGATCGTGAGTGTTATCCATAAGCAAGCCAGTCTCATGAAGTTTTTGTATAAACTTGCGGACAACAGATGCGGTGGGTGCTTCATTTCGGCCAAAAACTGATTTTCAGTAAATACACTATTTGGCCAACACAACACTCTTTTTTGAAATATTGAAATATACATATATTGAAATATTGAAATATATATTGCAATATTTTCCAACATTGTTTATTCTTGAAGCGATTTATTTCATTCTGCAGAGGTGTGATACTGACTGACAGGCAAGTTTTCTAGTGGAAAAGTCAGCGTCAAAATAGGAGTAGAAATCTGTATTGGCTACTCTTTATGAGCTGTTTCATTAAGAACCATAAAAGTCCGATTGATTTAGAAACCCGACTTGATGATCACACTGGTCTAATGACCAGCATATTTTATCAAGATAGTAAGTTTGACAATTGATGAAGAACGCTCTGGAAGAAAAGAACCTCAAAAAGGTTAACTGCAGCGTTCAGAAATTTTAGTGTTGCGCAGTAATAGAATTCTGCTGTATAGCAAATTAATATGTTTAATCTTAATGTTCTCTTTTTTGCTTCGAGATTCAGTAATGCCTCAACACAAACCGAGTTTTTGAATATTTGCAGAGCAGCTGTTGTGGTTCCGAAAAAAAACTTTTGTACAAACACCCAATTACATTTATATTTTACCAGCCATGTCAGTTTTCAATTCTTCTCTAGTGCAGTTAACCAGGCTAGGATACCACGCCTGAGTATGGATCTGGTAATGGCTGTGAGTATCTAGTGGATTGCACTGGTCACACCATATTGGACTTAAAGTTTTCTTACACAAATAGAGAATAATGCTCGACCAGAATTTTGTACAAGATTACTCCAAGATACTTACAGTGGCCTTTTTTTTATTTCGTTGAAAAAAAATTACCTGAGATTCAATTTGCTATATCATTCGTCTAAGCCACTACCTTGTACTTTTCTTCGTCAAGGGTCTTTAATTTTATTTATTTCATTAACAATCATCACCGAAAGCAAGTTCTGCCTCGTGTGGGTTCCTATGCATATCGATAAATGAATAGAATGTTTTTTATTCATCTTAAAAAAAATAAACATTTTATAGAATAAGTACAATATTGTCATACAAGTGTATTGATATCAAAATGGTATGGTATTTTATAAGTCATTTGGTGAAGAGTAAAATATTTTAAAATATTTTTTTTTTTTTGCAAATGTTATAAAAAATTAACGTAAAAACTGATAAGTAGTCATATTCATTCTGAATACTTTTTACAGAAATATTCAATTTTATGTGTACATTTTCCACAAACAATCTTCTTGCAATTTCTTCAAGTGTATTTACTTCTATTTCTTTTGCAAAATCCGTCTTGACAGGTACATTCTTTGTACAGTATCCATTCATTTAACGCTGCCAAGTCGAGAATGATAAAAAAAAACACTTGAAGAGACCACCGACAACATGCAGCTTTCACGGGATATTTTCGCATCATTTGATCAACGATGTCGACTCATCTTCCAATCTTATGTCTAGTAGTAATAGTAGCTTAGTAGTAATATAGGGGTTTCCAATAAGGGCTTGACAACTTTTTGTTTAAATAAAACGCAAACCATTTGAGATATTCCAAAAATTTTATTATAGGCTTGAAGCACAATCAAAACATTTATGAATGGAACTCGACTTCGTTCATATGGCCACCGCGGCCCGGGCACGTCTGCAGCGGTCGATTCGTTGGACCCAATTTTCAACGACTCGGCCACACATTTCGGCCGAAACGCCCGCTATTTCGCGTTCAATGTTAGCTTTGAGCTCTTCCAACGTCATCGGCGTGTTGGCATAAACCAATGACTTAACGTAGCACCACAGAAAATAGTCAAGTGGCGTTAAATCGCACGAACGAGGCGGCCAATCGACTGGCCCATTTCTTGAGATAACACGCTCACCATACTTACTCTTCAATTAATCGATTGTAGCATGTGCTGTGTAGATTGTGGCACCATCCTGTTGAAACCATATGTCGTCCAAGTCCATATCTTCTAATTCGGGCCAAAAATAATCGGTGGTCATGGCGCGATAACGCTGACCATTCACAGTAACGTGAAGATCGTTATCGTCGACGAAAAAATATGGCCCAATTACGCCGCCGGCATGCAAACCGCACCAAACAGTTATTTTTTGTGGATGAAGTGGTGATTCATGAAGCACATATGGATTTTCACCCGACCAATGACGCATATTTTGCTAATTGACGAACCCATTGAATCAAAAATGATCTTCGTCACTGAAGATGATTTGCGATGAAATTCACCATCTTGGCGCATCTTCTCCAGAACCCAATCGTAGAACGTACGTCGCTTCAAATGGTCCATTGGTAATTCTTGAGTCAACTTGATCTTGTATGGGTGTAAACCAAGATCCTTACGCAAAACACGCCATAATGTTTTCTGAGCGATACCCAATTCTTGAGAACGTCGTGGAATTGACTAATTTGGATCATTTGCTACGGACGCCTGAACGGCAGCGATATTTTCGACCCGTTGTCTCAATGACACGGCAACATCACCCAACGAATATGTAGACTCAAATTTTCGCACTAAACTTGTTATTGCCTGTCTACTAAGGCGAGAATTACGACCGAAAATTGGAGATAACGTTCTTAAAGTTGCAGTCACCGACTCCGAATTTTGGTAGAAATTTTTTATAATTTGCAGACGTTGCTCGTTAGTGTACTTTACCATGATGAAAATGTTGAGTTTACTGAATAAATTGACAGTGACAGTGTGATGATTAGTAAAAGAGTGCGTTCACAAATTAAATTCAAAGTTTTCAGATTGTTGAGGCTTGCTTTTATAAATGGTGAGTTTGCAGTTTTCTGATTTCTAATGCTCCGATGCTCTGATGAATATAATATAATCCTATCCTTTCTACTCTTTGCTGGATTTGGGAGTCCTTGTTCACCCTTAGGTCCCGACCAAAGTGGTTCTCTTTGCAGATAATTTTTTAGCAGGATAAATACTGGTGAAAAATGTATCAGTTGTTATACTCCTTCCTCTTTTTAAATACGGTTAGGCCAGCTTCAAAACAACAAATCCCCCCCAAGGTGTTGAATTTCGACTCTCGTCTTTACCCAAATAAGGAACACCATTTTACATCAACTGCCAACCAAAACTTTATGCCAAATTTGTGTAGCTTATTTGGCATATATTGAGTAAACTTACATCAGGACTTCATAGCAAGCAACTTCTCATCTATGGTGATATTTTTAAATGGTTTAAAACATGTTTGGCTATTATTTATGAAATCATTCCATACTTCTGATATGAGCACAAATTTATCAGTGAGTAAACGTTAGGATCTTTTTGTTTTTTTTTTCCAAATCTTACTGAATTTTATATCATTTCCTGCATCTGAAAGGACATGCACCCTTTTTCTTTTGAAACGTAAATTCTGGAAATTAACTTACAATTACGTAATATTTATTTCTTGAATGTAACATTACTTCCAAAAACTTAAATTTCAAAATATGCTTACACTATTATTATAGCTAAAATATAGTATCATTGATTTTCTCAATGCTTATCGCTTTTAGCATTTGATTTTGTAAATGAAGAATGCAAAAGTAATCCTGTCACAGCCACTGGAGAGTTGAGATAACGGAGTTTGTGTACTGCCTCACCGTAGAGATAGGTATACCACATAGAAAATTTCAAAATTCGAAGGCGTAAAAGAAAATAAATTTTGACAAATATTCGTCTCGCTAAATGGATAATTATAAGTATGTGTAGCAAGAAATAGATCTAACCAATTTTCAAATTTATCTATGTGAAATTGAAAGCGCGCCAAATTGATGCGCTTCGTAAACATAATGTATTGGGAAGCAAACTATTAGTTTACCTTAGAATAAACATGGTTAACACTGTTTCCAGTTCCTTGTGCTACTGCTATTTTTCAATAAGTCGAACATGGTACAGTATTTATCGGATTTTTTATACAAATGAGCGACAACGCCTCCAACGGCAATGATGATTTAACCGCGTTTTCCTCATTGAATATATTAAGACCACTATTTCCGAAATTCGTTGCACACACAATGCCGATTCATGTTCTTAAGATTATCCATAAAAAATCATGGGTTGATACTTTTTAAAATTGATTTTGATCGATATCGTTATTGCTCAGGTCATTCAATTAAACGCAAAATTCTGGAGAATGTTGTACCATGGTCGTATGATCATACCTTATCATATTGCTTCGACAGCGTTTGCTCGTTCGAAATTCGTACTGTCGCGAATAGTCCGTGGTAGTCAATATCATATTTGATCACTGGCTAACAGTTTCGAGTATGGTTCTCTGCGCTAAGTACAATCGCCGTCAGACCTTTCACGTTACTCGTACAACCAAAAATGTATTCAATTGTAAATTGATTTTATTTAAACGCATATAATGCAACCTATGCATAGACTCAACACATGTGCCCGGATAATATATGAAATGACACAAGCATTTACCAAGATAAGAACTCTTTTATGAAATCTGTAGAAACTATAAACCTTTATAATGTGGCTATTTACTCGATTCTGATCAGTGAGCTCACATTTACTGCAAGGATCTATAGTTTCGGAGTAGTTTTTTGTACCAAAGAACACATAAAGTTTGACGCTTCTCTTCTTCTATCATTTGTTTGGGGGCATTTTCCGTTCCTGGAGCCTAGAACTGAATCGATTTACTAGAGAGTACGCAGACTTCTTTCTTAAAATAGCAACAACTTCAAAGATAATTCATTTTTTGCAACGTGGATTGCTGAATAGTGGACACAATTCATCCTTATCGTCTTTGAGTATTCTCTAATACTGGGACAATTATTTACTATCAAAGGAGTATAACAGCGACATAAGAGCTGCGTCGCATTTACTTTCAAAATTTACCATCATAAATCAATCGCTTTAAAAATTAAACTGCTTACAGCAACTAAGAGCACTGGGTATCTCCTTAAAAAATTGCACCGTTTAAAACTATAGATGATACCAATGAATTTGAATACAGATGAGAAAAAGGGAGAGTTAAAAATCGTTTCATGGATAAAGATTCTTTATACTTTATTAAGCTCAAGGGGGTTTCTGTTTTGTCAGTAGATATCAAAATCATTGCACTCTCACTGGTTGTATCCGTGTTGTATCCATACGACTACATCCTCACTCAGAGGATGCTGCTAAAACAAATTATAAAACTTCGCAACATCCAGCCGAAGGGAACGTGCATCCGGTATTCCTTATCCGCCATCTAACTTCTTTCATATCCACCATCCACCAACTGCTTTCCGTAATCCGCTATCCGCCATTTACCATCCGCAATCTATCAATGCCAATAACTGTTTGTAGATTTTTCTTTTTCCCTTAACCTTTTGAAGGAATTATGCTCTACGGAGCATAAAACGTCTGTTATATGGG